>OY757907.1:39437371-39597371 GCA_963585895.1 Sepioteuthis lessoniana | reverse complement strand
ACCATAAAACCCAAACAAAAAACCAAACAAAAAATTAGTATGTATAAAAAGAATCTGGCATTAAATGACCTACAATGGTCGATATGCCATAAAACCAAACCAAACCCCACCACCCCTGTCATACTCCGCAAAAAAATTACCTCAACGCCATGAACAGGATAAGAAACAAGGTAAATCTTTTAGCGGAGTACAACTGGTTTGAATTCATAGTTTTCCTTTTCCTAGGCTGGTTACCATATCAAGGTTAAAGAGCATAGTCTGCCATACTATTTACCCATGGCTGGAGGGAGAATGGTTAGATGCATATATTTCCCAAGAGTATTAGCGTGTTAACTAAACATTGATTAGATTTGTAACTCAGTCGCAAATATATGGCACCTAATGAGGCTTGAGAAAATCTAGTTAAATATTGTCTTTGTTAAGCAATCCCAGAAGTAAAAAATTTAAAATTATGAATGAATGAAAATAAAATTAGAAAACAGCTGTAAGTTTTTATGGATGGTAACAAGATTGTAACTAGCGTCTTCCCTTGTCAGCTAGGATTGAATCTTTTAATTTCAGTGGTTAATAAAAACATGAAATATTTCTGATGCTTTGTTGCCAATTCTATTAGGTACAGGCAATTTCCTTTTTCTTTTTTTAAATTACTTTTGACGTTTGACTTCTGGTCTTCGAGGAATGGAAATAGTCGCTACAATTTCACCCGGGTTAATGAGGTATGTTGAAATAAAGAGATTGATTTATTGATCGACTGACCAACTGACTGACTTTAACGGCATGTCAACCTTTCTAGGGTTATTTTATGCATAGAGGTTAGGAAATTACGTTCATTGTATATTTATATCAACATTTTATGTAGTTATTTCTTTAAGAATGATTTTAAACCGATCTATTTGACTCATAGATGGGATCCTAACATACGACCACTCCGGGTCAGAGTGAACCGGAAAGAAGGCAAAGAAAGGTTACTCTACACTCCCTAGATCTTCAAGACTTTAGCCTCACCATCAGACGCAGTTTAGTACCATACTAAGGACATCCCATTTTTCGTGGGGGTGGGGTCTTACCCCTCTGCAGGGAATACAATCAGCATATTCTAAAACCCACCGACAGAGCGCAAAATAAAGAGGAAAAATGTGAAATAAAGTCGGTTTGTTGGTAGGCTGATTTTACGGCGTGTCAATTCTTGTTGAGTTATTTTATGCCGAAATCAGTTTAACAATTATGGTCTAAAATTTTATACAATAAAAAAATCTATCTTCACAATCATTTTAAACAAGTAAACGCATCATATTCCGCTGCAATATCAATGTTATAAGAACAAATGTATTTATGTAATTTAAAATAGTTTCAAAACATTATCTAAAACAGATCAACTTGACCCATACATGAGACCCTAACAGGTACTACCACTCCGTTTTAGATTGGACCAGGGATCAATGACAGCAAAGAGGTGACTCTACACTCTTCAGAATTCCAGAACAGAAACCTCACCACCAGATGCAGTTTTCATGACCTGGACCAGTATATTTATTACTTGTGTTAAATTAAGTAAGTATTGAATAATACTTGTTGTGAGTATCTGACAGATGAGGCTGAGTAATATGATGAATAATTGTATGTTGTTGAACCACCTCATGAATAGTGAATATCTGAATAGCTGTATTTATATGTACTGGTAGGTTCAGGAGTCGGGTCTCCTGTGAACGTGTTCGCAGTAAGGATGAAAATGGTATGAAGAGCATATTGTTAATACTATTGATTATTATCAGCAATGCTTTGTGCGGTATTTAAGGACTCTGAAAGGCTCTATACAATGGTTTAAAAAATGTGTTAATACCCGAGCTAATCGAACAACCTACCTCCTCTCTCAAAGAAAGTAAGGCTCTATTTTCTCTCCTGTTCAAGGATGTGACGTAGTCACTTACTAACTCTAGACTAGTTTGGCACAAAACAAGAATTATATAGCACCCAGTGAGAATTGAGATTATTAACAACGGTTTGCTCGCCTAGCTCTCTGACCATTACACCACGCGAGATTCTCATCAAGGATGTAACGAAGCTGGAAACTTAACTGCTGATTTCATTCTTCAATCTTTTTTGCTCCTACTCGGGCACTATAAGGTAAAAGCTGGAGAGAGACAAAAATGATTGTCTTCCCTTTGATTGGGGGCGTGGCTTCCCCCATCACGTGTCCTTTGGTAACGTGAGGATTTAGACCCCTAATTCTCTCATTTTTGCCTTCGTTCTTCGAACGGAGACGACGTGATCTTTTTTAGTCCTCAGTCGGTTTTTATTTTTGCTCGCTGAACAAAATGGGGACGTTGTTTCCAACACCGGTGAAATACTCTCTTCCTCCTCGCTGTGAAAACCAGACCACAAGTAAGATATTTACATTACTCTTTTTGGTTTTCATCATAGACAAGAGAAGACGTATCTTTTTTTAGTCTACATTCATAGAGCGGAATAAGACATATATATATATATATATATATATATATATATATATATATGTCTTATTCCGCTCTATGAATATATATATATATATATATATATCCTTTTTTGTACCTTTTTATGCATCCTTGTTCTTGGAGCAGTGCACGTAATTTATTTGTTCTGGAACACCTAGTTAATTGTTGCAACACTTGTTGTACTATTATAATAAGTATCTATTAAATGTTTAAATTGTTTGTCTCGTCTTTCTTTTCGGTTTATTCAATGTTAGTGTATCATTGGATATACCAATGCTATTATTGGAACTTGGTGGGTAGGAAATGATTAAACATCTTACTAAGCATAAAATAGCAGGTAAATTGTAACTGGCATAAATTCCCCTAATAAAGCCATTTAAGTTCATGGATGTGATGTGCATTGGATTTGTGTACATTTTAACAATGTGTTTTTCTTAATTCAGCTCTCAACTCACTTTTCTATAAATTTATATCGAGAAATGGTAGATTTTGGTAAATCTGACAAGTCTACCCCGGTGAGCGAAATAAAGGCTAAGTTTGACATTCCAACCACCTGAAAAAGGCCGGAGCGTACAACGGCCGAAACGTTGTGATAAACATGGCGACAAAGATGTGGACAATAGTCCGAAAAATGTAAATAATTAAGCCATTCAATTTAGTCAAACAGTTCTAATTCAAACAATTCAGTTTAGCATAAGTATGCAGTCAATTCTATTTAACCCATAGATAGGACCCTATCAGGTGCTACCATTCCGAACTAGAGTGGACCTGGGAGCAATGGCAATGAAGGGGTGCTCTGCATTCCCCAAAGCTCCAGCATCACTGGAACCTCACCATCAGATTGTTGAATGTCATATCCAGGACACTCATTGGGGGGGGGTATTACCCTTCTGCAGAGAGGCAGTCGCTGTATTCTACAGCCCCAGCCGGCTGGGCAAATGTGATGTCATAATTAGTTTTGTACTTTTATATGCTTCCTCGCTATTCATACCGAAAATATGTTTTCATGTTATAGACAACACTATGTCACGTCATACTTTGTTGTGTATTCTTCGTATTTCTTACTCTTATTACCAAAAATAGGTTTCATATTGTACACAATGCTGTATGATGTCATCCTATTTTGTGTACTTTTCTTCGCATTCTTGAAGTGACAAGAATTCTGAACAAGTACAAAAATAATTAAGAACCAAGAATTTCTTACCTTCTCCTTTTCATTAGTATTACATTTCAGATTTTGTATAAATTACACTGGCCCGCGATATTTTCAAGGCAGTTTTTTTACGCTAAATCCAAATATCACACTCATTTTTTCTAATCAGATGAAATTTTCAAGATACAACCTCTTACTTGAAATGTATTGAACAGTATCATAACTATTTATTTTCTTGTTGAATTAAACAAATAATGCTAAATTTAGGGCTGATATATTCGCAGAAAGCTCACATTGTGCCATAGTAAAATACACAGAAGAAGCTATTCTGGGATGAAAAGTCTTGTTAGGAACCCCCTCCTGTGCTCGGCAGCCCCTACATCCTGTTGCAAGCACCAGGAGTAGTCAGCGAGAAAGTTTACATCCCAATGGCCTTGGTAACGCTCTTCCATATTACGAATGTCTTCACTCAAATCACAGTTCTTTGGAAAATAATCCAAGTGTGACGACAGAAAGAGCAGTTTGACATTTGTGTCCCGAGTTGGCGAAAACCTTTCAGTAGCTCTTCAGTTTCCTTCTCGTATTCTACACTCCGGTAGTTTCCCAGGAAGCTTGTAACTACTGACTTCAATGACTGCCAGGTGGACAGTTCATCTTCGCTCAGTACTTCGTCAAACATTGGGTCTGTCATGATTTCTCTTATTTGAGGGCCATCAAATATAACTTCATGCTTATCCATGGGAACTTCTCCTGGAAAAAAGTAAACTCACTGCCTTCCCTGGTCATTGTCTTCACAAAGTTCTTCATTACTCCTAACTTGATATGTAAGGGTAAAAGCAATGTTGTTTTTTTTTCGGTTCAACAAGGTGAGACTGAACGTTATGCAAGCCAGGTTTTAACCCTTGTCCCTACAACCACTCTTGTCAGCCCGGCTGTCCCAGAGACACAAAAAATAAGGATACTTTGTGTGCCCATCTTGGAGTCCTAGCACTTGTTCAAACACCTTTAGATCACAGATCAACCATTTGTGCTCCTGGTAGTTAACAACAGACAGCAAATGATCTTTATTGTTGTGAGTTTCTTTCATTTGTACAGAATGCCTAATAGGGATAGATGAAAAATTATTCCCATTATGTAGAAGACCTGCTTTGAGACTTCTGCTGGATAAGTCAATAAACAGTCTCCATTCCGTAGCATCGTACTTAAGCCTATTGATTAAATCAACCCAGCAATGTTGTTGCAATAAATCAACGATGACTTATCCAGGAAAAAACTGTCTTAATTCTCTCTCACGATGTCAATACCAGTAGAACGTTGTTCCTGTTGCCAACAGATGTTTCTCTTTGAGACGTGAACCTAGCAGCTGAGCAGACTACTTTGAAAGGTTCAGATCTCGTGTCAGGTCGTTGAGTTCAGCCTATGTTTAGGGTACTGGCTGTTTGTCCTCTTCTGGCTTGTATGTGTCATTCTCAGCTACAATAATCATGTCACTATGTTTGGAATCAAATCTATATTCCATCATACCATCTGGATCTGGAACAGAAAGGTCTGGATCATGAAGGAAAGGGCTTATGGCAGAAGGAACATCGGGGTATTCGACATGGAGCTTGTCCTTGCTATTTATTCCTTTTATATTTATCATAAAGAAATAGCAGTCCGCAATGGGATATTTTCCTTCTCTACAGACCATTGGAATGGCAAATAACATACTCTTCCTTTTACCATTCCTCCAATCCCACAAGTTCTCCACACGTTTTACAGCAAAAGTGGGGAGTTAATGGCTTATCCTGATCCCTTTGTTTGACTCCAAAGTAATCACGATATGCCATCTTCACTAAGTCAGTAATTTTTGCTTAACGGTTAGGAAGAACCACATTACCGCAGAAATAATAGAACCTGTCGAGATTATTCTTACACTTGTGATCCATTCTTACAGGAATACAAATGTCAAGCTGAAAAAAGAAAAAATAAGTCAGCACTCTGTTCCTCGTCGATACTTGACAAATTACATTAAAATCATTTTAAGTTGAGGAATAAGCCTCGCCCCCTCTAGGTATGTGGATGTTAGCGAGTAGGGTGGTACACTGTAGTTAGGTACACATACAATATTATATGCTATACTAAATATCAGACAAACACGATCAGCAGTGACAAGTCCACAGGCTTTTGAATAAGGGTTATTATAGTGTACAACTTGTTGAGAAGAATTAAATCACATCTTAGAAACCAGGCCTAACCAAACACAATGAATAGTATTTTTGAATTCAGCATAATATGGCGATTATGTATCCCTTGATACACCTTTGGCTTTTTGGGAAAAAAATTAACACAGGCCAGTGTTATTTATCCTCCTAAAAATGAGAAAATGGTCATTTTAGGGAGTTAGATATTTTACTTCGTTTCAGAAGTCCAACATTATAATAAACGCCTAGGTTTGTCTTTCTGAACAGGATTGTTTTTGGTCACGTGAAATTAACAAAAAAACTATCCAAGTTAATCATTCATATGCCCCCCGCCATGAAAAGAATGATAAAAAAAAGTTCACATTTATTTGGTTTCTTTAAACCAGGGCTTCCTAAAGTGGTTCTCATAGATCTCAGGAGAAGGATAAAAGTTTCGTTGGATAATAAAAAACATTAGGGTCCACGGGGTGGGGGTGAATTTACTACTTCTCATTTATAAGTAAGTAAAGTTGGTGACCATAGTCGAGGGCGACCCGAAAGCTCCCGTTTCAATAGCTGCTACACCAAAATATTGGGGAGGGGGCTTCTACCTTTAAATCAGGAGAGTAAAAATCGCTGAATCAAGTAGACGAGTTGATAGGTATCAAAAGCTGTAGGAAAATATCCCAAGCTTGGTGCAATTGTTGAGCCTATTTTATTATTTTTTTCTAATTTCGTACATGGTTAAATTTGGGTTTAGCCATATGGATTATTTACTCAATAAAGAAGCACTTTGAGCATAGAACGTGGGCATTTGTGGCTCAAACTCACAAACCTGCAATCAAATATTCGTGATCTCTTAAGGGTCCACCAAACCAATCCTCCCGATTAAAAATGATTTCATCATCATCTTGTCGTGTCATCAGCACGGATATTCTTGACTCTCTCTCTCTCGCCCCCTCTCCCTATCGTACATCACTTCCGGCAGGTCCTCAGGGCTACACCCCGAATCCTCACAGAGCTGCTGTATGTAGGTTCGAGCTGGTCGTCCTGTTTTTGCTCGGCCGTGTGAAGGGGTCCATAGAAGTACATCACTTATGAGCTCGTCCCTACTTCTCCAGCAGTGTCCTGCATGTCTAGTTCGTCTAACTTTGATAGTTTTTGTGATGAGTGGTAGGTGACCGTATAGCTGCTGCTTTGTGGGGTGTTGCCTCCAGGACTTGTTCAATATTGAAAAATGATATAAAAAAATATAGTGAACTATAAATTGGATTTATAGTTTACTGACTCTTTTCTCATATGAATTGTATCAAACACTGGTAAATTAGCTATGTTTTGTAATTTGATATTCAATCAATTTATTTGAGAGTGAATACAAATTAAATCGGTTTACAAGGAGTGTGTAGAGATTACATCCCTTGCATTCCAATATAGTATTTCTAATGGCTGCTAGGTGGCGTGACCAAAGTAGCATTAGGAAACGCGTGGCAAAGACGAAACTCTTTCTCTTCGTTCCAACCTCGATAATCAGGAAGCACGTACAAGTGTGTGTGTGTGTCCCCTGACTGGCAGGACTCACGTTCCAACAAACCTCGTATCATGCCAAACACGGTACCATGCTTTAGCGTAAGTTTTCATACAACAACTTTCATTCGATAAAGGACTCTTCAAATACTAGATAGGACTTTCTTAGTATTTCATGTAATTCCTATATCCTTTCTATTAGGTTTGCTCCGGTAATAAATATTTTATTGTTAATTAGTCGTGAATTGGTTTATATTGTTTGGCATGAAGAAATGTTAAACCATAATATATTTTCTCTGCTACAAGTGTCCGAATTGTATTCCTCCTTCTCTTATAATTGTAACGGTGAGTTTTTGTACTCAGATACGACAAATATACAAAGACCAATCTTCAAGTCGTCGATACCAATGTCCACTCGATCCTAATCCTATTGGTGCATCAAGTAAAAAGTTTGAGAAGTTCTGCTTTAAACCGTCATTTCGCATATCAGCTTATGTTTGGTAAATAAAAGAGTAGAAACAGGTCTTTTTTGCCTTTTGATATCTGTAATATTTACCGTAATTGGGAGAAGAAGCTCTTCTTAAAAGAGTATTGTGTTGGAGAGATTAAGTAAATACTGATTTAATTAAGCAATGTCGACCTACTTTCCCTGATTTCGGGAAATGCTTAGCTGTGTAAATTGGGAGGAAAATATCAATGATTTTTTGCTGAAAATTTGTCACTGTTTCAGTTACTCTCTAAAAAAAAGATCTGTCGTTTGACTTCCGATCTGGGATGTTTGAAGGCATTCGTTACAAGTTTATCAGGAAGATTTCATTAGCATAGCAATTATTTTCAAAGTAATTGTATCTGTTCGTAATGAATTACTTCTAGAATTCTCGAAAGCAACACACACACACAAACACAAACACACGAGGATCATTCAATAAGGAGGATTTAAAAGAGAAAACAAAATTGATCTTTTTTAGAAGTTTTTTCTTCTAAATTTCGTATTGAAGGGAATTGGTTTATAGCAAAGGTTATTTTAATCTCTCAAAAATATTTCTTTTGAGGCTATTCCAATTGGCGGTAAAACGAACAGTGGTCCAAGCTTGAATAGAGGCCTGCCATCAAACTTTTGGTATCTAAGAAGTAAAAACCATGTGGAATTTACAGAAGAATGTGCGAAATGTATGGAGAAGTATTTTAATTAAAAAATATTAATTATGAATTAAAATGTTTAAAGAAGGTCGTAACAGTATTCAAGATGAAGGTAGTCCAGGCAAACCCACAAGAGTAAGCACACCTCAAATGGTGGATTCAGGTAATCTGTTCATTTTGGCTGACAGAATAAAGCACGTTTATGAACAACTAGGAAATTCTGTAGGTACAGCACGGAAAATTGTACATGATGACTTTGCCTTTTCTTAGATCTGTAATCGTTGGGTTTCACCACGACAATTGAAGGCCTCATAGTACAATGGAAACAGGGGAAACCATCTGCTAGTTTAGTCGGGAACAGCTGCCACATCTTCCTTACTATCTAGATCTACTCTCCTTTCTGATTTCTACTTGTTTGGTCCATTCAAAGAATTACCGCGTGAAACAAAGTTTTCAAGCGATGTTGAAAAGAAGTGCACCACGAACAAAAGGCTAAAATCTCAGCGCAAAGATTTCTATGCCGAAGGAATTGAAAAGTTTGCTTTCTGATGGGAAAAATGTGTTTAAAGAATCGTGTTTATATTTTAAAATAAAACATGAACACATGGCTAAAAGTTCAGTGCAAAGAGCTGAAGGAATAGAAAAGTTTGTTTTCTGATAGGAAAAATATGTTTTAAAGAATTCAAAAATAAAAGCGAATTATTTTTTATTATTATTTTTTTTTAAATTCAAAAATAAAAGCGAATTATTTTTTCCTGTGTGAAATGCGAGTCGTTTTATTGCAAAATTCACTTTATTTATTAAATGACCCTCATTATTAGAAACGAAATGTACAAGATATGAGAAATCATGCTCAATTAAAAAAATATGATAGGTTTTAGGTTTTGAATTATAACAACTAACACATGAAAAGTTAACAAATTTATCCGAATGTTAGTCGCTACAAAGTACAACTCAAATCAAGAAAACTTTTCCCAGTCCAAGAAATTATCTAGTAGTAAATGTTAGGCCTGGCAAAAGCGGAGAGAAAAGTATAAAAATAAAGGCGATAAAAAGGGGGTAAGGGAAGCTTACTTTTATCTGAAAGAAAAGTTTGTCTATAATTCTTAAAAAACAAAAACAACTAGTTCTTTCAAAGTAATTTATTTCAAAAGAAATAAACTTTACAAAATCCGGCTTTACATATTTTTCCCTATTCTTACCGAAAATTTTGAACAAAATAACAAAAATAACATACATTCAAATAACAACAATATTATCACCAAAAAAAGAAGAAGGATAAAGAGAAATACAACGACTGATTTGCTTGAAGCCATGCCGTGAACCACCTACTGTCAGTTTAACCTTTGTTAATGATAAAATACCTTTCTTTAATATTCTATGTCAAAGTTCATTTAGAAGCCAATTTTTAGGGTTTATTCTTCTTCTCAGCGTCTCTTTCTTGTGTAGAATCAACCTGGACAATTATGTTTTTCTAGTTTCCTGTGTAGACTTGTTGAAAACGAAGTTTACTATTTCTTTAAGTGAACTTCGAGTAAACCACCGCTTCCTCCTCTTAGATGAATATCTTTCTGTTTCAACTCGCATTTTTTTTCTGTTGAGCCTACAGGGGCTTTTACCACATTTTCTGACCCAGCCAACAGCTTCTTTTGTCAGCAAAAGTCCAATAATACGGCCTTCAGATCTTACTCAACTTTCTTTTGAAAGGGACAGCACACCAAAACCACAAATAGCCTGCACGAGGCTTATTGTTTCAACAAGTAGCCATAAAAATCATGTAAGAAAAAGAGCCTCAGCCTAAGACTAAATAGGCCTACTTTACTCAAGCTATTTTGCCTCAGAAAAAAACTGCCTAAAGTCGATGGCAAGTAAACAAGAACTCGCAAAGCAAAAGGAGCGAGCCAAGCAAAGTCTTATGCTTGCGCTGAAAAGAAACCAAAAAGAAGATGGAAAACCCTTGTGGGCCTCACTTAAATAATAGTAGGAGCGGGATCTAACGGTACATTCGCAAAACAGTCAATCAGATTTGAGCAGACATTAACTGCCAAATTTACAGTTTTCAATATTATATATATAGTCAAAATCTTTTTCTTTTGTTCAAAACGAGATTGAAATGATGAGTCTTATCAAACGTTTGCCTATATGAGGGGGACTGAAAAATATACTTAAAAGAAAAGAAACTATTACCTAGTGTGAAGAACTGTAGGTGGAATTGTCGGAATGTTACATGGTTCTTATTGATTTGGCCTATAACTCTTTAACACTTCATATATATATATATATATATATATATATATATATATATATATATATATGTGTGTGTGTGTGTGTGTGTGTGTGTTGGCATAGAAAAAATTATGAAATGAAAAATAGAATTGTTCCCCATCATGCAGGGGATTTTGGACATCTGACCCCATGCTTTTCCTTTATTTTCGCTTTTATTTTTTTTCTGTTCTTTATTTTCTTTTTTCTTTATGTATTCATCTTTATTTTTTATTTATTTATTTAGTTTTGGTTTTTGTCGTTAGTACAGTCGAGGAAGAACACTACTCGGTAGTTCCTAAAACCAGGAGATATCAAAGTAGCATACAACCACCCCAATTTAGTGACACGTTGGCTTGACCGGGCGCTTATACGTAATACCGTGACCTGCTCACAAACATAAACAGATCGGATTACTCACTCGCCCTAGAAAAATTACATCCGGGTACGACCGGAAATGGCTAAGCCCTTTTTACGACCTTGACCCGCCGTTACAGCTAAAAAAGGGATAAATTAAAATTAACAACAATTAGAGAACACTTCTGCCAGAAATAACTCTATAAAAATGGAATGAATTATCTTCGCTAGCCTATATCAGACTAAAGAAGTACTTTATTTCTACACCCATTTTTTATAGAAGCACTTTCTATTTACGTGCCTGGCAGAGTGGCGCTGCGTTCCCTTAATATTAAAAAGGCTTCTGCGGCGAAAATATCGGAGGTCTCACGACGCTCTCAGCAGCCGCTCTCAGAGCGGGCTCCATAAAGCTGAATCCTACATTTAGTGGTTGCATTCGCCTTCCCATCTCATAGTTATGCACAAAAGTTCCTTTTAAGGTCCATTAGAGGTCTCCTTCTGAGGGTTGGAGCATCTCTGACGGTCTTTATTGACTCGTCGAAGTAGACGGCCCGGAGGTAAACACGAAGAGGACTCTAAGACCATCCGGTCTTAACTATTCGGTCGGTTCCGTTCGTCTGTTTGGCTGCGCAGCGCTATAGGCACGGGTTAGCCTTTAGCTACTGCTTCACTCTCTGTGCAGCGCTAAGATAACGCCAATCTTAGCCGCAGCCTCCTGGCCTGTTCGCTCGACAGTGCTGAGCTTTGGCGCGGCACAGCCATAGCTACCGTCCCGATACGTTCGCACAGCTTTGGCGCTGAACAGCCTTAGCTACAGTCTCGATACGTCCGCACAGCTTTGGCGCGGTACAGCCTTAGCTACCATCCCGATATGTCCGCACAGCTTTGGCGCAGCACAGCCATAGCTACCATCTCAGATACGTCCGCACAGCTTTGGCGCGGCACAGCCATAGCTACCGTCTCCGATACGTCTGCACAGCTTTGGCGCGTCACAGCTATAGCTACCGTCTCCGATACGTCCGCACATCTTTGGCGCGGAACAGACATAGCTACCGTCCTGATACGTCCGCACGGCTAGGGGCACAACAAAGCCCTAGCTTCACTGATTCACTCGCTCGACTTCGTATGGGCTAAGGCCTGGC
This sequence comes from Sepioteuthis lessoniana, assembly GCA_963585895.1. NCBI lineage: Eukaryota > Metazoa > Mollusca > Cephalopoda > Myopsida > Loliginidae > Sepioteuthis > Sepioteuthis lessoniana. The sequence continues at coordinate 39,585,160 of OY757907.1, read as the reverse complement.
AACCTTAGCCACGGTTTCCCCGTCCGTTCATTTGGTCCGCAGTACTAAGACACGACTCAGTCTTAGTCGCCAATTCGCCCGACTCTACGCGACCAAGCTGCCAACACCGACTTCGGCCACGACGCTCCAGCAATGCAGCATCCAGTCCACGTACGACGTGCTGTACGGACTGCCCTAGCATTGCAACAGCTAGCCCTCGTACGACTCGCTGTACGGGCTAGCAACCAGATCGACCCCCCCCCCAGTTAATCTAACCTACTGTCAACACCGGGATATCGATTTACCAACGACGACCGACCTCAGCTACCCGCCACGATCGTCCAGCTGTATTCACCGACTCGACCGACACCAGCTTCCCGCCACGATCGTCCAGCTGCACTTCAACGACTCGACCGACCCCAGTTTCCCGCCACGATCGTCCAGCTGCACTTCAACGACTCGACCAACCTCAGTTTCCCGTAACGTCGACCGACCTCAGCTTCCCGCAACGATCGACCAGCTGCAGTCAACGACTCGGCCGACATCAACTTCCCGCAACGATCGTCCAGCTGCTTCCTTTCGACTCGACCTTACCAGCTACCGACATCACCCATCTAACTGAAGACACAAATACTACTACCACGAACTTTACACACGCGCTCGTAAACACGACAATAAATTGTCATCTTTGTTATATTTGTTACCTCACCTTTGTTTCCTTCATTGTCTTTGGCTGTCATTATTCGCATGCTTTAACTTGAATCATTTGCGGGGTCGACATGCTTATCGGCTCTGCAACAAGTAACACTTCATACAAAAGAACTGAACAGTAAATACCATGAAGACGTTTCTTCCAAGGAATATAGAATTAAACTGATACTTAAAAAGAAATGGTGTGTTAGTTTCTTTATTTTGTGAATTGTTTTCATTTTAGCAACACATTTTTAGACACACACACGTAACACATACACGCTAAACCCATATGTGTATACATGTTAGTTTGTTTTAAAATAATAAAACTGCAAAGTAAAAACTAAAAATGTGCTTGATATATGAGGAGAGTAAAGCAATTAATATTAAAAACTCACAAAAATGCTCCTACTAAAGTTTCATAAATATCGATCCTCAAGTAGGCTTCAAAATGAATGGAATTTACTTCGTAGTTGGATATTTACGTATATATATATATATATATATATACACTCACACACACATATACTCACACTCGAGTGTCGCTCAAAAAGTTCCAACCCTTCTCCAGATTTTAAATTTGTCGTACACCTCATATATTTGTATAGGCCTCACCAGCACAGAAATTAAGACAGAAATCTGAATTAGTTTTTTCTAGTTTTATAAGAATTGATAGTGTGTTGCTATAACAAAAATTTTCAGCTATGGCTCTTCTTTCTGAGTAAGGTTTAGAATCTTTTGAACAACCCACACACACACACACATATATATACGTGGGTAGTCTGAAAAATTACCAAGGCTGAAAAGTTCATATGATTATGTCATATCTGCTGATGGTGACATTTTTGACCAATGGGATCCAAACGCAGCAAACCCAATGGTAGAAGTGTATGAACTGCAAAAAAGAATATGTTGAAAAATAAACCTCATTTGATTACATTCGATGAGTACCTTGGTTCGTCGAAGAACTTTTCAGCCGACCCTCGAATATATATATATATATATATCAAACTGAATTTTTAGCGTCTTTATATGCTGTCCAAGGAAACATATATGTAATATTCGCTCATCAAAATTTATTTTGTGTTTTTTCACTGTCTTGATTACTTGATCCCACTTTTACGCGCCAACTTTTTGAGTCTGAAAGAGATTTCGGAGGCTACGACAACTATAGCAGAAGAACCTATTCAAAATTCACCCAATGACAAACGAACTTATGTTCACTAGCTCGCAAGAGTCATCATATACTAAGCTCTTATTTAGTGACCCAATGTCACAATTTTTCATTCATGTCTATATGCCTTCTTTTTTTCTTCTTTTTCATCAGGATGTTGTACCAGAAGAAATATATTGATTAAAGTAAATATTTTAACTGTTTTGTCATATTCGAATTTATTTTTCCTGGGTCAATACCTTTGTGCCAATACCCACACGGCGGGCTGGTTGGCAGTTGATCGTTCGTCCGTCTAGTAAGGACTCGTTATTTCTTCTCACACCCGCCTGAGTGGGCATTTTACAAGTTGAACAAAAATTACACTAAAAACAATAGAAGAAAAAAACAAAACACGGATTTAAGGACAGCAAAAGGTATGTGGCATTTTTTTGGGGGGGAGAAGAGTACTCAGTGTGTATGTATATGTTTGGCGATCACAAGTGCATTGTGAAACTCCTAACAGCTACCAAAAATGCTGACTCATTTCTGGTCATCGTCTTCACCACTCAACGTCCGGTTTCTGACTGCTCGAGACCCTTCTCTCCTGTGTCTCTGTCCTGACAGTCCGACTCTCTTACTGCCGGAGTCCCTATCCTAAACGACCAACATCCTTCGTCCTTTTCGCCCCTTATGTCTCGCGGGTTCACGTGGGCCCAGTTCTTTACGTGGTTTTTGCGCCAAAATAGACAAAGGAAGACCTTTCAGACAATCTGACGCTACTCAAGGATGCTAAAGATAAAACTCCTGATTCAGCGGCCACAACGCACACGTCCGTATATATTTACATACACACACGAATGCACATTATTGTACTACACCATGTTTTCTTGCTAGTATTTTATATTCCCAGTTTTTTTTTATAGAATAAATAATTACCGTCCTTGAAGAATTGGTATGTCTGTTAAGGTGTCAGGTGTCGTAATATAGTCCCAGAAACCACTTTTTGATCTCTTTTTGCATTTGTTCTTTAATCGGTAGAGACGTTGTCTCTGACCTTGCCAGATGTAAAAATGCAAACCCACATTTCCCACAATTGTCAAATAAACCTTTTCCTATTTTTATCTCTTATCATACTGTTTGATCATTAAACTGCGTGTATAATTTTACCATGGGACACATTTGTGTATTCTTTATTGATAAAGTCACCGGTATATATATTTTGCATATCAAATATTAAGTGTTCTTGCATGTGTAAGTGAGTTTATTTTGACTCTCTTTTCGTTGTGTTTAGTATTAGTATATCATAGATATACTGAAGCTGATATTGGTTCTTTGAGTGTGGGGACACAATTCAATATCTTTCCAACCACCAAGCATTTCAATGTTGTTGTTTTTTTTCTGGCAACGTAAATATGAAACTAAGAAGTAAATCAGCAGGTTTTATATTGTGGGAATCAAGTTTTAACTTCATGCTGAATAGAACCCAAAACTGAGTAAAAAGAAGAGTAAAAATTCTCTGTTAAAATCATATTACTGTCGCCCCGCCCAATAGGAAGATGGATAGTGACTGCTCTATTTCACGTCCGAAATGTAACTACTACGGATAAAATTAACTTTTTCCAGTTCTTCTGTCTTCTTTTATCATATGAAATGTATCAATCAACCAGCGTGCAGCTTTTCACGAATCCCCAACCTCATTCAGTTCTCAAACTAGAGGACGACCTACGACTTCCAGCCTGTCAATCACAGTTTTTGTTGTCTTCTCGACCCGAGAATTATACACACATTGCCGAATCTGTAAGAGAGGCGAGTAGAAAGATTATTTAACTTTTTATATGCAAAATATAAAGAACAGAATCAAAGAGAAGTTGATAATGGGATTCTGTGACTGTCATGTAACACCCAATGAGTCCCCAGTCGAACATGCAAATTATCTAATGGAAACAATTATTTATTGCATCCCTAAATTCTTGTTTTGAAGAAAAGCAACATTGACACCTTTTTTCTACTTCTTCGTCAGAATGAAATGAATTGTCCAAGTTATAACAAGTTGTAACAACAAAGGATGTTAACTGATTGACTTAAACTAACAGATCATTAAGTTTCCGTTTGCACTGCTCAACAGCGACAAAATGGTTGCGGGGGGATGTTTACTCTTCAACTGTTTAGAAAAAAAAGGGGTTATTGCCGATAACTTTGATATGTTTTTTTTTTTATCCTTTTCAAACATATTTCCTGCCTGCAGTAATACTTTACCTTCTTACCTTTTACTCCCTCACCCTAACCTTTACAAAGGTTGCTAGGAAAAGTAGGAATTGTCAAAAGTCGGTGAAAACACCTCTGATTGATATTCACATTTCACAAACACATGAACGCCATCTTGTTTTCAAATAAATTCTAAACGGGATTGTTTTGTTTGTTTTAAGCTACTTTTGATACATAAACTCCCAAAGAGATTATTTTGATATACTTTAGCACAGAATTGCACTGTAGCAATCTTTCATCGCAGCCTGGCCAGTCTCGTCAGCTAAAGAACTCACGCTCACATAAAGATTAATCGGTTTTGGTCGAAACCGAACAAGACGCAAGTCAGTTCAACAAAGGTAAGAAAAAAAGCAAAAAGGAATTCCTCGAACAAACTTGCTATTTCTTTATTTTCTATTCTGGTTTATCCTGGTTCGGCGGGGGGGGGTGACACTTCGCAATAATGTGTAAGGATCTGATCCCTAACTATTGCAATATGTACAGCAGGCGAAGTTCCCTTATCCTACTCTGTCTAAACAACCGACTGCTTTTCCGTTCATGGCAACCAACTACCTGAGTGTCGAACTTCCTCTGGTCTCTGCTGCAATTCCTCCTCTCTTTCTCTCTCTCTTAACTGATCTATATCCTGATTGCTTCCTTGAATATATGCGGTCCAGGATTCCAGTAAAAGAAAAAACTTCTTCCTTCATAGACACCCAATAAAGTACTTAAAAACAAAGGAGAACCTTGTCTACTGATATCTGACCGTACTAGCACCAAAGACTTGAGTTTATAATGGACATTTAAAAAAATAACCCTTTCATCACCATCGAGAAACCATTCTTTTTCTATTTTACTATCCATCAAAATCTGTCGATTTCCTTAACTTGTTTAGCAATCCTTTTGATAATGCAATACACACACAAATATACATATACATATATACATCAATATATATACGAAGGTCGGCTAAAAAGTTCATAGGCTGACCCAAATACTCTCAGGGAATGTGACCAAAACGGGGTTTATTTTTCACCATATTCCCTTTTTTGGTCCACACACTTCTTGTATCCATGTTTCAGTGTTTATATGCCATTGGTCAAAAAATCATCAACAACAGATATGCTTTCATATGAACTTTTCAAACCAACCACCCACCTACGCTCCCGATGCTCAAATTCAGCCTTACAGATACGCTCACTTCATACGCATTTACATACAAAGAAGCTACACTTATACACATACATACTCATAGAGACATGCATATACCAATATGCATATGAATTATTGTACTTACGTGCACCCAGAAGTAGAAGAGCCTATAATGTAACAGCATTTCACATAGCACTAATACCCTTGGGAAAGGTATGAATCCAATTATTCTCCCTCCAGCTATGGGTAAATAGTAGGACAGACTTGGTTCTTCAGCCTTGGTGAGGCAACTAGTCTAGGAGAAGGAAAACTCTGAATTCAAACCTGTTAAACTCCGCTTAAAAATTGACCTTGTGTCATATCCTGCCCGAGCGGAGGGGTTGGGTAAATATGATAATGTAACGGCACTCCCTTAAATACCACGCCTAAAGTTCAGAATTAACTGTAAACTACTATTTTTGAAAGTTGCCTCATATCGTCTTCAGACCACGGTGCAATATGTATCAAGCTGGATTTGGTCGAGAACTAAAAGTCTTCAGCATGAATGAAATGCACGTGGAACCACCATTCCTATGTGATTACGTAACATCAAGAAACGGTTACTGCAAGCGCGTAATGACATCTACGACCAGCGAAATCTATAGAAGATAGACTTTCCCGGGCGGTGGCTGGGGGGACTCCCTAAACGTACAGCTAGCTAGGAGGGACCTTGAGCGTGAGACTAGCGAGCGCTACAAGGGATTCGTAGTTAGATCTAGGTTAAAAAGAGTTCTCAACCAAGCTGAGAAAACGAACGTGACAGCGCGTGAGGAAGAATTGTGAAGATTTCCCGGTTGGTATATCGATTCCGTCAAGTCCTCGGATGGGCGCGTGCTGCGATCGAATCGAGAGATACTTGATGCCTTTCGGGCGCACTTTCGTGATCGCTTTGCATACTGTCCTGATCTCCCGCTTCAGGAGTTTCGCAGCTATCTTGCTGACTTCCCCGTCTTGCGGCGGCCGAAACGGATAGCTGCGAAGGTGTGGTTACTAAATGCGAAGTCCGTGATCCGTTGAAGCAAGTCGGCCGCAACAAATCGCCAGGACTTGATGGTTTACCCTACGAAGTGTACTTGAGGCTGCCGCACATATTTGTGCCTATTCTGACGGATATGTTCAACCATTGGTTCGCCCAGGGAGCCATCCCTGGTAGCGTTACCAAGGGTGTGATCACATTGCTGAAGAAAAGTGGCAGGCATGTTTGGGAGGGATTAGATGACTACAGGCCCATAACTCTGCTAAACACAGAGTTAAAGATTTTGGCCAGGGTCTTAGCGAACCGCTTACAGCTTGTCAGCAGCGATCAGATCGGCCCCGAGCTGACCTACGCTGTGAAGGGAAGGTAAATCCAAGACAACTTGCACTTAGTTCGCGAGGTCCTAGAAGAGATAGAAGACGGCACCGAAGCCGCGCTGATCAATTTAGATCAGTCCAAAGCCTTCGATAGGGTTGACCATTGGTTTTTGGATTCTGTTTTGGAGACTGCCGGATTCCAACAGGAGTTCTGCAGATGGATTAGCATGATGTATCTCAACCCTCAGGCAGTGTTGCATGTGAACGGAGGGCGTTCGCCATCGAGCGATCGGTCCGGTAGGGCTGCCCCTGTCTCCTCTTCTCGATGTCCTTGCTTTGGAGCCTCTGCTCCGAAGGCTTAGGGATGAGAAGGCAAATCCGGCCCTGTGCGGTGTCCCTTTTGATGGCCCTCTTACAGCAAGGGTTTCTGCGTTCGCTGATTATATCACGGTCTTTGTATCTCGCCGCCTGAATATAAAGGCTGTGAAGAAGGCGGTTGCCGAGTACGAACGAATTACAGGAACCAAGGTCAATTTTGACAAAAGCGAAGGTTTGCGGCTCGGTGCTTGGAGGGGTAACGATACCCAGCCAGAGCCATTCCGCTGAAGTGACGGACCCGTCCGCATCCTCGGGGTGTGGTTCAGGTCCGACCTCCAACTAGAGTAAAATTGGTCGGAGGTACAGGCTAAGGTGGATGCCCAGGTTGTAACCAGGCTTCCAAAGGTTGTCCTTAAAGGGCGGGGAGGAGGTGTGCGCTGTGTACGTCTTCCTTTTGATCCTTTACCCATTGGCTGCACTTTCTCTGCCAAGGGCACGTCGGCGAGCGCTTCAACGATCCCTCACCAGATTACTCTGGGGAGGCTGTAGGCAGATGGTCTGTAGACAGGTCTGCATTCAACATACATGCAATGGGGTTCTCGGTATACCTGATTTGGTGAGCCACTGGCTCGCTGAAAGACTTGCATACTTGGGTCGATCCTTGTCAGGGGACGCGATGTGGAGACGAAAGGCGAGTAGGATTTTTCCTCGCCTCAAGTCAGATCCCAAGGCTGAAGGTCGACGTAAGCCGAGAGGCGAAGCACCGTTTGTCCGCGAATGCTGTGCGGCTCTTCGTAACCTTTCTGGGTCCAGTGATCTTTCACGGCTTCGGAAAGAACTATATTGGAAACTAGTGGTGGGCTCCACTTCGGACCCTCTCAGGGAGCGACGCGGCTGGACGATGGAGGAGGTACGCTCCCATTGGAATTGGGTGCTAGGTTCGGGCTTCTTGAACAATTCCAAGTTCTCGTTCACCTGAACTTCAGAGCGGGCCTGGCAGACATGCTCGATTGTGCTTGCTGTTGCAGTGGTTTGGAAGAAACAGCTGATCACGCCTTCTACTACTGCAAGCGAATTCGTCCGTTCTGGGATCACGTGCTGCTCGACATTGGTTACGTCGTAGACAACGTTCTGCCTCCGTTTCAGGGTGAGAAGCGTGTGGTGTTTCTCGCGATCCTAGCTGTAGCCAGAATGGTGATTTGGACGACGCGAAAGAAGGGGTTGTATGACAATGCAAACTTTTCTTATCGTGATCTGATATTGTTCTTTAGGCATCAGCTTAGGGTCAAGATCAGATGCGATTGAAAACGCTTGGATTGCATAACATTCAACAAAAGGTGGGTGAATGCAACGAGCCTGGTCATACGAAAGGGGGCAATGTTGGAGTCATCCTCTTCCTACGCTTGGCGTCTGCGGTCCGGGTCCTTTGTTTTCCTTTGAATACCTGGTTAGCAGTGAGTTGTGAGTCATCATCCCCTTCACCTAGTTGTTAGCCTCCAAGATCTTCCCCATCCCTATTTTTATACCCCTACCCTTACTCCAGCCCACCTCTTCTGAACATCTTGGAATCTCATCAGAATAAATTCATCCTACCTGTCCTCACCGCGCCCGACCCTGCTTTTTCTTTTTTTCCATTAGATCAGCTCCCCCTCCCACTTAGGGTAGGTTTGGCTTGTTTTTGGCGTTCTCGGGCCCCGGAAAACAGTCGGCCTCCATATCGTAGAAGGGGGATGGGAGGGCAACTAAACAGGGAATTTTTTCGTTTCGGGGTTTTTTCTCCCATTCCCAACATACGTTTTGTAAATAAAATCATGTTTTGTAACCCCAAGCCACACGACCACCTTTACACTGGTGTCAGTGTACTCAGACTCTCGTCTTCTTGCACAACAGTAAGGGATGCTGCCACAGAGTTGGATCTTCGAGAATAGATAAACTTCGTTTATTTTACCGCCACTTGCTAGTCGAAAACTGTTAGGGATGAGACCTAACGAAAAAATATCAAAGTCATTCCCCCCTCAGGAGATACCTCCTGTGGACAGTGCATTGTGGGATTTATAGGGACCGGAAAAACGGATATACGTAAGGGATAATAAAGATGGACTTGGAATCCACTATAACAGATAGTGGACGCACATTTGACTGGTGCACACAAAGTTAAAACCGTTCTTTTCCTAGTCAATAGACTAGTGTCTCTGCCAGTGGTAAGTAAATAAACCGAATTGTTTTGTTGTACACCTACGAATACGTCTCTTTTCAATTTTGTTTACATATTTTCTTAGTTCGTAAAAACAGAATAAACAGAATACGGCTAAGAAAGATGAACAGATATCTCTGAAGACTGGGAAGAGTTGGTTGTCACCTTAAGTCACTTAATCTAAATATTTGAACGTTCTGATTAGATCAGTTAAGTTTTAAAGCATAGCTCGAGTGCATGATACTTTGGTAAAATATTCTATAGCAAGTTTGTTTCTCCATCTGCGTGTTCCGTGAATATGGTCATCCACCAAAAATAGCTTAGTCCGATAAATATCTTCGTATTATAACCTTAAGAAATGGCCATATCCATGGATTTTGTATGCGTTCAGAGATTTAAGTAAGCCTACATAGTATATAGAGTTTTGTATGCAGAAGGCTTCAAAAGGGCAATGACATGGAACCACGTGCCCGAAGATAAGTCCTGGCGTTCACGCTACCATTATCATTGCCATAACTCCCAAGTCCGCTGTAATTTAGGATGGTAGTATGTGTTAGGATCCTATGAATGAGTCAAATAAATCTGCTTGAAAATTAATTGTATTAAATAAGAAAACTTGAAACTATATAACTGTGAGCAAATTATTTGTATTAGACAGGAATAGGGTCGCCGTGCTTGATCAAAATCTTTGGCTTTTGGAATCTAAGGAAAAAATCAGATCTTGTGCTTTCTATAGCTTTTATGAGCATGAATCCATAGAAAGTATTGTTCATAAGTATTTGAACAAACACAAAATCTAGCTTTTATCACCTAAGATTACAGGAAACATTAAGGACACGAAGCAAATAAACTCTTCTAAATAACAATGAGAGTTTAACTTCTCAGTCTCCAAGATCGAATCTCAACAAGATTTTTGAAAGATAGACAAAAAAAACGGATTTTAAAACAACTCTATAAGAAAAAAAAGTTGTTTTTTTTTTAAACAATTCTATTTCTAAAAAAAAAACTTTTTTTAACAATCCTATTAGAAAAAATGGTGGGGGGTTACAATTCTCTTAGAAAAAAAATTTTTTTTCAACGATTCTATTTTTTTAAAAAAAGTTTTTTTAAACAATCCTATAAGAAAAAACAAGTTTTTTTTACAATTCTATTAGAAAAAATTATGTTTATAAAAAAAAGTTGTTTTTTTTTTTCAAAAATTCTATGAAAAAAATTTTTTTCCAGAAACTGAGTATTCAGAACTACAAAACACGACTTCTCGGCCTTGCACCGGGCAGGTGCTTTTATGCTGACCGCCTCGTCCCAGGAAACCGTCTTCCCAGTTTATCGCTTGAAGCCCCAAAAGGGAAATGCTGATGAGTTCAAGCATTTTTTGTGACAGCCACGCACGAGTCTCTATTCGTGCGTGGCCCCCACAATGAAAATAATCTTGCGTTAAATCTGACCTAGTAGGAGGTCGGATAAACATTAATCAGAAAATATGACTAAATGTTTTTTTTATGTCACTTGCAACAAACTTTGGTCCTTTTTGCAGAATTTCCCTATTTTCAAATTACAAAATTAATCGATTAAAAGCAAATTATTCGTTCAAATACTTATGAGTAGCGTTGTATATATTATGCACATATATAATTTTATGATCACATTGGTGATGCCAATAAAAACAATGATGTGTTATTTATTCGAAGACGAACACAACTCAGTGTGTGTAGAAGCATGTATCCTTTCTGATATCACTAGCGCGGTAATAAAATAATCTACTTCTGAAAATTACGGCTTCAACTCTTCTGTAAAGAGATTCTTGATCTGAGTAGGTGATAAAATGTCACACTGCAAGGTGTTTGCTAATGTACAATGACGAAACACATTTCTCATCAGGTTTTTTTTCTTTTTTTTTAAACAATGAGTCTATTTTTAATTTTATTACACTTTTAATGATTCTCAGGATTAACATTTTAAATTGAGTTGGAGGAAGAGGAAAATGTTTCCCCAGTGACGATGGTTACGGAAGTTTACTCAACTGAGGGCCTTCTTGAAAGATGACTCTTTAAGGTGTTTTATTTCCTTGAACGTGGTGCTAAATCTGTTTTACTTTTTTTCATTTTTGAACTACCACAATGTGCTTCCCTTAAAAAGTTTTTACTTTTAAATGAATTCTGAGTTCAATGTCTTGTCAAGGATGAGATAACAAGACATTGTATATACATAGATACATCAATAAATCTGCAGCCGAATGAAGAAAAAGATCAAGCGATAGACTTAGTGATCTACCGTTTTACAACCATTCATATATATATATATATATATATATATATATATATATATAGATATATAGATATATATACAATATGTATGTATATATACGTATATGTATAAATATATAGATGTGTGTGTCTTTGTGCACACACGCACACACACACACGACACAATATGTGTGTGCGTATATATAGTGTCAACTATAAAAGTACACACTAAGAATCTTTTTATATATATGTATATACAAATACATATGCACACACACACGTGTGTGTATTTATGAGTAGATAGATAGATAGATAGATAGATAGATAGATAGATAGATAGATAGATAGGTATGGTTTCTTTGTTTAATGGCATATCAATCTTTGTAGGTTATTTAATGCCAAAGCTATTCTCCTAGAAGAACAGTAGTGGTACTATTTAACCCATAGCTGGGAAGATAAGGGGGTTCATACTTTTCCCAAGGGTATTAGCCCGAAATTCGTAGATAGATAGATAGATAGAATATATATATATATATATATATATAGATATGTATATGTGTGTGTATTTGTTTATATATATATATATACACATTTATACACACAGAATATATGTGTATATATATATGTATAAGTGTGTGTGTGTATATATATATATAGTATCAGCGATAGAAGTACACACTAACAATCTTTATAGTGTTTACCAATGGTCCGTTCGGGATACTGGGGGTCAATCCCAGGTCGAGTTATACCAAAGACTCAAAACATGGTATTTGATGCCGCCTTGCTTAACACTCAGTATTATAAGGTAAGGATCAAAGATAAGCGGAGCAATCCAGAAAAAGGAGTAGCACCCTTGGTGTAGTAGTTATTGAAAAGGGAGCATTCAGGTCGCCCTCAACTACACTTGGCCATCTTTATATATATATATACACACACACACACACACACACACATATATATATATATAGTAACAGCAAAAAGAGTACAAACCAACAATCTTTTAAAGAAAAATAATTTTCCAAGGAATCAGAGAACAATTATTATTTCTTTATTCATAAAAAATCATTATTCAATCAAAACAAATATTATAAGACATCTATTATCAAACTTAACAGCATTGAAACTCAGTCACTAAAAATATTAATATGTAGCAGTCTAAGAATAAGTATACTCTTTGCATATATTTTAACCCCATCATATCGCACTGACAACATGAATTTTCTTGATCCTCTCCCGCCATCCATCCCAATCGTCCATCATTCTTGGCAGGTCTTCTAGATGGCATCCAGTGACTGTACAGAGCTAATGTAAGTTTTTGCTGGTCAACCAACACGAGCACATTTATACATAGGATTTCATAAGAGAATGTCACTTATGAGTTTGTCTTTACCTCTCCAGTAGTGCCTCACTTATCTTCATTTTACTTGGATGGTTTGTGCGATGAGAGGTAAGTGGCCATACATCTGCTGTTTTATAAGGTGCTGCTTCCAAGATTTGTTCAAAATACCATGTAGCATTCTTGTGAAGTTCCCAAGTAGTTTTTCTCTATGCATTTCATTAGAGTAAGGTGGTGCATCTATACAGTGGTACTGACACAGCCACAGCTGAGGAAGTAATCCCATTTTATTAGAGATCAGATTTTCTTGTGATCAATTACCTGTTAATAGTAGTTCATGCTACCTTCACTAGGTATATGTTGACATCACTTTCAGTAGATGAGATATTGCTACTAAGGTATGAGAACTGGTCAGCTAATTTCAGAAGCTTGCTACTTAAAGTGGAGATGGTTCTATCTGGTTTAAAAGACATGGACTTCATTTTAATTGCGTTCATGTAGAAGCCAGTGGTTCCTGCGGCTTGCTCCAGGCTATGCAGTAAGGATTCTGCTTGGGCAGGTTTATTTGCAAGAAGCACTAGATCATCTGTGTAGTCTGCATCTGTCATTGTTTCTACAGATATCACTTGCTTGTTGAATTTTTTTGTGTGAAGCCATTTTTTTTTTTTAGATTTATTGACGTTCAAAGCTTATAATTTGGGCAGATTATAAACATATATGGGACTAATGTATCTTCTCGCAAGACTCCAGCGACGATATCAAAGAAGTTGATGTTGTCATCAGGTGAACACACCATTGCTTTTGTGTTTTCATAAAGCATCATTATAGTGGTAAAAATTTCTTTAGGAATTTCTTTAATATGTTAGTATTAGTTGCTCCATCCTTCTTCTCTGTATTTATGCAAATTTATTTTTGGTTACATGAGTTTCAAAAATAGAGAGTTTGGTGATAAATAATACCTAATAATAACTGTTTTGATTGTATAATGTTACACTAGAAATAATACCTTTGGTTTAAAGTTAACTTTTAATAAAAATATCTTAGGCCTGTACATATTTATGGGTGATACAGTTGGTACATTAAAATATCAGCAGCCATAAGATAAAAAAAATACCTTGTTGGCTGAGTGGTCTGATACTAAGTCTAATGTAAAGTTGGATGGGTTTCGATCCTGGCCTCAAACATCCTACATGTCTAGCCACACTGAAGAGTTCTGATAGAACGAAACAGTCTGTCTGTGGATGACTATATATATATATACTACTGTGTTTTATATACATATAAAAAAATAAATAAAGCTTGGTGTAAATTTTGTTTCTTTTATTTTCAGTATATAAAAAATAATTGATTATATCTTTTAAAATTCAATATTTCATCAGGTGACAACTTTTTTAAAGAGACATACACTAATGAGAAATCAAACTTCACTTATATTCTTCCTTTATTTTTTGTATTAGCACAGCTGTTGGTCTTGCTCAGATACTATTAGGGCATATCAAAAGTAATTTCGTTTTTTCACAGATCTTTACTCTTAAGTTTATTTTATCTATTTCTTATCGATCCAATTTTTGTATGCTTGTTAATGTAACAGAGTAAAATTGACACATTCTAGTGAGATTGATGTTAGCTCAATAATACTAAAATGCCTTAATTTGCAGAATTTAAGTTTCTAATCCAATTTGCAATGTGGAGTCTGCATTTGCACTCACTTCATATAATCATTATAATTTCTGAAAAAAGGTAATTATTAGATGCAAATAATAAAGCATTTCTCCTTATTTATTTATAATTAATGATGATATAAATTTTATAAATGAAATATGACTTAATAACCAAGTTAAATCACCGCTGAAAATGCTGTTTAAAAGTGAGTATCATATATCATATCAATAATATTTAACTGTACATTTTGCTTTAGATATTATAATGGCAGATAAAAGAATTTTGACAATTTTGAGGCATTATTTTAAACTGGACCTCAAAACCACTATAGTTGTTTATAAGGTAGAAAAGAACCCAAATGTACAGCATTATATAAGATTAACTTAGATACACTTTCAGCAATAGTACTTGTTCATATTCTAATACAGAAAATTGTACTTGCTTAGATTCAAACATAGCAATTGTGCTTTAATATTTATATTGTTAAATGGTTTACATGTTATCTCTTGAGGTATTACAAGCACACACCAACACAGGTATTCACTTTCACTTCTATCCCTGATCCAATCATCTTTGATGTTTCAGAAATTAGAGGTAAAGAGAGGTAATTCAATGTTTATGAAGATGCTGTTTTCTGGAATTTCTTAGGACTTTCACCTTGAACTGAAATAAAAGAAAAATAAAAAGAAAATTATTTTTTGTGCAAATGTTATCTTCCTGTAAAGGAATATTGGGAAGTGCTTAATAGAAATTGAAGAAAAAGAAAAAGAATGCTTGGCTGCGTGGTGGGGAACAGTAAATGCTGGAGGGAGTGTGCTTAACATAAATGAAAGAAAAAAGGGAAATAATTTTTTTGTACAGGTTTGTTGGACATATGTGTACATTTACAAGTGTGAAACTAGAAAAAAAAAATTATTTTTTGTCCTCTTGCTTGTGTGTGTTGGGAAGGATTCAAAAGAAAAAAAGTATGTTTTTTTGCAGGCAGGGGTAACTTAAATGAAAGAACGGAAAATAATTCTGTTCATTTATTAAATATTTCTCATTTTCTTTTATTATTGGAATACATAAAATGCTATTACTCTTGCCTTGTCATACTGACAACTTCTAAGAATATGAATACACAGATAATTATTATAGTCATTTTCTTCTAATAATGGAAAAGCAAATTTCTCGTAAAAAAGTTTCAAAGAAATAAGAACGAGTCAAAAAAATTGAATGTTAAGGTGCTTCAATTCACTAGCTTTACCAGGAGTGTTCTGAGAAGCTTTGATAATCAATGGTGCATGATGCACTCTCTGATAATCAAAGGTGCATGCTGCAAAAGCTCTGGAGTTTTTGCAGCATGTACCTTTGGTTTAATGGCTTCAAATTTAAGCCAAGTCTAAAAATTTTGTGGGTCTTTTTTTTCATAACTCTTGATTTTTTTTTTTTTTCAGCACTGATTGAAACTATGATTAAACAATTTCATTTAGTCCATTTTTTAAATGATTTGTTCAGAAAAAACAAAACCGGGTATTAGAATACATGTGTTTTAAATAAGAAGGAACCATCTCCATTCTAAGTGGTAAATCTCTAAAATTAGTGGACCAGTTCACATACTTTGGCAGAAACATCTCATCTACTGAAAGTGATGCCAACATATGCCTAGCAAAGGCATGGAATGCTATTTACAGGTTATTCATATTTACCTAACCCCTCCACTTGGGCAGGATATGACACAAGGTCAATTTTTTAAGCGAAGTTTAACAGGTTTGAATTCAGAGTTTACCTTCCCCTAGACTAGTTGCCTCACCAAGGCTGAAGAACCAAGTCTGTCCTACTATTTACCCATAGTATAATTGGATTCATACCTTTCCCAAGGGTATTAGTGCTATGTGAAATGCAATCAGTCTCAGCCAGGATTTGAACTCATGTCGCCATGTCCATTTCCTACGACGATAACCATTACACCACAGGCACCTCCTAAATTTACACGTTATTGATCATATGGAAGTCTGATCTTTCTGATATAATAAAACAAGATTTTTTTCAAGCCGTGACTGTGTCAATACTACTGTATGGATGCACCACATGGACTCTAACAAAACACATTGAGAAAAAACTAGTTGAGAACTATACAAGAATACTGAATGCTGTTTTGAACAAATCTATGAAGCAACATCCTACAAAACAGCCGCTGTACAGTCACCTGCTTCCCATCTCACAAACCAATCAAGTAAGACAAATAAGATATGTGAGGCACTGCTGGAGAAACAAGAACAAACTCATAAACAACATTCTTTTTATGGACTCCAGCACATGGACATGCCAGTGTTTGGCTGACTAACAAAGACTTACTTTAACTCAGTACAGATACAAGATATAGCCTAGAAGACCTGTCAAGAGGGATGGATGATGAAAGGGAGTCAGGAAACTCCACACTGTCAACATGACTTGATGAAGGAATCAATAAGTTGTAATAATCATATCTTCAGATATTTTTTTTCTGTTTTGCTGTCTATATATACAAGGAGATGCTGAAAAGTTGCTAACTCAACTAAGAAGGGAATGATCTATTTTTAAACCAATTCTAAAACAATTTTGCTATACAGAATATAGGTTATTATATTGATAGATTTTTAATTTTAACAACTTGGTTTTCATTTTTCAGTCATATTGCCAAACCATATACATCGATATACATAGATATATAGAGAGATATGTTTTGCATAATAGTTATAATAGGAAATGGAGTCTGCAACTCTGGTTCAAATTCTGGATGACATTATTTATATCTATATTTCATCTCATTCTAATAACCATGGGAAAAGCAGGAATACATCTGTCAGTTCAGAATAGGACAAACTGAGTTCTTTAGCCTTGAATAGACAACCAGTCTGGTTTGGTTTGGTTTGATTTGATTTTATGGCATATCAACCTTAGTAGGTTATTTAACGCCAAATCCATTTTTATGTAAATAATCAATTCTATTTCAAACAATTCCGTTTAGCATGAGTACACAGTTTGTCAAAAACATTTCTATTTCAAACTATTCAGTTTAGTCAAGCAGTTATATATAACAATTCAGTTCAGTGTAAGTACAGTTTCAATGTCAAAAACAGTTCAATTTCAAATAATTCAGTTTAGCATAAGCACGCAGTTTAAATGTAAGTACAGTTTGTGAAAAACATTTCTATTTCAAGCTATTCAGTTTAGTCAAGCAGTTCTAATTCAGCTAATTCAGTTTAGTATAAGTACAAATTTTGTTTACACACAGTTAAATGTCAAAAGAGTTCAATGTTAAACAACTCAGTTTAGTGTAAATACAGTTTCAATGTCACAAAACAGTTCTATTTACAATAATTCAGTTTAACATAAGCACGCAGTTTAAATGTAAGTACGGTTTAATTGTCAAAAATATTTCTATTTCAAGCTATTCAGTTTAATCAAACAATTCAGTTTAGCATAAGTATGTCATTAGTTCTATTTGACCCATAGATAGGGCCCTATCAGGTGCTACCACTCTGGGCCAGAGTGGACCTGGGAGCGATGGCAATAAAGAGGTACTCCGCATTCCCCAAAGCTCCAGCATCACTGGAACCTCACCATCAGATTATTTAATGTCATACCAGGACACTTGTTGGGAGGGAGGTCTTACTCCTCTGCAGAGGTGCAGTCAGTGTATTCTACAACTCCAGCCGACTGGGCAAAGCCAGTCTGGAATGAAAATTCAGATTTATTATATATATTTATGAAACCCTTCTGTCATAGGTAGGATGAGACACAAGGTTAATTTATAAGCAGATTAAAAAAAACTCAGTCTGCCAAACTTCTTACTCAGAACTGAGGGGGGAAGAGATGGATTCATGCCTTTCCAAAAGATATAAGCGAGAAGTGAAATGCAAATAACCTGGTCCAGGATTTGAACTCATATCACCAATTCCATTCCTTACAATAACCATTATACTAACCAGACTTTCAACTTATATGTATATATAAATATATATAAAGATGGTTGTTGTAGGTCCAAAGAAAGAATAAGGATATATTTTAAAATAAGAAGGTCCACAAAGAGATATGTATTTTTTTAACTTAAATTCAAAAAATACAAATCTCTTCGTGGACCTTCTTATTTTAAAATATATATATACATATATGTTTGGGTGTGTGTGTGTATATATATATATATATATATATATATATATATATATATATATATATATACTTCTGCAAGAGTGCAGATCAATAAGTCTGTAGCCTGACAAGTTTATAATTTTTTAATTGAAATTTTCATTGTACAGTGTTTGATGAGTTGGAAATCCTTAACTAAGTTTATTCACAAGGAAGGAGGTTATGTTCAGAGTAAATATTTGTTGTGTAAAGTAAATCATCTTTTTCATCATTA
Source organism: Sepioteuthis lessoniana (assembly GCA_963585895.1). Taxonomy (NCBI): domain Eukaryota; kingdom Metazoa; phylum Mollusca; class Cephalopoda; order Myopsida; family Loliginidae; genus Sepioteuthis; species Sepioteuthis lessoniana. The sequence goes on along the minus strand of OY757907.1, from coordinate 39,566,473 downwards.
GGCTATATATTTTTTGTCATTTTGGTTTTGGTTTCATTGATTCAGTTGATTAGTTTGGTTTGGTTTCTTTGTTTTAATGGCATATCAACCTTTGTCGGTTATTTCATGCCAAAGCCATCCTTCTAGAAGAACAGTAGTTGTACTATTTGACCCATAGCTGGGAGGATAAGGGGGTTCATACCTTTCTCAAGGGTATTTGTCCAAAAGTGTATGTAATAGCGTGACTGGAGTTCAAACTCGCTTACTACGATCCTGCAGCCCATCGCTTTAACCATTACACCATGAGGGCACACACCCCCCCGATTCAATTGAGTTCATCCATCAATATCAACAATGACATTCTCATTTCCTCAGAGAAAATGAAAAAACAAAACCAGCACAAAAAAAAGATAGAAAAGTGCTTGAGTAATTATACAAACTCTTAATAGCACTAACTTTATTTGCACAGTTAAATTCTAGTGACACAGAAAGTCTATCAGCAGCAAAATTTGGAGCATCTTGCCAGATTTCAATCATCGTTTTCAGTGTCTGCATTAGTATAGATACACCAGTTCGGTTGAGGGTCATCTCTACTCACTTTCCATCTTCCACAACTAACCCACAAAGGTAAAATGGGCAGAAAATTAAAGACTCCAGAGTTTTGAATTCCAAATTGACCTTCTTCTAAATTGGTAGCTCACCCAACTCTAGATTAAAGTACTATAAAATTAACATTTGGTCATAATGTTTATAAATATTTTTGGATAGGAAAAATGTACTTAGAATTTCATGATATTTTTGTCTAAACTAGCGAGGTCTTTTCTATTGTTATATTCATTTCTTTTTCTCCTTTTTTGAAGGGCTTTTTAGAGAGATAGCTAAAAGTGGTCAGCTATAAGGAGAAGCATATTTAATCTTAGAGACAAGGTCAAGTGGTGCTTCATATCAGGTTAGCAGGGAGCCAGCAGTAAGGACTGTTTTTATTGCATACAACTGTTATGTTTGTGAAAATGAGTTTTCTGTAAAATTAATTCATGTAAGGAAATGTCTATGGCTTCAATGACAATTTCTTTTTTTATTATAATTGATTCTTTAGAATATTTTCATGCTTTTAGCAAGTTTGAGCCAATCTAATTTATAAATGTATACCAAGATGAAGTGGTTAATATATATATATATATATATATATATAGATAGATAGATAGATAGATATACACACACACATCATCATCATCATCATCAAAGCATGCTGACAGCATGGATTCCTTTGACTCTCTCTTACCATCTACTCCTACCAGCCATTACTCTTAGTAGATTCTCTAAACGGCATCAAGTGTCCATGCGAAGCTGGTTTATGTAAGTCTTTACTAGTCAGGCAGCACTGGTGTGTCCATGTATAGGACATCACTCATGAGTTCGACCTTGCTTCTCTAGCAGTGCCCAGTATGTTTTGTTCATCTTAATAAATTGTTTTTAAGATGGGAGGTAAGTGGCCTTACAATTGTTGTTATGTAGGGTGTTGCTTCTATATAAATAAGGTGTGACTAAAAAGGAAATTACCTTATTTTGCCTATGGCCCGAGAGACCTGGGTTCAATCCCAGGTCGAGTCATACTGGAGACTCAAAAAATGGTACTCCTCGCTTAACACTCAGCATTATAAGGTGCAGATCAAGGGTAAAGTGGGTCAATCCTGGGAAAGGAGTAGCACCCTCCCCTACACCTTGTTGTAGTAGCTATCGAAAAGAGAGTCTTCAGGTCACCCTCAATTACAGTCACCAACTTTACCACTTAGAGTTAATGAAATTTGAGAAAATTGTGCAAAGTGTTCTGAACTACATGATGAATATGTGGAATAGCATGAGCCTCTCATTCCCTTCTTAGTCTGGCTGAGAACTTTTCAGCAACCCTTTGTAACTGGTACATCTATAAGTCTGTTCCCTGATGATAAAATAAGCATTTATTTCTCATAGCAAATATTTTTTTAAACATTAACTTCCTTGTCAACACATTTCATTCAGTGGTAGATATTATTTACATAAATTCATCAGGATACATTGAAAATTTCAGCTCAAAATTCAAATAATAACATATCAAGCTATATACAGAATAGTGTGTGTGTGTGTGTGTGTGCGTGTGTATACAAGGGTCAGCTGAAAAGTTCATAGGTTGATCGAGATACTCTCATGGAATGTGACCAAATGAGCTTTATTTTTCAATATAACCTCACTGGCAGTCTACACACTTCTTCTATTTGTATTGCAGTCCTTGGTCCCATTGGTCAAAAAAATCATCAACAACAGATAGGACATCATCATATGAACTTTTCAGCCCACCCTTGTATATAAATTGGCTAACCATAGTCGAGAGCAACCCAAAGACTCGCTTTTTAATAGCTATACACCAAAGTGTAGGGCAAAGCGCTACTCCTTTAAATAAGGTGTGACTAAAAAAAAATTGTTCCATTTACCCTTAATACATACCTTATAATGCTATATGTTAAGCAAAGAGGTATCAAGTACCATTTATTTGCGTCTTTGGTATGATTCGGTTTAGGATTGAATTCAGGTCTCCCAGACCATTAGCAAATACTCTAACCATTATGCCAATGGGCTAGTATATATATATATATATATGAGGTTGTGTTATCAGGCTGACTGAAAGTTGGCCAGGTTTCAATCCAAACTGAAGGCATCTTGCATGTCTAGCCACACCAGTGAATTGTGATACAATGAAACAGTCTGTGGATGACAATATATATACTTTCCACACCCCAGGAGTTTGAGAACTCTTACAAAGGAATTAGCAGTTGCCACTCGCATAATGCAAAGCTCTTCAAACAAATTGAGCACTCTGATCTCCATTAGCATAAAATGTAAACAAACGGAAATATTCAATACATATACATTAAATTCCTTTGCTTATATTGAGACTGCTAGTGGCTGGAAGGTTGTGTTATCAGGCTGACATAAAGTTGGCTGGGTTTCAATCCCAGCTGAAGGCATCTCGCGTGTCTGATGAGTTTGTCATACAAGAAAACAGTCTGTGGATAACAATATATATATATATTTTGTTTCTTCAGCAAGAAATAAAAAGCAAATAGACTTGACTGTAATTTAAACTTTGCTTGCAGAGTTCATTTTCCTCAATGACAACCATAATGTCACCTACACATCTAAAAATGTTTATAGTCACATAGGTCAAAAGATTTGAAAGCTTCAACTGGGAATTAAGTGTTATATTTTGACCCTCGCCCCGGCCCAAAAATGCTATTCCAAGGTAATACACCGGAAGGAAGTGACACATTCCAACGGCCAGTAATCGAAAGAGATCACGTGGGCGGATTAAGGCTTATGATATGGGACAAGGTGAAGGTCCCATTGTGCCACTACAGTGATGCACCGGAAGAGAGTAACCTCTGAACTGCATGACAGTTATTTCCGCTTGATGACGATTAAACATTCGATTTCAAAGATCCAGTGGGCGATCGTGTGGGCATTGAATTATTATATAATTGAGTTGAGTTGGGTGCCAAAGCAGTTGCCAGCAGACTTCCAGACAGTAGAGACCAGATGTGGTAGGGAAGGCCACACCCGACCGAGGGGGCCCTCGGAAAAGCCCTGATGGAGTGGACCCCAAGACCTCTGGTTGAGCATCTAAGAGAACAAGAAAGACACAACGTGACGGTCATAACAGTGGGGTCAAAATATGAAGTTTATGTTCGGTCTCCAGCACCCTCTCACATGCAAACCTTGAACAACCCTTTCGAACCCTTGCAATAAAATGGAGAGGTATATATGTTGTTAAAGAAGTCCTTCTTGCGTCATTTATTACTGCGTCTGTTATCATTGCGTCGGTATGTATCCAGCATATATATATTTCTGCATGAATCAGAAGATGTATATGTATACAACATAAGTACCCAGCATGTTTTTTTAATTGTAAATCTGTTAGCATCAAAATATAAAATTAGTTTATTATTATAAATTAAGTAATTGAATATTTTATCATTATAAATGGAATTATGAAAATTATTTCAAAAACAATGGGCAATCTACAAGTGTGTGTGTGTATATATATATATATATATATATACACACATATATATATTATCATCCACAAAAAGACTGTTTCTTTGTATCACAACTCATCAGTGAGGGTACACACAGGGGATGCTTCAAGCTGGGTTGGTTCGAAACCCAGCTGACTTTATACCAGTTGGATATCTTACCGCACAGTAAGATGTCCAACTATATATATATATATATATATAATTATCATTAAAATTTACTGCTACAACTGTTTTCAATCTGTGAAATAAAGTATTCTATGTTCAAGAATGCAGGATGTTTCAACTAATAAAAAAAATAAAACAGGGTGAAAACTTGACTCAGACTTTTACATGCCCAATCTTCAGGAGAGCTTGTATTGACACATCTGAAGCCTATTGAATTCAACTGAATAGATATCTGTCCTCAGTTCAACTGAATCTTACACACATATGCATATATGAGTGAGTGTATGGCACAAGGCCAAGTATATATGGAACTCATTACATTACCCTTTACCGCTATATAAGTGAGCATATTTATGCCTATATATATATATATATATATATATATATATATAAGATTTAGAATAAAATCCAATGGTATGATAAAGAAGACAGTTTACAAAATCAGATGGACATGTTTCTGATGATGCTAGTCCACTAGTGAAACATATCAGAATGATTTTTTAAACTTTCTTATATATATATATATATATATATATACATCCAGGTATATATATATATATACAGACACCTGAATGTGTATATATATATATACACACACACACACACATATATATGAGGTAATGTTATATGCTATCAGCATTGACCTTCATGCAGCAATGTGTCAACTTCAATAAATCAGTTAGGAACATTTGTATTTACCTCCCCAGATTTACTTCAGATGTCAAAATAAAATTCTTGGCACCATGATTGAGCAGTTAAAGTCAATTGACTCATACTGCTCACAAGCCAAGAAACCTGGGCTTTATTTTACTTCATAAACTAGGCATCTTAATCCTTCAAGTGGCCAACTTATTTCAACACACAATTACGTCAATAAACATGTAACTGTTAGGAAATTATTTCCATTAACTCTTTACCTCCTGTAAAGCATAAGACAGCTCTTCATTCTCAGTACATTTATCTTTAAGATTAAACTGCATGATTAATACAACTTAAATTTTGATCACATTAAAATAAATAGTAGTAGTAGTAGTAGAAATAATAGCATTGTATAAACACTTAGTACTATTAAAATTTTGATCTCTTTAAAATAAGATAATAATTTAATGTAAAGAAATAAAAATAATAATAATAATAATAATGATGCTTACTGAGTAGGGAAAGTGATCCACTGGGAATTGTTCAAGTGACTGAAGTTTAACCATACTGACAAAAGATATATGTATTTACCCAACCCTTTCATATAACCAGGATGTGACACAAGGTCAATTTTTTAAGCAGGGTTTAACAGATTTGAATTCTGAGTTTTCCTTCTCCTAGACCAGTTGCCATACCAAGGTTAAAGAGCCCAGTCTGCCCTACTATTTACCCATAATGGGAGTGAGAATAGTTATATACATACCTTTCCTAAGGGCATTAGTAGTATATGAAATACAAACAGCCTCGTCCATGATTTGAACTCGAGTTATCAAGTCCATTTCCTAAGTCAATAACCATTACACTGCAGGCACCTCCAAAAATGAGACACAAAATTCTCTAGGATTTTGAGATGCAAACAGATCATCCAATGCTAGTCAGAAAACCAAATCTAGCTTTAATTAATCAGAAAAAAAAAACAGAGCTGAAGAAGATATGAAACATTAAGATGATAGTGATACCAATTGTATTTGGAGCCCCTGGAACAGTTCCAAAGAACATGGAAAAAAAAGTAGGTGAACTAAAGAAAAGAGACCATCTAGAAAAATTACTACTGGTGGAAAAAAAACTAACAAATAATATAAGAATAATGAAATAATAATGAAAGAAGCAAATATGTATCCATTTAAAGAAAAGCAATGAGTCCTAAAAACACACCATGTTCAGTTCCAGGAAGCTTCAAACGACACTCTCACCCCATTGCATTTAGAAAAGAATCAATACCTGATGTTTGGGTCATCCTAAAGACGAAAATGTCAACTGAATTAGACAGATTCTGAAAGTTACATTACATACATGTGGTAATGGAAGTGGGGTAAAATCTTTGGACATTTTGTTATTTCAGGACAATGGAGGAAACAGGACTGTCTTTTGGAACATCTTCTTTTTGTGACTTTTGCTGAACATTTTTCAGTATTTTCCCAGTCTACCATTATTTGCCTTTGATAATAATAAACTGGAAGCTGATGTTATCATGATGCTACATACAAATATTAACCTGACTCAAAGACATAATCAATCATAATCCTTGAATGATCTGCAAAGTTATTAGAAACTCCAGCTAAAAGCTGTACAACTTATGTGAAAAACTCCCAAAAATAATAATAATAATAATGTACTATCAGACCATGAAGTGAAAATGGAAAAAAAGCTGAACAAATACCTGGATCTTGCCAGAGAGCTGAAAAAGCTGCAGAACATGAAAGCGATAGTGATATCGATCACAGTTAGAGCCCTAAGAACAGTCCTCAAGAACCTGAAAAAGAAACTTAAAGTACTGGAGTTTAGAAGAATTGAAACTATCCAGACCACAGCACTGATAAAGTCAGCTAGGATAATTAGAAGAGTCCTGGAAACCTAAGGAGACTTGCAGCCTCTCAGATTCCAATAGAATAAAAAACACTCAGCTAGATCTGGTGTGAAAAACTAGCAAGGAGTAAAGTTATAATAATTATAATATTTCATGTAGTAATAGTGGAAATCAGTATTCTGTATAGTGATGGAAGAAGATTTTCAGAAAATGTGTTAAAGTTAAAAGGTAGACTGAAAAAAATCAGTTTGAGCAGAATAGTTGCTTTTGCAGCAACCAGAGGGAATTCTTCTGCATTCTTGAAGGTAGCACTGAAAGTTATTTACCACCAGATTCTGAAAAATACAGTCAGGTTTTGTTCTGAATTGTAAAGCAAACCAGTTAAAATCTAACATAAAAAGTGAAGAGTGTTACACACATTATCAGTATGTGTGAAATACTTTCACACAAAAAGAACACAAATGTCACTATGACAACATGTTTAAAAATTTCCAGTGGAACCTGCACAGATCATATGGTACCCCAATGAAAGACAAGGGCTACCAACACAAACTGAAAGCTGGAGAATAAGAATGTGAAAATCTTGTGGCACCTCACAGTACAAACTGACCATGTTTACCCATCATCATCGACCTAATCTAATCTTTGTTAAGAAGGACACAAAAGAGTGTCTTGTTATTGATGCGACTGTCCCAAACAATCATGGGCAACAATGAAAAGAATTTGAGAAAATTAGAAAGTATGCTGAAGTAAAGACTGAACTATTACAAATCTGAGTGTTCGACACTAAGGCCATTCATATCATCATTGGTGCTCTGGGCACCTGAGATACCCAAGATATTTCTAGGATGATTAGAACATTTCATATGAAATTGGCAGGCTCCAAAAGTCAGCAATCCTTGGAAGAGCACATATTGTGTAAAATTGACCTGATACTAACCAACAAACAACTCTGGTAGTTGAGATCAACACTCTCTAAAGCAAATATAATCATCATCATCAAGGCATGCTGATAGCTTGGATTCCCTTGACACAGCCTCAACATCCATCCTTATTGGCCATCGCTCTTAGTAAGTCCTCCAAATGGCATCCAGTGTCCACGCAGAGCTGATGAATGTAAGTTTTTGCTGGTCAACCAACTCTGGTGCATCCACAAGTAGAACTCCATAGGAAGACATTGCTTATGAGTTCGTCCTTACTTCTCCAGAAGTGCCCAACATATCTTACTCATCTTACTAGCATGGTTTTGTGAGATGGGCAGTATGTGGCCTTACAGCTGCTGTTTTGCAGGGCACTGCTTCAAGGATTCTTTCAAAACAGTATGCAGCATTCTTGTATAGTTCCCATCTAGATTTTTCTCCAGGCAGTGCAACCATACAATAATATCAACATGGCTAGAGATTAGAAGAATTATCAATATGATAATGATATCATACTTGGTTTTAGACAAGCCACCAATTTTTATTTTCATCCTCAAAATCCTTTTTATTCTAAAAAAATTCTTTAATCGGAAGTTAATATCATATAAGTTAAATGTAAAATTTAATTTCCCATTACTTTATTTTAAGAGAACATGTTATCAATTTTAGAAAATTTAACTATGCATATATCAAAGACAAATTTATATATGTGTACACATACACAAATATATCAAGGAGGTAGTAGGAAATGGAATCAGGCAAGTTCAAATTCTGGATGAGACATTTTTCATTCAGAGAAACAATAAACTTTTCTTAATCAATTTCAACATTGCCAAATTAAATAATATACAATCTAAAAAAAATTGCAATGACACATTATGTTGACACCACTTTGATTATAATTGCATATATATATATATATATACATGCAATTATAATCAAAAATTATATATATATATATATATATATATATATATAAATATAAATATACGCAGTATAGGGGAAATTATATTGTGTTTTAGCAATATGTGAATATCCTTCTTCAACATGAAGATAAAGGCTATTTTTAAATTACATTTTTATTATTTATTGTAAGAGTACAAACTCAGTTTTTAAACATAATTTGGAAGAGTATCTATTGACCTTATAAGGCTAAAAAATCATGAAAAATAAACACTGAGGGGCATTGAAAGACATCAAAAATGATGATGAAATTAAACATATCTATGTCACAAACATTTAAATTTACAAATACTTTTTGATATGCTGGATAAATTTAAATATGAACTGAAAATACTTATGTTTTTACAGAGGTTAAATAAAAAATAATATGAAGAAAACTTGAACAGTTTTGAATAAAAAAATTATAAATCTAATATTCAAAAGAAAATAAACACAACCTGGAATTGTCAGCCAACAAGAAATTTCAGTCAAGACAGTTAAAACGTATGTAAAATGAGCAGAGGAGGTTTGAAGTCAATTTCTAAGTGGAGTTTAACAGGTTTGAATTCAAAGTTTTCCTTCTTGTAGACCAGTTGCCATACCAAGTTTAAAGAGTCTAGTCTACATAACTATTTGCCCATAATTGGAGGGAGAATAGTTGGATTCATACATTTCCCAAGGCTATTAGTACTGTGACATGGTATGCCACCGAGAGAGGAAAAGTAAGATTAATTTCCCCTACCCTCTGTGTTTGAACTAACAAGTCCCAAGACTGACCGTTAAAAGGGAAATATGAACGAAAGTCAAATTACTCGCACTCCATGACCTGTAATTGGTTGGACAGAGAAAGGGAATGTAGGTCACTGTAGTAGCATGACCGGAGGAAATAGAAGAAGAAGAAAAGGTCAAATGATTGGCCAGACCCTTTAGCACCAAAAATAGTACCTTTTCGTCAGAGGAAATTTAGAAAAGGATCTTTAGTTCTGGACAGACATTGGCAAGAGATGGACACCAAGTTAGCCAAGCTCCAAGAAAGAGTAGAACAGAATCTTTGAACAGAAGATAGCAGAAAGGCGCCTTCAGCCAGATTCTAGTGAAATGCAGCTTGCCTGTAAAAGAAAGGAACCTGAGAATTAGCCTTCGAAAAGATAAGTACAACTCAAACTGCTTTTCCTTCTACCCTTCCTAATTATTGGAATTATATGCATTCAGAAAAGGAAAGAGAGAAATTGAAAGGACTCGGTTTCGTCAACCGTAAATTAGAGGGTGAACTTAGATACTTTCTCAAGTAAAAGAAAGAAAAGAAAAAAAAGGGAGAAAGAAGAAAAGGACTGTTGAGAGAGAGACATTTGTGCTTAAGACTGTCTGCTGGTTTGATATAGCCGGTACCTTAAAGAGGAAAAAAGAAAAAAGGAACTGTTTCTTAAATCTCATAATTATTTGTTTAGTCGTCGCTTATTAAACTTTGTTACATTTTAAATGCTCCCTTGTGTAGAAATCTATTAGTTATGTTGTTTATCTATCGAGTTGCCTTTTTTTGCACATATCTTTTTCAGCTTCGTATCGCTTTCATTTATTCTCACTAAATGTCTTATTCGCCTTAAAAACATTACAAGAGAATTTTGGAAATTTGACTACAGTGAAATATATTTTGTTCTAACCTAGAAGTCCATGCTTTCCATTATCCGAGGGGGTAGGAAAACAAAGGACTTGGTGGGGTATGTGAAAGTGAATTGGAAACCCCTTCGCCAGCACTGGAGATGAGTCTAGCCCCAAATTAACCCCCACATTATTTGCCAGTACCATATGCCCAAAATAGGAGTCTTGACTAGGACTTATTTTGCAGAGGGTCAAGTGCCAGACTGACCCAACATCACATGTGCATAAAAAAACTTCTCGTCCTGAGATAAATATTTATGCAACATCACAGTATTATGTGAAATGCAATCAGCCTTAATCAGGATTTGAACTCAGTTCACCATATCCATTCCCAATGATGATAATCATTAAACCATGGACACCTTTTACTTTGTGTTTGTACATGTGTGTGTATTAATGCTTATTAAGAAGTCTTGAAAACTTAAGAGACAAAATGGCTTCTTCACAGTGAAAAAAAATAAGAGAAAATGAACTTTTCTATTTACTTGTGGACATATATATATATATATAAGACACACACAATATTACCCATAATTCTGTAAACCCTACCAATTTTTTATAAAAACTTAATTTTCTCCTAAACCAAACTTACCAGGATTTTATTTTTACTAGTACATTATATAATCAAATGGATTATTAGGTGTTATTTATTACCAAACTCTATAACCAAAAATGAAATTGTATATAATATATATAAGGGATGTAATATTTTTGGACTTCTATACATCCATATTTTTGGTTAAAAGAGTTTCAATGCTGTAAAGTTTGGTTAAAAAATAATACCCCATCATATCAATTTTGATTGAATAATATTCAATTAGAAATAAATTCCCAGAATCTTTGATTGAAAAAAGAATTACTTTTTTATGAAAAATTGTAAATGGTGTACTTATTGATGATAGATAGACTTATCAAATAGTAGAAACATTAGAAAGGTAATTTTACTTCACCCACTGAGCTAATTACACTGGTATACCAGTGGTACTTTTATTTTCTTCTACATCATAGCACTAGTTTACCAGTGCAGAGATCATGGTCAAGCAGCAGAGGGTAAATTTAGGCTCAGGAGCTCAAGCCTCAAAGGTTTAAGAGTGATATGGGATAAATTGATGAATTGATTAACAACAACAAAAAAAAAACATTCTTTCTCTTCTCATCAACCAAATAGGGAAAAAATCCTTAGTATTATTTATGCAAATAGCTTTTGTTTTATTTTTCAGAACAGAGGATTTATCTTATTATGGACAAAAACAAAAGATAAATTCATAAAAATAATACTCCAACAAATAAGTTTGCCATCTTTATTTGTTATAATCTCTTTTCTATTCATTTTTTAACTGTCATATCAATCATAGATATTTAAAAAAATATTTAAATCAACAAAGATAATGAAAGCTATTTTAGCCCTGGGCAATACAAAAAAAACCTTGCTAGCTTTTTTTTAATAAAAATGTGGAAACAATAGATAGCAAAAAAACACAATTACTAGCAAAAGACATTTATTGTTATCAAGCATTTTTTTTTAATTTTCTGCCCTTATATATTCTACTAACACAATTGTTCATGTGCCATTATTCAAGTTGTCACAAATAATACCACCTGACACTAATCTTACTTCATTACTTTTTATGCTAATTGACAGTAATAGTATCATTTATTTTAAATGGGTTGATGCATAATATAAGATCTAAAAAAACAAGCAACTTTATTTCATAATAGATTAAGTTAAATTCCAACATCATATTTATATTGAATGATTAAAATAAAGATTTTTTATATCTGAAAATTCATATTTTTCTTCAGATATTAGGTAAAATTCCAATGTCATATTTATATTGACTGATTAAAATAAAGATTCTTTATAGCTGAAAATGTATATTCTTATTAGGACATAAGGTAAAATTTCAAATTTATATTCATACTGACTGGTTAAAATAACAATTGTTTATATCTAAAAATCTATACAATATGCTTGATTATATACACCTACCAATGTACATATAAGTCTTTCAGTGATCTAACATCTCACCAAAATACACTTATCCTATTGTTGCAATTTACTTTACTACACAGGAATCCATCAATGATTCTAATAGGATAGAAAATGTATACAAGTAAAAACCACTGACATTTGTACAAGAGAATATACAACTGAATGCATGTCCTATTTTCAGTATTCACCTTGTTGGCTGGAGCTGTGGAATACACTACCTGCACCTCTGTAGTAGGGTAAGACCTCCACACCAATGAGGCCACCTGTTAGCCATGGGTGGCAACAAGTAATGCCTGAGGACAGGATCCTAGTGGCTGCACAGTTCATAGTCCTACAACCAAAGAGGTTACATGATCTCCAACACTCCACTTTGGCCTTACTTGGTTAGAAAAGCCATCAGAGAGGCCTGATCCGATCAATCAGCTGGTCACGTCAAGTCCTAACACCTATATAATTATCCTAACAATATTCTTCAAATTGGTCTTGTGACAAACAAGTACCTAACCATATTTTACCTTAAAGTTGGTAGAAGGCAGTGGCTGAGGGTTAGTCAGGCCAAAATAGCAATACTTGAAAATATTTAACTATGTTCAAACAAATGATTAATATCAAATAAAATTATTAGTATTAAGTAGCAATAACTGAAACTATTTAACTTTGTGTAAACAAATGAACTCTGGTTCATTTAAAAATAAAGTTACCAACAAACTATTCACTTAAAAATCACTTATACCAACACACACATACACACACTCATATATATATATATATATATATATATATATATATATATATGAATAAATAGGATTTAGTATTAAATAACCCACAAGGGTTGATATATCCCCTTTAAGCCAAATAACCTATTTTCAGCAACCCCATGCATTCAGATCTGACTCTCTCCTCATACTATGTCAATATGACTGCATATAACTACATTTCTTTATTTACATATGCACAGTGATCTTTGGTTGATTGGATAATTGCTTGCTTTTAAACCATGTCAATCCTTGGTGGGTTATTTAATGATGAAGTCAGTCCTTTTCTTTTCTTATTTTTTTTGTAAGCAATTACATGGTTTCAAGTAACTAATAATAAACTGTACTGACTAAAATTTCTTGTCGGGGGAGAGTCCCTGTGGCATAGGAACTAACGTGCTGGACTGCAACATTTTAGCAAATTTGAACTCCAGTTGTGCTATTATATTCCCTTTTGGACTAATACCCTTGGGAAAAGTATGAACCTTCTTATTATCCCCAGCCTTGGGTTAAATAGTACCACTATTGTTCCTCTACAGAGATAGCTTTAGCATCAAATAACCCACAAATGTTGATATGCCATTAAAACAAAGAAACCTTATAATTCAACAATTATGGTTTCTAGTTTTTTATATATATATATATAATGGAATTGAGTGTACTGGGCAAAAGAGGTATAAACCACTCATGTTATCATCTAGCATGATATCTTGGAAGTATATAACTGTAATCTTAGCTTTCTGCAACCATTGCATTTTTTTTTTACAAACTTTTGACACAAGAGGCAGGCAGTGGATGGCAATTATTGGTTGACTGTTTGAATGATCTTAAGTCAGATACACATGAAAAGGATAGTGTTTGAAAATTATCACCTAAGATTAGAGCATATGTGAAAAGTAATGAAACGGGGTGAGCTGAGCATCGCTATACTAGAACAACCAAACTATTCACCTGATCATGCTCAGTGTAACTCTATTCCCTCCAAGCTGAAGTGGGTCATCAAAGGAACCCATTTTGAAGGTATGGAGGCTATCAAGAGAGCCATAACAAGAGCTGAGAAGCATCCCAGAAGAATCCTTCTAACAGTGCATATGCTTAATTTCAAATAGATCAATTTGACCCATAGATTGATTGGTTGGTTGGTTGGTTTTATAGGATGTCAATACTTCTTAAGTTATTTAATACCAAAACATTTGATACTGAAGCCTTTTTGCAAGCAATTATATGGTTTCAAGTAAATAATAATTATCATTTGTAAACAACTATAGCTTCAAGTAATTATTCTTAAAACAAATGATTTGCAGAGTTATATGGTTTTAAGTATTCCTAATTATAATATTTTGAATAGCCTTATATTGTTTCAAGTAACTAATAATAATCTTTTGTAAGCAATCATAGTTTCAAGGAATTATTCTTAATGCAAATGATTTGCATACAGTCATTTGGTTTCAAGTACGAATAATTTTTAAACAGATCCATAGATAGGATCCTAACAGGTACTACCAGTCTAGATCAGAGTAGACCTGGGAGTAAGGGAAATAAGAGAGTGACTACAGAACTGGAGCCTCACCACCAGATGCCGTTTGGTGTCATGCATCATGAAAGATTGTGTGTAGACATTCTTATAATCTCTTAATCTTTTTCCCCATCAACACACACATTTGCTGGCCTATAAATTGCAGGGTGTACAATTTGAAGAATTATGGCTCATTGTAATTCATTCAAGCCTATGGCTATCATTTGTGAGCTATAAAATAAATGGCTCCCTAATAAAAAAAAATACTAGTGCATTAGATGCCAATTGAAAGATAGAGGAAACATACTGACTCTCTGGAAGAAAAAGTTACTGGCACAGTGGTCAATAATGAAGGTCATGCTGACAATCTTCTGAGACATGAAATAACCCATCACTATTGATTTCCTTGAGAAAGGTGCAACTGTAAACAGTGCTTCCGATTACCAACACCTTAGGCAATATTCACCTTATTTATTGAATGACTCTCGTATAATAGTTAGCAAGCTTGTCTTGGTTTGAATTCAGGGTTTTCCCTCACCTAGACCAGTTACCTTACCAAGGCTAAAGAGCCCAATCTGCCCTACCATTTACCCATAACTGGAGGAGGATAATAAATGAATTATGCCTTTTCCAAGGGCATTAGTACAAAGCGAAAGGCAAACAGACTCATCCAGGATTCGAACTTGGGCTGCCGACTCCATTTCCTATGAAGTACATCTCCCACATACACACCTGTAAGTTCATTCAGGGTATGATAGGTAAACTGTCACCATTTGGAATTATTAATTTTGCAAATATGCTTTATTTGTTTCAGGTTTTGTTCATTGTGCAGCAAACTGGAGTCAGTTGGGCACTGTCTTTGAGGAAAGCAACACAATGATGAAATTCACCCTTCTAAAAATTTGGAAATGACATACTGTACTGCTTGGCATTCATGCTGGAAGCACCAAAACAAAGATTTCAAAGTGTTTAGGTGTCAATCTGAGGACAGATTCATATTCATCAAACACCTAGTCCACATAATATTTGGGGTGTTCACTAGCTATGTTTATGTTATATCTCCATTCATCTTCCCACATGGCCTCAGACTCAACACAGAGGCCTACATCAAATGTCTGGAGGAGGTAGTACTGCTCTGGATTGAGAGAGTGGCTGCTGGAAGACCCTAGGTCTGGCAACAGGACTCTGCTCCATACCACACAAACAGGAGAACCAATTGTTGGCAGTTGGAAAATTTCTGTAACCATATCACTCCTAACAGTTGAGCAAAAGACCAACTAAACTCTGTGGAATACCTATGATGAACTAAGAGCAAAGATAACGGCAACATTTACCAATTTAAACAAGGAGACTATCAGAAAGGTTCACAGGAGATTCTAAGTTCATCTGGAGGCTATGGTTGAAGTCAATTTATAATATTTCAAGTTATTTTCATGCAATTTTGGTAAATATATCTGATAAAGTGAGACGTCAGTATCATTTTATTTTTGTGTAATTTAGACAACAATTTACCCATTACACCCTGTATATCAATAAATAGATATTAGAATGAAATCTACACGTGGATAGATTTTAAGAGAATAACCTCAATGTGTGTGTGTGTGTGTGTGTGTGTGTGTGTGTGTGTGTGTGTGTGTGAGCAAGCTGAACTTTTAATTCGTACAATCTATAAGCCACTACCACATGCAGCCTTGAAAGAGGACAACCAGTAAGGTTAGAGGGAAGGGGAGGTGGAAGAAAATGGTGGGGATCAAAGATAATGTTAAGGATTGTGTCAAGTGAGAACAACAACATATTGATCCAAAATTGATTTTTAAGAAACAATGATGATAAACAGATAAAAGCAACACAGCCAATGGCCATTTTTTTCTTTCTTCTCTTTATATTCTAACATCATACATTAGTCTATTCTTCTTTTGCCTTCTTGAGGCCTTACTTTTCCCTGCAAGCATTATCTCAAGAAGATACAATCTTCTACAGTTAATAATATTATTCATCAATTTTTCTTTCTTTTTACATAATCCAACACCTTAGATCAGCAGTAGACATTTTAAAGCAATTCACATTAAAAAAAAAAAAATTCCTGTTATAAAAAAAAAACAGCATGCTAAAAAGAAATCTCTCACCACCTGACTTAAACCTATGATGATGAAGTGTCAATTGCATTTATCAACACATGATATTTACTCAAGTGTTTAGGCACCTCAAGCTGGTCTAGTTGCTAGTTAGTTTTATTTTCTTTAGGTACCCTATACTTCTGGCCTTGTGCCAGACTAAACAAAGTTTAGTATGTTTTCACCCAACTCCTTCGTCATGATGAGATGTGATACAAGGTCAATCTTTAAGTGAAGTACAGCTGGTTTTAATTTTTTCCTTTTCTTAAACTGGTTTCTATATCAAATCTAAAGACCTCAGTCTGCTCTATAATTTATCAATACCACTTGTAAGATACAAGTATCTCATTTCACAAAATATAACTAATTTTTCATCATGAGGATTTGAATGTTTTGATATACCTACCTGTATGTTTGGCCTGCAGTAAAACCCTATGTAAGTAGTATACATTTATTTATTTAGATGAGGTTTCATAACTTGGTTGTTTTTATCCCAAATTAGACCTTGAGATGTAAATGATACAATATATGCAAGCAAAAGGTTAAGTTCCTTTTTTTTCTTACAGAGTGATAATGGATTGGTAGGAAGAAGGTTGGTTGGTTGGTTTTACTGTATGCCATAAGTCTTCTTTTTTTTTTTTTTGCATATCAAGTAACTAATAATAATTGTGAACAGTGCGGTTTGGTTTTATGGCATATCAACTAGTATAGGTTATCTAATGCCAAATCCTGTATATATATATATATATATATCAAATATACATGACTTGCAAACACATTTTGAAGATGACATTCTAAAATGAGCCTGAGCTCTTTTTTGGACATGGTTAAATGCTTTCAAGTATTGCTATATAACAATCACAATTTAATATCAGTTATTTGTTTGCACACAGTTTGTTCTATTTGACCCATAGATAGGACCCTATCAGGTGTTACCACTTTGAGTCAGAGTGGACGTAAGAGCAATGGCAATGAAGGAATACTCCATATTCCCTAAATCTCCAAAGCTGAAGCCTCATTATCAGGTGGTTTAATGTCATATCCAGGACACTCATTGAGGAGGGGGGATCTTACTCCTCTAAAGAGATAGAGTTGGTGTATTCTACAGCCCCAGCTGACTGGGCTGAATTGTGAACAGATATACCCTCATAGTGATCAACCATCTCAAGCTGGCATCAACGGTGAGGATGTTCAGCTGGCTCAGTTTTCATGCAGAAGGAAATTACAGACTTTAACTGACAAGTCTGCCAGCTGAATTGTTTTAGACACAGGCTGCTCCATAACAGTATGCAGTGTAGATTGACTAACATTATTAAAAGAATTTAGTAATTATGAGCAGTCAACATTGAGGTAGACAATCTCAACCTCAACTTTTACCTTTGACGATAATGCCACTGTTAAATCTTTGAAAAAAGTTACCTTTCTCTATTACATTGGAAGCATACAAGAAAAAATTATAACAGATGTTGTGATTTGTAAGAGTCCATTGGTTATTAAGCAACACATCCATGAAAAAGGCAAAGATGTTAAATTTCAATAATACTGTGATAATAAGGAATAAAATTGTCCCCTTGAAGTCAGCTTTCTATAATGGCAAAAAATTTACTTCCTACTTTATGGCTAAACCAGCAAGCAGTAAGAGGGAGCATTTTTATGAATTTGAAACATTTGGATCCTAAGGGAACTACCCTTAAACTTCACAAACAATTTGACCATCCAATATCAGTTAATTGCCTTAATTAGAAAAGCTGGTGTTGATCCAATATAAGTTAATTGCCTTAATTAGAAAAGCTGGTGTTGATAACAAGGAATTAGAAAATGCCATTGGTGGAACATCTAAGTTATGTGAGATATGATGCAGGTTCAAGAGACTTTCTCTCCAGCCTGTTGTCAGTATTACGATTGCATCAAAGTTTAATGTATTTGAAAATGAACCTCCAGCATTGGAACATTGTCTTCTAAAATTGTGAAGGACAACTTGCAGGCAATGAAACTCATCAAGGCAAGAATTCATTAGAAGTGAGTCTGGTGAATGACTAGAACAAGCCTTCCAGCATAATATACAGGCCAGTGAGAGTAGAGTAGCAATATTCAAGGTGAAGATGCACTATTTTAAAAAAGAAACAACAGTCATCAGTGGCATGAACCAGGCACAGTGGAAAGCAATCTTTAGTGAAGCATTGAAGTATTTGTGTGTGTGAATACATGAATGTCAATTGATATGTTTATCTATCATTTGCAAACAATCATAGCCTCAAATCATTATCATCAAGTCGTGCCACCAGCACGGATATCTCTGACCCTTTCTCGCCACCTCTCCCTATCGTTCATCACTTCTGGCAGATCCTCAGGGCTACACCCCGTATCCCCACAGAGCTGCTGTATGTAGGTTCGAGCTGGTCGCCCTGCTTTCACTCGGTCATGTGAAGGGGTCCACAGGAGTACATCACTTATGAGCTCATCCCTACTTCTCCAACAGTGTCCTGTATGTCTGGTTCGTCTAGCTTGGATAGTTTTCATGATGGGTGGTAGGTGGCTGTATAGCTGCTGCTTTGTGGGGTGTTGCCTCCAGGACCTGTTCAATATTGCTCGCAGCATTCTTGTGTAGTTGCCGTCAAGCTTTTTCTCCAGCCATTTAGTTAGCCTCCATGTAGTGCATCCATATAGCAGTATCGACATGATCACTGCTTGAAAGAAACTGCGTTTCATTTTAGCGGTCAGGTCTGATTTCCATATGACCAATAGCCAATTGATAGCTGTCCATGCCTTTGTTAGTTGTGTGTCGATGCTTTCAAGAATCCCTATCTTATACAAATAATTTACACACAGTTATATGGTTTCAAGTATTCCTATCTAATACTAATAATTTTCAAGCATAACTATTTGATACATAGATGGGACTCTAACAATTACAAGCACTGTAAAGCAGAATGAACCTGGGGTACTGGCAATAAAGAGGTTACTCCCCTGAACTAGAGCCTAATCATTAGATGCAGTTTAGTGTCATACCCAGGTCACATTATAGAAGTGAGTACAGTGGGTTAAATAATGAAGTAAGTAGTAGCATATTTTGTGCTAAGCAGGCAATAGGGAAGAAAGATGATGACTGCTGTTACAATGATCAACTGATATAAACATAGAAAAGTCAGTTAATACGTACTTGTGTTTTTGTTTTGTTACATAGGTAATGACATACATACACATATATTTACACCTAGGAATGGAATAGTTAAAAAGATAGGTCAATAAGTACACAGCCTGACACAATTATTCACTGGATTTATGTTTGAACTATGCAATCTATGGAGAAGCACTGTATTGGCAAAGAAAGAGATTATGTTTAAAAATAAACATATATAAATGGTCACACCAATATATTGTAATAAAAGTTATGTAATATAAAATTTGTTCTTACTGTCGACCTTAGCAATCTCAGCATACAATTTTTTTACCTTTTCACTTAAAAAAAGAACTTCTTTTTGGCAGATCTGAATTACCAGCATCACTTTCTTTACATTCTACAACTATTATTGAATAAAAATTCTTTATTTTTGGGTTTTGATCACTGCAAAACTGAAACCTTGGATAAGTGTGAAGACCATAATATTTCAATGTACACAATATTTTGCAGCCATTTTCATTTTGAATTAACATATATTGTTAGTAATTTAAATGTTTTAAAAGTAACCGTCTTCTTTTTTATTATTTTATTAATTTCTAAAATAATTAAAGATTAACTACTAATTTCAATGAAAAGAGAAAAAAGTTATTAGGATTATAGAAACATCACCTTTTGGATCCAATGTTAATGACTCTTCTCAATTACTAAACCATATTCTTTCTGCTCACAGAAAAAAAAAAAACATGAAAATTTTCATACTGATAATAAAAAGTACAAGTAACCTTTTGAACTCATAAACCTGATATTTCAGGGTGAGCACTATTTCACTATACACTGTAAGTCCAATATTTCAAATACATCAATCACATCAGATATTCATAATAAAGGGTTTAATGAAAGCAACTGTTCAGAGTCATTATTTGTTTTTAATGGAATGATCGGATAGCTATAAAAAAAAAAAAAAGTGTTTGTATTGTGAAGTGAAGTTTAAATGAGTTTTACATTTAACTTTTTTGTGAATTTTTTGTGTTCAGATATCAGGGTATTTGATGACCAAGGGTTTTAAAAGGGTTAAAATTAACAGAGATATTTCATAAAAGTCATGATATAACAGGAAAATCCTTGTTAATGATGAAAAAGTGGGTTAAGTTATAAATTCTGTTTGTTATTTATATATTCAATTTTAGAAAATTGACATTTCTTTTGTCAGAATAAATTAAAATTTTTTTTTCCATGTCACCATGCTTTTAAATTCACCTATAAAGGTGATTAATGTCATGAACATTAGTAAAAAGAGTTTTCAACAATACTTAAAACAGATAATTATATTCAGAAATTCAATTTAATATACAAAGGTGGGCTGAAAAGTTCATATCTACAGTTGATGACTCTTTTGACTAATGGGATCCAAGCACTACAACACTGATGGAAGAAGTGTGTGGACCACAAGGGAGACGATGATGAAAAACTTCATTTGGTCATATTCCATGAAAGTATCTTGGTCAATCTATGAACTTTTCAGCCAACCCTCATAAATATCAAGTCATAGAAATTCAACGCTTATAGTTTCAAAAAAGATGAAATCAAAAACAATTTCAATATTCTGAAAATAATATAAGTAATAATGAAATATTCTAAAATACATCATTTTTTTGTTTGTTATTCAATTATCAGTCCCTAATAAAATGCTTTTAGAATTATTTTCACCTTTTTGTTGTGAACAAAAAAACTGATGAAAATTTGCTAAGAAACATTCTACTTACGATGTTCATTAGAGGTACGTTTCCTCTTCCGAAGAAATGGTTCATGAAACACCGCATAGAGGCGTTGTGCCTGGAATTAATAAAGATACATTTAATTTTGATTCCAAAGAATCCACAGCATAGCAAAAATCCTTAGTGCTGGAACAAAAAAGAAAATCAAATTTATATATGCTAGAAGATTGGTTGAATAAAAAAAAACGGTTAACCCCAAGGTTTCTCGAACTTTTTACTAGCTGCATCTCTTGTAACCAAATTTTATTACCATTCACCCACAAACAAATTAACAGAATATCAAATCACAAAACATAACTAATCTACCAGTATTTAATACAATTGACATTAGAAAAGAATTAATAAACTAAAAATGCAAATGTACCTTTAATTCTTAATTTTTTTTTTAATGGGAAGGATGGGTTGGGTGAACAATGAGAAGATCACAAATATAAGGTTACAGGTTTATAAGTTTGAGCTACAAATCACAACATTCTTTTTCAATGTGCTTCAATGTTTGCTTAGCAAATGATGCACATGGCTAAACCCAGATTCCACCACATACAAACTTGGAAAAGGTAATAAAATAGGCTCAACAGATGTACAAATCTTAGGATATTTTGCTACAGTTTTTGATATCTGACAACTTGTCTACATGATCCAGTAACTTTTTTTCTCCTGTTATAAAGGGATTTAAAAATACAGATAACTAAATTTACTTCCTGCGAACCCCTATGCTTTTATTCACCCAGCCAAAATTTTATTCACCCCTGGAGATCTATATAGACGACTTTGAGAAACCCTGGTCTAGATAAAAAGAGAGCATTATTGCTAAGAAATGAAAGAAATATTCAAGAAAGAAAATTTAACTTTATATTGTGATTAAAGGTCAACTTTAGAAGTCAAGAATTGCAGGTTAGGATTTTTATTTAATTTATTCTTTTTTTATTTATTTTTTTTTTTTTGTTTAATGGCATACAAACCTCCATGGCTCATTTAATGCCAAAACCATCCTTTTTAGAAAAACAGTAGTGCTACTATTTAATCCATAGCTAGAGGGATAAGGGGTTTCATACTTTTCCCAAGGGCATAAATCTGAAATTGAACGTAATAGTGCAACCGGAGTTCAAACACACTTCCTACAATGTCATAGTCCAGCATGTTAGTCACTATGCCACGGGAACTCCATAATTCATTTTTTTAGTCATCTGTAAAGGTCAGTTGTAATGACTATATATAAACCAATTAGTATGTTTATTCATTTTTGACAATTTGTGTCAACAATTCTATTTTACTATACATGACTTGAAATATAAGTGTCCTGACTAAATTGCATCTGATGGCAACAGTCCAATTTTAGAGTGTGGGCTACCTCTTCATTGCTACTACTCCCAGGTCCACTCTGACCAGGAGTGATAGTTCCTGTTAAGGTTTCCTCTATGGAGTAAATAGATCTGTTTGAAAGTTGTTAGTATTAAATAGTAATACTAGAATTTATATAACTGTGCAAATTATTTGTATTAGATAGGAATACTTGATACTATATAACTGTGTAAATAAATAAGTGGAAATAGTTACTTGAAACCATATATAATTTTTTATATATTATTAGTATAAGATATGAACACTTGAAAGCATACAACTGTGTGCAAATTATTTGTATTAACAATTCATGACACCATTGATGCCATTTTTTTAGCACAACGCTTTGATGTTATTGAAAGATAGATATACCTTTAACAAGTAGAATAAACAAAATTTTCATCTTTATGTGCAAAAGAAAAATTTCAATGAATTCTATTCAACAATATAATGGTTTTAAACTAACAGTAAAAACTTACTGATTAAAACAAAAAAAAGGCCTCAATAGTGTCCCAGACTATAAATAACAATACTTCACATCATATAAATAACGATACTTCACATCATATAAATGTGAGCAAACAAATAATTATAGACAAATAAGAGCAATTGAAAAACTATGCAATAGAATATTGAAAATATAGTTACAATTATAATCAAACATTTACCAGACATTGGAATGATGGTTAGAGCATTCTCCAATGGCCCGGGAGACCTGGGTTCAATCCCAGGTCAAGTCATACCAAAGATTCAAAAAATGGTACTTGATGCCTCCTAGCTTAACACTCAGCATTATAAGGTATGGATCAAGAGTAAAGTGGAGCAATCCAGGGAAAGGAGTAGCGCCCTCTCCTACACCTTAATGTAGTAGCTATCGAAAAGGGAGCCTTCAGGTCACCCTCGACTACGGTCGCCAACTTTACTTACTTATAATCAAACATTTACAAACTGACTGAATTTTAGTATTAAATAACCCAAAAGGAGTTGATATGCTGTAAAATGAACAAATCAAACCAAATCATCAAAATATAAGCAATAAAAACACCTTCTTCCGGATATTGTATCAATTTTGCACATAGATACAAAAAAAGTAAATTCATCAATTTTTCTGAAAATATTTTTAAAACAAGATATAACAGATTTTTTTTAATCATCACTTTTTCTTTCATTAAAAATTAAAGCCATTACATCAGTGACCAATTACTTCTAGAAATGCTTTGTAAAAACACCTTTCATACAATAAAAAGTTATTTAAGGTGGTAAAAGTAAACATAATATCCATTCCCAAGATCTTTAAATGTTAAAGTCAAGAATTGCATATTATCAACCTATCTGGGGGTTATTTTATGTCCAGAGATTAGGGAGTTGCATACATTGTACTTTTATATTTACTGTAATTGATGGTGTATAAGATGCGCCCCAATTTCAGCAGAGCAAATCAAGAAAGAAACAATGTACAAATATCAAACATGATGAAATTAATATAATTAATATTATCAATGATAATGCTTTTAATCTGCATAATAGCCTTTTAAATAATGACAATAGGTATATGAAAGTTACTCTGAAGTTTAAGCTAATAGGAGTTGCAAGGTAGCTAATTTCAGCCAACTATCACAAATTTTAAACCTACATATGGCATATAAGATGCAGGGGAATTTTAAAAGATAGTTTAAGTAAAAAAAAGTGCACCTTATATGCCGTTAAATATGGTACATTTTTTGTGTTGTTTCTTAAGAGTTATATGATATCAAATATTCCTATTTAATAATAATGATTTTTGAAAAAGCTCCCTTTGACCCATAGATTAGACCCTCACATTTGATTCATAGATTAGACCCTCTTAGGTCCACTCTGATCACTTTGGATCAGAGTGCACCAAGGAGTAATGGTAATGAAGGAGTACTCCAAATCTCTAGAAGTGGATTCTCATCATCAGATGCAGTTTAGCGTCATACCCAGGACACCCCTTGGAGAGAGTCTTACCTTTCTGCACAAGATACAGTCGGCATATTCTAAACCCTGTCAACAGGGTGGGTGCACAGTAAAAGATGCAAAACATGTACAGTACATAATGGTTAAAGTGTTCGCTAATGGCCTAGGAAACCAGGGTTCAATCCCAGGTTGAATCATACCAAAGACTCAAAAAATGAGACTTGATGCCCCTTGTCTAACACTCAACATTACAAGATACAGATCAAGGGTAAAGTGGAGCAATCCAGGGAAAGGAGTAGCACCCTCCCCTAGACCTTGATGTAGTAGCTATTGAAAAGGAGCCTTCTGGTTGCACTTGACTACAGTCAACCAACTTACAACATATATTTACGGTGAATAATGATGAAATAGATGAATAAAAAATGAATAACTATATTTTATTTTAGTTTTCTTTCCATTTTCTATTCTACTAGCATTGTCAGTGATTTTCCACAGTAGGCCAAAAAACAAAAATGTTCCATTTAATTACTAGTGAAAAACACAAAAATAATCAAATCTACAAAAGTCATGATTTCATTGAAATCTAACAAATATCCCCAACAATTAGTAATTATCATGTGTATATTACAAGTAAAGGAATGACTTTGGCAGAGGTGGGAAATATTCAGCCTTCTAAACCATCAAGTAGGGCCTTCCATAGCCTTGTGAGAAAACCAAGTAAAATTCTGTACCTTTCATTGAAGAACCTGATTTCCCAATGATTTCACACAAAAAAGCAATCTCAAAAAGTCATTAAAGGGTTAGTAAAGTTTTTTTTATTTCTTTAACAGGGTGATTCAAAAGAATGTTAACACCCTTATGGGAATATCTTTATGATATGATTTCAAACATTCTCCTTGTGTTCACCATCCCTGTCAACAGATTCTTGAAATCTCCAACAAGTGATTAAAAAAAATGTTAATATTTCTATAGGAGTATCTTTATTAGAAAATCAGAACTGATATCAGGGAGACCACCTGGGGAAGATTCCAATAATGTATTGACAAGGATGGTGAACAGGTAGAGAATTTCATCATCATCATCATGTCGTGCCGCCAGCACAGATATCCCTGACCCTCTCTCGCCACTTCTCCCTATTATTCATCGCCTCAGGCAGGTCTTCAGGGTTACATCCTGTGTCCTCACATAGCTGCTGTATCTAAGTTCGAGCTGGTCGTCCTGCTTTTGCTTGGCCATATGTGGTGGTCCATAGGAGTACATCACTTATGAGCTCGTCTTTGCTTCTCCAGCAGTGTCCGGTGTGTCTGGTTCGTCTAACTTGTATAGTTTCCGTGATGGGAGGCAAGTGGCCGTATAGTTGGTGTCTCGTGGGGTGTTGTCGCCAGGACTTGTTCAATATTGCTCTCAACATTCTCGTGTAATTGCCGTCTAGTTTCTTCTCCAGCCGTTTAGTTAGCGTCCAAGTAGTGCATCCATATAGCAGTATCGATACAACTGCTGCCTGGAAGAAACTGCGCTTCATTTTATCGGTCAGGTCTGATTTCCATATGATCGAGAGCCTATCGATAGCTGTCCATGCTTTCGTTAGTCGTGTGTCGATGTCTTTTTCGGTTGATGAGACGCTACTTCCTAGGTAGGTGAATTTGTCTACTAGTTTCAGAGAGGCTCCATCTAGTGTGGTAATGTTGCCCGTTTGGTTGTAACACATGTATTCAGTTTTGTGTGCATTGACATGGAACTCCCATAGAAATGTTAACATACTAATTAAATTTGTACTAAGTTATTATCATAAAGTTTAAATTTTTAAATTTTGTAGTAAACATACAGAAAATTTATTGAGTGTAGACTTTTTAGGAGACAATGAATTTCAATGAACCTTTTAAACATGAAAAGGTTACCTCCACTCCTGGACTTGAAAATAATCTATAAAAATAGTTTGTTTTTGTTTTTTCATACTTAGCAAAGCATTGTCAGTAAATTTATCATATGGCAAATTTATTGTGGCAAAATTTAAAATTAATCATTGCTTTTAACAATTTAATAAAAAGAGCAAAAAGGTTAGGGTTAGGGAAATTCTATATTATAAGACAAATTAATCTGATATGATGAATTTAACAATGATAAATTTACCACACAATGAATTTACCGAGAATCTTGTGAAAGCCTACAATGCTTTTTTATCCATTCTTTTAAAACTAAAAAAAAATCTCAAAAAAAAAAAACTTAATTTTAAAGAGATCGGATTTACAGTTGAATACAATAACATGGAGTTCATTTTTAGAAGATACAGGAAAAGTAAAAAGGATCTGAGATGTAGAAAGAACTCCCGACTTCCACTACTGATTTTGGATAAAATAACTAGGACACGGTCAATAGTTGATTTTTCTTAGATGTAGAAGCTCCAATTTCTATCACAGAAGACCAGACCAGACCACCCCACACACGTACACTAACAAATCATGCAAGATATGAGCAAGTTTCATATTTCCTGAAATATTGATTTTTTAATGCGATTGGAATATGCCAGCAGACTGTATAAAATAAATAAAATAAATGATAATGAAATGATGACAAAATTGATTATTATTATTATTATTGAGAAAGTTTATTATTTTTTATTATTATTATTAATAAAAATTACTTTTGACGAAGTTGATTATTAACATGATGAAGACAATGATTAAATCAGACAGTAATGCTTTCACTGATATTAAAAAGATATTGATATTAAAAGGTGATGTTACACATAAAGTGATATCAAAAGTCATATTAATAATCATAGTGAAGATAGTGATAAAATCATAAAATGATAATATTATGATAATAATTGCCTTAATGTGATAATTAGGAGGAATACAGGGATAATGAACACAGCCTTAACAGAATAATTACAAACACGATGATAATGATGTGGATGATAATAGCCTTAACAGAATAATAAGAAAGATGATGATGATGTGGATGATGATGATAATGATGATAGACTAAACAGAATAATAAGAAATATGTTAAAAATGATGTGAATGATGATGATAATGGCCACAACAGAATGATAAGAAAGATGAGGCTAATGATGACAGTCTTAACAGAATAATAATAAAGAATGATAATGATGTGGATGATGATGATAGCCTGAACAGAATAATAAGAAAGAGAATGATGACAACCTTAACAGAATTATTAGAAAGATGATGATGATGATAGCCTGAACAGAATAATAAGAATGAGAATGATGACAACCTTAATGGAATTATTAGAAAGATGTGGATGATGATGATGATGATGATAGCCTGAACAGAATAATAAGAATGAGAATGATGACAACCTTAACAGAATTATTAGAAAGATGATGATGATGATGTGGATGATGATGATGATGATGATAGCCTTAACAGAATAATAAGAATGAGAATGATGACAACCTTAACAGAATTATTAGAAAGATGATGTGGATGATGATGATGATAGCCTTAACAGAATAATGAGAATGATGACAACCTTAACAGAATTATTAGAAAGATGATGTGGATGATGATGATGATGATAGCCTTAACAGAATAATAAGAATGAGAATGATGACAACCTTAACAGAATTATTAGAAAGATGATGATGATGATGACAGCCGGAACAGAATAAAAAGAAAGAGAATGATGACAACCTTAACAGAATTATTAGAAAGATAATGATGATGATGATAGCCTGAACAGAATAATAAGAATGAGAATGATGACAACCTTAACAGAATTATTAGAAAGATGATGTGGATGATGATGATGATAGCCTTAACAGAATAATAAGAATGAGAATGATGACAACCTTAACAGAATTATTAGAAAGATGATGTGGATGATGATGATGATAGCCTGAACAGAATAATAAGAATGAGAATGATGACAACCTTAACAGAATTATTAGAAAGATGATGATGATGATAGCCTGAACAGAATAATAAGAATGAGAATGATGACAACCTTAACGGAATTATTAGAAAGATGTGGATGATGATGATGATGATGATAGCCTGATCAGAATAATAAGAATGAGAATGATGACAACCTTAACAGAATTATTAGAAAGATAATGATGATGATGTGGATGATGATAGCCTGAACAGAATAATAAGAATGAGAATGATGACAACCTTAACAGAATTATTAGAAAGATGATAATGATGATGATAGCCTTAACAGAATAATAAATATGAGAATGATGAAAACCTTAACAGAATTATTAGAAAGATGATGATGATGATGATGATAGCCTTAACAGAATAATAAGAATGAGAATGATGACAACCTTAACAGAATTATTAGAAAGATGATGTGGATGATGATGATGATGATGATGATGATAGCCTTAACAGAATAATAAGAATGAGAATGATGACAACCTTAACAGAATTATTAGAAAGATGATGATGATAGTCTTAACACAATAATAAGAATGACAATGACAACAACCTTAACAGAATTATTAGAAAGATGATGATGATAGTCTTAACAGAATAATATGAATGAGAATGACGACAACCTTAACAGAATTATTAGAAGGATGATGTGGATGATGATGATGATGATAGCCTGAACAGAATAATAAGAATGAGAATGATGACAACCTTAAAAGAATTATTAGAAAGATGATGTGGATGATGATGATGATAGCCTGAACAGAATAATAAGAAAGAGAATGATGACAACCTTAAAAGAATTATTAGAAAGATAATTATGATGATGATAGCCTGAACAGAATAATAAGAATGAGAATGATGACAACCTTAACAGAATTATTAGAAAGATAATAATGATGATGATAGCCTTAACAGAATAATAAATATGAGAATGATGACAACCTTAACAGAATTATTAGAAAGATGATGATGATGATGATAGCCTTAACAGAATTATAAGAATGTGAATGATGACAACCTTAACAGAATTATTAGAAAGATGTGGATGATGATGATGATGATAGCCTGAACAGAATAATAAGAATGAGAATGATGACAACCTTAACAGAATTATTAGAAAGATGTGGATGATGATGATGATGATACCCTTTACAGAATAATAAGAATGAGAATGATGACAACCATAACAGAATTATTAGAAAGATGATGATGATGATGATGATGATAGCCTTAACAGAATAATAAGAATGATGACAACCTTAACAGAATTATTAGAAAGATGATGTGGATGATGATGATGATGATAGCCTGAACAGAATAATAAGAATGAGAATGATGACAACCTTAACAGAATTATTAGAAAGATGATGATGATGATGATGATGATGATGATGATGATGATGATAGCCTTAACAGAATAATAAGAATGAGAATGATGACAACCTTAACAGAATTATTAGAAACATGATGTGGATGATGATGATGATGACAGCCTGAACAGAATAATAAAAATTAGAATGATGACAACCTTAACAGAATTATTAGAAAGATGATGATGATGATAGCCTTAACAGAGTAATAAGAATCAGAATGATGACAACCTTAACAGAATTATTAGAAACATGATGTGGATGATGATGATGATGATAGCCTGAACAGAATAACAAGAATGAGAATGATGACAACCTTAACCGAATTATTAGAAAGATGATGATGATGATAGCCTTAACAGAATAATAAGAATTAGAATGATGACAACATTAACAGAATTATTAGAAAGATGATGATGATGATGATGATAGCCAGAACAGAATAATAAGAATGAGAATGATGACAACCTTAACAGAATTATTAGAATGATGATGATGATGATAGCCTTAACAGAATAATAAGAATGTGAATGATGACAACCTTAACAGAATTATTAGAAAGATGATGATGATGATGATAGCCTTGACAGAATAATAAGAATGAGAATGAAGACAACCTTAACAGAATTATTAGAAAGATTATGATGATGATGATGATGATAGCCTTAACAGAATAATAAGAATGAGAATGATGACAACCTTAACAGAATTATTAGAAAGATGATGATGATGATAGCCTGAACAGAATAATAAGAATGAGAATGATGACAACCTTAACAGAATTATTAGAAAGATGATGTGGATGATGATGATCGCCTGAACAGAATAATGAGAATGATGACAACCTTAACAGAATTATTAGAAAGATGATGATGATGATGATGATGATGATGATAGCCTGAACAGAATAATAAGAATGAGAATGATGACAACCTTAACAGAATTATTAGAAAGATGATGATGATGATGATGATAGCCTTAACAGAATAATAAGAATGAGAATGATGACAACCATAACAGAATTATTAGAAAGATGATGTGGATGATGATGATGATGATAGCCTGAAAAGAATAACATGAATGACAATGATGACAACCTTAACAGAATTATTAGAAAGATGATGTGGATGATGATGAGAGCCTTAACAGAATAATAAGAATGAGAATGATGACAACCTTAACAGAATTATTAGAAACATGATGTGGATGATGATGATGATGACAGCCTGAACAGAATAATAAAAATGAGAATGATGACAACCTTAACAGAATTATTTGAAAGATGATGATGATGATAGCCTTAACAGAATAATAAAAATGAGAATGATGACAACCTTAACAGAATTATTAGAAAGATGATGTGGAGGATGATGATGATGATGATAGCCTTAACAGAATAATAAGAATTAGAATGATGACAACATTAACAGAATTATTAGAAAGATGATGATGATGATGATGATAGCCAGAACAGAATAATAAGAATGAGAATGATGACAACCTTAACAGAATTATTAGAAAGATGATGATGATGATGATAGCCTTAACAGAATAATAAGAATGTGAATGATGACAACATTAAGAGAATTATTAGAAAGATGATGATGATGATGATGATAGCCTTAACAGAATAATAAGAATGAGAATGATGACAACATTAACAGAATTATTAGAAAGATGATGATGATGATAGCCTCAACAGAATAATAAGAATGAGAATGATGACAACCTTAACAGAATTATTAGAAAGATGATGATAATGATGATGATAGCCTTAACAGAATAATAAGAATGAGAATGATGACAACCTTAACAGAATTATTAGAAAGATGATGTGGATGATGATGATGATGATAGCCTGAACAGAATAATAAGAATGAGAATGATGACAACCTTAACAGAATTATTAGAAAGATGATGATGATGATGATAGCCTTAACAGAATAATAAGAATGAGAATGATGACAACCTTAACAGAATTATTAGAAAGATGATGTCGATGATGATGATGATGATAGCCTGAACAGAATAATAAGAATGAGAATGATAACAACCTTAACAGAATTATTAGGATGATGATGATGATGATAGCCTGAACAGAATAATAAGAATGAGAATGATGACAACCTTAACAGAATTATTAGAAACATGATGTGGATGATGATGATGATGATAGCCTGAACAGAATAACAAGAATGAGAATGATGACAACCTTAACAGAATTATTAGAAAGATGATGATGATGATGATGATGATAGCCTTAACAGAATAATAAGAATGAGAATGATGACAACCTTAACAGAATTATTAGAAAGATGATGATGATAGCCTTAACAGAATAATAAGAATGAGAATGATGACAACCTTAACAGAATTATTAGAAAGATGATGTGGATGATGATGATCGCCTGAACAGAATAATGAGAATGATGACAACCTTAACAGAATTATTAGAAAGATGATGATGATGATGATGATGATGATGATAGCCTGAACAGAATAATAAGAATGAGAATGATGACAACCTTAACAGAATTATTAGAAAGATGATGATGATGATGATGATAGCCTTAACAGAATAATAAGAATGAGAATGATGACAACCATAACAGAATTATTAGAAAGATGATGTGGATGATGATGATGATGATAGCCTGAAAAGAATAACATGAATGACAATGATGACAACCTTAACAGAATTATTAGAAAGATGATGTGGATGATGATGAGAGCCTTAACAGAATAATAAGAATGAGAATGATGACAACCTTAACAGAATTATTAGAAACATGATGTGGATGATGATGATGATGACAGCCTGAACAGAATAATAAAAATGAGAATGATGACAACCTTAACAGAATTATTTGAAAGATGATGATGATGATAGCCTTAACAGAATAATAAAAATGAGAATGATGACAACCTTAACAGAATTATTAGAAAGATGATGTGGAGGATGATGATGATGATGATAGCCTTAACAGAATAATAAGAATTAGAATGATGACAACATTAACAGAATTATTAGAAAGATGATGATGATGATGATGATAGCCTTAACAGAATAATAAGAATGAGAATGATGACAACATTAACAGAATTATTAGAAAGATGATGATGATGATAGCCTCAACAGAATAATAAGAATGAGAATGATGACAACCTTAACAGAATTATTAGAAAGATGATGATAATGATGATGATAGCCTTAACAGAATAATAAGAATGAGAATGATGACAACCTTAACAGAATTATTAGAAAGATGATGTGGATGATGATGATGATGATAGCCTGAACAGAATAATAAGAATGAGAATGATGACAACCTTAACAGAATTATTAGAAAGATGATGATGATGATGATAGCCTTAACAGAATAATAAGAATGAGAATGATGACAACCTTAACAGAATTATTAGAAAGATGATGTCGATGATGATGATGATGATAGCCTGAACAGAATAATAAGAATGAGAATGATGACAACCTTAACAGAATTATTAGGATGATGATGATGATGATAGCCTGAACAGAATAATAAGAATGAGAATGATGACAACCTTAACAGAATTATTAGAAACATGATGTGGATGATGATGATGATGATAGCCTGAACAGAATAACAAGAATGAGAATGATGACAACCTTAACAGAATTATTAGAAAGATGATGATGATGATGATGATGATAGCCTTAACAGAATAATAAGAATGAGAATGATGACAACCTTAACAGAATTATT
Organism: Sepioteuthis lessoniana; assembly: GCA_963585895.1. NCBI lineage: Eukaryota > Metazoa > Mollusca > Cephalopoda > Myopsida > Loliginidae > Sepioteuthis > Sepioteuthis lessoniana. The sequence goes on along the minus strand of OY757907.1, from coordinate 39,532,658 downwards.
AGAAAGATGATGATGATAGCCTTAACAGAATAATAAGAATGAGAATGATGACAACCTTAACAGAATTATTAGAAAGATGATGATGATGATGATGATGATAGCCTTAACAGAATAATAAGAATGAGAATGATGACAACCTTAACAGAATTATTAGAAAGATGATGATGATGATAGCCTGAACAGAATAATAAGAATGAGAATGATGACAACATTAACAGAATTATTAGAAAGATGATGATGATGATAGCCTCAACAGAATAATAAGAATGAGAATGATGACAACCTTAACAGAATTATTAGAAAGATGATGATGATGATGATGATAGCCTGAACAGAATAATAAGAATGAGAATGATGACAACCTTAACAGAATTATTAGAAAGATGATGATGAAGATGATGTGGACGGTGATGATGATAGCCTTAAAAGAATAATAAGAAAGATGATGATAATGTTGAGGATGATGACGATAGCCTGAACAGAATAATAAGAATGAGGACGATAATGACAATGTTAACAGAATTATTAGAAAGATGATGATAATAATGAGAGATGATGATGATAGCTTTAACAGAATAATAAGAAAGATGATAACAATGTGGATGATGATGATAGGCTTTACTATTATGCCCAAAACTTTTTCTTTACCTGAGAGTCAAAGTGTTTTCACTCCATGGATTGTCTTTTCAAGACAAATTTCTAGCGGCAAACCCAGGTTTACCCCATTTGTAAACATTTTTCAACTAAAACATGCTTCTTTGTTCACATCACACATTTTTCTGTAAATTTCACATGGTTTACACTTCTCAGCCGTTTAAAAATTTTATAACAAACCTCAAGACTGGAGCACTCTGTCGGATTTGCCACCATTTTGAATAGCTTCAAAACAAATATCTTTGCAAGATTGAAACAATTATAGCTATAAACTAATTCCAAACAATGCAGAATTTATATTTACAGAAAAAATTTATTATACATAAATATATATATGATGATGATAATGATGATAGACTCAACAATATATATATATATATATATAATAGAAGTACTAGAATAGTACTTTCAGTCTACCTGAGGAAAGACTCAGTCTCAAAATTTATGTATTGAATGACCCTTGTATATGAAACAGGGAAAAGAAAACCAACTGAAAACTCTAAAATAAAGTTGAAGTTACTTACTTTTCGAGGACCCAATCCTGGGCAAAATGACAAACTTTCATGACTGCTCTTTATTATAGTTTCAAGTGACTGGAAAAATAAAGAAAAAATTCATAAGCTATTTTTTTATCTATTTTCTTAAATATTACAGTGGTAAAAAATAAATATTTGTGATCAAATAATCATGGATATTGTATTGAAATTATTTCTTTTTTAAATGATAATAGCAAAAATCTATTTCCATGATATTTTCTTTAGATATTTATCTTGCTTTAGAAATGATTATTGATATTAAAAAAATAGCTATAGAAGAATTTCCTAAAGTCTATTGAAGTATTCTTATGTGGGGATCTTAAGCAAACTATAATATCAATGTAATTATAAATAGTTCTTGCTGAAATTAATGGTTTATAATACGACGAATACGATGCTCAAGTAAACAAAGGGAAGTAACTCTTGGGCGAAAAGATTGCGTTGAGGTAAATTTCACTGCTACCAAAAACTTTACACTGATTATTCTGTTTTGTAATATACATCTCACAATTCAATCAGTTTTCTCTTAAACATCTTACAGTACAGTGACATTTCTGAAAATAACAAATACATAGGCTAACATTCATGAAAAAAGTTACTTTAGTATAAATACAATTTAAAGTCACATATGCCAGATTTTCCATCAATCTTTGCAATCTATTTGTTTCATCCTTTCTTTATTTATACCTCAGATAGGATAAAAGTGTAGTATCTGTGCACCCAACCTTGAGTCAGTGTCATTCCCTTGCACCTCTGCTTAGGATCTGTTTAGTATCTAAACCAAATCTCTGGAGGTAAATGAAATTTTGGTAGGGTAAATAAAAGTATAGAAATCCACAAATAGTGAATTTACTAGTTTGCACTTTGTCAAGTTGTTGATTTGCTAATAATAATACTGAAAAGGGGAGTTATTATGATAGAACACTATTAACACATTACAACAAGCAAGGAATCTGCCATGTAACCCACCCTGAGTTTGTTGATACTTTTAAGTAACTCTAGGGTGAGTTTCCTTGGGAGTAACAACACATTCATAAATCCCTTTATGGTAGGAAAACAAAATTCACTGGATCATGTAGACTAGTTGCCAGATATCTTACACCTAACAGAATGGTTGACTGGGTCTTTTAATCTGGCTCTGACATCATTAATCTTTTTCAACAATACAAATCTGCTAACTAATATGTGATCTCAGTGCCCACCAAACCCATTCTTCTCAATAAAAAATAATGCAAGAATTAAAGGTGCATTTATAGTTAACTGATTCTGGTTCAGAAGACTGGGGTTCAATACCAGTCATACCAAAGATGGTATTTCATACCTCCTTACTTAACACTCAGCACTACAAGGTATAGATCAACAGTAAGTGGAACAATTCCGAGAGAGGAGTAGCACCCTCCCCCACACCTTGGTGTAGTAGCTATCGAAAAAGGAGCCTTCAGGTCACCCTTGATTATGATCGGCTAACTAACCTTACTGATGATGAGAACTGTGCTAGTCTAATAAGATTTCTTGGTTATAAAAGGAATTGCTATAAAGTTCTTGAACAATGAAAAAGAAAATAACTTAGAACCAACAATCCGAGTCCAAATCTGGGACAAGGCTGTTTACATTTCATACTCTCCAGCTATGAGTAAAAGTAGGATAGACTGGGTTTATTTTACCTTGGTAAGGCAACCAGTCTAGAAAGAAAACTCTGAATTCAAGCCAGCTGTACTTTCACATATTCACCCCTGCAGATCAACATACTTGGCACATCATTTTAATCTTTGTGGAAAGAATGTTTAGCATAATGGTTATCCTCATAAGAAATGAAATCTGCCATCTGAGTTCAATTCCTGGACAATGCTATTTACATTTTACTTTGTGTCATTGTCCTCCCTCCAGTTATGCGTTAATAGGAGAGTAGACTAGCTACTTTAGCTTTGGTAAGACAACCACTCTAGAAAGAAAATTCTGAATTCAAACCAGCTGTACTCTGCTTAAAAATTGATCTTGTGTCACATCTTGGCCATAGCAGAGGGGTAGGATAAATAAACACATTGCTTTAACCTTCCAAAAAATGTTCTTTAATTTTAAAAAAATTGGTTAGGTCAAGAACTTTTCATCACCTCTTCATATCAATAAAAAAGGTGGTTATTACAAAAAAGTTAAAGACAAACAGATTGATCATTCTTAATATAAAAATGGATCCTTTTTAATTTGTTTTTAAAATCTTAAAGATTCTATCAGAGCAATTGAAAATTTTTTTTAAATTTATTTTCACAAAATCGGATACTTATACAGGGTGAAACGATAAAATTGTTGTCCTAAAGAAAACAACACTACAGCTTTATTTTAAAACTTTTATTGAAAAAATCAATTCAGATAACTTGATTATGTAGTAGAGCTGACATCTATTCAATCTAGCCGCCTTCAGCCTCAATCACCGCCTCGATAAGGATCCGGAACTGGGAGCATGCCTTTTCCACAAGCGCCAGCAGGATGGCGGCGATCAGGCTGGCTTTGGTGTTGTGGGAGGTCATGTTGGTGATGTTTTTGACGTATGACCAAACGAAGTAGTCGAGCGGGTTCAGGTTGGGGGAGGAGGAGGGCCAGTGAGAGAAAGGTACAAAGTTGTAGCACTCCTTCTGAAGCCAAGCCTGGGTCTCTTTGGACTTTGGACTTTTTGGAGTCCTGCTGTCACACCCAGGCTCTGCCACCGGCCACCTGATTGCACCAGGGGATCACCACACTCTTCAGCACATCCAGGTACACTTTGGTGTTGACTTTCAAGCCAACTTCGAAGATGTGAGGTGGCATGATGTGGCCCTCACTTGAAACCACACCAAAGACCATAACCATAGCCAGAAACTTTGTTTTCGTCACCCTGTTATTTGTGGCAATCTAGTGATGGTTCTGGCTGTCATAACTTGGATCAGTAGAGAGCATGAGTTGTACAGCGGCGCATCTCCAATCTCGCTCATTGAACATTGTGTCACTTTCAGACATGATAGAAGGCTCCTATTGCTCTTGGGATTTATACACAACTGGCCAACTAGTAGATGGTCCACAACAAAAAAAGAAAACTGGTTTTCATTAAACAGAAATGGAATCATGTTGTCTTTTCTAGGGCAATCTTATCGTTCCACCCTGTATAATTCTTTTAACAATAATTTAATTGACATAACACTGAAAAATCTAATAACACTTATGTGTAATATTAATCTTTTAAAATTCATCACGCATGTAATTGTGATGTTATGTTTTTTCTCAATTTATTGGTTTATAGTTCAAATAAAATTTAATAAAAATAAATGGAAATAAACTAACCTTAAAACTTGAGATCAAATTCACACAATCTGTTTTGTTTACAGACTTCACAGAGGTCAAACAATCTGTTAACTACAAAATAGGAAAATAAAACAAATTCAAATAGAATGATGTAATAATAATAACTTACTGGGCCATTGGTCTAATGAGTAGAGTGTTTGCCAATGGTCCGAGAGGCTGGGGTTCAATCCCAGGTCAAGTCATACGAAAGACTCAAAAAATGGTACTTGATGCCACCTTGCTTAAGACTCAGCATTATAAGGTAAGGATCAAGGGTAAAGTGAAAATCCAAGGAATGGAGTAGTACCCTCCCCTACACCTCAGTGAAGTAGCTATTGAAAAGGGAGCCTTTGAGTCACCCTGAACTAAGGTCACCAACTTTACTTTTTAAAAGTGTTAATCTATAGTAAGTATTCTTTGTTATTTACCTATAGTTAGGATTGAACCTTCAACCTCCAAGTGATTTCACTTCGAAGTATCTTTCAACCAAATGCCTATATCCGTTGAGCCATGTGTCTTGCCAGACAATTCAGAGTGAATTTTTGGGACTTATAATGTCTCCATCAACCCATGAGATACTATTATTATGTACAATTTTTTACCTTAGCTCATATTGCATTTTTTCCAAATCAAGCCTCTTTGACTATTGGTTCCTATATCATATTCATGTCTAACATGCTCAACAGGTCACTGTAACCCAACATATGCACTACTTTTTTAAGACATTTTATTTTCCAATGTTCTTCCCTATCTATTATTTTAACTTCATCCCATAATGGAAATTTACTAAGCTTTTTGCTTACATGTGGCACAAGGCCATATGAAAGGGGCACCCAATTAGACTCGAACTCACTCGTGTAGGTTTGCTAGCTGAGCTTGCTAACCATTACACCACCAGAGGCGCCTTAACTTCATCCCATAATGGTTTCCCTTTTCTTTCCATATATAGTTAGCTATACCCGACTTTTCGATTTCACCTCAACATACTGCTTTTATGTCCTTCTAGCCATACTTTAGTGGGTGGCATGTCTCACTGTTGTATATTTTACCACAACTGCATGGGATGGAGTATGCGCAATTCTATTCTTGTCATGTTGTATTCCGTAGGAGACTTGACTCAGAAGAGATATTTTTAAAGAGTCATGTCACTCTTGAATACTGTCCTGATATCATATAGGCAACATATCTTTTGAATCTTTTCAGCTAGGCCTTTGACATAGTGCAAACAGACTGCGATGAGCTTTGGGGTATTATTCTCTGTCCTTTCATCCAGATTTCTTGGAGCTGATGTTATGCTCTCTGGGTAGTTGTGATGGAGGTTGTCTCTAAAACTCTTCATTCCTTCTTGATATGCATCACTGTCACTATTAATGGCTTTTGCTCAATGTTGCGCGCAATGAACAATTCTTTTCTTTGCATTATATGGATGGTGGGAGTTGAAGTTTAGGTACTGTTCAGTGAAGGTTGGCTTTTGATACACAGATGACCTGAATCCTTGCTCTGTGTAAATTATTAATACATCTAGCAAGAATAATCTATTGTCTTGTTCTTTCTTCATAGTGAACGGTATAGATGGTCTGATTGAGTTCAGATGATCTAGTAGTATTTAAATGTCTTCCTGATGAAGCCAGAGAATGAATGTATCATCTAAGCCACAATGATAGCTTTAGTAATGTAGACCCTAAATGGCATTTCTTTGACGTATTCCACGTATATGTTAGTCAATACTGGCAACAACAGAGATCCCATGTCAGAACCCATCCCTAAGTAGCTTGTTTCCACACAGAAAGTCATCTCCATCAGGTTATCTATTGGGATACAGGTACATTCTTCCAGTGAGGGATCTGCAGCCAACTTATCTCATACCACTGTTAGTGACTCATCAGTGAGTACCCTTGAGAACAGGATTACTACATCTAGACTCACTATCTGGTTGAAATGAATAGGAGCATTACTGATTTTTTCCATGAAGTGATGACTTACCCATTAGTGGGGTGACTATCTCGACAAGGAAGCGACTCAATGGCTGACATGCAGAACCTCTGTTGCTGACAATGAGGCTTGATGGAATACCATCTTTATGAATCTTAGGAAGGCCATATATGTGTGGTAGCTTGTTATAGTGTTGTGTTGTCTGTATTTCATTTGTAGTATGAGATCTTTGTTCTTACTAAAGATCTGCGACAGCTTTCTTTCTGTCTTAAGGTTGGATCCTTTTTTACTTTACAATAGCCACCATTGCCAATCAAGTCTGCCAATTTGTTGGAGTATTCTACCTTATCTATCACTACAGTAGCATTGCCTTTGTCTGCTAATAGGATTATATTTTCATCATTCTGTAGTGATTTAATGGCCAGTCTTTCTTCCTTTGAGATGTTTGGTTTTAGAGACTTCAATTTCTCTAGTACTTGTCTCACTTTCCATCTTAGCTCATCTGCCCAAGCCTTAAGAATTTTCAAGGCTGCCTCCTTGATTAGAACAGCTTGGTGGTCATGGAAATGTTTAGACCCTTGTTTAGTACTAATTCTCAGAAGTAGTTAAGTAGGGCTTACTGATGTTAACAATGGCTTTCACTGGTGCATAATGGGCTCAGGCTTTCATACCTTGGGTTTTCATCTTTTCCAATTTCATAATTTGATGCAATTTAACCTTGTAAGATTTGTCAAGATATTGTTGGATTTGGCTTCCGTCTTAAATCAGTGACATTCTTTCCAGGAATGGGGCAATCTTGCTTAGGAATTCAGACTGAAATTGATGTTTCCTCCAGCAGTTATTGTGTATTCATCATGGACCAGCTCATGCCCTACTCTTTTTGCAATCCATTGTGGTCTTCGTGAATTAATCAGTAGTTTCAATGTTAAGACTGGTGAAACTAGCTTGAGATCTCAGCATCTGTAGAGGAATGTAAAGTGGCTCATCATTTGTGCCAATTTTTTATTTAGTCTTTTTAATTGTTTCCATTGATGTATTATACTGAGTCCATACCAATCAGATATTATTGGTCAAAATTTCTGAGATGAAGCTTTCTTTATAATTTCATCATTTAGCCATATCAACCATAATCGACTTTTTGACCTCAATTTGACATAGTGCTTTTCCTCTAGCCTTACTTTTAATGGGCTGCATGTCTTGCCTTTGTATACTTTACCACAACTGCATGGGATGGAGTACATGCAATTATCAAGTGTCATCTCAAAAATTTAGACAAATAAATAATGATTATTTAATGATCATTGAGCATATAACATAAATAAGGGAATGGTGACATAGTTTTTGTTACAAACAGACATCTCCATTATAAGTTAACATATGATACTATGAAAAAATGAAATATAAAAAATAGCTATGCTTGAGATAATACATGAAAAGATTAAGGTATATCAGATCTATCCTATAAGTAATGAAGCATCAAATGCAGGGGTCCCCAACCTTTTCAGCCATAGGGCCACAAAATTTAACTCAGGAGGGTCTGGAGCAACAATCGTAAAATGACAGAAAAAAATATCAGCTAAATTCACAAGGTAACAATCATAATTTATTGATGAGATATTTGATGTTGTTTGCAATTGTTGTGGTGTATGGAGCCACCCCAACAAGAATGGACTGATCCAAGCCCATAAAGAAACCAAGCCGAAGCTAGCAAAGAACATAGTAATTGCATACTTACTGTATTTCTTACTTGTACATTTATTCCAAATACTTATAATCATATGTATCTTTAATGATATTATCAAAATATAACAGCAATGACAAAAAAAATGTAATATCAGGCTAAAATGAAGAGATTGACAGAAGGAGTACATCAGACAAGTGATGATCTGACAGTTGCAAATGCAGCGTACTCTTAGCATTCTTCATTTTGGAGAACAACTATTCACAGCAGTATGTAGTGCCAAACATGCTCACTACTTGTTGGGTGTGGGTAATAAGATTGGGGAATCATCCAAATGGAAGAACATGGTCCTCATAAAAATCAAGGATATGGCAAGCAAGAAATTTTGAAGTAAATCTTTGGAACATTGAAGGTCAATAAGTTCCATCTGCAGTTGTAATGATATTCTTCACAATCAGCATCAAAAAGTGTTGTGGACTAGCCTATCATACCTTTCTTCATTAGTAGATAAACTGTCCATGATTACTTACTTACTTCTGATTAGAGTAGTAGATGAACTGCAATACTTCAGAGACAGGGATCTCAATACTACAAAGACAATTAGTCTTACTTTTGAAGACCTTTAGGCAAACCATTGAAGTTATACTAATTCTAAGCACACTACTATAACTACTAATTCAGATATATTAGTATACCAATACAATCTCAATCCTGGTATACAACAAAAGGCCAAGAGAAAACTTTGAAAATTTGGGCATATGATTTCATGTCAGCAAAACAGCTCGCAAGCTAAGATCCAAAAACACTGATAAATTGCAAACAGATAGTGATGTTGATATCTTCAGAAAAAGATGGCAGATGAGGGAAGCGAGACAGATTGTTCTTCTCCGGATGAGATCGTTATTAAAGAAATTGGGTGAAGAATCAAACAAATGGGCACCAAAGGTAACAGGTCGTGTATTCCTGATCAACAGTATATAAAAACTTATTCAGCCATATGTTGACTGCATGGTAAAACTCAAAAGTTCACAATATTCAAATTCCAGAACAAATGAACAATTAATTCTATCAAGATTATATTTCTTCATTAATAACTACCAATAATAGTCATCATTACTTTGATTTTTTACATGTTGGTAAAAATAATGAACACTTATAATGAGAGAAAAAGAATAAGAGACTTTAAATAAATAATCGCTGCAGCAAAACTAATTGAAAAACACAATAATTCTGTAACTTACTTTGGACATGTAATCATGTTCACTTTTCTCCATGATCATATCAGGTGGTTTATTCTCATAAACTTTGTAAGTTTCTAAATATCGACCAGCTTCCTCTGGACTTAGGTGAAAAAGAAAAATAATGAAATGAAAACAAACTGTTAATTCACCACTGAAAAGAAAGGACAAAATTAATATTTTTAAAAAATTCAATCATTTAATACCTTTAAATTGTATAAGCCAGTTTAAAGTTTGAAAACATTTTGTTCATTTTTCATCTATTCACGATATAAATTTCTATTTTTATCATTACGATACAAGGGTTGACTAAAAAGTTCACTGGTTGACCAAGATACTTTCATGGAATGGGACCAAATGAGAACTATTTTTTAACATATTCCTCCAAGTAATCCACACACTCTTTCTATCAGTGTTACAATGCTTGGATCCCATTGGTAAATGAGGTCATCATATGAACTTTTCAGCCCACCCTCATATATTACTCCAACCAACTTTTGAAGGACATTTTATAATATTTATGTTATTAGCTGAATACCTATCTAAGAGAGAAAATTATATAATAACAGTTCTCCTACTCTGTGAGATTTCTATATACACCACAGTATGTAAGTAATGTGATATATTCAATTAACACTAACTGGAAGCATGAAGATCTGATAGAATAATGCATAAAACATATCTGGATAAGTAATGTCTGTTATTTTGAGAAAGGATATTAACATTCAAAAAGAAAAGGAGAAAATTCTTTTTCTCTTGGATTGTACACCTGTAACATAGCCATAATACAAATACGTAAAATATATGTAAAATATATATAAAACGTTCATATGCATAGGAATCCCGAAATACGCAAAACACTGACGACTTTCTTTAGTTCAGGTACAAAACATTTATTGACTTCTTGAGTTTAGTCTTTCGACACGAGGAGAGAGAGACACAATTTTTACTATGCTGACCATTCCAGTGTGACTCAACAAACAGGCGGCACATCCCGTAGACCACAACTGGACTGGCCTCGTCCAGATTCAAATCTCAACTGGCCTCACCCAGCTTCGGATCTCAACTTACTGATCCAACAAATGCGTGGCACATACTGTAGACCCAACTTGACTTGCCCAGGTCCGAATCTCAACTAACTGCTTTTTTTCAAAATCACCAAGAATCCCAGCCCATTGATTCCAGGCATGACATCATCCACACCCCCAGTCCCATTTTCCATCTGGGGTTTTTATTATGACATCTGTGATTGTCACATCCTCCGTGCACAAGCATGAACACCTGCATTCAATGTGTGCCCTTGCACGTGCACTAAGCCGAATAGTTCTAAGCCTAACTAAACCGAATGATAAGATATAACCAACGAAAAATGATAATATAAAAAAAAAATCATTCCGGAGGCTGAAAAACAGTTAGACCAAAATATGGTGCAAACAACATCAAGAATACAAAGAAGAGGTTCAGTTATCCAAACAGATTCTAGTCTGTTTGGATAAAAACACTACTGAAATGGGATTCTGAGTTTTTTTAGCACCAACCTAACTACAGGACACCTAATTAAAATTAAAATGTCTACATCAAAAAAGTGAAAATTTAAGATTACACAGAAGTTGCAATTACATGGAAAGCTAAAAGTTGTTTCCTATCAAATTTGAAATAAGTAGACAAACATATATAATGGAACCTTGAGTTAAATTTAAGAAAATTATTCATAAAGGAAACTCACGAGAAGGCCAGGATTAACGTGCACTCAGCAAGTATACACATTTTGCTCAATTCTTTCAATAAATGATGAGGGTCTTTCTAAAAAAGAAAGAAATTAACATTAAAAAAAACAATAAAAATTGAATCACTTAACACTTTCAAATTGCACTGACTAGTTGTCAAAATTGAAGTTTTAACACATTTTATTCATTTTTCATCTATAAAGAGCTTTCGAGCTCAGGTATACGCTAATTTAAGATAAAACACCCCTATGGTTTCTAGAAATGTTCTGATCTTTTGGAAAGAAAGGTTTAATAATATATCTTAATGATGATTACAGTAAAATTTTACTTTTTATAACCAGATATTAAGGTAACACCACTCAAAAATGCCTATTTTAGGGTTGAAAAACACCAAAATATTTTCTGTATATCTGGAAATATCATGAAAACACTGAGGTAGAACATACTACTCATATATATATATATATACAAAAACATGGATATAAATGCTATCCTTTTAAAGTGATTCCATCTAGTTCTACCTTGGCTATTTGAAAACATCCATAACTTTCGGCTTTTTGGTCACATTTGTTTGAAAATAAAATCAGCCCACAGCTATTGGTTTCTTTGTATGCTTACTTTTACCTCAACAAAATCAATAATAATTACATTCTTGTAATTGAACCAGCACTGAAGTGGAAGTTCTGACTAGGGAATTAGCTAATTCAAATAATCAAAGACTGTGATTTCCTATTTTCAAGGAAGTTATAAAAACACAATCATAATTATTTATTAAAAATAATCATTAAATAAAATGAAAGAGCCCCCCATCATTGGTCAGTTGGTTAAGTTTTACGTCACATCAACCCTTCTAGCTTATATAACATCAAATCTTGTTCCTACATATACTTTTAATATATATTAAATATATATGATTTCCAAACACATAGTTTGTAGGTAACATTTTTAAAAAGCCAGAGCTCATTTAAATCAGTTAAATGATTTCAAGCATTGCTATCTAACATTAACAGTTTTATTTGCATACAGTTAAATGTTTTCAAGTATTGCTATTTAAAATAAACAATTCAGTCATTTGTTTGCACACAGTTAAATGGTTAAACAGTTCTATTTGACCTTAGATTGGGACCTCAACAGGTACTACCACTCTGAGTCAGAGTGAACCTAAGAGCAATGGCAATGAAGGGCTACTCCACATTCCCCAAACTCCAGGAATAGAGCCTCACCATCAGATACAGTTTAGTATCATATTCAGAACACTCGTGGGGGGGGAGACTTACCCCTCTGCAGCTGTATTCTACAGTTCCAGCCAACTGGGTTTTGGTCTATATTAAATGTTGAAAGTGAGTGATGTGTGGTATATATTGCCAATTGACTTTATGCTGTAATTTTTTTAAAGTTTTTTACACTTTTACATGCATGCCAAAGGCTTGATAAATATTAGATTATTTTAGAGGTATTTTGATATTATAAATGGATTCCTTGTAAAATTCTGGCTTGTAAACATATGCCCATTTAGAGAGAAAACTTTAAGTGAAATAAACAATATATTATAAAAAGTATCACACTGAGAAAAAAGAATAAGAGCTGACAATAAACTTATGTTAAAGACTTACCACATCAACTTGGACTAAAAGTACACGAAGGTCATAACTTTTTCCTAAAATCTTCAGTCGAGAGTGAATATATTCAGGATGTAACTGATGATAACGTAAGCTTTAAAAGATATGAAAATGAAAAAAGAATTTTAAAAAATGATTTTAGAATCATTTTATCTTCTAGACTTTATAAAAATCAATAGGAAAAACAGTTCATAAAAAATAATACACTATACAAAGTACAAGGGTCAGCTGAAAAGTTCATAGGCTGACCAAGATACTCTCATGGAATGTAACCAAATAAGGTTTACTTTTCAACAAAATTCTCGTTGTAGTTCACACACTTCTTCCATCAGTGTCGCAGAGCTTGGATCTCATTAGTCAAAAAGTCATCAACAGTAGATATGACATCATTATATGAACTTTTCAGTCCACCCTCATATTCTTGTTAATTTTTACATGGAAACTACTAAAGTTAATATCATTCATCTGAAAAAATGTAATGTAACTTTATATACATAATGATTTGTCATGCAATCTGGTCTCACTACAGAGTAAAGAAAAATTCTACTGTTTTACCAAAACAGGGCATTGTTAGCCATTTAAATGTCAGCCTTTGTAAACACACAAACTTTTTTCAAAGTATTAGCAACATGACCTCACTACAAAGTAATATAAAATTCCATCGTTATGCCAATAAAAGGCATTATTAGCCATTTGCATGTCAGTCTTTGTAAACACACACACACAAATATATATATATTAAACTTTTGGTAAAGTATTAGCAACCTGGTTTCAATACTAAGTAATGAAAAATTCCATTCTTATAACATAGTTTTTGTATTTGTCGTATCATTATTAAATCTTTGGTAAAAATGTTGTCAATGTGAAGCTGTATAAATATATTAAAAATGATTAGAATTTTGTAAACCGATTATTTTTTTTAATTTTACATATTTACTTTTATAATGTTGTAAATTTTATGCCCTATAGTAATAAGATTTCCATGGTCATTTTTTTAATAAAAAAATTTTAAATATTAAAAAAAATTGAGTACAAATACTACACTGATCCTTGCTAGAAATGCTGGAAAGTGACACTTCGATCTTAAACAGGGTACATAAATACTACACACTGATCTTAGACAAACATGCCAAGCCATACATGAATAATTCCATCATTTTTGACAGAGCCTATCATATTTACCAACCCCTCCTCTCGGGCAGGATATGACACAAGGTCAATTTTTAAGCAGGGTTTAACAGGTTTGAATTCAGAGTTTTCCTTCTCCTAGACTAGTTGCCTCACCAAGGCTGAAGAACTCAGTCTGCCCTACTATTTACCCATAGCTGGAGGGAGAATAATTGGATTCATACCTTTCCCAAGGGTATTAGTGCTATGTGAAATGCAATCAGTCTCGTCCAGGGTTTGAACTCGTGTCAGAGCCTATGCTAGTTTTTAGTGAATGGATACATTTGCTGATTCTTAGATGGCAACCAATTATGTTTTCTTTTGTTTACAATTAAAAAGTACAAATTTCTATGCAGTATTAGAGTAAAACTGTATTTATAGAGAATATTTTTCATGTTATAGAAATTTGTAGAACATATAGATATCAAAATGTCATCAAATATCTAAGTGAGATTCAGTAAAAATAGATTTTTTTGTTTTTGAAAATGCTATTTCTTATGAAACTTGAAATGTATCAAAAGAATTATCAGAAGTTATTTGTTAGTCCCTCAAAATCATAGATCTGTATCTGAGCAAAAGTGTACAGAAGACAGGCAGTTGCCCATGCAGCTTGCTGGTCTCCTGTTGACCCAAGAGATAGGCAAGGGCAAATAAAGCTTGGTACCAGTGTGAAGACAACTTCAGACTGCCTTAGAGACTTCAACCCCTGGTCTTGAATTCAAAGTTGTCCTTCTCTTAGTTTGGTTACACACCAAGATTATAGAGCCCAAATCAAAACTACTATTTTACCAAGAGCTGGGGGAAAAGAGATGGATTTTAGGTCTTATTGGCCCAGCGGTTAGAGTGTTCGCTAATGGCCCGGGAGACCTGGGTTCAATCCCAGGTCGAGTCATACCAAAGACTTTAAAAATGGAACTTGATACCACCTTGCTTAACACTCAGCATTATAAGGTATGGTTCAAGGGTAAAGTGGAGCAATCCAGGGAATGGAGTTGCGCCCTCCTCTACACCTTGGTGTAGTAGCTATCGAAAAGGGAGCCTTCGGGTCACCCTCGACTATGGTCGCTAACTAACAAACCAAACAGAAATAGCCTTGACCAGATTTGAACACAGTTCATCAATTCCATCTTCCACACAAATTAACATGAGGAAATTAAAAACCTTAGAAAGTGATATATTGCATATAGTCCAGGTTAAAAATGTGGTAAGAGTAACAAAAAAACCAAAATTCTGGCTTCTGGTTACCCTTACGACACTTTTAACCTGGACTAAAATATATCAACTAAAAATCATGAATTGACTTTTATTCAACAGTCACATTTTTTTTCACTGTAACTTTATAACAAAACTGATAAGATCTCAAAGTCAACTTGACATATTTAAAGTAGAGACAGATCTTTGTACAGAAATTCACCAAGATAAATTAGATAAGTCAATATTTAGGATGCAGAAAATTTTCTAAATAGTAAAGCAATAGCTTTTTCATATAAAAAAAATAGTCAAAATGATTTCAATGTATTATCTAAAAAGTTAACCTCAATTTGATAGAAAAGGGTATAAAATTGCTTACACATAATGAGATCAATTACAAGAAGGAGCTGAAAGGTTCTCAGCCCAAACAAGATTGAAATGATTGATATTGATTTTTTTTAAAAGCTTAAAGAAACTTGAGAAACAATATGTAGTGTGTTTAATGACAGGATGAATATATGAAATAACATGTATATTTCATGGTTCTAGATCATTTTTTCTTGGTTGAGCAGAGATCTTTTTATCACCCTATCATGCATCAAGTTTACATTTTCTTCAAAATTTATATTAGATAAATTTGACATATATATATATATATATATATATATATATATATATATATATCCTGGGTTCAATCCTAGTTGAATCATAACAAAGCCTCAAAAAATGATACTTGATGTATCCTTGCTTAACACTCAGCATTATAAGGTATGGATCAAAGGTAAAGTGGAGCAATCCAGGGCAAGAAGTAGACCTTATCCTACACTTTGGTGTAGTAGCTACTGAAAAGGAAGCCTTTGGGTCACCCTCAACAACAGTCACCAACTTTACTTATATATATATATATATATATATCATTATATACCCTACTTACGAACATTAATAGATATGTCCCATTCCTCATAAATACATTGGACACTATTGTAAAATGAGGGAAATATACTAAGTAGTCACCACGAGCAGTGGTTACCTTGTCATGACAGCATTTATACTTTTAAGTGAGATAAGATGGTTATTTGGCAAGAAGAATTAACTTTCTCTTGAAATTTTCTCAAATACTAGAAAATGGTTTATAGGTTCACACTGGGAGATCATTTCTTGTTCAAAATTTTGATAAGAAAAATTTAAACATATAATCAAGAATTCAGACATTTGTCTGAAATCTTTTCCAAATTTTTTCATTTTTTTTTTTCAATTAAAATAAAAGAACTCAGTTCTGGTTCATATTTTTCTTAAATATAAAAAACTATGGCATTACTATTTCAAAAAATCTACTACCATATCTTACAAGCAAACACCATTATCTCATCTCTTCATCTTCTATCAGATCTTTTCTTATAACGCTTGTTATTTCTTGAACACTAGCCTACATCCATTTTTATTGTTTAATAATTTCTATATTTCTTTAATCTAAATTATTATCAGAGACATTCCGAACATTGTCCTTTCCATTGATTTAACAGCAACTTTCTTCTCCAGTGATTTATTTAATTTCCACATATTTAAATCATATATTATAGCTGGTATTATACCTGCCCTTATGTCTTTTCTTATTTCACTATCTTTTTCTGATTTTATCATCTCTCCAAAGTAGTCATATTCTTTGATTTCTTTCAGAACTTCTGATTTTATAAATGTTTCTGTGACATAACAGTTGAACATTATTTTTGTCTTACTTCTATTTATCCTAAAACCTATTTTCATACACTTCCTAATCGGGTCAGTTAACATTACTTCTAAATCATGTGAAACACTAGATGCCATCTAGAGGACCTGGCAAGAGCAATGGGAAGGACGATGACAGAGCATCAAGAGAATCCATGCCGTCAACACAACTTGATGACGATGACTAATCCAATTATTCTGATATTATTATAAGACCAAAAATGTTTCTCTTGGAATTAGATTCTGTATGTGATGTTTCAACTACATCAGATAACAATATAATAAAATTTTTTTTAATTACTTCCAGTTTTTTAGTAATGATAAAGTTTCAACAAAAAAATGTTTTAATCTACTTTCATCAGCCTTCAACATAAGATTGAATAACACAAAAAAATCTCAGCCCTACTAAACAAGGAATGATCATAATTGGATTAGTGATATTAGCCAATTAAATATTAACATAAATGATTAACTTCCATGATCAAAAAGAAGCTACAAATATCAAAACATCATCAAATAATATCTCACTGTGATTCAGTAAAAATAGATTTTTATTTTTACCTTTAGAAATACCAATTATTTCTCATAAAACAAACAAATCAGGTGCTATGGAAATAATCAAAAGAATTATCAGGTGGTATCTGTTAGTCTCACAAGACCATGAACTTAAAGCAAAAGACATCTTACCTCAAGAACAGAGCACAAGATGCTTTCCCCATTTCATAATCAGGAACAATGTTGCCAAATTCCCAAGGAACATTTCGAATGCCTTTTAAAATTGGATTCCCTCTCTGAAAGTACAAAAAAAAACTCTTTTAAAACAAAACAAAAAAAAAAACTTATACATTAGCTTTTAGGTTAATCCAAGTTAGAATTATATAAGTTCAGATATTTCTTGCAACAATGTTTTACATAAAAGATTTATAAAGTTGCTATATTCCCAGAATGCCGATATTCTTAATCAAATTTTAAGGAAGTTAATGTTGCAATGAATATATATTAAATGATCTGATTTTTGTACATTTATATATTAATGGAACACAATAAAAATAGTGAGATTTTTGTTTGTACAATACTCTTAAAATACTTTAACTTAGAGAACAAAATAATTTATAATTCTATTTGCAACTTAATAATAATATCATGGTGACTGCATTTGTTCTCACTCTGATACAATCCGAATATCTTGTTCAAGACAAATAAATCCAGGTGTAGGTTTCTTTAATTTGAAATACTAATTTCAGCAGCTATGTGTTCTAAAATGTCAGACAAAAACAGTCATCTAAAAGGTTTACAAGTTTTCAACTTAATAAAAGCTTAAAATCTTGAAGCTAAATGAATATGCAAAGTAATGTAATTAGATAATGTTTTAATTAAAATCTGAAAGCAAAATCATATCAATACTGAAAGAGTAAAAGAAATGAGAAGATTGCTAATTATTTAATTCAGGGGCATTATTATTTTAAGATTTAGAATCAGCAGTATTCAATATTTCACTTGATCTACAAATTAAATTACTTTCATAGAATTCAACATTTTCATATGAAACCAAAACAATTTAGTTACATGAGTGCTAAAAAGTAGAAAAGACATGAATAAAAATGCAATAATGTTTTGTTCAGTAAGAGTTTACCTGTCGAGTATTCACAATGATGGAATTGCTAGAATGTTTTACAACAGGTATTTCTGGTACAGTGCTGTAATAAAACAAATCTATATATTATACATATATATGTAAGAATAATTGATATTTTATAGACATTGGGTTAAATATTCATTTACTAAACATGTTAGCCACATGAAACAACAAAAAAAAAGTTCATGACTATACATTACATAAGATGGCTATTTCCGTAACTGTACACTACAAAGGATGGTTATTTCCATGATTGTACACTACAAAGGATGATTATTTCCATAACTGTACACTACACAAGATGGTCATTTCTATCACTGCACACCACACAAGATGGTTATTTCCATGATTGTACACTACAAAGGATGGTTATTTCCATGACTGTACACCACACAAGATGGTTATTTCCATGATTGTACACTACAAAGGATGATTATTTCCATAACTGTACACTACACAAGGTGGTTATTTCCATAACTGTACACTACACAAGATGGTTATTTCCATGATTGTACACTACAAAGGATGGTTATTTCCATGACTGTACACCACACAAGATGGTTATTTCCATGATTGTACACTACAAAGGATGATTATTTCCATAACTGTACACTACACAAGATGGTTATTTCCATAACTGTGCACTACACAAGATGGTTATTTCCATGATTGTACACTACAAAGGATGGTTATTTCCATGACTGTACACCACACAAGATGGTTATTTCCATGATTGTACACTACAAAGGATGGTTATTTCTATGACTGTACACCACACAAGATGGTTATTTCCATGATTGAACACTACAAAGGATGATTATTTCCATAACTGTACACTACACAAGATGGTTATTTCCATAACTGTGCACTACACAAGATGGTTATTTCCATGATTGTACACTACAAAGGATGGTTATTTCCATGACTGTACACTACACAAGATGGTTATTTCTATGACTGTACACTACAAAGCTTTAATTAAATTTTGGGTGGCTGAAAATCATATGAAGAAGAATGTGTGGTGTGTAGAGAAGCATGTATTGGACTAAATATGTTTGCTACTAAGAGCAAGAATCA
This sequence comes from Sepioteuthis lessoniana, assembly GCA_963585895.1. Lineage (NCBI taxonomy): Eukaryota > Metazoa > Mollusca > Cephalopoda > Myopsida > Loliginidae > Sepioteuthis > Sepioteuthis lessoniana. Next base: position 39,513,163 of record OY757907.1, on the reverse strand, counting down.
AAAAGACAGTCCATGGAGTGAAAATACACTGTCTCTCCAATAAAGAAAAAGTTTTAGGTGCAGCAGTCAGTAAAGAAGGTCATGTGACAGTCTTCTGGGACATGAAAGGACCCATCACTATTGAATTTCTTGAAAAAGTGCAATTATAAACAGTGCTTCCTATTGCCAACTTCTTTAGCAGAATTCACTTTAGTTATTGAATGACCCTCATATATATATATATATATATATATATATATATATACATGCACACACACACACAAAAGATCAGATTTCCAAATGATCGACAACCTATCAATAGCAGTCTATGCTTTACCTATGTATATGTTGCCATCACTTTCAGTAGATGAGATACTGCTACTGAAGTTATGAACAAGTCTACTAATTTCAGAAGCTTGCCATTTAATGTGGATATGGCACCATCTTGGTTAAAACACATGAACTCTGCTTTATCTAGGCCATCTGTATAGTTTGCATCAGCAATAGTTTCTGCTGAATATCATCTGTTTTTTGCTTTTTTAGTCTGAAACCATTTTCTTTCATGAGATCTACTGAAGTTCATAGTAGAAAGTTCATATATATATGTAGGGGACTAATGTTAATACAAATGAGACAAGTGTTACTAAAAAGAGAAGTTTTATTCTTGGATAGATCTGAAAACAAAAATGAAACTATTTGTGTCTCAATTCACTGTGAAAAATAATGAATTATCAGCAGCCGTTTGGAGTTGAAGGGTTACCATGGTCGTAATTTGATACAAGTCGTTCAGCTGTCAAGCAAAGTGAGCTGCTATGACATTTCAAGACACAGTCGTTTTCATCTTGCTGTGGAGACAAGAAAACTGTTCTAAAGTGCTTTTTGAAGATGTTTTGACTTTATAGTATTGGCGGGGATCAGGCGCAGGTGTATTAACTCCACAAATTCCTAACAAAGAGAGTCACCGTGTATTTTCTTAACACACCTGATTGGTAAAACAAATATGGTCAAGAGTTTTAAGTTGGTTTTTTTCCAAATTCTTGATTTTTCTAGAACATGTGCATGGGCATTTTTAACGTTAAAAATTGTGCCAAAATTGATCTATTTTTTCTAGAACCTTCTTTGACAAGGAAACGGCATCATTTCATATATATATATATATATATATATATATATATATATATATATATGGGAAATATTCTAAAAGCACAACTCTTTGCAGTTTTATCAAAATAAATTGTTTTAAGAATAGAAATTAAGTAACAAACGAAGCCAAACTCTAAGTACTTAATCCTTGAACATTAATTTCAAGAACTGTTTCAACTATTGTTAAGAATTAGATCAAAACTCCATACTACTCTTGGAATCTTCAAATTACATAACTTCTACTTTTCATTACAAATCTATTCTAATAAAGCCATCAATTACTTGTTGTATTCATCTTATAAGGTTTTTTTTTTAAATATAACATTTAAACTTAATTGTTGATGATTTTCCTCTGATGAGTGTCTGCTGAGAAAGTTTAAGGACTAATAAAACATATTTCCTAGCCGTTTAAAAATCTATAGTAAAATAAAGTAATAGAAATAAACATACCTGTTTGTTTTTTTGTCAAGATCAGTTGTTTCTGGTTTAGTTGAAGGAACTGCTTCTGAAACAATTGCATTCAAAATATTATCTTTTGGTTGAACACTGACAGATGTGCTGAGTGTGCTAGTTGAGGTAGATGTTTCACTAGAAATACTCTTCACAATTGATTCATGTTGTGGTGGCTTTGACGGAGACTTTTCTTTTGTTAGATTAGGTTCTTTAGTTTTTACATCATCTGATGAGCTGGTATTTTGTTTGTACGTAGAAAATACAGAGACCAACTGAAAGGTAGCAAAAAGAAAAAGTTTCAATTATATTCAAACTAATGTGCTAGATTAGAGAAATTAAAGAAAAAGTATTGCATTGCAGAGTATCGAAGAAAGTTAATGAAGACAAAGATGAAGTGATGAAAAGTTCACATTAGAAAAAAAGGAAAAAATCGGACATGTGGTCACAAGAAAAATAGCACATATTTTACTTATGTTGCAACCTCACTATGAACCATTTGCAAAAACAGGGAGATATGAAGTGGTATTCTCAAGTTGAAGGATCATCTATTGTAGCCCACCCCCAATGGTGGGGGGGAGACAGTTCTGAAATTTAAAATGTTACTGGTTCTCTGCTGGTTGCTTACTAACTGACCGTCTTCAAAAACCCCAAATTCTCATGTGACCGTTTCTCACCCCCACTGCAAGATTTTCCATGATTGATCCCTAGCTGTCAGTCACACAACCAGGCATCAGGTTCACTGGTGGTAGAAGGTAGCCAATACATTACAAAAGTTTAAATCATATTTGTCATTGCGGCATGTTAGAATGATTAAAGAAGTTGTTACATTATAAAATCTCAGTAGTAATGTTTCAAGATACAACATAAATAAAAACAAACTTGACAACTTTTCATAAAAAGTTAATTTTCTTCTAAACCAAATATACAAAGATTTTATCATTTCTCATCATCATCATGTCGTGCCACAGGCACAGATATCCCTGACCCTTTCTCGCCACTTCTCCCTATCGTTCATCGCCTCTGGCAGGTCTTCAGGGCTATATCCCGTATCTTCACATAGCTACTGTATGTATGTTCGAGCTGGTTGTCCTGCTTTTGCCCGGCTATATGTGGGGGTCCATAGGAGTACATCACTTATGCACACATCCCTACTTCTCCAGCAGTGTCCTGCATGTCTGGTTCGTCTAACTTGGATAGTTTTCGTGATGGTAAACAGGTGGCCATATAGTTGGTGCCTTGTGGGGTGTTACCGCCGGGACTTGTTCAATATTGCTCGCAACATTCTTGTGTAAGTGCCGTCTAGCTTCTTCTCCATCCGTCTAGTTAGCGTCCAAGTAGTGCATCCATACAGCAGTATCGATACGACCGCTGCCTGGAAGAAACTGTGTTTCATTTTATCGGTTAGGTCTGATTTCCCATTTCTACTGGAACATTATACATCAAAACATCTATTATTAGGCATTATCTATTGCAAAACTCTACAGCATTGAAACTCAATAACTATGGAAAAACATTTGGTTTGAAAATATGTTTACAATATAGAATTTTGTATTGGGGGTGGCTTATTTTTGGACTGCTACATATTCACATTTTTGGTTACAGAGTTTCGATGCAGTTGAGTTTGATAATAAATAATAGATGTTTTCATTAAATAAAGTTCCACTAGAAATAATAAAATCATGGCATTTTTGATTTAGGATTTTTTTTATTAAAAAAAATTGTTTGGGATGCTAGAGGTGATGCTATACTGCTCGAAAGTGTCTCCTCATCTAATGAAAAGTATGGGGCTAAATTCAGATGAACAGGAGAGATAAAAGAACACTATTTATTTGAGAAGCTAGAGAAAAAATAAGATTCTCATGGTTAGGGACAGATACATCCACCTAAGGCAAAGCTTGAAATCCTTGCATTTGAAAAATCTGAATTTATGGTCACAAAAACAAAAAGTTTATGACAAAGCTGAAAAATCAGGATTTATGATTCTTTTCGTCCCAATTTTGTTTTTTGCTTTGGAAATTGGGGATTACTTGGTGGACGCAAAGAATAAATAAGAGATAAAGATTTTAATTTACATTATTGTTTTAGTGTGGGTGTATAAAATAGAAATTTTCAGTCAGTAAAATGGTAGACAACTCTTGGTAAATTTACAAAAAAAAATGGATTAAGATGTGTGCAAAAGTTTCCAACACCCTTCCTTTCACACTTAAGGAATGTGTAAAACTTCCCAATGAAAAGTTCTGTTTTTACTCTTAGGTTTGAAAAAAAGTTTCCTGCAGAACGTTTTATAGCTTTAAAAGGTTTTAGATTCTGTGCCACTATTTTGTTTATTATCTATCCATCCAGGCTGATCAGCAGATGGTAAAGTTAATAATTTGTTGAGAGATTAGTTAGGGCACTGGGGCACCCAGTGAGAACCGGCTTCACCAATAATAGTCTACTAGCCTAGTTCACAAACGATTACACCACAAGTGACGCCTATATAATGGAATCAGTAGTTTAAAGTGGACAAAATGTACCGCAAAGAATTAATAACAGAATTCCTGGTCCCAAATTTCCAAATATGACTAAAAAAGTTCGGCTTCGGGACACGCTTACCACGCTTTTAACCTGGACTAAAATATAACGCCAAATAAAACTTTTAAATTAAAATAATGATAATGTAGCCGTGTAAAAAAACGGAACATAATTGAATATAAAAAAGAGAAACAAATTTTATGTTTTTTTCAAAACATGATTGAAAAGAAAATTGAACTAAAGTCTTATTTATTTACAAGAGAGAAACACAGCTCAGTTCAACGTTTATTTTCCTAAATAATTTCTGATAAACGGAGATTTTTTAAATTTGAGGTTGACCCTTTATTAAAACAGATACTGAGAAAAAGAGATTAAAAAGTTTATTCTGAAAATCAAGAAATGATTTTATACTTTATCAGAAAATACACACACACAAGAAAAGGTGTCTTTTTTTTGTCTTTTTTTGTTTGTTTTTTTGTTTGTTTGTTTGTTTTGTTTAGGTATGATGAGATGACATTAAAATTATATAACCTTCGGTACTCAACTGACAATTAAGAGGTTTTATATCGAAAAATATGTCAAAGATATCTTTTCAATACATCATCTTAGAATGACTTGTCAAATTTATGTTGATTTTTTTTTAATTAAATCTAAATTAATTCAGAATTAACCAAAAACATGATCGTAATAACTGTTCATTAAACATAAATCAAATGAATTAAAAACAAGTTTTAGAAGGATATGAATATTTCCTTAATTATTGATATTTTCGTTCTAAATAAGCTGACATAACAAACGATTTTTGTTATACCTCATCATCAGATTTTTCCATTTCTTTTAAAGAAGGAATTCGGAACTTCGACTTGCCCGCCATATTGCACGGTGATGTATCAAAATATTCACGAAAAACAAAGTTCCGAGTAATTGAAACAAGAATTAATTTATCTGTTGTTTTTTTTTTTTTGTTTTGTTTTTTTTTAATCTATCCAAATGATTATGATGTTTTAGCAGTAAGAAAATAATAAAGTTAAATGTAAAGAATTATTAAAATTTTTCAAAGCAAGAACATTCGGGTGCAGCGAATACAAACCGCCCTGGCCAGTGTTTGAACTCGGGTTTTATGAGACCATGCTCCATACCTCCATAAAATGTCCCTAACATTGTGCAAAGATGACACTAGAAACTTTTACTCTGAATTAATACAGCAATTCAAATCATTGAAGAAATTGATTTTTAAAAATCGTTTATACTCTCAACAATTTTTGAATTAAAAAAATAGCCAAATTAATCTTAGATTGTCTGTCAATTTTACGATAATGACACTTTAACTGTAAAAAAAAAAAAGAGAAATAAATGCATCAGAGTTTTTATAAGTGAGAATTATTTATTTCTTTTCTAATCAAATCTTCCGGGTTAACATTTTTTGCTGATAAATTATAATCATTAAAAAGATTTTATTAAAATAATCATTAAAAAATTCTAATTGATATAATCATTAAAAATTCACTAAATTTGACAATTTAAGAATAGTTTTGCTATTTTTTCTATTATCATTAAAAATTGACAAACAAAGTTCTTTGAATTTCAGTAGATTTTGTGGATTTGTTGAATTTTTGGTTGATTTTTTTAGTCAAGTTTTCTGTTAAGTTGACTTTTTGTCAAATTCATGGGTTTGTTGTTCAATTGAATTTAAGTGAAATTTTTGTTTCATAAAATATTAGTTGAATTTCTTAGATAGCTCCTTGCTAATTTAGTTACTTTTTAATGGTTAAAGCTGGTTATCTTTTTACTGCTTCACAGGCCAGCACCAAAGCATGCACTGAAGTTTTGGAGTGGTTGTCGAAAAAAATGAAAGGAACAGCTCTTGGTGCCTTATTTTCTAGGCCCACTCCTCCCCTCTGAAAGGGCCAAGGTTGTTGTTAATTTGCCATATTGTGGTCAGTACAACTCCTTTGTCTAAAATAAATTTTTATTGCTTAGTATTTGGGGGGGTATAATAATTGTTGAATTAGCAAACATCACAGAATTATAAAGATTTAACTAATCAAAGTTGGGGAGAAAAAATTATGACTAAAAAGTAAAACAAAACTCAAACAAATAACTGTACTTCCAACAAAGTTCACATCTCAAGTAAAGTACTCCTTTTGATTCACAGCCCCACCCTAATCACAATTCCCTAGATTCGGGTTTGCACACATTCACATCTTTGTTTAATATTTTGCTATTGTTTGAGAAATAAATAAATCTATTTATTTGTTTTTAAATAATGTGCACAAGTTACAGATGTTAAACTTTGTAACTGTTTTCCTATTCCAGAAATAAAGATTTCATATTTGATTTCAATTTTTAAAGTCATAAAAAATTTTTTTAACTCCAATTAAGGCAATTAAAGTTCATTAATGTTTAATATTTATGTTTTACATTTGTTTGTTTGTTGTTGTTTTTACTCCTTAATTTTCCAAGGTACTTGTCTGAAGTTATAATCCCATGTGGAATTTACCATCATATAAATAAGGGGAAGTATTCTGTAAGTGTAATTTAATAGTTATTTCTATTAATTACAAATATTAAAAAACTTGTTAGTGAGTAATGAAAAATGATTCAGTTAATTATCTCTGCTGCTTCTCACTTACTCAATGCTAATTTTTGTAGCAACCATTTTTTTTTTTTTATTTATGTCTATAAACTAACACAGTTATTAACTGAATTTTAATTTGAAATTTTCGCTATATAAAGTTTGATCTATGCATTTAATATTGGCCACTGAATCAAGTGCATTTATGGGGTTTAAGGAGAAGGGTTTTATTTATGGTGTAGGTTGTCAGTGAATTATTGGGTTCTGTTGGGATGATTCTGAGTTTCATACTTGACTCTTTTTTTTCTTACCCCATGTACTTGTTATCTTCTTATTTGTACAGAAGCTGTAAAAGGAATTAAGGATGGAAGGAAAGAGACAAGGATACTTTTATAACTAAAGTAAAGTTAGCGACCTTAGTCAAGGGTGACCTGAAGGCTCCCTTTACAATAGCTACTACACCAAGGTGTAGGGGAGGGCGCTACTCCTTTCCCTGGATTGCTTCACTTTACCCTTGATCCTAACCTTATAATGCTGTGCTAAGCAAGGCAACATCAAGTACCATTTTTTGAGTCTTTGGTATGACTCGACCTGGGATTGAACCCCGGTCTCCTGGACCATTGGCAAACACTTTACTCATTAGGCCAATGGCCTGATTTTGGGGTTTATGACTATTCCATGGTGGGAACATTTTCTTGAATCAATCGAAATAGTCACATTTCCTAGACAAGGCTTTGAAATATATCAGTCATTTTTGGAAAGTCATAAGTTTGAAGTTCATTATGGGTCCAGTTGGTGTTTTCAGTAGAGGTGGCTACAAGCAGGAGACATGGCTGGTTGCAAAGCCCTGGGACTTTAGCAAGCACAACACTCCCACCAGCAGCCAAGAGAAAGGTCTGTCCCATCCCATAACAGTGGTGAATGGTTACTGAGAAAGAATTTCTCTTCAGTGCCAGGAAGCCCCTCCTTTTTAGGCATACTCTGATTTTGCTTTGTATCAGAGACCTCCAAGGAAACTGCTACTGTTGAACTTAATTGTTTTATTTGTTTTATTTCTTTTTTTTTAATCCCTACATGTTGACTAGAAAAGAGATTACGTTGAAATCTAAATATTTGCTGAGTAATGTAATTTTTTCCTATAATTAGGCTGTAGACATATTCATTTATTTGTATATAGATTAAAATCGCAATAAGAGTAACCTAAAGCCAAAATTTTTTAGAACTTATTTTTCCGATGCAGATATCATTGGAAAATGAGAAAAGTTTTGGTAAACAGGCCAGACTTCAACTTTGGGTTATCTTACTTTTAACCTGAACTAATACTTACACAGAACTTTACTTCTACTTGATTTCATGAAGAAGAAATTTTTATGCATAGCTTAGATTTACCTCCTTAAAGAATTTGCACAAAAAATGTGACTATATCACATCAAATGAAAATGATGTGAACACACAAATTTGAAGTAATGGAAAGGTCAACACATCTATTTGAATGATTGTATTGAATATGAAATAGTTGGCATAGACTATTAAATAAGAATATTATTATATAATTGATTTATATATATATATATATATATATATATATATAATATGATATAATAATAATAAATAGATATATATTAGATTTATATATTTAATGCCATGGAAGTTTGTCTGCAATTTTTGGTTTCATAAAGTTTTTACAATTAACAATCTTCAGGCAGATAATGGAAGGAAAAAGCTTTTTCCTTTCGTTATCTGTCTGAAGATTGTTCTTTGTAAAAACTTCATGAAACCAAAAGTTGTAGACAAACTTCCATGGCATTAAATATATAAATCTTATATATATTTATTTATTATTATTATATAATAGCTCTATCAGAGATATTGAGCACTCTCGAAATTATATCGCACTTGGTTCACCACAAACCCACAAAGTGAATTAGTAACAACCAACACTGTTACAATATATATATATATATATATATATATATATATATATATATCCAGTTACAGCCCAGAGATTATGAGTTTGGAATATTCATATATAGAATATATGAGAAATTTCATAGAATTCAACAAGAGTGCTCTATGTATGCCTATTAGTATATAGATCTATTAAGATATATATAAAAACACACTTATACAGAATAAATATGTCTGTCAAGCAAAGGAAGAAAACTTAACATACAGTTACCATGCCATTACTAATTTATTTCCATGAGTTTTTCCCCACCTCATCAGATGGTTTACACATTTTTTGCAGAGAAACCAAATGAATATTTTTATATATTTAAAAACAAAAAAAATAAACAAGTGAATAGAGAAAAAGATAGAAAACAAAAAGATAGAAAACGAAAAATAAAAATAAAATGAAAATAAAAAATAGACATACAGCCAGCGACCCACCACTAATATCAACAAGTTTGGCTTCAAAGCACTCCCTAATCATCTTTAAGCTGTTACCATTCCAAAGTCTTAGATTTAAAAGTCTTAAATTTTAAAGTCTTAGACTAATTGAAACATGATACTGAGCATCATGTTTCAATTAGTCTCCTAAATTATTTTTTCTTAGATCTATCCCCCCCCCACATGCAACAGGAAGGGATCACTAGTTACCAATCCAATTTGACCTTTTTCTCTTTGAGCATTTTTTTCCTTTTGCTTCTTTGTTTATACTTTATTTCTATCTTTTTATGTGGTGTTAAGGGGTTCTGATCTGCTGATCCACATCTAATTAATTATGTTATTTATGGCTAGATCTATAGTTTTCCAAGCTGCAAGTTACTCTCAAAGAAAAAATAAATAAAGAAAAAATATTCAAAACAGAATAACCAACAGAATCTATTCTATCAGTTTTCATCCATGCATATAAATTTAACAAGTTAATAAATTTGGTGCAAAGAACTTATTTGAGATGTTGGTTTATGTTTTCCTAAACTCAGTTATGAAAATCTTCAAAATGAGAACAAAAGTTTCTCAATGTTTGTCTTTAATTTGCTAATAACTGTTTTGCTAGATTGTGCAATGTTTTAACAAATACACAATAGCAGCAGCAGCTAGGAGCTATAAAAAAGAAAAGGATTACTTTCCTTGTCTGCCAAAGAATTCTCATAATAACCACTAGGTTGTGTGGTCAAACCTGTATATAAATGCAAGCACCCAAAATTCCCTCTCTCTTACCATGTACAATATGCCTTGATACTGACTAGACTCTGATCACATGAGATAGGGGGTTTTTTTGTCTCCAACAAACTTTGTCTCATATTGAACATGACTCCATAGAACTATACACTTCTTAGATATGTAAATTTTTACCCAAAGCTTCTATTTTTCTTACACATACATACATCTTATGCTAACAACATTTCTACACACACTCTCTTTATGTGCATTTTTTAAAATCTCATGTCATTCTTGTTTTTGTTCTGTTAGGATTGCAATAAAATATATTGTTGATAATTCATTGTGACTTGTTTTTTGCATTTATCCTGTACAAGGAAACAACAATCAACCAACTACTGTTCTTCTGCAGTAGCCTCCAGCAAAAAAAAAATTGAATAAAAAGAAATTATTTATCATATTTTTATTTAAAACTGGGCTATTATAATCTTTTTCTTATTATTCTCCTTTTTTCTGATTCAATTTATTTGAATATTTGTCTTCTTTACTTGGAAAATGTAATTTGGCATAATTAGAGTGTTTGCCAATGGCCCGGGAGACTTGGGTTCAATCCCAGGTCAAGTCATACCAAAGACTCAAAAATGGTACTTGATGCTATCTTGCTTAACACTCAGCATTATAAGGTAAGGATCAAGGGTAAAGTGGAGCAATCCAAGGAAAGGAGTTGCTTCCTCCCCTACACCTTGGTGAAGTAGCTATCGAAAAGGGAGCCTTCAGGTCACCCTCGATTACCGTCGCCTACTTACAAAAAGATTTTTTGCTGCTTTAAGCTTGGTTGTCTCCCTTTGATTAAGAAATAAAAGTAGAGTAGTTAAGCTGAGCATTGTTAAATGGGAGTAAATGTTCCAATTTTTCAATCAGAAAAAAAACTGCTTGCCTTGAAAATCAGCATTCAAAATAAATTGGAAATGTTAGTCTCCATAGTATAACATATTCTACAACTATTTGAATGCTTTAGACAAAGATGACTACAACTCTGTGACTGTTCATAAATCCTAACTCCCAATACAGACATATTAAAATTTATTTTTATATAACATAGTTGATTAAAACAGTCTTTGTTAAAGTAACTATGAAAAATCTCAAGACCTTTTTAACTTGTTTCATTTTTTTATAGAATTTTTTTTTAATCAAACAGCATCATATAAAAAGGTAAAAAAAAAAATAACAATGATATATTTTCAGATTGCTCAACAATTAAATAATAATAAAAAAATATAAATTTTTTTGTTTTTTTATTTGTTAAACACCATATCAGCTCCTTATGGGTTATTTAATGTACACAGTTATATGGTTTAATGTATCCTTATCCAATATTAATTATTTTCAAATAGATCTATTTGGACTAATAGACAGGCTTCTAACAGGTACTACTGCTCCAGGTCAAAGTGGACCTGGAAGTAATGGCAACGAAGGGGTACTCCACATTCCCCATAGCTCCAGAACTGTAGCTTCAACACTGGATGATGATGATGATGATGATGATGATGATGATGATGATGATGATGATGATGATGATGATACAAAATAGAATAAAACAACATGACATGACAGTAAAATCCATGAAATGACAAGTTTTTTCTTCTTCTTAATTAACATAAGGTTTGGTCTTCTGACAGGGCTCGTTTTGTCCCCCCACTCACTCTAAAAAAAACAATCCCCACCAAAAGACCAAACCTTTGCAACCATTCCAAGCAATCATATTGTTTAAAGTAAATAATAATAATTATCATTATTATTATTATCATATTACTCCTTGTGAGTTTTTCCAATTAGCATTAGGGGAGGGTCTTTCACTGGTGTCTGAGTGATAGCAAGTCTCCTCAGGTTTCCAGGACTCTTCTCTGTGTTCTGGCCAATCTCAACAATGCTGTAGTTTGGATGGTCTCTAATCATACTCCAATTTCCAACTCCTTCAAGCCTCTTACTAAACCTTTGGGGATTGTTCCAAGTGCACCAATTACAATTGGTATCACTATCACCTTCATGTTCCATAGCTTAAAAGAAAAAAAAAAACTATTATCATTATTATTATCATTATTATTATTATTTTTATTATTATTTTTATCAAGAAAACTTTCTTCCATATTATAAACAAGATGCTGAATTGGCTTTTATGATTGGTCTAAAATAATCAATGTAATGTATGTAATTTTTTTCTATTCAACCAATCACTTTCAATCACTTCCACAGTGCAAGTCTTCCCTATCATATAAACAAGTAATCTCTAACATATAAACTTTTCTGCAACCTTTCAAATTGCAGATGACACACTGTATAAATTTCATTATGTTAAAAGCAAATTAACATTTTCTTTGATTTAATTTATTCTAATGACTGGAATTTTTTATTTAAGACAATAAAGCAGACAGAGTGCAGAGGCACTTCACTTATCATAAAAATGAAGGAGTCTCCATGGCATAATGGCTAAAGTGCTGGACTGCAGCTTCAAAGCCAGTGAGTTTGAACTCCAGTCATGCCAATATGTTAACTTTCAGATACCCTTGGGAAAGATATGAACCCCCTTATCCTCCCAGCTATGAGTTATATAGTATCACTGATGTTTTTCTACAAGGATAGCTTTGGCATTAAACAATCCATGAAGATTGATATACTATTAAACAAAGAAACCAAACAAAAACCAATTATCATAAAAGCAAGTGAAGATATTTGCATATTCTGCTATTTACACCTTACAAGAGTGAACTGAAAAGTTCATAAGATGACATCATTTCTATTGTTGATGACATTTTAGACTAATGAGATTCAAGCACAGCAACACCAATGAAAGAAATGTGTTGGCTAAAAGAGGGATTTTGTTGAAAAGTAAACCTCATTTGGTCACATTCCATGAGAATACTGTGGTCAGCCAATGAACTTTTCAGTGGGCCCTCGTATATCAAGGGAGAAAATCTTAAGCTTTCTTTGATGTCTAATATAGTCTTTTCATTACTGTTTTTACAAATATTTTTAAATACCAAATTTTCCCAAGTTACAACACCAGCAACTTATTTGTCAACTCTTTTCTCTCCTAATCAAACTATGTGCCAATTCATCGACATCTTAACTTGCAAGATATAACACATTTTTCTGATTGAATGAATGGTCAGTAGTTTTTATATATTCCTCTTTCTTCATATATAATTACTTATCTTACCTCTTTTCCTGACTTCAACAATTCTTCATGAATATTTTATAAAAAGCATCTTCTTTCCACAAAACATAACCATAGTTTTCCTGGTACAAATACCATACACAGGTTAATTTGTTTGATAATTAAAATTATGCTAAATTCTAAATGCTCAAGTTGGTAACTATTTCTCAGTTTCCTTATTTTGTACATATGTATTTTATTGAAACTTAATTGTGCCGTAAAGAATAGAAAATTCCTGATTTTGAGATAATCTTTATAGAAGATTATTATAAGGTTGAAATATATATGGTAATACATTTGGAAGAATTATGTCCGGTTAATTTTTTTTTTTTTAGCATTAAAAATGAACACGGATTATTTCCCTTTATCTGTTATTTTGTCAGTTGAAACGGGGAGAGTGGAAAGAACGAAGAATTACAGATGTATATTTATATAACCAAAAAATATTTAAATAAACATAAATGAGGAATTATTGTTACATGCAATTAAAGGCAACACAATTTATTTTTCACATATTTTCAATCTACTTACAGAATGCTAACAAGAAAATTTAAAACAATAATACAATCTTCTCAGAATTGTGGAAAAGCTTCAGACATAAAATTTCATCTTATTTCATCTATTCTACTTAGTACAAAAAAATGTATGTAACAAAAATATAAAAAAAAGAAACTACAGAATATTCAGATTATCACAAACATACAAAAATATAATTATATTGTTATTAGATATCAATAATGAATATAAGTTATGAAACAAAAAAATTTAAGAAGAAAAAGATTTTTTTTTCTTCTAAAATCTGATGCTGCACACAAAACAGCAAGCCAGCTTGGTCTGCCAGCATATCCAGTAACTTCATTGTGTGGTAAATTCATTGTGAAGCGAATTCATTAGTAAATTCATCATATCGTGAATTTATCACATTACTTGTTGCTCAATTTAGAATTCAGTCATTGTTTTAAGAAATCAATAAAAAGGGCTATGAATTTACTGTCAATAAATTTGTTATACAATGAATTTACCATATGATGAGTTTACCAATGATAAATTTACCAGTGACAAATTTACCACACAATGAATTTACCACACTGAATTTACCACAATGATTTTTATCATTAAGGGTTTTCGGACTATTGTCTTCATCTCTATTGTTATTTCTTCAACGTTTCAGCCAATATGTCCTCCAGCCTTTTTCAGGTGTTTATCGAACTCGGGAACCTACCCAAAACTGCAGGACACATAGTGTAAAAGTTATAAGCGTTGGTTCCCTAAGCTTCTAAGGAGATAATCATCTGGAGATTGCAAGTTCAATCCTGACTGCAGGTGAGTAACAATACAGGAATACTTAACACTCGTATCTGGTTATGGCTAACGGAATTAGAACAGACAACCCCTGTGGATTCAACAAAGGACATAGTTCGAAGTTCTGTGTAAGTTCTGGAGTTTGACAAACACCTAAAGAAGGCCGGAAGATATATTGGCCGAAATGTTGAGGAAATAACAATAAAGATGAAGACAATAGTCTGAAAACCCTTGATGAAAAAAAATCATCAAGCTTTGTCTCTGAAATTCAGACAACTAATCACCACAGAGAATTTACCATGATGAATTTCATCATCATCATCATCATATCGTGCTGGCAGCACGGATATCCCTGACCCTCTCTCGCCACTCCTCCCTATCGTTCATCGCCCTAGGTAGGTCTTCAGGACAACAACCTGTATCCTCACATAGCTGCTGAATGTACGTTCGAGCTGGTCGTCCTGATTTTGCGCGGCCATGTGTGGGAATCCATAAGAGTACATCTCTTATGAGTTCATCTCTGTTTCTCCAGCAATGTCCTGCATGTCTGGTTCGTCTAACTTGAATAGTTTTCGTGATAGGGGGCAGGTGGCCGTACAGTTGGTGTCTTGTGGGGTGTTGCTGCCAGGACTTGTTCAGGATTGCACGCAGCATTCTTGTGTAATTGCCATCTAGTTTCTTCTCCAGCCGTTTTGTTAGCGTCCATGTAGTGCATCCATATAGCAGTATCGATGTGACCGCTGCCTGGAAGAATTTACCAATGATAAATTTACCACACAAGGAATTTACCATGATGAATTTACCAATGATAAATTTACCCCATGATGAATTTTCCAATGATAAATTTGTCACACAATGAATTTACCTAGAATCACCAGCCTGAGTTATTCTTTTCAGATATATGAACCAATCTAGTGAAACAATTTTTCTTATTGCCAGAAACTGAATGAAGTTCAAAAACTGATAGTTTGATAAGGTTTAGAATAAGAAATAAAAGAAAACAATAAAATACAAAAATAAAACAAACAATCAAATATGAAAATGAAATAAAAATATTCCACAATGGAAGTGCTTGTGATATGATGGTTATTGTCATAGGAAATGAAGATGGCAACCAGAGTTCAAATCCTGGGTAAGATTTTTTGTGTTTCCCATAGCACTAATACCTTTGAGAAAGGTATGAATTCAAATATTCTCCCTCCAGCAATGGGTAGAGTAGACTAGTAGAGTAGACTAGCCTCTTTAACCTTGGTATGGCAACTAGTCTAGGAGAAGGAAAACTCTGAATTCAAACCTGTTAAACTCCACTGAAAAATTGACCTTGTGTCACATCCTGCTCATATAAATGGGTAAATTAATAACAACATCCCACAATTCCTGTTCTGACAAAAGTTTAACTTTCAGTATCAAAAAGTAGAACTCAGCCTTTTTCAGTGCCTTGCCTGTCCACTGGAAGATACATGTATTTGGCAGACCTCATGAAAGGAGCAGTCTATACTATATATCTTCTATAATGTTAATTCATGAGCTAAACATTCCAGGAGAAGCCCATAACTGAAGAGAGTTCCAGATGGTAATTATTTTAATTAAAAAATAAATGTTAATTTATAATTTTATTTCATCTTAGAAGAAAGAGATTAAATGGATGGTTGGAGCATAGATCAGAATAAGATTGAGTAAAGAAATCTTTTAAAAAGGAAAGTGGTACAATGTTGTTTGGTATTTTATACACAAAGACTAAGTCTCTGACAATATGTCTTTCTTGAAAAGATTATAACTCGAGTTCAGTCAAATACTCAGAATACAAATGATTTCACATCACAGGCGTCTGGCAAATAAAATGTATATAACATGGAATATCATATTTTTTTAGTAACTTACTGAGTGATATTTGGTAAAAGCCTATTAAAGCAGACCCACTTGGAATACAAAAGAAATTCCAAGGAAATAAGGTCTCACATTAAGACATTGATATTCAGTATAAAAGTTACTATGCAACTGACAATAAATAGTCAAGAAAGCTTTTAAATACAATGGTTTTCAATGTGTGATAAAACACAATCAGCAAAGTATTTTACTTTTAAGCATAGATCTTCTTTACAAAAATTAAAAAAGCAAATAACACCAAGAAGAAAAAATTATATAAAAAAGATTTTTAGAAACCTTGATATATAGAGTATATTGGCTAAATGTAAGTTACTTTAGTCTGGCACAAGGCCATAAGTGTGGGATATCCAGTGAAGATTCAGCTCATTACAGATTGAATGATCAATTTGACAAGCTTGCTACCATTATACCAAGGCAAGTGTTTCTTTGGTACTGGAGAAATAGAATTGCTTTAATTTGTTATGTAGATATATTTGCCTAAAAATTTTTGTATGAATTGTATTGATTTAGTTTACTGGAGGAATAGAATTGGTTTAATTTCTCTTATAAAGATATTTACCTAAATTTTTTGTTAGAATTGTATTGACTTACTTTATTGGAGGAATAAAATTTTTCATATAAATAGCTTTATCCAAAATTTTTTATATGAATTGTATTAATTTAGATTACTGGAGGAATAGAGTTGTTTTAATTTTTCATATAAATATCTTTATCCAAAACCTTCTGAGTGAATTTTATTACTTTAGTTTTTCATAAGGATAGCATTGCTTTAATATTTCCTATGTATAACATTAGAACATCTTTTAATTAAACCGAGTTTTATTGCATTGATTTCATTATATTAATATTATTCTTGGTCCATGCTTCAGTATTATGATTACTGTGAATGTCTGAAAATATTTTTATTATTTAATTGAGTTGATGCATTATAGAGAAAATAAATAGACATAGACACAATATTTTTATTACAGTGGATGCTGAGTAGTAGCAGCAGCAGTTGAACCTTCAAAAGTTTTTTTCTTTAAATGTTTTTCTTAGCCTTCTTGTTACAGAGAAAAAAATACAAATACAAGGGTTATTTTTATTCTGGTACATTATTGATATCTACTTAAATGGTAAGCATTCATGTTAATAGTTGTCAACATCTCAGTCATTAATAATAAGATAGTAATTCTATATGTATACTTGTTGAATCACTCTGAGGCATTTTTTTAAATATTTATGAAGCCATGGTTTTTGGTTACTATTTAGAAAATGTTGTAATCACAAGAAACATTTAATAAGTTTTTAAAGACTATACGAAAATGAATAATGATGCTGGAGATTTTTTTTTCAAATTGCTACAGTTGTTTGCTTTTCCGTTGTTATAGTAATTAATCTTAGATAACACAATCAGACAGTTCTGCTGACTTGAGAGCTAACTGTAGAAACTAGGGTTGCACCCCACCCTGTATGAATTCCCTATGCTTCAGAAATACTGACAAGTCAACAAGCATCTCACTATTGTGTTCTTGGGGATGGTCTACACCTAAGGTGGACGTAGAAGATATAAAAAGAACACAATCAAATTGTTAAAAAAAAAAAGTATGCACTAAGCCTGTATATGCTAACTATCACAGTACCCATAAAAATAAGAGGTTCATTTATGGATTTATACTTACCTGGCACATTGTGTTGGTTGATGTAAAAATAGATCAGGATCTGGGTGCCTTTTCCTCCTGGCAGTACCTGCCAATTCATCTAAAGAAGTAAGGGTTGGGCTTATTATCTGGCATCTGAGGCACCCCAAAAGAGGAATGGAATGTTGAGCTATTTATGGCATTTCCCCCAAAAGACTTGCTTAAACTGACCTTATGTCATACTTTAGCACTGTTAGGGAGGTGGGGGATAAATATCTATTTATTAATTTATGGATCAATATTTCTGCTTTTCTATAAGTTCAAGATAGTGGCATCAACCATGCCAGGAAGTTGAGAGCACAGAAGCATTGGTTGACTGAAATCCTTCCATATCACACAAGTAGAAAGAAAGAAAGAAAGAAAAAGAATGAAAAGAAAGCAAAGGGATAATAAATTGGAAGGAAAGGGATTTTAAAAAAGAAAGAAGGAACATTGAGTGATGCAGAGAAGAGGAAAAACAGAACTATAGAAAGTTATAGTGACAGAAAAATAAGATGGACAAGAAAGCGAGAGAGAGAGAGAGAGAGAGATAGTGTGTGTGTGCATAGCATAATCTAACTAGTTATTATCTATGGAGAAATCACAGGTATATTTGAGTTTCTATGAAATGATTTTTCTTTTGTTATAAATGAAACTAAATGACATGTTTACCTATATCAAGTTAGTCAAGTAATGCCACATGTTACCATAGCAACAGAATTTTTCCTTCCTCAGTAGCGAGACCAGGCTGCATGCCTGATAAAAAATAGCTTCTCTTGAGTTAAACAATGGCATACAGGTGGACAAAAAAGACATTTGGGGAATGATAGTGACATTTGAATATTTAGCAACTTTATTATTTTCCAGAATTTGATTATTATAGAAAAATTATTAGATATTTAATACTCAGTTTGTTTAGATGATGACTTTTTTTGGTAATCTTAAGCTAAAAATTAACAAGTTTTAATCTAATATTTACAAAAAAAAATTTAAACTAGAAGAGTCCTAACAAATGTCAGAAGGACTGCTGAAAAATTTTTCTTTCCTACTATCAAAAGCTCATAGATGCTTAGAAATTGTAAGTAGAGGTGATGTACATTTGTTTTTTATGATCATGGAGTCTAAAATATTGAAACAGCTAAGAAACTGCATTAGCCAGAAGCATCTCGTGGAATGAATACCTTAGAAGGCTAATATAATTTTTTTTGATAAAAGAATTTATTTCTTGGAGGTCAAGTCATGTAAAAACAAAAATTGTTTAATAAGATTAAATAAAGTTGAATTAAAACAAAATCACATTAAAAATAAAATAGAATAAAATTATAAAAATATGTAAAAACTTTTTTAAAGGTTATTAATTTCTGGGTGTTAATCAAAAATTTTTGTTATGTTATCATGTCATAAAAATAAAGTGTGATTATAAATGTTTGTTTTATTGAACTCACAAAATATTTTTGTTTTTGCAAAATAGATTAATTGAGAATAAATGAACAATTAACACATATGACATGCTAGTGGATTGTGTGATACTTTTTGGTATGTGACCTCCTGCTGGGTCGATTTGCATTAAAAAAATAGGATGATCCACATTGTGTTGCATTGAATGTGCTAATAGATAGTGATAATTTTACGGAGTTATTTACAATATTGAAGTACTCTTTTCCACAAAAAAATTTCTATGTGGCCACAGAAAAAAGGTTGGGAATCACCAGTCTAAACAAACTTAGTATTGAATGTCAAATAATTTTTTCTATACTAATCAAATTCTTGAAGATGATAAAATTGCTTAGTATTTAAATCATTCACTAAATATCTTTTTGTCCATCTGTCTGCAATTGCACATACCTCAGCTATGATGACTAAATTTTCTGTGGTTACTAGTAGGATACCAAAACATAAGTTTTTGAAAATTCCAGAACTTTTTTTTAAATTCTGGAAATTTTTTTTTAAATTCCAGAACTTTAAAAATATCTATTGAAATATTCAATTTACACTGTATGCACAATCAGAACATGGCACAAGGTCAATTTTTTAGTGGATTAAAAGTTGGTTTTCTTTTTCCTGGACTGGTTGCCTAATCAAAGCAAAAGAGCACTGTCTACCTGTTTTTTTCTTAAGTCTGTTGATATTCTATGGCCATTGTGATTTAGTTATTTCCTAAATTTATAATAATAGTGAGTTGATATTAAGTTCAACAGATACCTTTGACAGCCTTTTAAGTGTATATTTACCCAACTCCTTCATCACAAGCAGGATGTGACACAAGGTCAATTTTTATCAGACTAAAGTCAGTTTAAATTCAGCGTTCTCCTTCTAGACTGGTTGTTTATCCAAGGCTAAAAAACCCAGTCTACCCTACTATTTACCCATACCTGGAGGAACAGATGGATTTGTGCCTTTCCCAAGGACATTAGTGCAAAATGGAATTCCCAATGATTCTTTTTCAAAACTTGTGTTTACATTTACCGTATGAATTCACTTGTTCTCTTCACCATGAGTTATGGGTAAATAGTAGGGCCGACAAGGTTCTTTAGCCTCAGTTTGACAACTAGTCTAGGAGAAGGAAAATTTCAAATTCAAACCAGCTTTACTCCACTTGAATATTGACCTTTTGTTACTTCCTTCTCATGGTAAAGATATTGGATAACTTCATACATCTGCAGTCTGAGAAATGGCTAGCAAAGGAACTATAAACATTAACTTCTTTACAATGACAAAATTTCAAGTTCATGATCTTTTATTGGGGGTAAAAGCTCCATTTAAGCCTTCTGATTGAGACAGCTTAAAAACTCCACCTGTAGGGCAGATTTTTAGCAAATTGATTAAATTTGAATAGAATTACCATGACCAGAAAATCCAGCAAACACCTATGCATGACATACGGAAATACTGGACAGCTGTTTTGACCTTATTAGGTCTCATCAGCAGTGTATACAATGATCTCCAACATTGGAAATCAAACTAGTGACTACAGATTCCAGAGCCGAAACTTTACGACTGAGCCACCAATTTATATCGCACACAAGTGACACCAAATTAACAAGTCATAGTAATTGCACAGCCAATTAACCTGAATAAGTCTTGTAAGTTACATCCGTACTCTTTATTGAGGACATGGTCACTTCCACGGCCATGTCTTCCCACGAGGATTGGAAATATGCATCATGTAATTATTGTGACCTCAAGGGCAAAGATATAGATGTACATTTTTTTTTAAGTAGAAGAATTATATTTAAAAAAAAAAAAAAAGTTAATTAAACTATATCATTCAAATATGTTTTTTTGCAGTTAACTCTGTTCGATGTCCCTTACAAGAGATATTACCTTCCACAAATTTTTCTTCACATCTCTCAGCAGCTTCTAAGAAGCACTCCTTCAGGTGGGTGGGTGGGTGGTGGTATTATCTCAGTAGTTCCTCTTCCTGCTGTCATTATTGCCTCCTCCTATTCCACTTTTTTTACACATCCATTCTCTTCATTTCTCCCTTTTCCTTTGAAATAGGTCACAGGTGGCTCCCTACAACAGATATTTTTGTACCAAATCAGGTTAACTTTCCAGCTAATTGCTCTTAATTTTTTGACAACAAACCCTGTTGAGTGTTGAGAAACTAATTCAAAAGAAGACACTGTATCTATCTTTATTTTCCTAAGCACACCTCATCAACTACCAATGAACTGAATTTAGAAACAAATCAAAATCAGAACAGGTGCCTTTTCTTTCATCATTAGGGCATAAATACTTTGTGAGTACCATTAAAAGGGGAGTAACTATCTCAATAATAGAAAAAAGTTTATAGGTAATATGGTATGGGGAGATAGCTGTGTAGCTGTACTATTTATTTTCAGAAGTTCTGAAGTGTAGTATTTTCATTACTCCATTTGCTCTGTCAGCTGCAGCTAAAGAATATACTGACTGCACTTCCGTGGAGGGGTAAGACACCCTTTCCCCAATGAGGCTACCTGTTAGGCATGGGTGGTGACCCAGTGACCAAAGTGGTCGCATGACCTGCAACACTCCACTTTGGCGCTTACTGAGTTAAATGGGCAGTCAAAGAAGTCCGATCCCATCAAGTGGCTGGTAAATGTCTAACCCAAGCACCTATATGATTGTCCCAACCATATTCTTTTTAATTGCTTTTGTGACATTTACCCAACTCTATTCAATCTTAAAGATGCTAGAAGGTGGTGGCTGAGGGTTAATTGCACTGAGATAGCAATACTTGAAAATATTTAGACCGTGTGTAAACAAGTGATTGATATTAAATAGAATTATGTGTGTTAAATAGTAATACTTGAAGTCATTTGACTGTGTGCAAACAAATGATTGATATTAAATAGAATTTAGTGGTAGATAGCAATTTAAACAGTGAAGAATTTAGTGAGAGAGAAAGCAATACTTGAAACTTGACTGTAAACAAACAAATGATTAATATTGAATAGAATTATTTGTGTTTGTGGCAATTTAGGAATTAACAAAAAACTCCCAACCGGATATTGACTCGTCGGCTGCCTGATACAAAATGTATAAACGCGTCGCCACGCATAAGGCTCCACGCATCCATCCGGTTAAAATCAGAAAAAAGAAAAATAATAAAATGTAAAGTAGCCAATGAGAAGCGGTCGCGCCAAAATTAGAAGGATTTTGGAGTGGCGAATTTGGAGCCGGTGAAGAGAGATAAATACTCAGGTTTTCTGTGACCCGACCTCTTTTCGGGTAGTGACGTCGAACCGACAACACCGATTTTACTATCTGGTGTTTTGGGCACCACGCTGTGTCTTGGGACATAGCGTTGGTTAGTCCATTCACCAAGTAAATAAAGGAAAGTATGAAAGAAATGTTTTCGTCTCCTGTCTGTTTCTATCTTTCCTTTTTGTATATTTCTTGTGGACCTTCTTCCGCCGGCCAGTCAACGTGGGGTAAAATAATATAACCAAAATATGGAGTCAGATATCTTACGGCAACACAGCCTTGCCCATAGCGCCTGACTACCTAAAACCCTTCAAACCCCACATGTTAACAACACTTCAAACTGTATTCTGGGTATAACTGGGTATAAATGCATCTGATAGTGAGGTTGCAGTCCAGGAGTTTGAGGAATGAGGAATATCCCTTCATTAGCAATACTTTTGGTAGTAGTACCTGTTAGAGTTCCAATTATGGATCCAATAGAACTGTTCAATCATTTACTAATGAATATCATTATTCTTAGTTATTTGGAATCATGGAATCATACAGCAGTATGCAAATTGTTTGTATTAGATAGGAATGCTTAATAAAGAGAATTACTAATGTTAAATAACAATACTTGAAACCATTAAACAGTATGTAAACAAATGGTTGATATTAAATAGAATTATTTATATCATAGAGGCATACTTGAAATCATTTAACTGTGTGCAAATAAATTAGCTCTGGTTCATTTTAAGATAATGTTATCTTTAAACTATTCCCTTACAAAACATATATATATATATATATATATATATATATATATATATATATATATTCTTTATATATATATGTATATTGCTGCGTATCACAGAGCCGACATAAAAGTGTTCCTGTAAGTGGCAGAAAAAATGCATCTAATTCATATTCAACTGGAAACCCTTGGTCTAGAAGGTTAGACTCAAGGGTCCATGAATTAGATGGCTCTCCTCATGGTGTTGTGATTCTGCTGCTAGGAAGGGAGTGGACAGAACATATATATATATATATATATATATATATATTCTTTATATATATATAGGGTGGAACGATAAAATTATCATCCTAAAGAAAACAACACTATAGCTTTATTTTAAAACTTTTATTGAAAAAATCAATTCAGGTAACTTGATTATGTAGTAGAGCTGACATCTATTCAATCTAGCCACCTTCAGCCTCAATCACCGCCTTAATAAGGATCCAGAACTGGGAGCATGCCTTTTGCACAAGCGCCAGCGGGAGCTCAGCGAATACTCGGCGAATGGCGGTGATCAAGCTGGCTTTGGTGTTGTGGGAGATCAAGTTGGTGATGTTCTCGACGTATGACCAAACGAAGTAGTCCAGCAGGTTCAGTTTGGGGGAGGAGGAGGGCCAGTGAGAGAAGGGTATAAAGTCGTAGCACTCCTTCTGAAGCCAAGCCTGGGTCTCTTTGGACTTGTGGGCCAGCGCCGAGTCCTGCTGCCACACCCAGCGTCTGCTACCAGCCACCTGATTACAGCAGGGGATCACCACACTCTTCAACACATCCAGGTACACTTTGGTGTTGACTTTCAAGCTGACTTCGAAAATGTGAGGGGGTATGATGTGGCCCTCACTTGAAACCACACCAAAGACCATAACCGTAACTGGAAACTTTGTTTTCATCACCCTTCGTAGCAATCCAGCGATGGTTCTGGCAGTCATAAGTTGGATCGTTAGAGAGCATGAGTTGTACAGCGGTGCATCTCCGATCTTGCTTGTTGAACATTGTGTCACTTTCAGACATGATAGAAGGCTCCTATCGCTCTTGGGATTTGTACACAACTGGCCAACTAGTAGAAGGTCAGCAACAAAAAAGAAAACCGGTTTTCATTAAATGGAAATGGAATCATGTCGTCTTTTCTCGGGTGACAATTTTATCGTTCCACCCTGTATATATATATATATATATATATGGGATTTGGCATTAAATAATCCAAACCATTATTCCTTATATTATTTGAACAATTCAGTCTTAACTTTTGTTGTGTTGCAGAAAGAACTTTGTATTTTTGTTTGGCATGTAAATTAATTTGACCGTTATGGTTGTCGCATATTTTCACCCAATGAGGATGACTTATCCTATTCTGCCCAAACCATTTTCCTGGGCAACATAAAAGTGGTGAAAGCCCGCCAAACTCTCTCTTCCTCAGATTCTTTTGAGCAGGACGGACGTATGTTCTGTCCACTCCCTTCCTAGCAGCAGAATCACAACACCATGAGGAGAGCCATCTAATTCATGGACCCTTGAGTCTAACCTCCTAGGCCAAGGGTTTCCAGTTGAATATGAATTAGATGCATTTCTTTCTGCCACTTACAGGAACATTTTTATGTTGGCTCTGTGATACGCAGCAATTGTGGCGTTGCACAGCACCAATTGTGATACCAATTGTGGTCATGCAGGATCGAGCACTTTAGATAGAATTCTGCGAGCCACTTATAGGACATAGTTTTGGGTGGATCTGCTTATCCAGATCTCCATGTCCACGTTGTGTTGTTCGACTCACAGGAAAAGTTGGAGTAAAGCTGATATGGACGTCTCTTGGTTCAGGCTGGGTCGGAAGTCAGCAAACTTTACTGGTGCTGTTCACTGGTCAACTAATTCAATATGTCAAGTACGCTTGTTATCAATTGTAAATAACATTTATTCATCATACAATGATATTAAAAAAAAAGAATCATGTACAACAACAACAAGTGCTTTCAGTTCCGTGATAAGCTGACTGGCGACAACAGCTAGCCCTGAGTTCGTTTTGAGCAAACTAATGTTTCTAGAGATGGTCAAGTCGAGGACTCTGGGTAAAGTGGCAGTGGTGGCAAAGAGTGTGGCAAGGGCTCCAGTCTTCTGTCTGCGGAACCAGCTTTTTTTTCTCTCTCTCTGCTCTTTTCGGAATCTTCTTTTATGGGGGTCTACACCCCTGAATACATGGCTCTGATTGGCCTGCCAATAGAAACGCTGGACCAATGGTCCCAGCACGCAATCATCGGAGGGTGGGGTAGAGAAACCACACCCCAAGGCCCATGTTTAACTGGACAGCCAATCAAAAACTATGGCCCTGCATTATACATCTTAGGCATGGGGGGAGAAAAGTTCCGCTTTGCCTTTCTTTGATTGGTGAACCACCAGATAATATTTTGATATTGTTAATGGCCTTATGTCAGGCAATTAGCCGTAATTTTCCGTACGTTCACACACAGCTGACATTAGAATATGAAATTGAATTTTCTTTGTTTCTAACCCGTCAGTCAAAAATTCAGTTCAAAGCCATGATCGACCGTTTCATCCCGTCATTAAACATTTCTAAGCAACATTGTCACCATGACCCACTTCCAAACACTGTGTACATTATTATTATATCTTTTTGCTACACTACCTTAACAAAAGACTATATCTAATCTTCAACAAATTATCTAATTAGTCCAAAGTAATTTAATATCGTCAGTCAACTTGTAACACTAAGATAGTGTTACAGCCTCTAACTTTTGCTATGTCTACAGCGACGCTTAATTCCGCTCAGACATTCAGCTACTTCATTCCTGGACAATCCTTTAGGAGATCATTATGCCTCTCTCCTACAGTAAATAGGCCCATGCATTTTATGACTGACTTCATCATTCCTGTCCTTATTCAGCGACACGACCTTGCCATGACTGTAGCAATGCAAATCTCACACAGACACCTAGCTGCCTTATTTCTATACAAATTTGGCTTATCTATTTTGGAGACCTTTATTCCTCACTTCAAAATCTACGGGACTTAAAACTACTGGGTGAACACCAAATGCCTGCTCATCACTTTTTGATTGTTTTCTTCTCACTACGACAACCAGCACAAAGGCTACCTCTCAATTCAAGCTGGTATTAAACTTCTAAATTGGAAACTATCAATATCAACGCCTTCATTATTCATTTTCATTCTTTTAATATAACAAGAGGCAACAGAACTCTACAACGTCAACTGCTATTTATGTTTAAATGGTGATATCATCTGCCCTCATGTTATAGTTGTTTAAATTGTGGTGTTTGAAGGCTTTTAAGGTCAGGGGCTAAGAGCAAGGCTGTGTTGCCGTAAATATCTGACTCCATATTTTGGTTACACTATTTCACCCCACGTTGACTGGCCGGTGCAATGCCTTGCCCAAAGAAAGTCCCAAAAGAAATATACAAAAAGAAAAGATAGAAACAGATAAGAGACGAAAACATTTCTTCCATCCTTTCCTTTATTTACTTGGTGAAGGGACTAACCGACGCTACGTCCCAAGACGTAGCGTGGTGCCCAAAGCACCAGACAGCAAAATGGTGCTGTTGGTTCGACGGACACAGCCTCAAAGAGAAAGATAATATCGTCTCCTTTTTCAAGAGGAAAATCCTTTTTTCTTTTTACGCATGCATCATCTCCTTTTCCGTTAGAGACCTCTGGGAGTTTCTTCAAATTTAATAGTTTTCTTTTTATTTTTTTATTTATTTATTCTTTTTAAATTTAATTTTTTATTTATTTATTGGTTCCCAACAAAATACCAGCTTTTGACTGACACATTTTCAACCTTTTTTAGGTGTATGCTTTATTAATTCTTTATTATTCACTTTTATCATGTAAAAAGAACAAAGCCAATTTCAAAGATCAGATACAACATATACTTGGAAAAGTCTAAAGAATTAAAAAATGTGGTTTTTGGTTTAGTGATTCAATTATCTACTATGATGTGATGACTGATTTTGTCTAATTAGACAATAGACTGCCCTGTCAGTGGGGTCACAATATGCTAACTGAAATTCAATAACAAAGATGAAAACAATAATCAAATAATATATGGAATGATGATGCTCTGTGGTAATTCAATATATAGGTTGGTTGAGAATCCAAGGATAAATGTTGACTCAGCATACAAGCTTGCACTTCTTCAAGGGGAAAATTTAGACATATATATCAACCACTCTTCTATTTTCCTTCTGTTTTAAAGACATATATTACAAGCATCTCTGTACTAAAAGCCTCTGGCTACAAGACAAGACTTAGGGATACAATAAATAATTATCTCCCTTAGATATCTTGAATGTCCATTAGAGGCCCCATAGGAGATCACCTGACAATTCCAATCTCTTCTTACCTCTGGTCAATGAACTGTAGAGACATTATTTCTGACAGTGAATGATAAAGCCATGTTGCTATCTTTTACCTACACTTATGCTATTTTGCACTCCTTCCACACACTGTTTGTTCATAGAACAATATGTGTACAGATCCAGCTGCTGGGACACATTTGTGTATTCTTTCTTTTTAATTACACTTGTAGGTATATAGTGTGTATAAAACATTAAATATTTTTGTATCTAAAAATGGGTTTTATTTTGTCTTTCCTTCTGTTGTATTCATATCATAGATATACTAATATTTATATTGATCTTTGAAGATGAGGACTTGACTAAAATATCTTTTCAACCATGAAGAAATCCAATTATTGTTTGACATTAGAACTTTATTAGTGTAAATCTATATACGTTTATTTGAATGAATCCACGTTTATTTAGTATACATTCCTTTATAGATTTATTTAGTATTCATTCATCTATACATTTATTAGTGTTACAAGATGAGATCTTGCCTTGATTTGAAAAAACAAAAAGAAAGGAGAAAAGAAGAAAAGAAAAAAAAAACGGAAGTTACCACTTCGAGTTCTCAACTCAAAATGAAAAGTTAATCGCTCACGCATGGGCTCCGCGCAGAACTTCCGTTTGCGATAAATTAACAAAAAAAAAATACATTAATAAATATCCAATCGGAACGCTTCCCGCGGGGCACAAAAATTGCCGTTTGTGAGCCTACAAAAAATATATAAATAGACGGACCAAATAATCATCAGCCAGACTTGTTCTTTCACACGATCCGTGTTAAAGATTCTTCGCCACCGTCCGGCGCCTGTCATCCGATACATCAAACGATCGTCGCCGCTACCAACGCTGTCCTAATTCCGAGAAAACCATCCCTTCACCATGAGACAAGTACAGTACATGAACTTTGTAACTACTACTACTGAATTCATTCCTTAACTGTGAACATATTTCTCCATTCTACTCTCTGTACTTAATCTATTTATAAAAAATTTTCTATAACATCATTACTGTGTTATTGTGAGTATCTATACGTTCTTTGTTTTGCAACCATACGCATTTCTCGCCCACAACTCAGAATATAACATTAGTATAAATCTATATACATTTATTCAGTATACATTTATTTATGAATTTACAACAATAAATCAGTATACATTTATTTATACATTTATAAGTATAAATTTACATACAATTTTTTATCATATGTTTATTTATTGCATTTACAACTATGAATCTATATACATTTACTTAGCATATATTTATTTATACATTTTTGAATGAATCTACGTACATTTATTTAGTATACATTTATTTACTATATATCTATTTATACATTTATCAATATAAATCTATATGTATTTATTTCAGAAGTGTTCAAAATTAAAACTCTCCATGATCTTAAAGTTAGCACTACATTCACAAAACTATAAAACTACAGTGTTTTATTGGTCACATGACTGATGTTTTTATCACCAAGGAATATAATGTAGCAGAAGGTATTTTGGTTTGGCGCACAATTTAATTCAACGCATAATTTCACCCAATCAGGATGACTTATCCTATTCATCCCGGGCCTCCTTTCCCAGACAGCAGAAATTGGGTAAGCTGCCAAACAGTCTCTTTGGCTGAACAATGCCGCCCAGTGCAGATGTCTCATGGGCGGCTTTTCAATAGCAGCAGCAGCATGGACACATGAGGGAACTTATGTAATTTATGGATTCCTTGCGTCTATTTCGTTTAGACCAAGGAATCCCAGTTGAATATGAATTAGATACATTCAATACGCCACTACAGGAACAACTTTATCTCACCCCCAAAATCAACTATGCCGATGCGATGCAAAATTCCGCTCTCGACACCTAGCACTCAATTCATCTCTGGGCCACTTTAATGGAGACAACGCACGCCTCTCCCCAAAATTCATTAGACACACAAAACTCAAGGTGACTCCAAAGTTTATTTCCTCCAACGGCAAACATGGCTTTCGCTAAACTACCACGAACACAATCCCTCGCACGTCCCATGACATGCGCTGCCTTCTCAACTCTATCATATCTCCATTTCGTCTCCTTACTCGCTATGAGACTTGCAGCACAAAAGCAAACTACATTTTCCCTGCTGCAAATAAAAACTATTCCTAAAACCATTTCGACTTTGACATCTTGAAACTTCTCACCTTTATATACGTTACAAACTTAGCGAGGAAACAACACAACATAAACACACACATACGTTACAACATTCTCCTCGCTAACCCTAACAATAACAATTTCCCCATGCTAAAATTCCCGCTAAAATAAAATTTATAGCATAGAAATTTTTTTTAAATTTAGCAATAGAAAAAACATTATTCATATTTCCAGATAAAACAATTATTTATGATATCAACAAAATAAGACATAAACATATTTGTTCGAATGTTACCTGTCATCAATAAATCATAAATAATGAAACATTTTCTTTGGTTTGGTTCATAAAAACTAAATGTGCAGTGTCTGTGCCATAGTTCTCTCAACCCTTCTGTACAGTGTAGAAACTTGGACAATATACAAAGCAGATGACCAAAGACTTCATGGGTATATGATGTATCACTCATGCAAAATACTAAATGTCAAGTGGTAGCAGAATATCACAAATAAATTCATCCGGTAGAAATCTAAACTCTCTAGCATGTATGATATACTCACCCAATGCAACCTAGAATAGGTTGGCCTGTTGAACAGACTTGAGGACAGCAGACTACCAAAACAGATCCTGTATTCTCAACTTAGAGAAGAATCATGTAAAACAGTTTGAACAAAACCTAGGAATAAGGACATCATCAAAAGAAACATGAACCTCCTTTAGACAATAGGCAATACCTGTTGAAAAATTAAAAAAAAATAGATGAAAAACATCAGCAGGACATCATTGGATACAATGTACACCTAATAGTTGTAGGTTTATTTTTTTAACAGCATATCAACTCCTTATGGATTATTTGATTCCAAAACTTGATTCGTTTGTAAATATTTGACTGTAATTATAACCATATTTTTTAAAGTTCCATTAGCTTTTTTCAATTGCCATTCTTAATTGTTCATAAACATTTGTTTACAAATGATTATAGACTAATGAAAAAAGACATAATAAAATGCAGTTATATGGCTTCCTATATTCCTATATGAATAATTTTCACACAGATCTATTTGACCCATAGATAGAACCCTAAAAGATACTGCTACTCCAAGACAGAGTGGGCATGGGAGTAATGCCAGTGAAGGGGTACTCTACACTCCTTCCCATAGCTCCTGAACTGGAGTTTCATTACTAGATGCAGTTTAGTGTCATACTCAAAAGACAAACCATTTTTGTTATTGTAAAGAAAGAAAGAAAGGGAAGAAAAAGAATACACAACACGGTCGGGGAGAAACAAATATAATGTTTATTGCCTGCTTCAATGGAATGAAAGGAAGGAAAGAAGAAAGAAAAGAGTGAAAAAAAAAGAAAAGAAGGGAAGATAGAAAGAGAAAGAAATAAAAGAGATTGACAGATAAAGAGAAAGAGAAAGAGAGGTCACAAGAGAGATATGAGTAAAAGAAAGAAATGAATTATGATTATTTTGAAAATTTATTTTGGAAGTTCGTTCTTAAAAAAATGTCATGATATTTCATAAATAAAAATAAAATCTTCTGAAAGTCAACAGATTATTGAATTTAAATATAAGTTTTTGTCTTTATTAACACTTATGAAAACAGGAATTTCTATTGATAATGCTATTTTACAATAATTAGATATATTAGATATGTTAAAATAAGTATTAGATATATTAGAATCTATATTAGATATATTAAATATATTAGAATTAGTATTAAATATATCAGAATCAGTATTAGATAGATATATTAGTATCAAATATATCAGAATTAGTATTAGATATATTAGAATCAGTATTAGATAAATTTGATCAATTAGAATCCGTATTGAATATGTTAAGTACATTAGAATCAGTATTAGATATATAAAAATTAGTATTAGATCTATAATATATATTAGAATTAGTATTATATATATCAGAACCAATATTAGATATATTACAATCAGTATTCAATATATTAGAATTAGTATAAGATATATTAAAATATATTAGATATATTAGAATTTTTCTTGCATATTAGTTGGTTATTCAATAGCTAAGAAGCCAGACAGTTGAAAATAAATCAGTCCAATTTCAAAGTCACTCTAGACAGCACATGCTCCCAAAAGGGTGTGAGGGTTGGGTTTATTGCTTAATGCCTAAGATGCCTTCTTAAGTAGAGATGTCAGTAGAACTTAGACAATGTTAACACCAGCCTGCCCAGGAAGCTGGCTACCTGGGGTAGGAGGTCCCCTAAGTTAAACCCACCTTGTGTCACATCATAAGGGAGGAGCAGATAATTTGCAGAAGGATATGTGTGCAGACATCATCATTGCAAAAGAAAAAAAAAAGAACTTGATTGTGGTAGCTCAGAATAAAAAGAAAGAAAGTTGTGGCAGCAAACATCTAGCTACAGCCATCAGCCTTTGTATGTAACAGCTGTGCCACAGACTAACACTCAGGAACCAGCTTGCTCATTCAAATCCAATGTTGTTCTCCATCAAAACAAGTCTTCAGTAGTTGCATCTGTTATCTAGTCCACTGGTTGGTTGGTCAGTTGGTTGGTTTTATGGCATGTCAATATTTGTTGGGTTATTTAGAGCCAAAGTCAGTGTTTTGGGTTTTTTTTAAAGCAATCTTATGGTTTCAAGTAACTGATGATGATAATTTAACAATTATAGCTTCAAGTAGCTATTCTTAATATTAATAATTTATACACACTTATATAGCCTTTAGTAGCTATTTCTATTTAATAATAATAATAATGATAATAATAATAATAATTTTTTGTACAAAATTATATGGTATCAAGTATTCCGCTCTAATACTAATAATTTGCACACAGTTATATAGTTTCAAGTATTCTAATCTAATACTTATAGAATACACATTTTTTTTAGCCTTAAAATAATCAACCCCAAAAACATAGGTAAGGACATTCTAGAAATTTCGGATCAAAATCGCATTAACATTGAAGTTACACTTTTATATTTTTCAACCAATCAGCTAAAAACACAAAATAAGAACATTCTAGAAAATTTGGCTTAGAAACTAATCAACAGAAAAATATTTAAGCTCCAAAATAAATAAGTAATTATACGAATCTGCGTGCTTGAATTTCAGGACCCGCAATAAGACTTAACAAAACCCTATTTTTGATCCAATTTAGTTCCCCCAAAAAGTATAAATAACCAAGAATTTAATTAACTAAGGCATTCCACTACCAGACAGAGAGAGGCAAGGATGACAGACAGAAAGTATCACACACAAGACACAGAGTGAAGAACTATGCGATGTTCTTTTGCCAACAACTGGAACACAACAAAGATCATAAACCCTTAGAAAAATCGCACGTGTGGACTTAAAAAAACAAAAGGCCCATACTTACAGTCACACACATATATACACACACACATACATACGTAGTTAAGTCAATTTTCAATCTTTTTAACTTAGGCCAACTATGGACACATGGATTCAATAGACTTTCCCAACATGTACACACGCACACAAGGGCAAACAAATCATTTTTTATCGAACTGGCCATAGCTGTTTTTTTCTACATACACACACACACACATAAGATGAACATTGTATTTTGATTATTTTTATCATGTTTGATATGATTATTAAATTGCTTGTTTCTTAATATTTGTGGTTGTCACATTCCATTTGTTTACATGCTTGTAAAATTTGTGTTGTATTTGAGGAAATGAAACCTGAAAGTAACTCCCATTAACTACGGAAGGTATTTAGTCCTCCACATACTCATAAGTCTTCTTGAAAATTGTTCTAAAGACTCCAATTATCATTGGAAAAACTGTCACCTTTGACACTCTGGCAAGGTCCTAGTATTTATTCAGTTTTTTGCTTTACTTTACTTTTAATCTGTGATCTACTGGAACAGCAAAATCAAGCAGTTGACAAGTTCTTTTTTTCTTGTTTATCATTATTATTTTCCACGTGAGTTTTTGATATCAGTTTTAACTGGTAGTTTCTCACTGAAGTCCAAGTGATAACAAGTCTCTCTGATCTCCAGGACTCTTCAAAGTATTCTAACTGATCTTAATGGTGCTGTAGTCTGGATGGTCTCAATTCTTACTCTGATCTTCAGTTCCTCCAGTCTCTTTTTTCAGCTTTTGAGGACCATTCCAAGTGCACCAACTACAATTGGTATCACTGTCACCCAAATGTCCCACATCGTTTTCTGCTCTCTAGCAAGATCAAAGCATTTTTTTTATCTTTTTACTTTTTTTTTTTATAATTACTCATCTATAAACTCAACTCATATTCTCTGAAAAATTGGTACAGTTATACTTATCTATGAGTGATACTCAATATGAACTATGTAAAATCATATATGGAAATTCGGATGTTTTCTATGACCTCTTATATTGTCAGTGTGTCATGCCAAGTAATTATCCTTCATGGAATCTTAATACAATCAGGGTTACTAGGCAGTGCCAGTCTTCTCTCCAAATAATATGATAGGTTATGCCAGCAGTCTATAGACCTATCATCAAACCCTCAAAATAGATTGCCTTTACAATTGCTCTGTTATTTACCAATAAATGGAGAAAAAAAGTGTGTTTATACCTTTCTCTAAGGCTTTTGTTCAAAGTGAATGCAGATTGTCCCAGCTCAAGTTTGAACCAAGTTCACAAATTCCATTTTGTGTATTGCAAACCACCAGCCCATGCTCACCTCCAGAGAATATAGAAAACCACAAAAAACTATTCTGTTCTCAGGTTTTCTCACCTGACAGTAATTAAAAGATTGCTGTTAGAAGTGCTATGATCTTCAAGCTAAAAGTCCAAAGTTTGAAAAACAAGGTCATTCATTTGTTCATTTGTTCATTTATTGATGAATCTGATGGATATAGAATGAAACTCTATTGATTTGCTCAACAGTAAATAATTTAGTAATGGATTCTGTGATAGGAACTTGTCAAGTGATGTAAACATTAAGTACAGTTCAATATTTGTGGGTTGATTTGCCAGTTACCATCAGGATATGTTAATGGAGTTTTTAGCTAATAGGATCAATGTGTTCTTCTTCATCAGCATCAAATAAAACAAGGAAGAATTTGTTTCTCTCAAGTAAACAATTACATCATTATAGTACTACCCGTAAACAAATACCCACATACGAATTTTCTTTTAAATGAAAGATAACAGGATTTATTATTTCTAGCGGAATATTATACAATCAAAATGGATATTATCAGGTATTATTCATTACCAAACTCTACTGTATAGAAACTCTGTAATGAAATATATTGATATATAACAGTCTGTAATGAACTACCTCAATCAAAATTTGAACTCAGTTCACAGATTCTATTCTCTTTTATGATACTATAGCAAGGAGAGGTTTTGACCAATTTTATTAAAATACTTTCTATAGTTCTTTCAATACAATGGTGCTTGAATAAGGAAACTATCCACTTGATGATATTCCAGCTGACTTCACCAAAATACAATTTCTATCTTGTCACATCTTGTGGTTATTGGTCAAAGTTAGGTTTCTCTGTTTAATGGCATATCAACCTTCATGGGTTATTTAATGCCAAAGCTATCCTTTTAGAAGAACAGCAGTGATGCTGTTTAACCCATAGCTGGAAGGATTAGGGGATTCATACCTGTCCCAAGAGTATTTGTCCAATAGTGAGCATAACAGCGTGACTAGAGTTTGAACTTGCTTACTATGATTCAGCAGTCTAGCGCTTTAACCATTACAACACCATGAGGACACCTGGTTATTGGTTAAGAATCATTTGTTTGCACATAGTTATATAAGCATCTCTATCTAATACAAATAATTTAAACATATTTATGCGGCTTCAACAATTCTTATCAAATTCTAATAATTTATACACAGTCATATGGTTTCATTCAACTATTTTTATTTAATAATCATTTTTTTGCACACAGTTATATGGTTTCAAATAATAATAATGATAATAATAAACCTTAGTAATCAATTATATAAATAATATACACAGTTATATGACATCAAGTATTCTTATCAAATACAAATAATTTGTGCTCAATTGTATGGTTTCAAGTATTCTTATCTTATACTAATAATTTATATACAATAATATGGTTTTAGGTGATTATTTCCATTTGCAAATAATCATTTGCTTGCACACAGCTGTATAGTTTTACATATTCCCATCCAACACCAATAATTTTTAAACTGATCTATTTGACCCATAGATGGGATCCTATCAGGTTTTGGCACTCCAGGTCAGAGTGGTCCTTGGAGAAATAGCAATTAAGGGTACTCTACAGTGCCCTGGTCTCCAGGATTGGAACCTCACCATCAGATGCAGTTTAGTGTTGTAACCCTATTGATGTTTTCTAAGCCCTACCGTCCAGGCTGGTGAATAGATCGGAAATTTTGCTGTAGATTTGGATGTGTATGGTAATAGGAATGAGTGTGAATTAGAGTTTCTTACATGGTTATGTTCAATTATTACTAGGGTGAATCAAAAGTTTTGCAATATTTTAGTAAATGCGAGTTTGTGGCACATATATCACATAACTGAAGGTATCCACTGTGTTTGGTAGTATGATGGTGGTTGGTGTGCTGACACGTGCATTCTTCACTACATGCATGATTGGAAAGTCACACAGATGAATGTGCAATGTAATCAAATCTGGAACTTATGCTTTATGAGTTTGAATTATACGAAAACGCAGCAGAAGCAACCAAAAAACATTTGTGAAAGGTGAAGGCCCAGTTGATCAATATGCAGTAACCAGATGGTTCATGGAGTTTCACTTGGGTTGCAAAAACCTTGATGATCAGGCAAAGTCAGGTAGACCTGAAACCATCAATTCCAAGGCTGTGTTCCAAGCCACAGAAGCAAATCCAGTGAGTAGCATTCAATGAGTATCAGGTAAGCTCAGCATCTCACTGTCAGCATCACCTTCATGACCTAGGCAAAAGCATCTGAAGTTGACAAATATTACCAAAATATTACAAAAATTTCATAATGTAAACATTATCCTACTGAAAATATCATGTGTGAAATCATTTTAGAATATATGATGGGATAGTTGAGTCTCCACAACATTAGTGCTGTGTATCTTATTGAAGCAAGTGAAATCATGATATGATAAACTGTTATATATGTGTGTAAATAAGGGCAAAGAGTTGGCAAAGGGAAGTACTGTTTACGGTTGCACCTTCTTTAAAGAAACAATAGTAATGGGTCCTTTCATGTCCTAGAGGACTGTCAACATTAGCTTCTTTACTAACCACTGCACCTAAAACTTTTTTTACCATAGAGTCAGTTTTTTTCCATTCCATGGTCTGTTTTTTTTATTCAGGTTAGTAGCAGCAAACCCCTGTTTAGTCCTTTTGTAAACATTTTTTTTACAAAAAGATTCTTCTCAGTATACATGACACCACACATTCTTCAATAAATTTCACATGGTTTTCACTTCTCAACCCACCAAAATTTGATAACAGACCTCTGTTCAAATCTGGAACACTCTTTTTGATTTGGTACCATTTTGAATAGCATAAAAGCAAATATTTTATGCAAGATTGAATTAATTTTTTCTATAAACCTATTTGAAACAGTGCAGAGTTTACATTTATAGGAAAAAAATTCTGAAAAAAAAATGTACTTGACTTTAAAAAAAAAAAAATTCCTTTATTTATTGAATGACCCTTGTATATACGATAAGTTCTTTCTCAGTTGAAAAGATTCCCCTTATTTATTGAATGACCCTCATAAAAAAATCAAAATCAATTCAAAAGTATGTTTCTTTACCACAAGCATAATTGTTCCAAAAGAAAAAAGTAAAAGCTTTTATCTTAAAATGACATATTGTTGTTTGATACCAGTTTGAAACCAGGGACGCTGAACCAACAATGTGAATAATGCAATAGTTTTTAGAATGTGTATGTGTACATTTTATTCTCATACACATAGGCACAATAACCAAAGTGTATATTACATAGCTGTAGTCACATGAATATTTGTAGGAGTATGAAGTTGCTTTCTCCATATTTTAACATTGTTTGTAATGGGTAACATTGTTAAAAGAATGAAATGCAATTCAAATTAACATCACTGAATAAAAGATTTGTTATTGAGATCTTGTATACTGACTTCACATGTGTATTTCATGGAAATTCTCTTCTCGTACATGTTCATTGACATATTGTCAGTTAATTAAAAAACTTATAAATTGAATTATAGACATTGTTCCAGGAAAACTGTAAATAGAACAATGCATCAGGTCAACTGAAAATAAATGCCCTAGAGGGACAGAAACAGGTCCTTGTTTCTGTTGCATGCTGGATGAAAAAAAAAAAAAAGAAGCCTCATCTTGGTGCTTTTTCTTTTATACTGGGATGTGTTGCTATGCTAACAGAGTGTGTAATTATGTACTGGTCATGTACAGAAAAGGAAGTTAATCTTACATAGTTATTTCTGTAGAAATAGGACATTTAACAGTTTTCATTGTAAGAAATGGAATTGGCAACCAGTGTTCAAATCCTAGATGCAGCTGTTTGCATTTCATTTCATCCTAATACTTTTATGGAAAGGCATGAATTCAACTGTTCTCACTCTCATCTATGCATAAATAGTAGGGTAGTTTGGGTCCTTTAGCCTTAGTTAGGGAACCAGTCAAGGAGATTATCTGTCTGAATTTTTGAGATGAAGCTTGATATGTATTATTTTGGTTGTGATTTTTTAGACTGTTGTCCTTATCTTTATTGCTTGAAGTTAAAACACAGTGTTTCAGCCGCTGTATCTGCTGGCTCTCCATGGGTGTCCTTTATTGAATCATTTCTATACACAGATAAACAATGGACACCTGAGGAAGGCCAGAGGATATAGCAGCCAAAACATTGAGTTTTAACTTCTCACAATAAAGATGAGGACAACAGATATCACAGCCAAAATAATACAGTCTAGGAGACTTTTACTATTATATAAATATACATATTTTGGAAATTTAACATTATTAAACTCATGGCAAAAAAATTGTAAAAGTAAGCTGAGTGGGATATTAGTTTACCTAAATATGTTTAAAAAACTTTTCACTGCTGTATGCTGAGTTTTTGCTTTTACACAAATCTTTTGGGCTTTTTCCTTTCTAGGAAAAAAATAACAAAATAAAAATTCAAGAAAAAATTTTCTTATTTCAATTACATTTTTAATAATATTTTAGAAAGCTTTTTTTATGTTTTATGTCACATAACAAGCAAATTTTGCTTGTTTAAAAACAACTGAATAAGTATATAACAGTAATTAATATTTTTTTACAGCAAATATAGAATGTTACAAATAATAATGAGTAAAGTAGGTAAAAATTAGAAACATCAGCATTTAATATAAGATTTAATTTTCATGAGGTAATAATATTTTTCTTTAAATATCTAAACTAATGAATAAATAATCCATACTAGCAGAATCTATGAAAATCCCATGGTTTAATCAGTATATAAAATAATATTATGCAATCCACTCTCATCTTCTTTGGAATATATATATATATATATATATATATATATATATATATATATATATATATATATATATATATAATATTTTTCTAGTATAAAATAAGATAATGATAAAACAGTATAAAAACTCACAACTCAGAATTTCATATTGTCAATCCTTAGGTGAGCTAGTATTCAGCACATCTTCAATGTTGAATTTATATTTATAATATTGTGATACTGCTCTACATTTTCATGCATTTAGCAGTGTAAATATTTCACAGATTAAAAATGCCTTGAGCATTAAATTTTAATCATATATATATAGATATATATTTTGTAAACTTACCAACATTAACAGTGGTAAATACTTCCTAAGCCTCCTGGATAGACACTTCAATTGGGACAATCCATTAAGAAAATTGTTTAATAGGAACACAGTAAAAATTAGTTACTCTTGTACAAACAATATGCATAAATCTTAAATAACCACAACTGGAGGTTACTAGATGAATAAGAATAGTGGGAGACTAAATGAGGTGTCCTGTAGCTGTAGAAGAAAAGGGGGATACCCCTTGAGTGGATGATGCAACTCAAAGAACATCGTATACCAAGCGTGCATTTCCCCCATGGAACATAATAATGATGGGGAGATGGTTTATATAGGTATCTCCATTCAGAATTGGAAACAAAGACTGTATAACCACAGACATTCTTTCTCCAATCAACGACTCAGAAACCAAACTGCTCTATCTAAATATTTTTGGAACCTTTAGAATCAGGAGCTAACCCCACCAAATAAAGTGGAAAATAGGCAGTCTTCAACCACAAATAGCTTCAATGGCAGATATAACTAGTGTATCAATGAAAAATTTAGTATAATTAATTTTAAAGATCATAGACTATTGCTGAATGAATGTAACGAGCTTGTGTTTAGATGAAGATATAAAAGTAAATTTAGATTATCCTGACTAATAGCAAGGATATTGATGTTGGATGATTTTCATTGGAAATAACAACATTTATTTCTGTTGTTACTAGTATGATATGATGGGGGATTTATGTAGAGAAGGAGATTCTTGGAACTTTAGATATTTATTCAAAATTAGGGTTTTTAATTTCTGGGGTAGTTAATTCCCTTTGACCAATTTTGGATTAAAGGCAGCTGGTGGCTGCCAAAAGGTTTTTTAGGAGGAAGACAATGACCTCATTAGCTAAGGGAATCAACATATGTAAAAGAAGTGAATGGAAAAATATATGAAGATAATCATTTAGTTTACAAGTTTACATTATTCATGAAATTCCACGTGTGAAAAATTTAGCATATGTTCAAATGAGGATAGGTTAATTTACAGGAACACCCTTCTCCTGTTTTTTTAATTTTTCTAATAATTTATTGTTTTAACCCCCTTAACTTCTACCTGAGAATTTAAATTTATATGGGTTTTCTTTCCTCTTTTTTTTTCTTCATACACATATATAGACTGTAATCCATATTTGCTGTTTTTCAACCTCAAATTAAATGTGTGGAGTCATCTGATGAGATGAAGAGTATAATGAAATTTCTTCGCCGAAATAAATTTATAATGACAATTTAACTATGCTTGAGTTTTCTTCTAATTGTATTATATATATATATATATATATATATAATTACCAGCCCATTAGCATAGTGAGTAGAGTGTTTGCCAATTGTCCAGGAAACTGAGGGTTCAAACTTAGGTCAAGACATAACAAAGACTCAAAAAATGGAACTTGATGCCTCTTTGTTTAACACTCAGCATTATAAGGTAGGGATCAAAGGTAAGTGGAGCAATCCAGAGAAAGAAGTAGTGCCCTTCCTTACATGTCAGTGTAGTAGCTATTCTAAAGAGAGCCTTCAGGTTGCCCTCGACTGATCAGCCAACTTTATATATATATATATATAAGATACAACTGTACAAACTGAATGATATGTAGATAGAGAACTTTAATGTATCCATGTTTACTTTTAAAGCATAGTTAAATTAAATTTTATTTAACCAAAAAAATGTCAACCCATTGTCTGTCACAATTGCAACACTGCTGTAGAATTTCAGTAAAAATGAGTGATCATGGTGGAAACCACTTGGTTGGAACAGGTGTCAAAGCAAAGATGTCACAAAGAGAGCTAGTATGCAAAGAATTAATTTGATAACCCAGTTTCCCTGCTGACCTTTGTAGTAAAAGCATACATGCATAGTAGGGGGGGATTCACTTAACGTATCTTCCACAACCCACAATAAATATGCCTATTTGGGACCAGATATCATACTAGACACACAAAAATTATTGATCTCACAGCCATTTCTCCAGTAGTTCTGAAGACTTTAACTCAGTAATAAACTTACAAGGGCCTATTTCCAGGAACCACACTTTTACTCCACAAAACTTTTGAGTGCCATTTTGCTTGGCTTTTCTAACCACCTGACAATTATCCCCATCAACATATGAATATTGGGCTTACAACATAACAATCTTTATAAACAAATTGAAAGCTGTGAACCAATTAAAAATAGACACTATAGATGAGAACATTTTATCAGCAAACCGATATATGAAACCAAAACTAATTAAAAATAATGAACTTTGTATCACTTTAATTTTCTATTTATTGCATCTGTTAGGGTTTAGGTGAGCAGTTTTGTATAAAAATGTTGCTTCATTACACATACTGGTTCACTAGATGTAGTCTTAAAGGATGAATGAAATACAAAATGAAAAGATCTTTTCTGTAAGACAATTTTGGATGATAATGAATTAAAATAATAAAAGGAAAGAATAGGCCCTTACAAGACATATGTTTTAAGGAAATAAATGTTTGACAGTTGGCCAATTGTAGTGAAATATTTGCCACAGTTTGCTTGTATCTTTATATTGTCTAAAACAAACTTAGTAATCTACTGAACACCTAAAAAATTTCATTTTCATTTAATGCTTTGCCTAGGGATTTTAGGAATTCAATAGAATATCTTTGTTTTAAAAAAATTTTAAGTGATAAAATTTGCAATATAAAGGAATTTTGAGGGAATAAAATTTGATATGAAGTGAGTGATACAAATGCCAAGTTTAGTATTTAACTGGGTAATGTTTTTAGGGGGCTTTAGTGTGCAATATCAAACAATAAGTTAAATCAGTAAGTTCTGCAGCTTTCTAGTTTGGATACTGATTCAAAAAGATAACACAGGCAATAAAGTTTTTAAAAAGGAATTTTATACAAAAGAAACAAGAAAGAAAGGGATAAAAAAGATAGTGTTGCAAATTTTTGTGCAATTTGCTAGAACTTATCTGAGAGGGTGTCCGGGAAACAAAGTTGTTTGAATTTGAGTATTTTTCTTTTGATTTTGGTTTTATCGAAATGTTTCAGAGTTCATTAGATCATGTGTCTTCTTTAAAGTTCTTTTCAGCAAAATTCTTGGTTGAATTTTCTTTCAGTTGTTTAACTTGGTAGAACTTCAGTAATCGACTTTTATTTAATTTTACTTTTATTTCTTGGAAAGCTTTTTGCTTGTTTGAGCTTACCAGCAATTCAAGAAGCAAGAGACAAAACCCATCTGCTGACAAATTTTTCCAGCCTTCAGTTCGGTCCCCAAATTCTTACTTTCATTTGATTTTGGTTTTATTTCTTGGGAAGCTCCATTCAAGAGGCCAAATCAAGTGCCACACGTGATCAGCTTGATTTTTTTCTTAGAAACAAATTTTTATAGTTTTGTACTTTTAGGGATGAACTTATGAATGATATTTTCTTTTGGACTCTAACACATGGACATATGGGTCTGAGAAGGTTCACTGTTTTATTTTGTGGTTGTTGGTTGTCAAGTTCTATGAGGATGGTTTTAAGTTTTGTATCTGAATCCTTTTCTTCTTACTCCATTAACTCAGTGTCTTCTTTGTGGAAAGCTGCAAGAGAATTGTAGATGGAAGGAAAGAGACAAGGATATCTTTTAACTAAACTTTATTTTAGTGTTTAACGACTATTAGGTGGTGTGAAAGTTTTCTTGTACCAGTAGAAATAGTTGTGTCTCCCAGACAAAGCATTGAAATATATTAGAGTCATATTTGGGGAGTTATAAGTTTGAAATTCATTGTTCAGTGGTTGTTT
Organism: Sepioteuthis lessoniana; assembly: GCA_963585895.1. Lineage (NCBI taxonomy): Eukaryota > Metazoa > Mollusca > Cephalopoda > Myopsida > Loliginidae > Sepioteuthis > Sepioteuthis lessoniana. The sequence continues at coordinate 39,469,786 of OY757907.1, read as the reverse complement.
TCAGTGAGGTATGTTTGTTTGTTATTTAATGGCATATTAACTTTCTTGGCCAAATCCAAGAAGGACTGTAGTGCTATTATTTATCCCATAGCTGGGAGGATAAGAAGGTTCATACTTTTCCCAAGGGTATTTGTCTGAAATTGAACATAATAATGTGACTGGAGTTTGAAATCGCTACTACAATTCCACAGTCCAGCACTTTTACCTATTATACCATGAGGACTCCCTTCCCAGAGAAGTATGTTTAGCAGAGGTGGTTTGCTAACAGGATACACAACCTGCCACTAAGCCCAAAACTTGGCAAGTATGAGTGTTACCCTGCCAGGAGCCAAGAGAAAGAGGTCCATTGAATCAAAGTGGTCACTACTTAACTGAATGAATTTCTCTTCAGCACCCGAAAGCTTCTTTCTTTAGGCATGCACCATTCTTGGTTCCTGTCAGAGGCTTCCTGGAAAACTTACTTTTTAAATTCATTTTTTTCTATTTATCCCCACAGACACACCAATGTTGGCTGGCCGGCAAAAATTAACATTGATCAGCTCTGTGTGGATACTGGATGTTGACTAAAGGACTTACCAAAAGTGATGGCCAGTAGGGATAGATGGTGAGAGAGAGTAAAAGGAATCTATGCTATCAGTACGACTTAATGATCATGATGATAATAAATACCTTAACTCCTTAAGACAGTTTGAAATTCACAGAGGGATACTGACTGTGCCAGAAGGTACAATAACTAAAATATTATGAATATAACAATTAAGATGAAGGAATTAGTCTGAGTACATTAATGTATGATCTATAGGTATTTCATATCCATTGCTATTTTATCTTAAAGTTGATAGAACGTGGTGACTGAAGGTCAGTTGTGCTGAGATAGTTTAAACCATCTAATCATCATCATCATGTTGCACTGCCAGTACAGATCTCCCTGACTCTCTCTCGCCACCCGTCGCTATCGTCCATTGCTCTATGGAGGTCTTCAAGGCTATATCCTGGATCAGCACAGTGCTGTTGTATATAGGTTCTAGCTGATCGTCCTGCCTTTGCTTGTCCATGTGAAGGGGACCACAGGAGTGCATCTATATAGCAGTATTGACAACCATCTGAACAGTGAGTAAATAAATGATTCATACTAAATAGAATTGTCAGTGTTAATAAACAATACTTGAAAATATTTAACTGTGTGCAAACAAATGATTGGTATTAAAAGGAATTGGTTGTGTTAAGTAGCAATACTTGAAACCATTTAACTGTATGCAGACAAATGAACCATTTAATGTCCTTGATATGACATTAAACTATATCTGATAGCTCCATTCCTTGAGTTTGAGGAATGTTGAGTACCCCTTCATTACCATTACTCACAAGTCCACTCTGACACAATGTGGTAGTACCTGTGAGGGTCTCATTTATAGGTAAAATAAAACATTTTCTCAGGATTATAATTATTTAAATCAATATAACTGTGTACAAATTGTTTGTATCAGATTGAAATACTTGATAAATAAAATTACTAATGTTAAATAACAATACTTGAAACCATTTAACTGCATGCAAACAAATGATTAATATTAAACAGAATTATTAGGGTTAGAGATACTTAAACAATTATCAGTGTAAGGTAACAATATTTGAAACCATCAAACTGTATGGAAACAAATGAACTCATTTAAAAATAATGTTTCCAAAAAACTATTTACTTACAAATCATATATATATATATATATATATATATAGAGAGAGAGAGAGAGAGAGAGAGAGAGAAGATTTGGCATTACTGGCATTGAAGGCGCTTTCTGAAAGCAAGTACTTTGAACCCAGTTTGAACTTAAGCTACAAAGAGGAATTTTCGTTGCGTTTATCTTCATACCCTGTCCAGTGGCAAAAGCAGCTGGTGGCGCCAGTGGTGGCAGTACTGCTTTAGCCACTGAAACTGTGAGATCACCCCTGGTCAGCAGCTGACAAGGACAGGGTGTTGCATATGGTTTCACATATATGATAAAATTTAAAAAAAAATGTACATATACATATATATATATATATATAGAGAGAGAGAGAGAGAAAGACAAAGACAAAGAGAGAGGGAGGATTTGGCATTAAATAACCTATAAGTGTTAATATGCCATAAAACATAACCAAATCAAACTTGAAGCTACCTCATTGATTCCATTCTTCTGATTACAAGTAGATTATAGCTAATGTCCTACTTCTATACTTTATGATAGAATCAAACATTAAGGTTGGTTAGTTGATTGGTTGGTTCATTGATTCACATATTCATTTTATGCCATGTCAACCCTACTTGGGTTATTGAATGCTGAATTCAGTCTTTTTTTCAAGTACTTATATGGTTTTAAATGACTCATAATAACAATCATTTATAAGCAATTACAGCTTCAAGTAACAATTCTTAATACTAATAATCTATACATAACGATGTGATTTTAAGTAAATATTCTTGTTTGATAATAATTATTTGTCTGCACAGTTATATAATTTGGTTCATTCGTTTTATAGCATATCAACCCTTGTTGGGTTATCTAAGACCAAATAAAGTCAATTTTTAGCAACCATGTGGTTTCAAGTAACTAAGGATTTGAATCATTTGTAAACACTTGTAGATTCAAGTAATGATTCTAAATACTAATAATCTGTACACAATTATATGGTTTCAAGTAGCTATGCATATCAAATCATAATTATGGGATTCATTGGGTGCCCCTTTCATATGGCCTTGTGCCACATCTAAGCAAAAAGCTTAGTAAATTACCATAATCATGGGATTCAGTTTAGTGTCAAACCTAGGACACCCTCTTTTCAATGATCCCAACTCTTCATAAAGTTTTTAAGCGATCAGGTTCTCTTTTACCTTGTATCTTAAACCACCATAATCAACAATTAACGACCATTCACTCGTGGGCTTTATCACCTTGTTGGAAAGGCTTGGAATAGACTGACTGTATTCCCTACAAAGGGGTAAGGCTCTCATCCACCAAAACTGCATTTAATGCTGAGGCTCTAGTTCTGGAAATCTGGAGAGTGTGGAGTACCTCATCTTTGCTATTACTCCCAGGTCCACTCTGACCCAGAGTGGTAGTACCTGTTAGGGTCATATCTATAGCTCAAATAGATCCGGTAAAAATTATTTGTATTTAAAAGGACTTTGTATAAAAAAGAACTCTTAAGAAACAACTACACAAAAAATGTTTATATGAACATACAATGAGTGTGATCCTCTAACTTTTTTGGCATAAAATAACCCTAGATGGGTTTAACATGCTATTAAAATCAATCAATCAATCCTGGGCTTTATTTCAAGGGACAAGTCACTACTCTTGAAAACTTACAACAGTTTTAAGCAAAGCAGTCAGACATTATTTCATTTCCTTCCACTTCCTGAACTTTATAAGCCCAGTCTTTGAGGTCAAGTTTCAAAATAGTACTTCATAACTGACAGAATCTGAATATTTGCATCCTCCATTATAATGTTTGAAGCAAAATGTACAACTGATTAATATTGATAATGATATGATATATATGTATTTACCTAACTCCTAACCTGCCTTCATTGGCCTAATGAGTTGAGTGTTTGCCAATGGTCTGGGAGACTGGGCTCAATCTCAGGTTGAGTCATACCAAAGACTCAAAAAATGGTACTTGATACCACCTTGCTTAACACTCAGCATTATAAGGTCAGCATCAAGGGTAAAGTGGAGCAATCTAGGGAAAGGAGTAGTGCCCTCCCCTACACTTTGGTGTAGTAGCTATTGAAAAGGGAGCCTTTGGGTCACTCTCGACTATAGTTTCTAACGTTACTTTATACTTACCTAAGATATGACACAAGGTCAATTTTTAAGAAGAGTTTAACAGGTTTGAATTCAGGTTTCCTTCTAGACCAGTTGCCATACCAAGGTTAAAGACCCTAATCTACCTTACAAGCTGGAAGAAGAATAGTGGGAGGCAAACTTTTTCCAAGGGTGTGAATACAATGGGAAATGGAAACAGCCTCATCCAGGATTTGAACTCAAGTTGCCATATCTATTTCCTACAATGATAACTGTTACACTATGAGTGCCTCCAATGATATGATATATATATTATCATCAATAATATTGTCGAGTCATAATCTTTAGATTTCTACATGAAATAAGCTTTGAAGTAAAGAGAGCAAAAAGAAAATACTTTTGATGCATCTTAATATAATTAATAGCAAAGGAAATAAAATAGAAAATAACACTGTCCTGACAACATGTCATATTTAGCTGACTAAAATCTGAAATCTATTTTCCAATAGGTGATTAGTTCAGTGACTTTGTTGAATTGGACTGTGCTCCTTCATGTTAAAAATAAAGTTGAATAAGTCTCGTTCAGTTATCTCTGTGTTTTCTCTTTCTTTTTCTCTTGTTTAATAGGCTGAATAAAAAAATTATAAAAATTAAAATTAGCTGTCATGATACTGTTTTCAGAGGAATGAGGTTACCGGGTGCTGCAGATAATTGACAACAAATTATAAAGAAAAACAAAGATGTTCAATAGAAAAAATCAGTATATATATATCTAAAAAGTTTTTCCACATGTTCAACTGAGACAAATAGATAAAGATGATTTGATAAAACTATCCTCAGCCTTGAGGACAAAATGTGATGTATAGGAAATAAAATAAATGGGCACCATTTTTTAAGCTCTAAAAAAAAAATACAATGATCAGATTAAATAGGGGATGTCCTTATGGTGTAATGGTTAAAGTGCTGGACTACGGAATCATAGTAAGCAAGTTCGAATTCCAGTTGCACAATTATGTTCACTTTTAAACAAATAACCTTGGGAAAGGTATGAATCCCTGTATCCTCCCAGCTGTGAGTTAAATAGTACCACTACTGTTCTTCTAGGATGGATTTGGTATTAAATAACCCAAGAAGGTTGATATGCCATTAAACAACAAAACAAACCGGTCAGATATTATTCCTTGCTGCTTGTACCATATAACCCAGAACAAAGTGTTGTATATTACTTGGAGAGGAGATGGGCAATACTAAATAATGCCCATTGTGCTTAGAGATGCAATGAAGATAAATACTCACCCTGACACCCAAACAATCTAATAGGTTATAAAAGAGGAGGTAAACACCACCACATAACTCCCACTGCCTTGGGAGTTACCATAAAGGAAAATACTACATATAGTACCACTAACTTATGGGGAAATATCCATCTATTCAAGTCATTAATAATGTCAAAGTGATAAACTAAAAACAAAACACTGAATAGATCTTAGACCCTTTTCATTAAAAGTTGAATTATCACGTTGGGTTGTTGGTTAATTGGTTTTATGGCATGTTGACCCTAACACTGAAGTCAGTTTAACAATTATGATCTTCAGTTATATATAGTACAAAAATTCATGTTTACAATCATTTTAAACAGGTAAAAAACTCTTACTTTGTTGCAATATCTATGTTTTAAGAGCACATGTATTAATGTAGTTCAAAATCACTTTACACATTATCTCAAACATTGTTTATCTGCTGATGTATTTATGAGTGTCTCATTTGATAAAGAAATATGTTCTTGGTTATACTGATATAAATCTAACTAATTTTGATTATTTGGTTAGTTGGTTGATTGGCTAGTTTTATATCATGTCAACTCGTTAGGTTACTTAATTTGAAGTCACTCCTTTTTTAAGCAATTATATTGTCTCAAGTAACTATTGCTATTTAATAATGATAGTAAAAGGGTCATAAGATGAATTTTCAGTTGGCAATAAGAAACAGTTTACAATTGCACCTTTTTCAAGAAAATCAATAGTGATAGATCCTTTCATGACCCGGAGGACAGTCAGAATTACCTTCTTTACTGACCACTGCACCTGAAACTTTTTCCTTACCATAGAATCAATGTGTTTCCACTCCATGGACTGTCTTTTCAACTCAAGCTCATTGTAGCAAACCTGTTTAGCCCATTTGTATACATTTTTTTAGTAAAACATTCTTCTCCATACACATCGCATCACACATTCTTCGATAAATTTCACATAGTTTGCATTTCTCAGCCACCAAAATTTGGCTGACAGACCTCAGTTCCAGTCAGGAGCACACATTAATTTTGAATACCATCAAAAAAAAAATTTCTGTGAAAATATTTTTTGCTATAAACCAATTCAAAACAATGCAGTGTTTTTGTCAATGGAAAACAATTCTGCAAAAAAATGTATTTATTGAATGACCCACATTTTTTATAAACAATTACGAGGTGCATACGATAAGTTTCCGGACTTTTTTCGTATGGGCACTTTTATTGATAGTACACACATGAAACTCTAGTCCCCTTTGAAGTAATCTCCTCCGGCTGCAATGCACTTGTTGTACCATTCCAACAACTTCTGGAAGGCCTCATGGAAGTCCTCTTGTGTGAGCACGTCAATGACCTTCGTCACAGCTTCTTCCATCTCATCAATTGTGTCATAATGACAGCTTCTGAGCTTAAGAAATAAGCAAAAGTCACAGGGAGCAAGGTCTGGACTATAGGGATGGTGAGGAACTGTCTTGATGCCCATCTTGGTCAAATAGTCTGTGACAAGGATGGAGTTGTTGACTGGTGTATTGTCCTGGTGGAAATGCCACTGACCCGATTTGAAGAGTGCTAGCCTCTTCCCTAGGAATCTCTTGCTGAACTCCCTTAAAACCTCAACATAGTAACCCTAACCCTAACCCTTTGGTCAATCAACTCTGGGGCATTGACTTCCTTACTCCTCTCACACCTCACATCATTCCTCACAGACTTCCTGCCTTCCTTGAATGTCTTATGCCTCTCAAAAACTGATGCTCGATTCATGCAAGATGCTCCAAAAGCAGTCTAAAGCATTCCATACATTTCTGTAGCATAATTTTTTCCAAGTTTAAAACAGAATTTTATTGCATATTGTTCTTCTAAAGTGTCAGATTGCATTTTTGAAATTGACCCACTGTGACAATTAGGCTTTAGTCGGGTGTATTCCAATTCCTGCTGTAATAGTTCATTTGAACCTGAAATCATAAAAATTGGTCCGTCATCTCATAAGATGTATAGCAATAACATACTGAATTTTCAAGAGTCTATGACAACTTTAAATGCCTGTACAAAAAAGTCTGGAAACTTAGTGCATGCACCTTGTATATCTTCAAGTAACTATTCTTGATACAAATAATTTGCACACAATTACATGGTTTCAAGTAATTTTCTATTTAATAATGAAAATCTGCCAAAAAATTATATATTACCAATTAAATATTCCTATTTTATAATAATAATTTACAAGTTTTAACTTAATTATTAATGAAAATAAATAAAAAGATGTGAGTTTTAATATCAATAAAATGACTTTAAAAAAATAATAGCCTTAATTTGCATTATTAAAAAAAATAATTACAAAACCAGACAGTTTCTATTTCGTGTTCAATACCAAGTTTTCTATTATAAATACCAAGGGTGGAAATCACTGACAAAATATTATAATTATATTTGCACCAAACTTTAGATACAGCTGAGTGGGAACAGCCAACATTTTTTACAACACTCCTTTGTGGATTGCTTTCTTGAATGAGTTTGAAAATCCTTTCCATTGTTTCAATTAACAGTTCTTTTGTTGGAGCCACATTTCCTTTCAATTAGGTATGCCCAACCAATTGATGAGGTTTGCAAGAAAATGTCTTTTAACAATAGGCTGATTTGTATATCTAGGCTTCTGCTATTATTTGTTTTAGGAATGCAATTTACAAAATCATTCCATAATTTTTCCTCAACATTTGGTTATTCCATATGTTCCACAACATACCATTAATTTAAATAATTGAATCTAGTTTGTTTAAGGAATATTTTATGAAGTCAGAATCTTCAGATATTAAAAAAAAAGTCTCACAGCTTATCTATGATTTGTTTATTTACTGCTAAATAAAAAGCCAAGGTGAACATCTTCCAAGTATGCCAATTCCTTAATTTTTGCCAGAGGTAGTATATATACACATACACACACACTAAATAGTTGGTGACCATAGTCAAGGGTGACCAGAAGGCTCCCTTTTTAATAGCTACTACACCAAGGTGTAGAGGAGAGCACTACTCCTTTCCCTGGATTGCTCCACTTTACCCTTGATATGTACCTTATATTGCTGAGTGTTCAGCAAGGAGGTATCAAGTACCATTTTTAAAGTCTTTGGTATGATGCAACCTAGGATTGAACCCAAGTCTCCCTGACTATTGGCAAACACTCTACCCACTAGACAATGAGTTGACACTTACCTTAAAGCAAATGAAAAATACAATCCATTATAAACTTGAATAGATTTATTGAAAAAGTTTAAAGATTGATAGATTTGGGGATCTTTATTAAAAGTAGGTTTGTGTGATGATCATGGAAGAAATTTAAAAATTTTGAAAAAGGCCATTTTGTTAGTCGATATGGAATTTAGATTATGTCCAAAAATTTGGATGCAGTTTATTAAAGGGGGTTATAGACAAACTATCTTTTTATTTTAACACTTGGTTACAGCCTATCAAAGGCAACCATTAAACTTAATGTCAAGGCGCTTCCTATTAATAGAATTTATATGATAATTATGGTACATACTTGTGTAATGAATTACTTTTTAAGGCTAATTTTTTATCTAAAATATAAGGGGTAATTCATAACAGGAGATATGTTTTTGAAACATCAACACTTACCTTATTTCTTGACTTAACATTACTGTAACTTCAATCTGTGTCCCCTCATTGCTTCTTCCTAAACAAAGGCTATTAAGATATAAAGTTTTTACTTAACATTAATTATCATATTATCAATACTATTGTATACCAGTGGTAGGGTTTTAGTATATTTTGAATATCCAAGTAAATATAGTAGTTTACATCAAGATCTAGACAACTTTGCTTATCAACAGTATTGCATTGATTTTGATTGTATTACAGTAGTTTTTAAAGCATAAGCAAAAGTCTGAATTTTTTTTATGTCATTGGATTTTGAAGAAACATTTTTGTAGTCTATCATAGTCAAAATAAAGGATTATCATTACATGCAATATATGATAAAAACACCTTTTTATGGGTAAAAATCTGGAGTAGTTCATTACATGAAGTTGTTCATTACTTGACTTATACTTCCTTTTCTGACTACTACTGCAAACTTACTCAGTTGGCTGGAGCTGTAGAATACACTGATTGCTTCTCTGCAGAGGGATAAGACTCCCTCAATGAGTGTCCTAGACATGACACTAAAAATATGATGGTGAGGTTCCAGTAATGCTGGAGCTTTGGGGAGTGTAGAGTACCCCTGCATTACCATTGCTCCTAGGTCCACTCTGGCCCAGAGTGGTAGCACTTGATAGGTCAAATAGAACTAAACTGTGTAATTATGCTAAACTGAATTGTTTGAAATAAAACTGTTTGACTAAACTGAATAGCTTGGAATAGAAATGTTTTTGACAATTAAATTGTGTACTTAGGCTAAACTGAATTGTTTGAATTAGAACTGTTCATTTATATAAAAATAGATTTAGCATTAAATAACCTACAAAGGTTGATATGCCATAAACCCAAACAAACTAACAAAATACTACTGCAAACATGAACACAAGTAAGTCTATGCTTTTAGCACTAAATTTCTTTTTTCTACTACTGCTGTCCTTTCATTGGTTACCAAAATAGAACTTTTTACCAAATGGATTTTTCAGTTATAAAATTGTTTTATAGAATTGTAAAAACACTTTTCTTAGTTGGTTAAATGTTTATTTGTCACTCATTTTGTTTATTGCAAATGATGTAGTATTGACCTAGTCAAGACAGCCTTCTCTTTTCCTCTCTTCCTTTCGTCCTTTGCATTATCATACACAACTACAGCATCAGTTAAGAATAATGAGACTAATAAATTTTTTGATAGCAACTACAAACCAATAAAAATGCCACCTCTAAATATTCTTCAAGTAACAAATGTCAAATCAGTAAGGAAAAAAAAGAAAGAAAGAAAGCAATAAACTTACTTGCATGAAATGAAAGGTTTGTTCAATGTTGATAACAGAAATCTGACAAATTATCTCATGGTACAATAGCCAAAATATGATAAAATAATCAAGATGTTGATTATAGCCAATTCATGATCCTTTGTATTTATGTTAACACATATATATTAGCAGCAGCAGTCTAGATATATATATATATTACTTGTCAGCCAAAGAATTCTGCTAATCAAACCTGTTCAAAAGTCAAAGTCTCTTCTTACCACATGGAACATATCTTGAAACAAGGGACTTTTTCGTCCCAAACTTTGTGTCACATTGAACACAATACCCTAGGACAATACACTTTGTGAATTATGTCAGCCTTTATCAAAAACTTCTATTCTCTTTTACACATATGTACAAGGACATTTCTTTATACAATGCTATATGAACTCTTTTTGTATCTCATGTTGTTGTGATGTGAAAGGTTAGCACTGGTTAGTGGCTGATTAAGCTTTCCCGGTTATTCTTAGTGAGAGATTTATATTCGCTCTCTCTTACATTTATGCCAATGAAGCAGAATAATTTGCCAGTATCGCTACATCTCCCTGAAACGTATAGGTTTTATGCTCCAGTAGGTGTTGTACTTCTTCTAGAGATTGTTTCATTTTCGGGATTACTTTGCTCTGCTTGTCTCTTTCCCATATTTCTTTCTCTGGGAGATCTTGATCTGTCCTGCACTAAGCTGGGTCATCTTCTTGCATTGTTTGATCTTCATTCAAGTTTTCAAACTCATTCTGGCCCACCTGATCATGTATCATTTTGTCTTCTTCTGACGTTTTATTCTGTATAAGTTGTTCTAATGAATCATTAATGGAAGAAATTGTAGAGATTTCTTCATCATTTTGCTCTTCATATTCACCCTGGGGCCTTATTTGATTTTTTCTTTATTTATTATAGCTATATTGTAGCCTTTTTGCATGATAAATTCTGCGCTTTCTGGATTTGATTCTTTGTTCTTTTTGTACCACATTTTTTCATTTGTGGAATACGACATTGTTAGTGGAGCTCTAATTTCCCTTCCCATTAAAGTTGATGGGGTTTCTAGTCTTCTGGCATGTGGTATTGTGTAATAGCTTAAAAGCAGCCTTGGTAGAAAAACTTCTATTTTTTTTCTTTTTGCTGAGAACATGCTTTTAGTCCCATTTTTACGGTCTGCTCCATTTTTTCCACTAACCCATTCAATTGAGGGTGATATGGCAGTGTCTTATGTAGTTTACACCCTATTTTTTCCAACCATAAACTAAGATCTTCGTCATAAAATCCTGTAAGATACCAGGATTTTTGGTATGCTGTTTCTGGAAAATATGACCCTTAGAATCTGTATTATTGTAGAACTTTTCTTGTCTGCCACACAGACTACTTCAGGCCAGCCTGAAAAAGAGTCTACTAGTATTAATAAGAGACCCACTCCAGTAATGTATGCATGATCCATATGCACATGACTCCATGGCTCCACTTCTCTGGGCCATGACTGTAAAGTAGTCTGTGTAAAATTTCTTAATTCTTTACATTTTTTTGCATCATTTTATATATTTTTCAACATCTCATAAATATCCCTGCCTCCATGCTTCTAATTTTATCCTTTTTTGTGTGGCTGCTACTCCACTAAGTATATCATCATGTATACTTTTTATCACCAATTTTCTTTGTATTTCTGAGGGAATTATCAGATCCCCATTAAAAACCACTCTATGTTCTATCATTATTTTATGTCTTATTTCTTTGTAGGCTCTTTCTGCCCTGGAACAATTTCCCCATGTTTTTTCTTATACTTGATGTTATTCTACTTAGTACTCAATCATATCTAGTTTCCACAGCCATTCTATCTAAAGACAAAACATCAGTCTCTGCCCAATCTTCAAATTCTTCTTCTGTTCTATCTTTTAACTCCTTGTAAAATCGCAATCTTGATAGTGCATCTACATGTGGAATTGAATTTCCTTTAAAATATTCCATATCAAAGTCAAATGTTATTAATCTTATGGCCCATCTTAGTATTCTCGATGTTATGACTTTGGGTAATTCTTTTCTTGGATTGAATATAAACTTTAATGGTCTATGATCATTTCTCAGATATTTTTTCTAATTAAAAATTGTCGGGCTCTAATGGTTGTCCACACAATGGCAAGTGCTTCTTTCTCTATATTTGAATAATCAAATTCAGTGTTTGTTAGTCTTCTTGATAAATACATTATTGGATGTCCATCTTGTGATAATATTCCAGATATTGAATGTTCACTTGCATCTGTGGTTAACATAATGTCTTTTTTTGGATTAAAAATATTCACTTCTGGTTTCTTTGCCATAATTACTTTTAATCTATCAAAAGCTTTTTGTTGTTCCTCTGACCAGATAAATTCAACATTCTTTTTTCTTAAATTTGCAAACAGTTCAGTTAGGTTCATATATTTTGGTACCTATTGCCTGTAGAAATTCACCAATCCTAAAAAAGGATTCAAAATCTTTTTTATTTGTAGGTGGAGCTATTTTTAGTATTTTTTCTATTAAGGCTTGGTCTGGTAATATACCTTCTTTTGAAATAGAATAACCTAAAAATGATATTTTACAACTTTTGTTTATGCATTTTTTCATTTATCATTCCAGCATTTCTTAATCTATTCAAAATGATGTTAGTTTTCTTTTTTAATTCATTTTCATTAGTAGTTCCTATGTATATATCATCTTGGTAACAAGCCATATTTTTCATATCTTCACCTAAAACCTGTTCAATGGCACCTTGAAATATGGTGCTCACTGTGTTTATTCCATATGGCATCCTTTTCCATTTTAGTAACCCTATTGGCGTATTTATCATCATTACAACTTTGAAGTTATTGTTGTTTATTAGTAATTGGTAGTATGCCATTTTCAAATTTTTGTCAAAACGCTCATTCCTGCCAGTGCATATAATGTAACTTCGACATTAGGTATAGGATATGAATCCAAACAAACTTTGTGATTTATGCTTATTTATAATTTCGACATATACGTATATCACCATCTGACTTTCTTAAAACTACAGTGAGTGATGCCCACTTGCTACCCACAAGGGGAACATGTTCAAGAAGGTCCTGTTCTATTGATTTTTGTAGTTTCAAAACTACTAAAGGCAACAAATATATTTTATGATTGGTTTAATTTCTTGTTTCATCGACATGAACTTCATTCTTTCTGCCATGACCAACTTTTCTTGGAATCATATTGATCTGACTTATTTTTTCAAAAGTCAGGTCTTCCAGGTTTGTGGGATATGCCATGGTAGAGACTTTCATTATCACCTCGCATCCAGCTGTAGCCAAAAAGAAATCTGTAATTTCATTTTTTCCTCCCTTTTCCTTGTTGTTGTTTAGCTTTTTAGTTCTTGCCCTCGCAGCAAAACATCGTAGCCACATATTGACAAAATCGGAATTCTCGAGAGAATTGGTATCCTATTGGTAACACCATTGTTGTGATGGGAAAGGTTAATATGTGATTCTTATATTTATTCTATTAAGTTTTCTTTGGCAATAAAATATGTTGTTAATCTGCCATCAATAGTTCTTGCATTTATTTAGAACAAGGAAACAATATTTAATTACATACTATTCCTCATCAAATGTATATTCATAAATGAATGTATTTATTCTTACATATTCAAAACTACCTTTCTTGCAGACTTTAATTCTTTGTAAAATGGGAACAATGGTGCAGGTATGGTCCCATTTTTGATGCCAGTGATTACTATAAAAATGTTGTTATGACTGAACCAATTAAACAACATTTCTTATTAAAAATCTTTGTTTTTTTTCTATTGCTATTTACAGTAAGATTCTATGGGTTTTTTTACATCTTACTGTGGAGCATGAAATTTTGTGAACTTATTAAAATGAAAGGAAAATGTTTCTTCATCAGGTATTCATAAATTAAAAAACTACCTCAAAAACTCATATACAAGGTGTGCTCCAAATCAAGATATAAAATTGATACAGACAGTTCTTGGAGATTCCAAGTCCAAAGCAATACTCCCATTTTTTTTACTAAAAGCAGAGGTCAGTAATTATCAGTACTTAGTCGAACCAGCCTGACATTTGAATTTTAACATCAAATATTTTTTGTCTTTCTATCTTTCCCTCTACTAATTAGACTATATCTGAAAGTAGGAAGTTATTTGAACTTTTAAATGACTTTACTTTTTTGATATCTTTTTCTTCCAAAATTCAAGAGAGGGGTATAAAAATTCTTCCTTCTAATACTTAAATAATATTTTTTCTACTTTTAATACTAAGCACTCATAAACTATAGGCATTTATCCCGAAACTAGTTCTAAGACTTTTTGACATGGGATCAGACATATTTTGACATATTTCATTGAGTAAGTCAGGACATAAAATTAATACAGTCCCTTGAGAATCCATCATCAAGGCAGAATCTCCCCAATGTAATAAAAGGGAAGTTTCTGGCTCATTCTGACAGCAGAGGTTCTATGGAGAGCTTGGTAATTTTTGCCTCAATCCGCACATAAGAATGTGCCATACCACATTAAACCTGAACTTGTGTCATGTTTATTTTTGTGGGAAGACAAACTTATACCAATAAATTAATCATCACAACATAGTTCAACCCTTAATTTACATTACTGATTTTTTATACAATGTCATGAACTTTAGACATTTTAATTTGACTGATTGACTTTATTGGCATATCTAGGGTTATTTTATGCCTAAAGGTTAGGGAATTGTGCACATTGTACATTTATATTTACATTTTTGTTTTGTTTTGATTTGGTTTGGTTTTATGGGATATCAACCATTGTAGGTTATTTAATGCTAAATCCATTTTTATACATATAAACAGTTCTATTTCAAACAATTCAGTTTTGCATAAGTACACAGTTTAAATGTCAAAAACAGTTCAATTTCAAACTATTCAACAAGGTTAAATGGTTCTAAGAATTGTTATGTATTACTAACAATTCAATTAAACATCAGTCATTAATTTAGAAACAGTTAAATATCAAAACAGTTCTAGTTTAAACTATTCAATTTAGCATAAGCACACAGTTTAGTTCTATTTGACCCATAGATAGGACTCTATCAGGTGCTACCACTCTGGGCCAGAGTGAACCTGGGATCGATGGCAATAACATTTTTTGTGTAGTTTAATAGATTCTGGCATGTGGATATATGATATCAAGTATTCCTGTTTAATACAAATAATTTGCAAACAGATCGATTTGATCCATACATGGGACCCTAACAGGTATTATCACTTTGGGCCAGAGTAAACCTAGGAGTAATGGCAATAAAGAGGTACTCTACACTCCAAATAGTTCCAGATCTGAAGCCTCACCACCCGATGCAACTTTGTTTCATACCCAGAAGACTTCTTTTTGGTAGGGATATTGTCAGTGTATTCTAACCCCTACCAACAGGACAGATTTTGATTTGAGCTTTGGAAAATCTAGAAATTAAAAAAATTATACTGAACTAAAAAAAAAAAAAAAAAGAATTATATGAATGAACATGCCCCATTCTTAATTTCATAAATTTAAAGCAAAGAGTAGATATTAAAATTTTTCTCTTATGTAGTCATAAGAAAAAGGCTAAGAATAGTTATATTATATTGAATAGTCAAGACCTGAGAGATCCAGACAAAGGTCTGTATTTATTCTCAACAATTTTGTTTTTTCCTGTTCACTATAGTCCTAAGTGATAAATTTAATCAAAACTAAATGAAACTAAGTAACAAAGATTAATAACAATCAAAGATATTTCAATTTAAACAACTGATTTCTTTTACCAACATTCAACCACAGTTAGCACATTCAAATACTTGAACTACATACATTTTTTTCACCAGAATTAATTCAATAGAAACCATTCAATCAAGTTCAATTTTTAAAATAACCTTGTAAAGATATCTACAAATCTCAATAAATTACCTTCACCTAAATATAAAGAATTGACAACAAACTAATTTATATTCAGTTGTTGAATATTAAAAATATGATGAATGCATTATTTTCAAAAATGAACCCTTTCAATGCTGCATTTTCTAAATGTTGTCCACTCTGTCAGTAGGGTCTAAAATATACCAACTTCATCCTCTGTAGATCCAAGTAACAGGAAACTTTCTTATTTCTTCCTTGACATTTATACAATTAAAATAATATTAGTTTTACAATTACACAAACTGACTGGTTGAAACATGGAATATTTATCTCAGTACTGTTGATATGAACTTGAACCAAACATATTTTTAAGCAATTTCTGTAAAAATTTCTTTATCAATTGAGATGAGAATATTAGTCTGAATCTACAAGGGTTGGCCAAAAAATTCATAAGCCTACCAAGATACTATTATGGAATGTGACCAAATGAGATTTATTTTTCAACACACTTCTTCCAATGGTGTTGTAGTACTTGGATCCCATTGGTCAAAAAAGTCATCAACAGCAGATGTGATGTCATCATATGAATTTTTCAGCCCACCCTTGTAATTGCATAGAGAATACAATTCAATATATATGAAGTTCATTCAATAAATCAGGGGATCTTTTTTAAAAAAAGCAAAATAACATTGTTTTTTCAGAATTTTTTCCTGAGATATAAATATTGCATTATAACAAAAATTATTTTAATCTTACAAAAATATTTCTTTTTAGGCTATTCAAAATAGAGGAAAATCATAGTGCTCAAGACTTGAACATAGGTCTGTTATCAAATTTTGGGTGGTTGAAAAGTGTGAACCATGTGAAATGTATAGAAGAATATGTGATGCATATGGAGAAGCATGTTTTAGTAAAAAAAAATGTTTACAAATGGGTTAAATATGCATTTGTCACTATGAGTTGAAAAAATAGTCCATTGAGGTGAACACACAGACTTTCCAGTAAAGAAAAAGTTCTGGATGCAGTGGTCAGTGAAGAAGGTAATGTTGACAGTCTTCAAAGAAATGAAAGGATTAATAACTATTGATTTCCTTGAAAAAAGTGTAACTGTAAACAGTGCTTCCTACTGCCAACTCCTTAGGCAAGATTCACTTTATTTATTGAATGACTCATATATTCTTTGAAAACTGTCCTCACTTAATCAGTTGTAAATATAGCAACATTTTTTCATCTTGGCTCTTCAGAGGACAAAAATCTGTTTTTATCATTGTCCAAAGCATAATTGTACAGCTATTTAGCTTAAAGCATAGCTAAAGATATCCGTATCTCATATGGAACTGGTAATTGCATTTATTTCACGATGGAGAAAGAACAAGACAACAGATTATCCTTCCTAGATGTATTTATAACTTGCATAGAGCAAGGATTCAGGTTATCTGTGTATTGAAAGCCAACCTTCACCAAACAGTACCTCAACTTCAACTCCCACCACCTATATAATGTAAAGAAAGGAATCGTTCATTGCCTACAACATTAAGCAAAAGCCATTAGTAGTGACAGCAATGCATATCAAGAAAAAATGAAGAATTTAAGAGACAACCTCTAATGAAACAACTACCTAGAGAGCATAACATTGGCTCCAAGAAATCTGGGTTGAATGACAGAGAACAATATCTAAAAACTCACCACATTATGTCTGTTCTATGTCAAAGGCCAAGTTGAAAAGATTCAAAAGATATGTAGTCCATATGATATGAGGACAATATTCAGGAGTGGCATGACTCTTCAAAAATATCTCTTCTGAGTCAAGCTCCCAACAGAATACATGACCAAGACATGCATGTACTCGATACCATGCAGTTGTGGTTATGTATATGCTGTCCACTAAAAGTAAAGCTAGAGGAATAATGAAAAGAGTATGCTGAGGTGAGGTCAAAAAGTCAGGTATGGCTGACCATATATGGAAAGAAAAAAGAAACCATTTGCTGTAATGGAAGGGAATAACATTAGATAATTTCTTAAAGAAGCAGCACCTATGTTGGGTTAGTGACCTGTTGACACAACAGATATAGGTATTTGGCTGAAAAGTGCTTCTAAGTGAAATCACTTAGAGGTTGCAGGTTCAATCCCAACTATAGATAAATAACAAAGAATACTTACTATAGATTAACACTTGTACCAGGTTATGGCCAACAGAATTAGAACAATCTACCTCCATGGATTAATTTAGACAAATATTATCCTTATTTACAATGATTGATCACAGTGTTGTATATTGACCCTTGACTGAGCAGTCAATCAGAGATGAACCTGTGCAAATAAACGGAAGAAGAAGTGGAAGCAAGTGGGCATTATGAAAGAATATAAGCAGATGCTGGCGGCCGTTGAGTTAGTTGGACACAGGAAGGCTGGAGTGAGGGCCAGCTTGCAGACTGAGGGCTGTGGCCCTCAGAGACCCCAGTTGAGCAACCCCCACCAAGATGCAGAAGAAGTGCTAAGTGGGTTCTTGAAGATAACACAGCATGCTATGGTCAAGAGAAGAAGTTGGGTCAATATAGCAGTCTGTCCCTGTCTCCACTCATCTCTCACACACCACAGAAACATCAACTCTTTTGAGAATAAAGTGTGAGAGATACATATTTTTATAAAGTGTGTTCATTCATTCATTGAAGTTCATAAATTATGTTTGATTATGTTTCCGCTTGTATTTGTGTTATGGCAATACAAAAACAGGAATTATTATCATCACTCACTTGATTTAGCCATTCAAGATTTATAATAATAATTGGGAACTGTTTGCCTGTCTTCTATAGACAGCTCAATGGTTTGATGTAGAACTATGAAATTCTGCATGTATGGGGGGTCAACTGAAAATTTCATAGAATGTGACCAAATGGGGTTTATTTTTCAACAGTCATTTTTGTAGTCGACACACTTCTTCTATCAGTATTGCAAGTGCTTGCATCCCATTGATCAAAAAGATCATCAACAACAGATATGATGTCATCATATGAACTTTCAGCCCACTCTCATATACTTACTGTACCCAGGGAGAAGGTTTTAAAAAAATTCTTTATGAGGACAGATGGGATCTCATTTAATAAGGGCTCTCTAACAAAAAACAAAACAATAATCAGTAGGAAGTCAAATTACTGCATAATGTAAATCATCCAGAATTTAAATTTCCAAATTTCAAAAGGAAAAGACTAACAAATTTTCTTAATAAATCATTTATATTTAATTGAATATTACTAATTAGGTTCTTCAATATGGAGACATAAAATAATTGCATAGCATTCAAAAATGTTTAAAGTGATAATTGTCACTCATTTGATTAAAAATATTTCTCAATAAATCTTTAAAATTTTTCACAGAATAATATTAACTTCATAATATAGATAATATAATTGGTGAATTGCTTTTTTCTTGTGTGGATTTATCAGTTATAGTAATAATTACTGTGTGTAAATTTTAAATTAACAAATATTGTAATAACAGACATCATTTAGAAAAATAAAATAATTAGAAAAGATTTGACATTTGCCTGTTAGTCTCACTGTTTATGATCCAAGTTTTGACCTTTTCCTAAGTATAGATAGGTACTTGAACTAGTTTTCATATATTACAGATAAAAAGATGTAATAATCATTACATTATTCCAATGATAGAAAACCAATTGCATTTCAAGCACTGATTGTTTGGTTGGACATTATTATAATTACTATTAATAGTTATACTTTAGAATGTGACTTAGAATGATAAGAGATAGAGCAGTCTTTAAATAATGGCTTGAAAATATGAGACTATCTTAAGTACTGAATAGATTCAGTTTGTTACCACTATCTCAATGCAGAGATGGAAAATTGTTTTGAAAGCAAAGCAAAGAATGCCATTCTTAGTCGCCATTTCAGGCCAGATTATCCAGTGGGAGAAGTGGTTTTGAGAGGTAATGCTAGAGTTTCAATGAACAATTTCTATCAATCTGTTATTCATCTTGTGCATTAAAGAACGAGAACTAGTCTTTAAACATATCAACCTACATGTTGCATTTGTTTTTTTTCTATCTTTATATATTCCTTTCACCAACCATTGAAGGACTCTCTGAGAAGTGATGACAACAGACATGGCCAAATCAGCTGATTCTGCATCATTTAACAAATCTAAGAAGAGGTTTTTGTTTGGTTGCATGGGTGTTCAACTCATTTATCACATGCTTTCTATGTGATATTTTTCTATAACATAAACTTTAACAGATAAAAATTCATGTTGATAAGTTATGGATTCTTCTAAAATCCATTTAAAAAATATAGAAATTTTGAAGTTATTATTTTACATACTTTATATAAAGGCATACAAACTCTTATTGCTTAGATTTATCATAGCAATGAGCAAGACCTGTGAAAATTACATGGTGCATTTTTATAATTTACAAAAAAAAGCATAAATTAATTCATGTATGGAAAATAAAATTACCACACTCTGAAGGAAACTGTATGTGCATTAGAACCAGTGCACAGTTATCGGTATATATGATCATTTATTGTAATCCAGATGTATTACCTGAATGTTTAATCTTGAGTAAATTTAAACATATTCAAGGTATTAGAATTTAATTTTTCATTTGGTATACACCTTCAATCCAAGCATATTTTTAGGGATCTTCAATTTCAATTAAACTTACAGATATTATCAGATGCAAAAAAAACGAACTACTGGACACAAAAAAAAAAAATTCCAACTTCCTTAATATATTTGAAAATCATCCTTGCATTACCAGTAGTAGAAATAGCTACATGATTTTCCATCTTGGCTCGTGAGAGGACAAAAATGTTTTAACAGGAAGATTATTTACACTTTCAAATAGTAGTTGATCTATTTACAAAATATCAAGATCTTGACTAAAAACACAGAATTATTCTTAAGAGAGTGCTTACCATCTCAAATTTTTAGTCCAATTCATTTTCTCAGTAAAATTGAAAGAATTAAAAAAAAAAAAAAATCTTTCATTCTTTAGGTGGTTGTATTTTTTTCCAAAACTAGAATAACTGTAACATATAATAAAGAAATAAGTTAAACTATAAAGTTAATTTATCAGGTCTGAATTTAATAGTTTAATTCAGTTCTCAAACCAACTAAAAACAATCCATGTCTTGTAAGCTTCACATACATTTGACAACACTGCATAACTAACAAGAAACATTCTGCAAAATCAAACATTTCAGGTTTGCTCATATACTGCCATTTATTCAACTATCTTATTTGCACTTCCTCTTGTGAAAGAAGGTTTTTTCAGCAATGTAAAAAACCAAAAATAAATTTTGTGCAAGACTTGACAATTGAGAAGGATATATGGGTGTGTCTCTGAAATTGTACCTAGAACTGACTTACTTATGAGAAAAAACCAAGCTCATCAACATGTCTATCATCTGTTCTATGGTATCCATATATTTTACACCATTTTCTTAAACACTGTCCTACAAGATAAACAAGTATGCTATCAGAAAAAATTTTTAGCAACCCTGTTTAACCTAATCTTTATTCTGCCAACTAAAAACATGTTAAATATTAACCCATTGTACATGAATAGGACATTAAATTTTTTCTGCAATCAGAGTGACATTCCAATAAAATCAATGAGTCCAGACTTTCTTTAGACAAATTGATAGCAACTACTAAGAATTGGCAGTAAGTGTCAATTGAAAAAAACTTTACCATACAAATAGTTATTAAAAAAACTTTTTTTTTTCTTTTAGGAAGATATGCCAGAAATGGCTGTGATCTATTACTCAGGACTAAATGATAGTAGGGACTACTATTGAGTCAGCCTTCAGGTCCCATATGCAAAGGCAAGCCCAAAAATAGTCCTAATCCCTATGACCACTGTCATGATGGTATCAGGATACTCTGACACTTTTTTTTTTTTTGTTGTAATAGAAGTAATGCTGCTGCAGGGCAGGAATCTTCAAGTTCACCTTGAGTTTTGCCATATCCTTCTGAAGAACACTGCTAAGGAAATACAAATACCACACAAAATTTCCAATCATTAGGTACAGATATTCTTAGTTTAATATTTCTTTAAAAACATCTTTTTAATGGCCACCAAGGATGGCTATTAAGCTCTGTGTCAACGTACACCCTATTTATAAAATTTGTATTATATTTATTAATAAATGAAGTAATCTATAATCAATGTTTAATAGTTATCTCCCTTTAGAAATGATAATAATCTCAGTGACCAAAAAAAGCAGGCATTATACTCTTTATTAAATTGTAAAATGAATTTGCAATTCCTTTATTCTGTATGTAAGAGCAGTTTAATACTTTTATGCCAGTAAAAATCTTGCGTTGATGTGCAATTTTTACTGTTACAGCAATATATATGCAAAGATTGAAGTATTCTCAAATAGAGTTGTTCAATAATGTTGAATGAATTGCATAATTGTAAACATTCTCTTTGATTTTAAAAGAGCAAAAGAGTTTCCAACATTCCCTTACTGAAAATATAAACTTTATTTTAAATAAGTATTATTTCTTTTCTACTTGTACTATTGATTTATTTTTGTTTTTTTTTAATGGCATATCAACCTTCATGGGTTATCTTGTACAAGGACATCCTTGTACAAGAACAGTGATGTTACTATTTAACCCATAGCTGATATGGAGATGGGGGGGATTCATACTTTTTCTAAAGGCATTAATCCAAAAGTGAATGTAATAGCACAACTGGAGTCAAACTTGCTTACTGTTATATCTTAATTAAAGATACACGAGATAATAGGTGTTTATTTTTGGAATAAATGTACAAGTTAGGTAATACAGTATACAGCAAGTATCCAATTACTATGTCCTTGCTAGCTTCGGCTTAGATCAGTCCATTCTTGTGGGGGTAGTTCCACACACCACAACACTTACTATGATGTTGTAGTCAAGCATGTTAGCCACAACACCACAGGTATTCCACCACCTGGTACTATTGGAAACACATTTACCTATAGGAATTTGTAGGAAGACGAATAATCTTAGCACAATCTGTTACAATCACAGATGACCATAGAGTCAACTCAACATTTAAAAACAACTTAAAGACATGACTTGGAGTATTCGTTACTTAACAATATTACATATTAATCCTATGATAAACAGAATTCTGACTGTTTGTTGCAATTCAGGTGAATATATGATCTTAAATACAGTATCACTTATAAATAAATAAACCCTAACAATTTTTTAGAAAAAGTTAATTTTCTTCTAAATGAAGATATTAGGTTGGTTGGTTGTTTGGGTTTTATGGCTTATCAATCCTATGAAGATATTAGGATTTTGTTATTTCTCATGAAATATCATACAATTAAAACAGATATTACTCACTACTTATTACCAAATTTTACAATGTTGAAATTGTAATAAAAAATAACATTGCACAACCTTGGTAAAAAAAAAAATGCATATATATATATATATAAGTGTAATTATTTTTAGATACCTAATTATTTATAAAACTGAGTGCTTTATAAATGTGGCTATGTACTAAAGTCAACCTAGTTAAGTAGAAATGTACAAAGATATGAATAAAATGAAATATTTCTAATGTAAAGCACAAATAAATTAGACATGAATGAACAAAGTTTTGTCTCATTATTAATTACTCAATGCAAAACTCCTCAAATACTTTTTCAGTGTAAGAAAAATAAAATATTTGGTTGCTCTTATACTATTTTATCTCTTTCTTGTTCAATTTTCTAGCTTTATTCAAGTGCAATATGCACTTCTATAAGCAAAGAGACTGGTTCAAGTCTCTTTAGTAATGCAAATCAAAAACATCTTGCCCAGTCAGCAGGGCTTAGAATACACTGATTGTATCCTGCGCTGAGAGATAAGACTACTATGAAAAAAGGGATCTCCTGGATATGACACAAAATTGCATCTGGAGGGGAAGCTCCAGTTCTCGAGCCCTGGGGAATGTGGAGTACCTCTTTGTCATTACTCCCAGGTTCACTCTGACACAGAATGGTAGTATCTGTTAGAGTACCATCAATGGGTCAAATAGATTTGTTAGCAAATTATTTATATTTGACAGGAATACTTGATATTGTATAACCATGTGCAAAAAACCTCTTAAACTACACAAAAAAATGTAACTATAAACATACAATGTATGCAATTCTCTAACCTCTTGGCATAAAATGAGTTAACATGCCATTAAAATCAATCAATCAAAAATAGTATCAAACGTTTTTGTCTTAAGGGATACGAAAAGATCTGAGAACAACTCCGCATAAAAAAAAGATTCTATTTAAACTTATTTACTAATCTCTAAGAAGATGCTATTTCAGCAGGAACATGAAAAGTTCAATGTTCATTTAAATTAAAAAATAAACAGAGGTAACTGGCATCTCAGAATTGTCATGTAATTTGGATCAAACAAATAAACTTACAATAACAATAATAAAAATGATAAAATAAAACAAACACTTGGATATTTTTAAGTTTGTATTTTTAACATGCAAAGTTTCAGAATTTAAAACAAAGTACAAGATAGAGAGTACAAACATTTTTGTCAAAATTCTTTTTTAAAAAGCTGAGTCAAAAAAATCTAATACATGTTTTCCAAATTTTGTATGTTTGGGTTTAATAAGAGAGAAAAGACCAGAAAAGTTGAAAGGAGAGAGTAGAAAAAAAAAGAAAAGAAAAAAAAAAAAAGAAAGATTTTATGTATGAAATGTACATATTATTCAGTCAAGTTTTTCAGACAATTTGCAATCCAAGGTGTGAGTACCAAATTTCAATAGTCCAAGTAGCAAAAAATAAAGTGATAGCAGGTTCACAGGGGGAAAAAGCTAGTAAAATCATAATGAAACTTGAAAGTCATGAAAAAAAAAAAAAAATAAATAAATAAATAAAATAAAATAAAAAAATCACCACCACATTATTTCCAATGCTACTCAGATACTTTGATTTGATGACCATAGAAAGACAGCTATGCCTAGGATTATCCACTTGAAATTAAATTATATATTTAGGTACATTGGCTGACAATTATTCCACACTAAGTAATATATCCATTGATGGCATGCAGACACATTTGATAATAACAATGTAAATAAGGAATATTCTTTGTATTTAAGTCTTTAAAAATTGTACAATGAATATTGAATTGCTTTACTTTTGGCATTTAATTTATTATTAATCAATATTCAACTTCAAATGTAACATTACTGCAAGTAAAATTCCCATCCAATATTAAATTTAGATTTTTAAAATCTTGTTTCACTCAAAATGACAACTATAAAGATTTGTATAAAAGTCACAACACAGTTAAAAAGACAATGCAATTTTGACTCAGTTATATAAATTGAATAGCAATGTCTATTCTTTAATCTATGCTACAATAGTTAGGTTTAAGAAAAAGTTATAATTGAGTCATATAGTCATAAGTCAACAAAAATGAGGATTATCAAGTAATTGAGCAAAATAGTAAATATGAAGTTCAGAAGCAAAATATCAATCAGCAGGTAGAGTACACATTGAGAAGAGACACACAATTGTAAGACACTTGGTATTATTCCCCAAAATATATATAACTTTTATACAATTAAAAGACAAGTGTTTAGAATATTAGATAGAACTACAAGTAGTTAAAAATGTATTCAACAACACATTACCATTTACAAGTAAAGGTCAAGATCCTCTAACACAGTGCAAATGTTTTATTATTTTTATGCAAGATTATTTCACTTTTTTACAATATCTATATGGTATAACTTCTAATATTTAATGCATATACACTTTAAAAAATCAAGAGATGCTCATGTGTGTATATATATATATATATATATATATATATATATATATATTGTAGAGGTTTATGGTTCTTACTAGCTCACAAGACATGCCAGAGGCGATGAACGATAGGGAAAAGTGGCGACAGAAGGTCAGAGATATCTGTGCTGGCGGCACAACATGATGATGATGATGACAAGCTCACTTGGTGAGACAGCAGAAATTTGTGTTTATATGTAAAGATCCATACCACTACATGCACAAATATACATATATATGTATATGCGAGCGACAGCAGATAAACATACTAACATTCAAAAGGATACAAACTTAGGTACACATATACACAAACAAAATCCCCCTTCAAACAAAAAATTAACCATATTAATTGACCTTTTTTGAAAACCCTTAACTCTGATGAATGCATAAAGCTTGAAACACAGGATCAAAGACACTACCATATATATAGACAGACAGACACACAAACAACCAACATATCATGGGCCAGCATGCCAAAGTGAGGCCCAGTACTCCTCATATCTTACAAACGTTGGAGAAGGCCCAAGTTTGGCAGTGGACTGAAAAAGCAACTGATGGGATGAGGGATTATATATACACGCACACACACGTTATATTCACACCGCTCAAGATGAAATAAGTATCATTTTTCCAATCCACATATATCATCACTACTTCTATTTGCAATTAAGATAGGGCAATGAAATTTTTTGTTTCTTAAGTTCTAGTTCAAGCCTGCAACTGACCACTTAGCATGCAGGTCTTTGACATCTAATACTTATAGAAATCTAAGAGATATAAATAATTTTTTCTGCCACTAAATGAATATTACTTTGTAACTTGGATATATCTTATAATCACTATACAAGGTTTAGCTGTAGACTTTTTTAAAAAGCCAAGATATTCAAAAAGTATTAAATTTATTATTACCACTACCAATATACTTAGAAAACTCAATGACAAAGTGAGCATAATACTTTTTCATTATATTGTTTATCGAGAGAAAAAGAGAAATAAAGAACTATATTACTACCACAACCATCACATTGCTGCATTATATATATATATATATGTATATATATATATATATATACACACAGAAAGAATACTGTATGACAAACCAGTAAAGTGGAAAACACGTATTAGAGAAACTCAGCAAAAAAAAGTAGGGCAAAGAAGGGAAATAGAAAGAAATAATAATAAAAAGATTATTATAGAAATTACTCCAGGTTAATCAATTCAGTAACAAAAAAAAAGTTAAAAAAAAAAAAATCAAGGAAAAATATTTTCATAACAGAACCAACAATAGTGTGTGATTTATAGTTCACAAATTTTCTTTTCTTCAATATTTACCATCAATATCTTCACAATTCTTGAGGATAAATGTTCTTCACACAAAATAGTAAGAGGAGAATCTTAACAGAAAGAAAGAAACCAAAAAAGAAAAAAAAGTTCTTTCACAGCATACTTTACAAATGATGGTTCTTTCATGAGAAAACCTGATCTAAAAAAGCAATGAATGATGTAAACAAGAATTAAAAAAGAGCAAACAGAAAACATTAACATTTACATATATACCGAAAAAAAGAAAAAAAAAAAGAAAGAAAATAACTCATTTTAGAATAGTATATTAATGTTTTTAATCTTTGCCTGTAAAGAGAACTGTTCTGTTGAAGTTTTTGTCAGAATACTGATTGAAGTTTTTTCATACAAGAGATCTTTACTTTTTTTTTCCTGAAAGGAATAGGGAGGTGGGAATTTATTTAAAAGTTTATAATTGTTAAAACTATTTGATAGATGCTGTTCATATAATTCAAATCTTCAATATATACATAATGTATATTTTAAGTTAATATCAACACAACTGGTTATTTTGAAAATAATATAAGCTATTTTTTAAGATTTAAGTACAACTATTTTGTTATCTGATTTCTTACAATCTCTGTATATGAATTAAGAAAACAAATGACAAATAGTCAAGAGTCAGTTATAAACCCCAAGATAGATAATAAAATGTACTTTAATCTCACTTTACTAAATTGTTTACAGGAAAGACAAGTCTAAGCCACATTCATTTGGCACATGTACAATAATGAACATACTGATATGTATACTAGTATTAATTGAAATATATAAACCTTGTAAGAAGGTGATATTTTTACTACAACATACTATCATTAAAAGAGGTAAATAAACACTTTATATATATATATATATATATATATATATATATATATATAAGATGATAAATATTCTCATTTATATAACCAAAAGTAATATTTCTGTTTATAATTGTTACATTTGTATATCAATTTTAGACACTAAATGTAAGAAATATTATGAGACAAAGGTAGTATTAAATATTAAGATTTTATGTTCAAACACAAAACTGAAATTGTTGAGTTAAAATTTCTAATTTTAAATTTAAGTATAAATTCTATTTGTATAGCATGAATAAAATTATCTTTATCAAAACAATCCTGAGAATTATTTTGAGGCAGATTTTGTTTTATCCATGAATGAGAAACAAAATTACAGCCATATCTAGGATATCCATTTTTTCATGTAAACAAAACTTCAACTTTCATTGTACAACAGAGATTGTATGGTTTGTAACAACTAATTTTTCTATACTGTCTTATTTTAATATATAAATGCAATTCTTTTATAGATGTTTTCTTAGGTGTCAAAGAGTCTGTGAAAACTTTTGTAAGGTTTAAAATATATATTCAAATTATGAAATCACATAAACATCAATTATTTAATATATAAAATAAGAGATTAAGACTACTTTTTTAACTGAAGATGCATCTATCATCATATAGTTGTACATTTTTTTGTATATAAGACAAGAGTAAAATAAACAAAAGGGAAAAAAAGCATATCCAATATACATCATATTCTTATATAATAAGTATTCATTGATATGCAGCAAAAAGATATAAAACTAAAAATATTTCAATATCTAACTATATCTATATATAGCAAGATTGGTTAGATATACATATTGTTTTGACACAGAAAAAATTCACTTAGAGAAATATTTTGTTTACAAAAATTCAATTATTATTCCTGTTTTAGTAAAGCTCCACATAATACAATATTACTGTATTAAGTATGGATATTATCAAGCTTCTCATTTTGAGAAGAAATATTAGAACAATATTATATAAAGCAGATTGAATGGGATGTAGAATAGGAAGGTGAGGAAAGCATATATATATATATATACATATATATATATAAAACGTGCATGCATGTACAAGAACATCATTCAACATTTTTCCAATACAAAAGAAAAAAAATTAAAGGTTAAAATCTTTAATACAATTATAGAAAAGATTATTCTTTCATTTTTCAAGTACCAAAATTTGAAAACAAATGGCCTGTTCAAATAGCAAAATTAAACACAGGTCTTATCAACTAGCTAATCAACTAGACATTTTTTTTCTAATGACAATGTTACCAAAATCTACTAGGTTTTCAAGTTGATATTCATACTACTTTATTATTGCAGATTTTTACAAATGGTAGGCAATGGGCGTAAAAAAATTATTTCAAGAACCAGCTGGACTCAAATCTACAGTATATAAGTAAAAATTCAACAGCTTTACCAAATGAGCCATAACACTTCTTGTTAGCTTACAAACAGATAACCACAAAACAACTGAGTTGACTTTTTGCCATGAAACAAGATATTTTTTAAGACAAATTTTAGATACTTTTAATCAATGTTATAAACATTTCTCAGTGTAATATATTATTTATCAAGGTAACCAAACTGTAGTGATTGGATATCAATCTCCCTCAAGCCAGAAAGGTAAAATGATTCCTTATCACCACAAAGTAGGTTTGTTAAGGAATTCTAATAAAGCAGTTGAGCAAACAGCTTAAAAGCTCAGGAACACATTGGCATTAAAGATTCTTTTACATCTGCAGCATTCAATATACTTTTAAGTAAATACTGTATCACTTCATATTATTTGCTGTTAGGTAAAGCAGCCAAAATAGATTATTTCATGTCTGTAGACAAATACTGATGCTGTCGAATATATTTAAGCATCAGTTTTTAGATATGAAATATGTAAAGATTAAATGCGCCAAAATTTCCATAATGACTATTAATTATTAGTTGCAATCCTAAAATTACAATAAGAAAGACATATGAGCAGATAAAAATGCTGAGAAATCTGCTCAGTTGAATTTCCAGTGTAATGTATTTTAGACATTTTAATGACAAGAGAGTGGACTGGAGCTCACTTAGCTCTACATTTCAATCCTCACTCTTTTTGAGGTAGGACTTGGAAACCACTAAATATTTTTTGATTTGTGAAAATGGACACATTCAGCAGACAAAAGATTTTACTTCAAAATTCCTTGCTTCTTGTGACAATGAACTACAAATAGTATCAAGAATAATTGACCAAATTCTGTTGGGAAGTTAGAGAAATCAGCCACAATTTCTCCAGTAACCATCTTTTTAATTATACCATGTTTCTCTCCTTTAAAATAAAAATAAGGTGAATTTATGAACAAAAGTTGCTCAACAATTTTCAAAATATATAAGCAGGCAGTCAAGCCATATTTATTACAGCTAAGTATTATGAACCTCAGTTATTTAAATGGTGATTAGTAAGAATTTTAACAGCTAACCACCACATATTATTGCAGGATAAGACCATATGGGATAGAGTAAATGAAAGGTGTCTCTTTGTGTGAAAACAAAATTTTAAAATGTAACATTTATTTTTTCTTATTTGAAGTTTGATGTTTCAAGGATGAAAGGCAGTTTGAATTAAGAGAGAGTAAAAAAAAACTTTTTTTTTAAATGCTCAGCTCACAAATAGTATCAATTATTTAAAAAAATTATAATAATATTCTAAATCTAGGAAATAATTTGAAGAGATATTTGGCAATGGACCCACAAATTGAGAGTAAGCAATGGCAGTGAAAATGATAAGAGCTTATACTCAATTTTTGTGGGTGATAAGCAAAAAAGTTTGATGAAACTTTATTGTTAAATTATGTTTCATCTAATTACAAACAGTTCCTAATAATCTGGGGAAACTTTAAGGTTTTGTAAAAAAAAACAAATTTTGAACCAATACATATTTCATCTTTTAACAATTAGATTGATCTGTTTAAACTTATGAGATATGGGGACACTCAGGTGAGGTATCAACTGATCTAACCAAACTGACATGCTGTAGTTTAGCAACAGGCTGTATATCTGGTTGTATAATATGTACATATTAACTGAACTTTAGATTTAAAATTAATTTTTACTTATATATTATTGAGACCTGATAAAGTTCACTTACTCAACCTTGAACTAAGTTCATTCTGCAACATTAGTGTGGCTAGCAGACTGCCATTGTGGATACGTTAAAAAAATTGGATTTAAGTAAAATGAGATCCACCATGTCCATAACATTGCACCACAGAATAACTAATGACTGTTAGTAATATAAAATGTATGTAAACAAATCTGAACTGTCTATATTATCTATCATTCTATAGCAGAGAAGAAATATGATATATACAATGTTAATACCAATAAACATGTCTTTAAAATATTTTTCTGTATCAAAATGAACAAATCAGCTATTTGAAAAGGCCTGTAATATCTTTTGCATATTTATGGGTGTTAAAAGACTTTTTAAGATTAGAGAAGAGACAGAAATTACAAAATGTTTTGAAAATGATGAAGTATTTAAAGAAAAGAAACAAAAAAAAATGTATCATACAAAACCCTTCTGAATGAAAAAAAACCCACAGTAATACTGAGCTCAATACGATATTATATATATATATATATATATATATATATATATATATATATATATATATATATATATACATACACACACACACATAAACATACATAATGTATGTATATGTTTTAAAAGCAAAATGTAATTTTATGTTACATAAAAAGATGTACAGAAATAATAACACAAAATGTTTTTTGTGTAGTTTTAAAAATTCTACATGCACAAAAAAGGGATTTGAGTTGTAAGTAAAAATCTGCCAAGAACTGCAGAGCACCAACCTGTTTCAAGATAATATGCCTCACCATTTTCATCCAATCATCCATTTACTAAGAGAAAACCGATAAAAATACTATGTAATACAGTTACACAGCTTTGGGGTATACTCATTTTAACAATAAGCTATTAACTATTGTATACAGATGTATACATTCTTAAAGAGGTAAAAAAAAAAAAGCATTTAATAATTTGATATAATTTTTACAAGAGCCACAAAATAAACAAATTTTACATCAATGAAACTTATTTACTAACTAGCCTTCATTTACTTCTTTTGTAAAATCTAAGAGATAAAAAACCTATTTTATGCCACATGTCCATATTGATGCGATTAGGAGATAAAGAGTTTAAAATACTTGAGAAAAGTTGGTAGCATTAAACAGGTGTTATAAAAAGATTAAAAGTTTGTGATATTTTTGGAAACTCAGTTTTATGTGAAATATCTTTAAAGAGATACACATATTTAATTACAAAATTAAATGAATGAGCTTTTTTGTCAGATTTCTTACATGTTTCACATCAAGAATTGAGAAAACATTTTACACCTTTTGTAAAAAGTGTTTAAGAATCACTTATACTATAATCTTTATGATCTTTTTTTTCACTCCTTTTCTTATGAGTGATTAGAAAAACAAGTTCCAATCTTTTTTAAGTGGCCAGAAATTCT
>OY757907.1:39274871-39432371 GCA_963585895.1 Sepioteuthis lessoniana | reverse complement strand
CTTTGATACATATGTTTAAATTTCATATAGAAATGATAACTAGTAATGTTGACAGTAGGCAGGCAGGCACAGTAGTACAGAATATTTGGTCATCACCAAACAAGTAATGGTTTTTAATAATAAAATTTTGTCAGCAAAACATCTTTTTATTGTCAGAGTGAAAAAGAAGCCAGTAGAAGCTATAATACTATTACTACTACTATTAATAATAATCTCAATGTATTTAACAGGAGTAATTTGCAAGCTGAAAAGTAATTTATATATCAACTGAATAAGCATATTGCCTTAATGGGAAGAAACAGTAGTTTTTCTTCATTTATAGAATATTTAAAAAAAAGAAAGAAAACTTAGTCAAATTTGAGTAGTTACTTCTTTCAAAAACAGAATTTTTAAAAAGACAAGTTTCCTTAAATTTTACATATACAAACTCCTAAGTGCATTACCTAATTGAAATTATTTAAAAGTAAAATTTCTCTAATACAAATTCTGTCCCATGATTGTTTCCAAGACTAAATGTAACAACTATTATGGGACAGAAGTAGTATAAAGTTTTAGAAATTTAACAAATTACAGAAATTAATTATGAATGCATTTTAAAGATTCTTTTGAAGCGTAATTTTTATCAGTTCATTAATTTAGTATTGGAAAGAACGTAACATATCAAATGCTGAATGTTTGGTTTTGAGATTAAGTTTTTGTATTTCCCTTGATCTTAGAAGATATAAAATATTGAAGTTTCAAAGAAGAAATTTGAAGAAGAGGTCATTGTAAATATCACTGATTATTCAATGCATTCCAGTTTTCTAAAAGATAAGTATTGTTTTTATTAAAGTTGATTATTTCATATTTGAAAACAGTCCCACCTACTCATTGAAGAAACAGACAGCTGCTTAATATAAAGTTTTAATATTTGTAAGAATTCTTGGTGGCTTTAATCTCTTATGCCAATACAAATATCATCAATAAGAATTCTCAAGACAAAATTATGATCTCAAGTATGTCAGAATGAGAAGACATGCAGTTAAAGTTCCCAAATAGGATCTAATTGGGAACTATATGTTTAACTTTGAAAAGCCCTAACAGCAACAGGTGGCAAATCATGTAGCATCCAAGTCTTAATGCACATATAGTGAAGGCAATAGCTGTTGACAACTTTTCAGGATTATGATTATTAGCTTTTACAGGATACATTTTCATACTTGGAATAATGAGGGTTAAAAAAAGGAGATAAACACCAGAATGCTTTCATTTATTATAATTTTTGTGTGACCACACTGCCAATTATTTGACTAGACACACAAGAAATTTCAACACTGTGAAAGCAAGAATATCATTTTACATTTTGTATACATTTTTAAAAAATTCTAATCAAACATGTTAAGCCAATGTGATGCAAGCTGAGCACTAGGATAATATTAATAACAATGCCGGCCACTTTACGCATGTAAAGAATGAAACAAAAACACTGAATAATTTTTGTTTTATTTTAGGCTCAAGAAAAATTTCATTGAAATTAAATGGTCAAATTTACTGTTTTGCTTTGTTTTTATCTCCTCTTTATTCCCTCTTTTAAAAAAAGAACATTTTAAGCATGTGATCATAAGCAAAAAATTGTAAATTATGACATTTTATGTAGTTGGCCAAATAACAGAGATTCTTTAATTATAGAATCAATAAAAAAATTTAAAAAAAAAAAAAAATCACTTATCAAATTAATATAAAAAAAAGTTTCACCAAAACTGAAATATTGGTTAGCATGAAAATAACTTTAAGAAATAACCCTGTTTATTACAATGATCAACTTATTTGGAAAATCCTAGAACTTGAAAAAAAAAAGTACATTTTTTTTCTGAGTGAATGAATTTTTGTCAGTTTTTAAAACAATTACAAAAACTTTCAAAAATTCTATATACCCATAATTAGAATGTTAACTTAACAGAAACTTGTTTTGACTGCAAATATTAAACAGTTAATATCAAGTATCAAAAATGATGCTTGATCTTTATTAAGAAATACTTTAAATGTTGATTTAATTATCTAGAGCAGCTGTAATAGTTCCAAGGCATAGTATAAAGATAAGTTTGCCACTTTAAAAACTAAATGACACACTTTATATGGGTCTATTATTACCTAAATCCCACATCAATGAAATTAGAACTAATTATAGAGAAGACTAATAGGTAGTGAGTAACTTCACTTGTTCACTATTCTGTTATGCATATTAAATTGTCAAGGAGAGCTGTTATTTTAAATTTATTCTGAATTAATACAAGGGACAGTAATCTCATTTTCCTAAATCTAATTGGAAACTTGTAGAAAATATTCACAGTAATCAGGAATAATGTCTAATAATAGCTTTGTGACTGTAAAGTTTTTGTGAATAACAATCTAACCAACATAAATTTTAAGAAATCTGCTCCAGATATAAAAGTATTTTCTTCTAAAATTAAAAAATGTTTTGAAATCAAGAAATGTAAATTAGAATATTGAACAATCAATTCTTGGCATTCCAAGTGCTAAGTGCAGTTATATCAAATTAATACATAACTAAATCTTGACATAAATATTTGTATGTAATGTACACTGTCAGAAGTAATGCAAAGTTACTGTTTCTAAGTTATTCCCCATTTCTTAAAATTACATTACTAGAGAAATAACAGAATTGGTTTTTTACAAACTTAAACAAAAAAAAAAAAAAAAAAAAAAAAAAAAAACAATCAGAAAGCTTTGTAAATTTTCAGCTAAGTATTTTCACAAATTTAAAATATCTTTATAATTTCAGAAAAAAATTATCATATTTGATATCTTAATTTACAATCTATCATTTAACCAAATTTATATTTGCATTAATGAAATCAAATTGATTTTTAAAAATATTTTTCTATTTGTTATGAATATTTTAAAAAGTAATAGTAAAAACATTTAAAAAAGTAAATTATCAGATACATTTAGTAATGTTATTTGGTATTGAACACATGCTATTTCAAATATTTGAAGGATTGGTTTTCATTTGTTATTCTTAATTTTTTTTTTCTTTTTTCCATGTTTAAAAAGTAATCATTCATAAAAGTGGCAGGGTTACAATCTTAAGGTATTGCGTTATTTTTTCATGCAAGCCAAAAATTGAATCATCAATTGTTATCAGGTCAAAAGTGAACACAATGTAGAATGACCAAAAATAAAAAAATAAAAAAAGCCCTGATGCTGCTGTTGGTACATTGTTACTTCAGACAATGTATTAATCAACATACTCCACATAGTTTTCTGGAATAAGTCCCGTCACTCCATCTAATGTACCTTCCAGCCAGCAGGCCTCCCGAGAGGGTCTTACATTGTGTATAAATTGGTTGGGATTAAATGATAACTCTGATTCATTTTCTGCCTGGCAATGATATAATGTTCTCACAGTCCTTGGTCGGTGTTCAGTCATTGACTTGGACATAGCAGAAGGGACATCAGGAAGGGCTCCAATGCTACTAGTCATACTGCTATGCATGGAAGAACGTAGGCCTCCACTAACTCCTCTTATTCCATCACCAGTTCCTCCACCTCCACCAATTGAATAATCAGGCGTGTTTCGTCTTTTGAAACTGCCAAACGTCCCTATATCTTCAAGATTTTGGAATCGATTTCCAGGTATAGGTCCAGTCTGTGGTACACTCGAATACATAGCAGGCATGATTGTAGTTCGTCGACTTGCATCCAATTTTGGAGATGCATTTGTAGAAGGTGACTTGAAAGAATTGAGTGATTCAGAGCTTTCACTTGTACTGCTTCCATGACTAGGTTCATGACTGGCCAAAAAGGTTGTGCTTCCACCACTTGCAACACCTCCTTGAGCTAAATGTCCAAGGCCTATGCCCTGGTGTCGCATTGAAACTTTAGAAGTTTGTTGAGGCCTTAACCCCGCCTGATTTGCATATTTTTGTGATGCTGTAACAGAAAAATAACTACTTTTTGGAGCGGTGCTACCTGTGCTTGCAGTAGATAAACTGCCATAATGTGATGAACTGGTGGCTGACATAGGAGGAGATGCTGAGGGTCCTGGGGCAGGAGAGATACCCACAGATGGTTTTCTTTCTTTCTTTTCAGTGTTACTAAGAGCTATTGCAGAAACTGCTGCTTCAAGACTGGCAACTGGTTCTGCTTGATCTTCTACTTCAACCACAATGTCACTTTCAATATCCTCAGGGGTTGTGGTGAAAATATCCTGGTGGTTGTTGATCAGGATCTCCACAACAATGTTACAGAATTTTATATCCATTATAGCGGCCATAGTTTCTTCCTCGGGTCGCATTAGGGTTGGTCCGAAACAAACTCCCAAATTTGCTACAGTCATTAAGTTTATATCACTTTTGTCTGCCACCTTTTTTAAATGTTCACACAGCAATTTCAGCATTTGAAAGTTCTTATCTGGCAGTTTATGAATAAGCTTATGGATGTCATGGAATCTCAGGCGCTTAGATTCTCGTTTTGCTGCTGTGATGAAACGTTCATGCAAACGGAATGTCATCAGAGGTTCAGGTAAGGAGCGGAGGTAATGTTTTATAGCGCTGGTTATTGTCTTCACCTCCCAATTCCCTTGATCTTCAAGGGACAACTTCTCAGCTTTCCGGCGATCAAGGCCCATGGTTGTTAGTTTGTTAACTTTTGAGCTGACGCCAACTAAGCGGTATAGGCCCTGATCTATAAGCCCTCTCGATTCAAGTGCATTGATACATTTTGTGACGAATTGGAACCCTAATTCATCGAGCTGATAGGTGTCTTCCGATGATTTTGTAGGCGTTTGGTAGGTAGGTTCCTTACCGTCCATTGCATCCAGCCACAAATGTCGATCATCTTCAGACAATGCTTGGAATGTTAAGGTAATGCCCGGTTTGTCGGCGAGTGTAATATCAAAACAAAATCTTTTCTCAATAGAATCCGAAGCCCGTCTTGTACAGCTGGTGAGTGTTCCTTTATCAGGTGCATATAACTTTCCGACCGCTTGATTGTACGGAATCATTAAAAATCCCTTGGTAGCTTTTAAGTACTGGCAGTAGCATTTTGTCCAAGTCGTTCCCAAGGCTTTCTTTTCCATCAGAAATAAATAACCTTGACGAGTGTAGTTATTTGATTTAGGAGGAGAGACGATAAAATCACCTCTCGATCCTCGAGTTTCCAGCATTTTATTCATCAACAGTTGAGCTTCTTCTCTGGTGCTACTAAAGTTTTCTCTGGTTTTCTGCAAACGCAGTTGTAGATCGCTCATGTTACTTTTAAATTCTTTAGCCACTTCATGGCCCTGGTGATACACAGTTAACCAATTCGATATAAACATAAGTATAATCTCGACAAAGTCGAATTTCTTCTTCTCCTGAACCTCCTGTAGTAAAAGAACGTATTTCATGGATGCTTGATAGAAATGCTTACCTTCCAAAACGAGGGCAGCATCTGCTTCTTGGAATGTTGTGTCGTTTGTTTTCGACTTTAAGTTTAGGTACCGTTCCTGTGATGCGCAGAACTTGGCAGTTTGTTTTTCAAACTGTTTCTTTTCCTCTTTTGCTTTACCGATATTCTCCTTTCGGAAGCGCTCCAGAGGAGCCAAAAACATCTCCTTGGCTTTCTCCAGCATTTTTTCGAACACTTCCTCAATTGCCAAAAAGCAATCTCCAAACTCCTTGAGTGATTTAGCAATAACCACTTCATCGTCGGTCTGTTGGTTTCCAATAGTTTCAAATCTAAAATCTTTCAGGTTAGTAGAAAAGGCTTTCTGTGCCTTCGACAGATTTCTAGCAGCGTTGATGAGTTCTTTACCGCAAGCTATCAGACACTTGATGGATTTACTCGTTCTTTCTAATTCCTTCTCGTGTTCATGCAACTTTTCTCGGAAATACGGACTGTCGGTAAGGCAGTCCGCAAATTCCAGAGGTTGCAGGCCCATGATCACTCCTCGGACGTCCCCAAAACTGTGTGCGGTTTACACACCCACCCATGCACAGGCAGAGTAGACAGTCATGGCGGTAAGTCTTTCAGACAGGAGATTTCTTTAGTTACTCCTTAGTTACTTCCCCTTTTGCTGTCACACTTGCGCTACCTTGCGACAAAAAAGACAATATTTATCTCCCCTTACAAAAAAAAAAAGAACCACGCGCTGACTGCTATAATTACATCACTAATTTTCCTTTCACAAATGTTTATAATTTTAAAATTCATTTGAATGTTCTTTACGTTGTTTACAAATTATGTCATCGATTTTACAGTGTAAAAAAGATCTTTATATATATCAGCAATAAAATTTTAACGATTTCTATCATTTACAAAAAAAAAAAAATTGTCATTTTATGAATCGCATCATTCATCAAGCCGCAACCAACACTACTACTACGACTACTACTACTATCGAGTTTTTCTATTTTCGAAAACAAAAATGATAAAATTATTTATTTGACAGTTTTAAAGGATGTAATGTTTAATTTTGAAGTTTCTAAGAGGAGTCAAAAACAATGATTTGTTTAATATATTAGTATCTATAGCTCGTATTTTCAAAATTATTACGATGTCGGGTGGAGTCACATGAGTCTTTCTGTTATGTTCAGTATTTCCTCTTCCCGCAACCACCTTCTATGATAGGGAAAGTAGTTAGAAAATTTAGAAGTTTGTTTAAGTCGAGAATAACAAAGGAAAAGAAAAAGAAAAGTAATTAGATTTTAAATCAAAGTTTAAAGACATATATATTTTAAATTTTATTTTTGGGCTAAAACTAAATCGACTTAAAAAAAAAAGAAAAGAAAAAAGTAGAAGCTAATTTTTCATTTATTGGGAAAAATAATTCGGCTGTTCGTTGTTGGAACAAAAAAATGAACAATATTTTTTTTCAATTTTTGATATTGAGTAACAAAAAACTATAAAACGCGTGAGGTTTTATATATACACACACACATTATATATATATATATATATATATATATATATATATATATATATATATATATATATATGTTGGTTTTTCCGAGTTTTTAAAACTATTTCAAAAGTTAAAAATTAATAACTAATGGAATTTCAATTAATCAGCATAAAAATGAATAAAAACATGAGAGAAGCACACCTGTTAAATATTGATACTTTTAATAAATATGACAAAATAATTCTTATTTTACTCAAAATTACTACACCTAAATTCAAAGTTATGATAGAACCAAGAAAATTTAATGTGACGAAAAATAAATGAAAAAGAAAGATAAATGCATGAGCAGGCTTGCC
Source organism: Sepioteuthis lessoniana (assembly GCA_963585895.1). Taxonomy (NCBI): domain Eukaryota; kingdom Metazoa; phylum Mollusca; class Cephalopoda; order Myopsida; family Loliginidae; genus Sepioteuthis; species Sepioteuthis lessoniana. Next base: position 39,425,129 of record OY757907.1, on the reverse strand, counting down.
TCTAAGAGGAGGAGGTAGGGGTAGCGCTCTCTCTCTCTCTCTCTCCTCCGTTGAAAATCACTTCTCCCCCACCCTCATGAATGTGATGTGAACTCATTTTTGTATGCGAACTCTTACAGTATTTAAATTTTTTTTTCCACTCACAGCCGTTTGTACAAGCCCCCATCATTTGTATTTAATGGATACCTCCTACTCAAAATACCTTGGCGACATGCTTGTATAAGTATTGAGTATAGTGTTTTATTCAGTAAAATGAAAAAGATGATTGGATTTATTTCAACATCTATATTCAAGAAATAAAACCATTTTTCTCCAACAAAAAAAAAGTTATTACATTGTTTTTAATTGTGCATCATGAAGTAAAAAAATATTTTGAACGTTTTACCTCTTAATTTATTATATTTTAACAAATCCAAATTTTTCTAGATCAATAAATAAAATTGGCACACACACACACACAAACACACACACACACACACACATTCAAAAAATTATTTCCCAACCTGGGACCATATAACTCACTGGCCATGTTTGATTTGAGGAGCCTCAGAAGTAGCTACAATTAATATTTTTTTAAATAGATACGAATAATAAAATATTCTTTCTTTTTAATGATGGTTATGAAGGGACCACAGAAGTAAATTACAAGTCAGAAGAAAAAAAAAGGAAAAAAGTTCAGAATCAAAATCCTAAAGTATCTGTAATAGAGAATTTTCTTTTCGCTCATAGTGTAGGGAAACATGTTAGATTAGGTGCATATAATTTTTTCCTAAGGCATGAAAATGCATTTTAAAAAATAGTTTAAACAAATTTGCAGTCTTTGAAACTTCTTAGTGTTAAATCTGAAAAAAAATAAAATTAATCCACCAAGTTTTAACAATTTCATTTTTTAAATTCTTTTTTTAAATTTCCATTAATACTTATAATTTTCATTATAAGGGACAATGTATCTATGATAACTTTCAATGCTTTTTCACCATTATCTGATTTTATGATACAATTTGATCATAAATGAATTTTACATGTATGAAACTGTGTTGTACACATTGAATAGACCAATGGTAAGTTAACACTGGGGAACATAGAATTTAGTGCCTGAGATATTAGACCTTATTTTTGGTAAATTTTGATCACTGATTCTAAATATGCCATCAGTTTTTCTCTATCAGCTCTAGTTGCTAAGATACGAAATACCCCTAATTGTTTTGCACACATAACAAAATCGGGCCATAGGATGGATATCTACAAATAATTATTATTGCCTTTTTGATTAATAGATTCATATATGTAGAATTTATTTATGATCAAATTCATCATCATCATCATGTCACGCCATCAGCATGGATATCCCTGACCCTTTCTTGCCACCCTTCTCTATTATCCATTGCTTCTGGCAGATCTTCAGGGCTACATCCTGTATCTGCACAGAGCTGCTGTATGTAGGTTCTAGCTGGTTGTCTTGCCTTTGCTCGTCCATGTGAAGGGGTCCACAGGAGTACGTCACTTATGAATTCGTCCCTACTTCTTCAGCCGTGTCCCACATGTCTGGTTCATCTAACTTTGAAAGTTTTCGTGATGGGTGGTAAGTGGCTGTACAGCTGCTGCTTTGAAGGGTTGCTGCCTCCAGGACTTGTTCAATATTGCTCTCAGCATTCTTGTGTAGTTGCCGTCAAGCTTTTTCTCCATACATTTAGTTAGCATCCATGTAGTGCATCCATACAGCAATATCAACACGACCGTTGCTTGGAAGAAACTGCATTTCATTTTCTTGGTCAGGTCTGATTTCCATATGACCGATAGCCAATCAATAGCTGTCCATGTCTTTGCTAGTCATGTGTTGATGTTTGTCTCAGTGAATGAGACACTGCTTCCTAGGTCGGTGAACTTGTCTACTAGTTTTAGAGAGATACTGTTTAATGTGGAGGTGTCGCCTAGAATCAGTAGAGAAAAAAAAATTCCTTACAACCAGACTGAATGAAGACCATGCATTTGTGCCTGCATTGTTCATTGAATCTCAGAAATGTGGATCTTTCCTATGTTCCCTAATTTGCAGCCTGTCAAAGATATCTACCTTTTGTTTCTCTGTGCTCAGCACTGGAAATTTTTTGCATATGAAGTCAAAGCAAACCGCTTCTTTGTTCAGAGCCTTTACAAACTGTTTCATTAAACCTAGTTTGATGTACAAAGGTGGATCTTATCTTTGTCAACTAATGCTTCTGCAATTATATTTTTTTCTTCTTCCACCATGTTTTCTGGGAGAGATGATTATTTTCTCACCCTGCATCCTTAGATCTACTATCCCAGATATAGGTCAAGCAAAGTGTATCCACTTTGTTGATCCAAGAAAAAATATACTATCTTCAGATCCACACAGAATAACTACTGGTAATTATGGTATGATATCTTCTGTTGGACCAAGGCAGGTGTTTTTTGGGGGGTTGTTGTTGTTGTTTTGTTTTAGTCATCTTAGTTGAGTGACCAATTGGAATTAATTCACACTTGTTATTATTGTGTAGAAGCACACATTTTATGAGCGTAGTAAGGTCTATAAAAGTTTGGCTTGGGTTACCTTTACTAAACTTTTAACCTGGACTTAGAGGAAATATTGTAGAGAAATGTAGAATAAGAAATGCAATGTCCTCTCAACAAATTTCTATTGACAAGACAGCTAGTCAGGAACAATGTACAAAAAAAGAAAAATGATACAACAGAGAAATGTATGTAGGAAAGTTCTTTTATGCTACATATGTGTGTGTGAAATTATTAATTAGGAATGAAGAGGTTGCTTGGTTGCTTTTACCCTTGTTGAGTTATTAAATGTCAATGTCATTTTTTTTTCTTTTAAGAAAGCAATTATATTGTTTCAAGTAAGTATTCCTATTGATCATTTTAAACAGGTAAACACTTTATACTTAGTTGCAATACCTATGTTTTAAGAGCAAATGTAGTTCAAAATCATTCTAAACTTTATCTCAAACAAAGCGATTTGACTCATAGATAGGACTCTATCAAATACTAATACTCAGAGTCAGAGAAGAAATATGGTGAAGGCAACAAATAAACTTACTTACTTAGGAATTGTTATTCAGTTATATTTATAATAGAAATGTCTGTAATATCTGAAAGCTTTCAGTATATTGTATATTGTATATGATTGTGTAGTATATTCATAAAAAGTTCCAAAAGGTTTGCTGTTGGTAATAACCATACAGATTTCAGGACTTAACCATTGAGCCAATGAGTTATTGAACATTATACTTATCTGTTCTTATAAATAGGATTATAGTTAAACATTTGTTGCATTAAGTTAATATGTTGTTATTCATCTCACTACCTTTTTATGAACAACTATTGACATCAACTACCATCCATGTTCTAACAAATAATAATATCTACCAAATAAACACCTATATGAGAATAAAATACAATCAAAACAAAATACTACTTCAATTGGCTATCAGGCAAAACTTTTACTATCTTTCACTGTTCACTCCACTAAAGCTGACCATGTATCATAATTACTTCATTGAGAACTATCACATCACAAAACCATAAAACCATTAGGGATCTAAGATTATTAACTGATTGATTTTAATGGCATGTCAACCCATCAAGGCTAATTTTATGCCTAGAGTTTAGGAAATAGTGCTCATTATATGTTCATATTTAACTTTTTTGTGTAGTTGTTTCTTAAGATTTTTTTTTGCACATGGTCCTGTTAAATATGAATAATCTTTAAACAGATCTATTTGATCCATAGATGGACTTTAACAGGTACTACTACACAGGGAATAATGACAGTGAAGGGGTACTTCACACTCTCCAGAGCTCTAGAACTGGAGCCTCACTACTAGATGCAGTGTAGTTTCATACTCTGGATATCCCTTTTGGTAGGGGTATCTTACCCCTCTGCAGTGGATGCAGTCATACAGCCAGTATATTCTAAGCCCCACTGATAAGATGAAGGGATTTGTGTGTAGTAATGTAACTATTAACCCTCAAAAGTATTCCTTTGGAGAGATTATTTTGGACACTCTCAATAGTATAAATCCATAGTGTTAACTATTGAGCTATTTAGTTAAGCAACATAATTATCTGATGTTATAAATAGGATTGTGGTTGATTAGTTTTATATATTCTTTGCTCATAAGTGAAATGTAGATTTCAGTTACCTGTTCATTTTTCTTGGGGATTTATGTTCCAATTAATTCCTATCAATCATAAGTAAAGTTTTAAAAATATAATTTAATTCCTCATAGAAGTACAAAATAGAATAACAATATTTTGTTTGACCTGCTTTGAATATGAATAAATAAATGTTTTTGATATGCTGATTATCTGCACGGAGATAACATTTGTCAGTTTTGTAATCTCAAGATGAAGGTTACCAATGACAATTAGTTGTACACAAAATTGAGCTATAGGATAATAGATTCCTGGGAATATATATTTAATATTTCGAGGTTAATTATGACAAAAACAGTTGATTGGATGCTAAGTTTAGAAGTGAAGTTTAGCCCAAAAGTAAAAGATGTATAATTGAAGCACAAACAACAAAGGAATGAACAAAAGAGTTTTGTCTATTATAAATATGTGATCAATTCATAAATTCATAAAAAATTGTTATTACTGATGGCATGTTTCTTGTCTACTAACTAGAGGCCCATGTGAGAGTAAAATAGTATCAAAACAAGAACTACTACAGTATGGCTCACTGACCAAACTGTAACCATTCTTTCATGATTTATTAAATCATGGGTCATGATTATTTGTCTGTATGGTAATCACCTCTAGTTCATTAATCTGATGGTCTCATGGTGATTACCAAACAGACTTGTCAGAGCAAGTAAGATTTGGTAAAATGACTTTGACTATCAGTTTTGATATAGAGTTCATCTATAAAATTTAAATGTAAAAATTGTTAGAAAATCATATAGATGTTAGAAAGAACATATAGGTTCCCCTTATGGAGTGTTTTTTTTTCATTTAGCCCTTGAATTGATATTATAAAATTTATAGATTATGAACTGCTTGTTTTGAAAGGTCAACAACATGTGTCTCTAGAGTGCTGACAAGGCACTGAAAGAGATTGAGTTCTTCTTTTGGCACTGAAAGAGATTGAGTTCTTCTTTTGGCACTGAAAGTTTAACTTTCAGTGGAAATGGAATTGTAGGGTATTTTATTTTATTTCATTTTAGTATTTTATTGTTTGCCTTATTTCTTATTTTCCCATTTTCTTTATTTGTTTGATTTTTTGTCATTTCTATTTTGTCTTTTTGTCATTTTCATATTTTCTTATTTTTATATGTTGTATTTTATTATTCATTTTTTTTTTTTTAAATCAATGCTTTATCAACTTATTAATCATATTTACCAACCCCTCCGCTCGGACAGGATATGACACAAGGTCAATTTTTAAGCAGAGTTTAACAGGTTTGAATTCAGAGTTTTCCTTCTCCTAGACTAGTTGCCTCACCAAGGCTGAAGAACCTAGTCTGTCCTACTATTTACCCATAGGTGGAGGGAGAGTAATTGGATTCATACCTTTCCCAAGGGTATTAGAGCTATGTGAAATGCAATCAGTCTCGTCCAGGATTTGAACTCGTGTCGCCGTGTCCATTTCCTACGATGATAACCATTACACCACGGGCACCTCCACAACTTTATCAACTTATTAATATTCGCAAGTGAACTAGTTTCCGTACCCCATGTAACCCTACCTACCATCCCCTCCAGCTGACCTGTTTACTCACTGGCTGTTCTTTGAAAGACTAACCATATGACTCCCTTGTCATTATATAATTTTCTCAACATCCATTCATTTTTTTTTCTGGTTCTCAATTCGCGGGATTCCTTTCTGCTCTCCCTTGTTTACATAGGTGCAATATCCTGTTTTGAAATCCCAAACTAACCAGTCAGTCAAAGGTCAAGATGTAACACTTGTATCTAGTCACAGAAATTTGATTCCAATACTTCAACAAAAACAAGAAAGCTTGGAGAAGAGCATTTGGCTAGAACAGGTGCTGTGGCAAAGTTCTTATGGGAAAAGTTGGTATGTTCAGAATTAATTTCATAATCCAGTTCACCTGCAGACCCATGCAGTAAAAGTATACATACATAAGTATAAAGGGGATGAGATTTCACTGAGCTGAGTCTACCTCTCGCCACTTTATGTAACACATACCAAATCTCTAGTACAAAAGTAGATATCCAGTTACAATATTATTAATATATAGATTTTTTTGTGGAGTCACATGTGATATCATGGTTATCATTGTAGAAAATGGACTAAGCGAATCAAGTTCAAATTCTAGATGGGGTTTTTAATATTTCACTGCATGTCAATGCCCTTCCATCTATTTTCCCTTCCTTACATTGGATAAATATTATAATAGACTGGGCTTGCTAGACTTGACTAGACAGTCAGTCTTGGAGAAATAAAAACTCTGAATGCAAACTCTCTACTAGTGTAGTAGTTTAACTTGCCATAGTGCCATGCCAAAACCAGGAATTGGAGTCCATTAGGCAGTTTGATGTTGCACTCAACCTAGTTCTGGTAACTCCTGCTGCAACATTATTGCTGAGTTGTACTGCACTTTGCATTTCCCTGGGATAACATCAGAGTTATGACGAAGGGGACCTTTCAGCATGGGTAACTGCCAGCCTTTCATACAACCTTACCCAGGTCTGTGTTGAGAACCAGGCCTAGGTTCATGGGGTCTCATGTAACTGATGAATTCCAAATGACTGAAAAATATGTATTTATTTACTTAATCCTTCTATCATGTGCAGGATGTGACATGACATTGTGTTCAACCTCATTCTGGCAATTCCTGCAGTGATAATAAGACCAAGTTGTACAGTACCTTGCTATTCCCTTAGACAACATTGGTGTCATGAAGAGAGGAGACTTGAAGCATGAGCAACTAGCAGTCTTTCATACAACCTCAAAAAGCTTGTGTTGAGATCAAGGCACAGATCTATAGTCTCTTAAGATGGATAGATACCATAAAATAACAATATGCAGATTTTATTGAATAATTGATACAAGATTTTTTTTGTTGATACTTTTGTTTGGTTATGCTGAGATTTTGAAATTAGAGTTCAAACTGTAATAGAACTATTTAATTCAGAATTAAATATCAAATCTATAATATTGTGATTTTTGGATATTTGCTGTTATAATACAATGGCAATAGGAGAAATCTGGCCAATGGAAATGTGAAGGTGCCAAGCATGAACTGAAAAGAAAAACTCCAACCAATAGAACCATATGGAGACTTACCACATGGTAATAGTCAGAAAAAATTTGTTCAATCCATGAAAAAATGTTTGGGTTTGTTTCTTTGTTTCATGGCATCTCAACCTTTGAAATAATATCCTAAAAGTTGTAGTGTATGGACTACTCATTTCCAGAAATCTGCAAACATGTCTTATGGGCTGGCAGATAATAAAAGAGGCTGGTTCCTTCTTTTTTGAGCCAAAAGTTAAACTTTCAATAGAAGTAGAATTATGGGATATCATTTTATTTATCTTATTTTCAGATTTTCAAATTTTTTTATTTTTTTATTTTCAGATTTAACAATTTCTTTATTTAAATTTTATTTATAAATCCACACAATATTGCTGTTTAAACCCCAATATTGCTGTTTAAACCTGTTGAATTTGTACCCAATTAAGACCCTTGCGACCCTACTTTAACAGAAGAAGACTTAGAGAAAAATGAACTTTCCTGAACTCAAGGAGCTGTATTAAGAACTAAAAAGTTAGTAGAATAAATTGTCTCACACCCAATCACTAAATAAGTTCACATATTCTTGCTCAGTCAATGATCAATCCTTTTGCACTACTCCATGCTGTTCCATCTTCTATGCTGTTCTAAGTTCTTTTTTGACTGTTCCGTCTCCTTCAATGGGACAAATAATGAAGATAACATTTTCTTTTATTCATTTTGACATCTTTTCAATTACATTACTGGACATACAAATACAAGGAGTTTGCCATTAGACTATTGATAGAAGTTAAGATCAAAACATTCTTGTTGGTCTGTCAGCTTAGGCTGCACAGGCTAAACTAATTTAAAGTTAAAATCTAATTTCTTACTCCTAGGATTTGTTGTCACATGATTTTAAATCTTCTCCTGAAATTCTGGCTTTCAACTTACCTTAGGAGTCACTACCGGTCAATCAAACTGAATTGGCCTTAACTAGTTACATAATGGTTTCTCTGAATGTAAGGTTTAATTCTCTTTAAGATAAACCACACTTCAGACCAAATATGATTCATTAGACAACCACAGTGTCTGAAGTTGAAGAACAATTGTTTTGTAGAGATGAAAAGGGTTAACTAAAGCCTATAACTTCAGACCAGAATGCTGTCATGTATAACACACATTCATGTATAATATGCACTACTAACTTTCAACTACAAAATTCTAGAAAAAAACATCTATCATGTATAATATACATTGACATTTCACAATTTGTAGCAGCTAAATTTTAAATGTGTATTTATAGTTCGACCATAGTCGAGGATGACCTGAAGGCTCCCTTTTCGATAGCTACAACACCAAGGTGTCGGGGAGGGCACTACTCTTTTCCCTGGATTACTCCACTTTACCCTTGATCCATACCTTATTATGCTGAGTGTTAAGCAAGGAGGCATTGAGTACCATTTTTAAGTCTTTGGTATGACTCGACCTAGGATTGAATCCAGATCTCTTGGGCCATTATTTTAGATTGGTTTGGTTTGGTTTTATGACCTATGAACCATTGTTGGTTATTTAATGCTAAATCTTGTTTATACGTATATATCAGATATAAATGATTTGTAAACACATTTTGTTGATAACACTTTTAAACAAGCTTGGACTCGTTTTTTTGCACACGGTGAAATGGTTTCAAGTATTGCTATTTAACACTAACAATTTTATTCAACATTACTCATTGATTTGCACATGGTTAAATGGTTCCAAGTATTGCAATGTATAACCAACAATTTGATTAAACATCAGTCATTTGTTTACACATAGTGAAATGATCAAACAGTTCTATTTCTAACAACTCAATTTAGCATAAGCACACAGTTTAAATGCCAAACAGTTCTATTTGACCCATAGATAGGAACTTATCAGGTGCTCTCTGAGCCAGAGTGGACCCGGGAATGATGGCACTGAAGAGGTACTCTGCATTCTCCAAAGTTCCAGCATCACTGGTGCCTCACCATCAGATTGTTGTGTCATATACCCTCTGCGGAGATGTAGTAAGTGCATTCTACAGCCCCAGCTGATTTGGCTGTCTGATTTTAAAGTTTATGCTATTAATGAATAAATTTATGTCTATGGAAATATTTAATCATTGACAAATCCTCCATTGCTTCTGAGCACCTCATTCCAGCGGCCAACAAACTTATAGATCTCCTGCTAATAAAATTCTTTAGGCTTTGATGCAAAATATGAGACCAATGCATGTTCAACCTCTTTTCTGTTGTCAACTGAAGACCATCCAAATAATTCTGTAATACATGAAACTAGGGATAATTAGAAGGAGTAAGGTCAGGAGAATATGGAGGATGAAACAATTTTTTCCACCTGAGTTCCTCTTAAAAATCTTTTATTCACTTGTGCTGTGTAAGGACAGACATTATTGTGATGGAGGATTATTCCCTTTCTGCAGATCAAGGAGGAATGTTTTTTGTCCAAAGCTGTTTTCAAACAATGAAGTTGATTGTAATAGAGATTAGTGTGATTGTTTGATTATTGTCTAACAATTGGTAATGGACTATTCTTTGAATGTCCCATGTTACACTCATCATAATCTTCATTGGATGGATTCCATTTCTTGGTTGCTAAAGAAGTCTGTGTCTATGACTGATCCACTAACCACGGTGTTTAATGTAATGTTAGAGGATCCATTTCTCATCATCAGTAACAAGCCTAAAAAGGCACCTGGTGGAGTCATGTAAGCAATGACTCTCAGAAAGTGACATGCAGTTGCAGATTCTCTGAGGACATATTTTACTCATAGGGTAAAACATTTCTAATATGTTTTTTAGTTGGGATGAACATAAGGGTGAATACTGAAGAAGAATATAAACAATATTCTGATAGTCTGAGAGAAAAATATAAAAATTATTCACTATATTGTTCCTAAATGATATCAAGAGGCAACATTTTAATAAATGTTGTCTAAAATACCCACTGAGAAAATCAGACATCACATTTGTTCCAACCTGATAGAACAGAATTATTTTGTTAAAATATTTTGTCTCTTATCTTTGAATTTTTCCCATGGGCATTACTTGGTACCTCATCAAGTCTTTTATTAAGTATCAGATTTAAAAAAAAAAAATACAGAGATAATGCTTTGATTCTACTCGTAAACACTTGCAAAATCTATAACAGGCAATATTTTAATAAATCTACCTTGTAGCCAAGATAGTTGTGTATTTCTTTATCAGTGCTAAAACTTGACCCCTGATAAAAAAACGAAACAAAACATGATTTCAAAGGTTTTTTCCATATGGAGGATTGGCACAACCAAATCATTCTACTTCATATTTGAAATAGATTACTTTCAAGATTCAGTTTTTAAAACTTTATCTGAGGAAATGTTTGAATATTTAAAAAAAGACAATATAGAATAAAATTGTTTAAAAAAAGCATTTAGAAATATTTAGCGTTATTATTGCAATTAAAATATAATAGAATTAACATACATTTATTGATAAAAATACCCAATAAAAAAATCTATTTTGAACAAAGATCATAGTGCTGATTCATATCAAATCATTTACAGGTTGTTTGGAGAGAAGTGGGTGTACCTTCTTAACTCAGAGTATGATGAATACACTTGTGTTTTGTATTTTGCTAGATTATTAGCTGTTGTTATTTTTTCATTGCTTATCAAATGCAATACCTATCTCAGGAGCTAATTGACAATAATCTGGGTCCTTAAGCAAAAAATGCGATTGGTTACTTATTCTTTTACATCCTACAGACATATACAATCAGGCAGGTTTTTACAGTTCAATGTTTAAAAAATACAAGGTAATCTATTGGAGTGTTTATTTCCAATGCTACAGGTTACTATTATGAACATTACAAACAGCAGGTATTCATAGTATCAAAATATTTCAATTATTACACAATAATTCATTTAAGGCACAATTAAAAAAATGAGGAATTTGCAACAGAGGACTTTTGGTACTTTGAGCAATCTTCTCCATATATATATATATATATATATATATATAGTCTTCAGAGGATATTTTATTTGTAGAAATATTTGCCAATGATAAAAGTTTCATTTTTTTTATTAGGGCATGTAAGTTATTAAATGAAATGAAAAAGATTAGAAAGTTTTAAAACATTCTATTTCCATGTTAATATTTACATTATCTATTTCATAACTACTAAATATAAACATTCTAAAATATAAAATATATCTATCCTTCTTTATCAGTGTTAACCTTCTTTTTTATATCTCTGTCAATTTAATTTGACTATCTGTGTATCTATCTTTCTGAATCTATATATAAGTGAAGTTCAATTATTTTAAATAAGGGATTTTGTAACTTTTCAATACCAATCTAACCAAATAAGGAGACAAATTAAAAAAAAAACCTAGTCTTTGTTTTGTAGTATTGTAGTTTTAAATGATACTAGATTCAACAATCTTCCTGTATTTTTTATTATGAATATAAACTAAAATCTTGGACTCTTTAAAATCAAATTTGTGATTAATTCCTAAATTATGTTTAACCAAATGGTTATTTAGCTCTTTGTAAATCTTTTCTGTGTTTATAAATTGGTTTATTAATACGAGAAGTTTCACCTACATATTTTTTATTATGATCCAGACATGGGATTTTGTACACCTCTGGTCTGGATTTGATGTGAGTATTCTTGTATATATATATATATATATATATAAATTTTGAAGTATGTGTAGTTAAACAGTAGTCATTCATTTAAGCATGTTTTGTAAAATAATAAAGACAAATTTTATCTGTATAATTTATTTAAGATCTTTTCTAGTTTTCTGATAAGTGTCTTAGTTGCAAGTTGGAATTGGTAGATGAATTTCCCAAAATTGTCCTGAGCGCTTTCGGACCCTTCATAGGCCATCATCAGGGGTTGCTTGCTTGTATAAGGTGTGTTTGTTTTTTAAAGAGTTTTGAAAGTTGATACCATAACAAAAATATGGGAATGCAGAGTTGGATAAAACAGGGTAACTGATGTATTTAAAAAAATGAATGCTATTTTAAAAAGGGAACACTATCAATGGAAATAGAATACTATAGGAATACGGGATAAAAAAGTGCTGTTATTTAGTGCTTGTGTTGACCCAATGTATACTTTTTTTACACTTGCTACATTCAATTATGTAGACTATGTTTTTTGAATTACAACTTAAATTTTCATTTATTATGAATAGCGCTTTTGGTTTTTCAAAAGTAGGATTTTCCTTATATGATTATATTCCTTGCTCCAGATCTTTTATTCTTGCATTTTGTGACTCCATGTATTTTGTGTTTCTCAAATATAGAAGAGGTGAATATCTTAAAGAAATTTTTAGGTTGTCTCGAGCTTTTAATTATTTTTGTTGTGTCTAGTATTTCTTTGATTTTGTCATGGTTTCAAGTTGTTTGAGATTTTTATTATTTCTGTGAATAGTTCTGGGTTGTTTTTATTGTAAGTTGAGATGTATGTTAAGGGTTCTTCGTTGCTATGTTTTTTGGGGTACATAGTTCTTTTAATAGTATTTTTTCTGCTAATTTTAATTGCTTATTTATTAGTGTGGTTGGGTATCCTCTTTGCTGGAGTGCTATGTGCACTTCTTATAGGCGAGTTTTTCTGAGGTTTTTATTTGTGACTATGGTGCATGTTCTATGTGCTAGTGTAAGGGAGGGATTTTATACAGTTTTTGGGTGGTGACTTTTGAAGTGGAAGTATTGTAGGATGTCTTAGGTTTGTGGTAAATGTCTGTGATAATTTGGCCATTTTTGTTTTCAATAAGGATGTCTAAAAATGGTAGTTCTTTAAAACTGTGTTCCATGGTGAATTTTATTTTGGGGTGTGGTTTTTGGTGTAAGTTTTGTAAATCATTTATGTTGCCCTATGGTGACAAATATATATGGTTTGGTTTGGTTTGGTTTGGTTGGGTTTTATGGCATATCAACCATTGTAGGTTATTTAATGCCAAATCCTCTTTATACATATATATTAAATATGTATGATTTGTACATACATTTTGTTGATAACATCAATAAATCAGCCTGAGCTCATTTTTTTGCATAGAGTTTAATGGTTTTAAGTATTTCTGTGTAACTGTACCAATTTACCATCAGTCGTTTGTTTGCACACATTTAAATTGATATACATAATTTGTAAGTTAATTGTTCATTGTTAATTTCATTTTTAAATGAGTTAGAACCAATTTGTTTGCATATTAGTATTGCTATTGTTTCTACACAGTTAAATAGTTTAAATTATTGTTAACACTAATAATTCTGTTCAGTATTTGTCACTTGTTTGCTGACATTGAAGTGGTTACAAGTATTGCTATTCAACACTAATTATTGTATTGAATATTATTCATTCATTTATTCACAGTCATATGGTTCCAAGTATTGCTATGTTATACCAATAATTCAGTTTAGGTACACAGTTAAAGAATTTCAAGTATTGCTATTTACCATTAATCATTCTATTCAACATTTCTCATTTGTTTTGCACACAGTTAAATGGTTCCAAGTATTGCTTTTTATCCTTAATAATTCAATTAAACATCAGTCATTTGCTTACACAAGGTTAGATGATCAAGCAGTTCTATTTCTAATAATTCAATTTAGCATATGTTGTTTGTTGGCACACAGTTTAAATGTTAAACAGTTCTAGTTAACCTAGAGATAGGATCTGGTGCTATTACTCCAGGTCAGAGTGGACCTAGGAGCAATGCAAATGAAGGGATACTTCACATTCTTTAAAGCTCCAAAACAGGAGCCTCGCCATCAGATGGATTAATGTCATATCACGGACACTCATTGGGGATGTCTTACCCCTCTGCAGAGATGCAGTCGGTGTATTCTACAGTCCCAGTTGACTGGCCTAATATAATATACACACACACACACACACACACACATATATATATATATATATATATATATATATGAATATGTATATATATATTCATATATATACATATATATGTTTATTTACACATATACATGTATATATATATATATATATATATATATATATATATATACATATGAATATGTATATATATATTCATATATATACATATATATGTTTATTTACACATATACATGTATATATATATATATATATATATATATATATACATACATATATATATATATATATATATATATACATATATATATATATATATACATACCTATTTGATTGAACAATATAGACATCTTGTATCTAAATATTTTTATATTTATCCTTTCAATGAGGCCCCAAGATAAGGCCAAAAGTACTAGGGAACCAATTAATAATAGAAGGTTTATTAATTAATTCCAGACAGATATCATAACATCAATACAACGACTTGAAAGGATAAATGCGAAAATATATAGACAAAAAATGTCTATATTGTTCAATCAAATATGCCTTAATGAAGAAATGCTACCCAATGATACATATACATATGAGGATCATTAAATAAGTTTCCAGACTTTTTTTCGTGTGGGCACTTTCATTGATAGTACACACGTGAAACTCTAGTCCCCTTTAAAGTAATCTCCTCCAGCTGCAATGCACTTGTACTGTTCCAGCTACTTCTGGAAGGCCCCATGGAAGTCCTCTTGTGTGAGCATGTCAATGACCTTCATCACAGTCTCTTTCATCTCCTCAATTGTCTCATAAGGACAGCCTCTGAGCTTAGGGAATAAGCAAAAGTCACAGGGAGCAAGGTCTGGACTCTTGGGAGGGTGAGGAACTGTCTTGGTCAAATAGTCTGTGACAAGGATGGAGTTGTGGACTGGTGCATTGTCTTGGTGGAAATGCCACTGACCCGATTTGAAGAGTACTGGCCTCTTCTGATGGAATCTCTTCTTGAACTCCCTTAAAACCTCAACATATTAACATTAACCCTAACCCTAACCCTTTGACTAATCAACTCTTGTGTATTGACTTCCTTACTCCTCCCACACCTCTCATCATCCCTCACAGACTGCCTGCCTTCCTTGAATCTCTTATGCCACTCAAAAACTGATGCTCAATTCATGCAAGATGGTCAAAAAGCAGTCTGAAGCATTCCATATATTTCTGCGGCATTTTTTCAAGTTTAAAACAGAATTTTATTGCATATTGTTCTTCTTAAGTCTGGACACTTATTGAATGCACCACGTACATATATACATTTATACAGATATATATATCATCATCATATTGTGTGACTTGCACGAATTTTCCAGACTCTCTTTTATCATTTGTCTCTATCATCCATCACTTCTGGTAGGTCTTCTAGACTACATCCTGTGTCTACAGAGCTATTATAGATAAGTTCTAGCTGGTTCAACACTTGCACATCTGTGTGAAGGGGTCCATAGGAGAATATCACTTATGAATTTGTCTTTACTTCTCCAACAGTGTCTCTCATGTCTTGCTTGTCTAATTTGGATGGTTTTTGAGATGAGAGGTAGGTGGCCATACAGCTGCTATTTTGTGGGATGTTGCTTCCAGGATTTGTTCAATAAAACTTGCAGCATTCTTGTGCAATTGCAGTCAAGCTTTTTCTCTATACATATTTACCAACCCCTCCGCTCGGGCAGGATATGACACAAGGTCAATTTTTAAGCAGAGTTTAACAGGTTTGAATTCAGAGTTTTCCTTCTCCTAGACTAGTTGCCTCACCTGAAGAACTCAGTCTACCCTACTATTTACCCATAGCTGGAGGGAGAATAATTGGATTCATACCTCTCCCTAAGGATTTTAGTGCTATGTGAAATGCAATCAGTCACGTCCAGGATTTGAACACGTGTCGCCGTGTCCATTTCCCACAACGATAACCATTACACCACGGGCACCTCCTACAGCTTTTTCTCTATACACTTAGTCAGCATTCATGTGGTGCATCCATATAGTACTATGAACATGACTACTGCTTGGAAAAAATTGTGCTTTTATTTTATCAAATAGGGCTGACTTTCATAGGACTCACAACCTATTGATAGCTGTTCATGCATTTGCGAGTCATGTATTGATGCCATCTTCTGTAGACAAGACACTGCTTCTAAGGTAGGTGTACTTATCCACTAGTTTCAGAGAACCATCATTTAGTGTGGAGATATTATGTCTTTGATTAAAGAACATGTATTACATTTTGTCTGTGGAGGCCTGTGCCACCTACTGCCTGAATATATATATATATTATACATACTTATATATGTACTTGCATTCATACATATATATATATATATATATATATATATATATATATATATATATATATATATATATATATATATACACACACATATATATATAATACTTCTGTAACACTTTCAACAGAGTATACAGCTGTTACACTCTGATCCAAGGTAGTCGACTAGGAAGTGATACAAACATTTAGTTTGTGGTTATTAGCTTAAAATCCTACTCTATAGGTTTTTTGCTAGTAAATTAATGGGAAAAACTAAAAAAAAAATACTTTATTTTTTACATTATAATTCAAACAAACATTCAAGCCAAACCATTAGTATGCAAAGATTTATTGGTTGAGGGGACTTTATTTTCTGTCATAATATACACCAGTTATTTGGCCAAGGATATTTAGGGTAAAAAAAAAAAATATCCATCTCCTTTTTATTTTTGTAATAAAACTAACGAGTATTTATTCAAGAACTGTTCAGGCAATAGTTTTCAGTTCATGTAATCTGGGTTATTCTTGTTTTAAAAATAAGAAAACAAAAACTAAAACAATTATTTCAATTTACAAAAATTCTTATTCATGGTTTAACCATAATCCGCAAAAAACGGTACACCCTAACAAAGTTTTTTTTTTAGCAATACCCTTAAAGTGCTCTTTGAGGATAAAATAAATTTGTCCAGTTAGCAACTGAACAATAATTTTATGTTAATTTGTTTTCATTATCCAAATTCTCCATAAAACGGAGATTACTATGAAATTCTCATTAGAATCCTTTATTTCTCCATAAAAAATAGAAATAAAAATCTTAATCCTAATTGATTATTTTAGAAATATAATTGTTAACAAACTCCAAAAATGATACTACTCAAAATTGAAAAACAACTTCCTTACCAAAAAGTGACTGTTATTGTTAAGTTGGTTATGTGCCCCTAGTTTCATTTCATTTTTTTTTTCAAATTGTCTATAATTCTTTTCAAAACAAAAGTTCGTCTCGTGATTCTGATACTGAGTGTAGTGTTGTGTTGACTTGTGACAAAATTTGACTTGTCAGACGACAGTCTAGACAAGAACTTATTGCTCACCATGTTGATCGAAATGTGTTTTATTTCAAGGCATTTTTATTTAATCCTTACTTTTATCAGCTATTTTTGCCTTCTCATTAACGCACAAGGTAAGTTATTTTTATTGCTTGATTTGTATTTTCCACTTCCTTTAAAACCATTTCCCCTAAAATTAAACTTAGAAAAAAAATTAACATTAATTAAAATTGTTTATCATTCATTCTTTGTTTTTGACACAAATCAAAGAACGAAGATAAAGAAATTTTCTGTGGTGATATTTTGTTTTGTAACAATAATTATAATAATAATTATACATATGTCAAATTTAAAGTTCCTATCTGTTCAACAAGACCAGGTAAAAAAAGAAGATAAAAACAAACTTTTTACTTTTTTTTTTCTTTTTCTTCGGTATGTTGCTTAGGTTTTCTTTCTTCTTTTTAAGTAAAATTTATTTTTGTACTGCAATTAATATTTTTTTATCATTTACATTTTGGACAAAATGTATAAGAACTTAACTTACAGGAAAACTGAAATAATGAAAAATTTAAGCACCTAGTAAACTTTAGTAAAATTCTGATTTATTATTATGTAAATTTTTATTTTTCAAATACGTTTTAGTTGATTTGTGTCAAAAACACGGTATGATTAATAATCTTGGGAATAATAATTGGGAATAAAAAAAGTTTTTTTTTTTCACAAATCAAATAGAATTTTCTATGGTTCCAATAGCTAAATAAATAATAGTAAGAAATTTTTAATGTTTTTATTTTCACAAGCGCTAAGTGACCAAGAGGCGGAGAGAAAATAATCTCCCAGTTTCGCGCGAACGCTTTTTTTTTTTTTTTTTTTTTTGCTTATCCGTTGCATTTTAAGATGAAATAAACAAATCTTACTTTTATTTTCTTTTTGTTAAAGAAAACAACGTATGGCTGAATGTATCGTGAAGTTATGCCCTTGGGAGAAATACTAGTTTTATCAAAATAAACTTTTTTTTTAAGAAAAAAAAAGCCCCCCCCCTCAAATTTCCGTTATTTGAACGGTATTTATACTTCCTTTCTTTTCAATACATGAAATTTTTAGTGCTGATGATATTATAAAATTAGATTCTTTATTGGATAGTTGTACTTTGGAGTGTCGATTCTTCTAAAAATTCAATGGATTTCGAATGTGAGTCAAAGTAAAAAAAATACGAAACAAAAACAGTCTCCTATCTGAAATATCCCTCATGAGAAATGTGTAATGTACAAAAAAATTATTTATTTATGTAATACTTTACATTCACCATTCACATAAAAGTAAGTTTGAGTGATTATTTACGGTTTTTGTTTAAAAACTTTTTTTTTTTTTGACGGAACGTTTACATTTGAAAACCACGTCTTCAACTCTCTCCAATTCACCCACTCCCATCCCCTTTTTTTAAAAATATTTCTTTAATCTTTCCTCTTCCAACCACTTATTGCCATTATAGATTTTTTTTAGGATTAAAATGTAATTGATCATTAAAAAACAATAACGATAATCACTGAAACTTACTCATATCCGGATGGTGAATGTAATAAATATTTCCTTATTTATATATTATGTATTATCACAGACATTTTCTCCAGCGTGATATTCTGGACATCTACCCCCAAAAAGTGTATTTATTTTAATGCCCTGGAAGTGATTTTAAGCTTTCATATTTCGATAAATTTATAGTTATTTATTTATTTATTTATTTATTTTTGACTGTTGATTTAAGTCCCCCAAATTATTTATCAACAATTAGTATGGTTGCTAGATGAATTTTAGACGCGCTTTTAATATTTCATTGTTCTGTGGCAAATAAAAACAAACAAAAACAACTAATGATTAAAACTTTTATCTGGATGAGGAATATAAATATTACATTTCTAAATATTTTCATTTGAACTATTTTACTGTATCTTTATCTTTTTAACATCTAAAATCATTAGAATTTTTGTCAAAACAACTTTTTTTTAAAAATCTTAATTTTTATTGATTTTTATTGCAACCACCAATAATAGCATGGGTCAGAAAATAGAAAAATAGTTTATTTGAATTTCCAACTTGACGTCCTGTTTGGAACTTGTCTAACATAGACAATTTACTCAGTTTTTTTGCTTAGATGTGGCACACAGTGAGACTCGAACTCATTGGTGAAGGCTTGCTAGTCTAACAATGAAAAATGCTTCATCTAAGATATTTAGACAGCTTATTGTGATGCTTAAAAAATAGTTAAAAAGAAAAATCTTGATGTTATTGGTAAAGAATGTGACATTTAAACCTAGGGTTTGATTTACCAATAGTCATAGTTGGTAGTGATCTAAAGCCCAAGTGGTATTTGGGGGCCCATTGAAATTAATTTGTCTTGCAGTGGGCAAGATTATAACCTTATTTCAAGTGTACTTATTTATTAAGCTTTGCTTGATGTATGGGGCACCTTGTGAGACTTGAACTCTTTTGTAATTGTTTGCTAGTATAGCTTTTTAACCATTGCATTATGTGAACAGGCCTTGTTTCAAGTCTACACCAGAGTATGAGGCCCCTGTACAATAAACATTGGCTCACAGTGGTCTGCAACTGGTGGGCTATAGGGTAGTTCTCAGGTTGGCCACGAATATAGGCCTTATAGTAAATGTTTCAGTATCCAGTATATATATATATATATATATATATATATATATATAAAAATCTACAAATTTGGGGCTCACTGATGAGTTTGGCCTAGGACCCATAAGTAGGTAAATCCTACATGCAGTCATAAATAAGCAAATGTTGCAAACTAGCACAACACTAGGCTCAACTAGGTGGAAAAGGTAATCTACTAGGAATTGTGTGGAAGATTAAAATTTGACAATACTAATAAATGGTATTATTAAATCCTAGAAGTAACACACCACAAAACAGTAGCAGTACAGCCACTACCTCGCATCTTAAAAAACATGTAAATAAGATGAACAAGAAATGTGGGACACTGCTGGAGAAGCAAGGATGAATTCGTAAGTGACATTCTTCTATGGGCTCCTACACATAGATGCGCCAGTGTAGCCAATCAGCAGGAACTTATATCAGCTCTGTGTGTACACTGGATATAGTTTGGAGAATCTGCCAGGAGCAATGGATGGATGGAGAGAGAAAGAAAGAGAGAGAGAGTCTGGGAAATCTGTGCTGTCAGTATGACTTCATGATAATGAATAAATAGTATATGCACAAACTAGGATCCATTCTACAAAATGAGACACAAAAAATTCTCTGGGGTTTTGAGACACAAAAGGATCACCTAATCCTGGCCCGAAAACTTGACCTAGTGTTAATAAGAAAAATAGAACTTGACATTTAGTGGATTTTGCCATTCTGGCAGACCGCAGAGTAAAAATAAAAGAAAGAAAAGAGAAAAATATTTGGACTTTGCCAGAGAACTAAAAAAAAAACCCAGTGGAACATGGGGGTGATGGTGGTACCAATCCCCAAAGGCTTAGCAAAAAGTGTGATGGTACATCTCAGCTCTATTGTGCATCTGATCACTGGTTTGTCTGACGCAATGCCATGTTTACTGCACAGAGCCCAAAGTGATGTCACAAAAAACAAAGAAAAAAAGTTAAATTCAAAATTTGAAGGACTAGACTCGCTCATTGATGTATGGGTGTGTGTCACCTCGGACCTTACTTTAACTCTGTCTACTTCCTACCCCCCCTGCACCTGATGTGAATTCTACCTTGCGAAATCCAAGCAGATCACTACAGCTTTAGGGGTACTAGCAGATTCTGAGTGCATCTCTCTGTTTACTTTCTCTGACTAACTCACTCCAATGGGTTCCTCTAACTCACGCACTCTTTTCACTCTGTGTTCCCAGTATTTCAAGAAAACAGGAAGTGATTGGTCATTTCCTGTTTCTTTGTTCCCTTTTCTTGTGTATTGTTTAGCCCCACACTTATTTAAGGTTGTTACATTGCTTTTTTCAAACCCATGGTTGACTTACTGTCCTGTCAGGCTGGTGGTGGGTGGATGGGCTGCTTCCTTGTTTTTTGATTTTTTTTTTAACATGCTGCATGGATACATCTACACACATGTGCATACATACCCATACTCATTTGTATGTCCACTGTGATATGCACACACATGTTTAACTCTATACTACCATCCCAAGGATCCATAGTGTCACAAAAGACTGGAAGAATTGGAAATTAGAGGAAGAATCAAGACTATCCCAACCACAGTATTGTTAATATCAGCTAGAATACTCAGGAGAATCCTGGAGACCGGAGGAGACTTACTGTCACTCTGACTCCAGTGAAAGACCACCTGCTAATGCTGGTGTGAAGAACTCACAAGGATTAAAATGATGATAATAATAATTAGTAATAGTAGTTTTTCACTACTTGCTCTTTTAATTTTAATTTTTTTTTCATATTGATTTTAATGCCATTATTAATAGATTTAAATGTCATAAATAAAATACTAGCAACATCAGATACGAAAGTGTAAATTTCTAACTTTTTTGAGACCTTAATTATTATAAAGAACATACGAGGATCATTAAATAAGTTTCCAGACTTTTTTCGTATGGGCACTTTTATTGATAGTACACACATGAAACTCTAGTCCCCTTCAAAGTAATCTTCTCTGGCTGCAATGCAGTTATTGTACTGTTTCCAACAACTTCTGGAAGGCCCCATGGAAGTCCTCTTGTGTGAGCATGTCAATGACCTTCATTACAGCCTTTTTCATCTCCTCAATTGTCTCATAACGACAGCCTCTGAGCTTAGGGAATAACCAAAAGTCACAGGGAGCAAGGTCTGGACTCTAGGGAGGCTGAGGAACTGTCTTGATGCCCATCTTGGTCAAATAGTCTGTGACAAGGATGGAGCTGTGGACTGGTGCATTGTCTTGGTGGAAATGCCACTGAACCGATTTGAAGAGTGCTGGCCTCTTCTGATGGAATCTCTTCCTGAACTCCCTTAAAACCACAACATAGTAACCTTAACCCTAACCGTAACCCTTTGGCTAATCAACTCTTGTGTATTGACTTTCTTACTCCTCCCACACCTCTCATCATCCCTCACGGACTGCCTGCCTTCCTTGAATCTCTTATGCCACTCAAAAACTGATGCTCGATTCATGCAAAATGGTCAAAAAGCAGTCTGAAGCATTCCATACATTTCTGTGGCATTTTTTTCAAGTTTAAAACAGAATTTTATTGCATATCGTTCTTCTAAAGTGTCGTCATGTCCAGATTGCATTTTTGAAATTCACCAGCTGTGACAATCAGGCTTTATTAGGGTGTATTCCTATTCCTGCTGTAGCTGAAATCATAAAAATAGGTCAGTCATCTCATAAGATTTTTAGCAATGCCTGTACAAAATAGCCTGGAAACTTATTGAATGCACCACATAGTATAATTTCTAGAGCTTTCAGAGTGAATTGAACTCACAACTTGTATATTCATTGAAAAATGAAAAAAATTAACTTGTAAGATAGTTCTAATTTTGTTTTAGAATAGTGATTATCATAAGTAATCATTTGGGAAATCCCAACTTCTTTTTGTTTTTGAAAAAAAGTGCATAGATTTATTCTTAAGGAAGTATTTTATAATGATAATTTTTTATGTTTTAAGAAAATATTATCTAATGGCCAACAGAAAATATAACTATTTGTATTGAATACTTTGTGTACTTTGTTACTTATTTATATTGAAGAAGTGGAATAACCTATGATAAATAAAGTGATTATACTGGACAATTAACTGTTAGTTTTGTATTTGTAATCTTTAGTAGTTGGGTTCAAATTCCTTGACATGACTCAGAATCAAAATTTCAGTTAGTTCAATGAAAAATTTACTAGGTCTATAATTTCATGTACTAATTAAAAAAAAAAAAAAAAAGCCCCCAAAATTAGCAATCAATTGATCAGTATAACATTTAATATGCCTGTCATGTTTTTATAAGTTTGCCATATGGCAGCAATACGCATTTCTTTTTTAGCTTCTTTATAATTTTACATATACACTGACAGAAAATAAAATTGCAGCACTCTGAAGGATGAAGCCAATTTTGATTGTGTATGATGTATGTGATCTAAGTTTTCTTCATACACTTATTTTAGAATATGTACACATAATTTATCTCTATATGTGATCATTTACTATTATCTAGCTATGAAACATATTCAGGGTGTTACAATTTTATTTTGTCAGTATATATGTAAAATTATAAAGAAGATGAAAAAAAGGTGATTACTTCTGCCATATTGTAAAGTTATCATAAAAACAGTACCAGAATGGGCTTGAAAGTTCATATGATGATGTCATATCTGCTGTTGATGACTTTTTTGACCAGTGGGATCTAAGCACTGCAACATCAATGGAAGAAGTGTGTGGACTGCAAGGGGGACTATGTTGATAAATAAATCTCATTTGGTCACATTCCATCACAGTATCTTGGTCAGCCTATAAAACTTTCAGTTGATCCTCCTCTAGAAGCAGTTTTTCATCAAGCTTGAATAGTTTGTTTTTTAAATTTACTTTATGTATACTTCTATGGAGATGGATGTATCTAGAATTGTATCACTTGAAAAATATTTGCTGTTGTCATTGAAAGTACGAAGTACAACTACAGACTTTAAACCTATTAGCTATTCTTTTTTTTTCTTTTGTTTTAACACAAAATATTTACATTTCTAGCGCTTAGTTGTAAGTGTAGTGTAGCTGTATGATAGCTATGTTATCTAACATGTAGCAGCTGCATGATGTGATGACATGTAATTGACCCTGATATCGTCAGGTGCTGAGTAAGGGAATTGCTGGTGTCATTGAAAAACACCTGCAGATTTGTAAACAAAATATCTTGTGTTCCAAAGTTGAGCATCCTAAATACAATACTATATGATAGGGACTAGAGAGAGAAGAGAGACTCATTGGAGAACAAAGCAGATACTTGAAATAGAAGTATTGGTTCTACTGAGAGTAAAATTAGTAGTTAACAAAGATTTCCTCCTCTTACCAACTGCTCTGACAACCTTCAATTCTTTATCCTTGAGATGGCCTCTGAAAGTATGTAATAATAAGTTATCTACAATTATTTAGTCTATTTATATCTTATCCCCAATACAACACTAAACAAGCCTATCCTTTAACTCTCTTGGTTTGCAATCCCATACTTATAACCATTGTGGTAAAACTCAAATTTGACTTAAGTTTTACTGAAAAACAATTTTTAATCTTCCAGGCAGTCATGCTTGTGTTTCCCAGTAATATGGTGACACTCTACAGGAAATAGATCCAATTCAATAATTTATAACTGTTATTATTTAGAGGTTTCTGTAGTATAAACATGCATTATAAAGTAAAAGTAAGATTCTTGATAAGAGTTTACACACTTTTATCAAATGTATAATATCATGAAATATTACAACCATCAATTGCCCAGTCAGCTGGGGCTGTAGAATACACCGA
The DNA here is from genome assembly GCA_963585895.1 of Sepioteuthis lessoniana. Taxonomy (NCBI): domain Eukaryota; kingdom Metazoa; phylum Mollusca; class Cephalopoda; order Myopsida; family Loliginidae; genus Sepioteuthis; species Sepioteuthis lessoniana. The sequence goes on along the minus strand of OY757907.1, from coordinate 39,400,206 downwards.
CTGCTTCTCTGCAGAGGGGTAAGACCCCCCACCCAACGAGTGTCCTGGGTATGACACTAAACAATCTGATGGTGAGGTTCCAGTAATGCTAGAGTTTTGGGGAATGCGGAGTACCCCTTTATTGCCATTGCTCCCAGGTCCACTCTGACCTGGAGTGGTAGCACCTGATAAGGGTCCTATCTGTAGGTTAAATAGAACTAAACCGTGCTTCCTTCACAATACTGATTTTTTGCATTTAAACTGCATATTTATGCTAAATTGAATTGTTTAGAATAGAACTGTCTTGACATTTAAACTGCATACTTATGCTAAACTGAATTGTTTGAAAATGACCTGTTGTTGACATTGAAACTGTACTTACACCAAACTGAATTGTTTAATATAGAACTGTTTTGACATTTAACTGTGTAAACTAAATCTGTACTTATACTAAACTGAATTAGCTGAATTAGAACTGTTTGACTAAACTGAATAGCTTGAAATGGAAATGTTTTGGACAATTAAACTGTGTACTCATGCTAAACTGAATTGTTTGAAATAGAACTGATTATTTGTATAAAATGAATTTGGCGTTAAATAACCTACAAAGGTTGATATGCCATAAAACCCAAAGAACTAACCAACCTACAAACATCAAGATCTATTTATTGGCTTTACTTTAAGATCAGTTTGTTTTCTTTCCTCCTAGTTTGTGGTAACAAACCAAATGCATCCAGCTGCTGCCTTAAGTTACTGGGTTAAATAAGCAGTTACTTGTATAGATAACAATACTGGAAGAAGATTTGAGCCCAAGAAATGGTCTTTAGACCAAATGATTTGGCATAGGATGAGAGCAGTCAGAATATTGCAAAGGGGTGAAAGATATGTAAAGGCAAAAAAATGGAACTAGAATTATTATATTGATGACAGTGTTAGTGCTTTCACAACAAAACAACGCATATAAATCTATAAGTATGCGAGAAAATATATAATTGACTATTATTTAATTAATAACATTGTACTTGTAAGAATGATGGGATTATTTATATATGGATCAGCACTCACCAGAACAGTGTGTCACTTTCCAGGCAATTCTGCCTAAATATCAGTTTCACTTTTTGGCTCTTCTGTCTTAGCAACAGTATCACTTCCCAGCACTAAAATGAATATTTGGTCTAAATCTTATTGATTTCAAAACAGAAAAAAATGTTTTTGCTACGTATTAGCAATCTCATCTCATTATTGGTAAATCACTCCTTATTTTTTACAGACCTGAAGGAAATCTCAAGTCCTGCAGTGGGCTGAGAAAAAGACTGATGGAATATATATTCTCATTGTGTTTTATATAATAAATATGTCAGTGCTTTTTTCATTTTATTTTTGTGTTGCCATGTCTTTCTAAACATAACTAGATTTGTACAATTTTTGCAATTGTGAACATTTGTTCAAATTGTTTCTATAACAAAACATATGGAAAAAAATACTTGTCAGAATTTACTTTTTGTTTTGTTAAAAAGAGAAGCCTTTTATTAGTTTGTAATGGGAGTGAAGTGTTTTGTTCTCTCATGTATAATTTTGAAAAGAAACTTGCTGATATGAATTTGCATTTTTATCTTTATGTCCATTTAAAACAAAGTTGATGTTCAAATTTCATCACTACCTATTTAATGAGCCATTCAATAAATAAGTATAATTTTTTGAAAAAAGCAAAATGTTTTTATTTTTTTAAATTTTTTCCATTTCTGCATTATTTGGAATTTATTTATAGCAAAAATTATGTTAATCTCACAAAAATATTTGTTTTGAGGTTATTCAAAATGGCAGCAAATCAGACAGTGTGCTTCAGGCTTAAACAGAAGTCTGTTATCAAATCTTTGATGGTTGAGAAGTACAAACCATGTGAACTTTACAGAAGAATGTGTGATGTGTACAGAAAAGCATGTTTTTAGTAGGAAAAAAAAATGTTTACAAATCGGCTACACATGGGTTTGCCACTATAAATCTGAGTTGAAAAGACTGTTCATGGAGTAGAAACACACTGACTTTTTGGTAAGGAAAAAGTTTTGGGCATAACAGTCAGTAAAGAAGGTCTTTCTGACACTTTCTTGGGATATGAAAAGACCCATTACTATTGACTACCTTGAAAAAGGTGCAACTGTAAACAGTGATTCTTACTCTTTTGGCAAAAGTCACTTTATTGAATGACCTTTGTATTTGATTTGAGATTTAAGAATGCTGTTAGCCTTTTCTTTGGAGTCACTTTGTCATATTTCATAAAATGATCACTAATTATCTGGAATGAGAATTCTAGTCCAGTTTAAAAGTGTGGTAAGGGTAACCTAGAGCCAAACTTTTTTTTATTTCTTATTTTTACGATGCCGATATTATTGGGAAATGAAAAAATAGAAATTTGATTTAAGAAATCAAATTGTAGTTTACCAAAACTTTTCTCATTCTCAGATGATACTTGCATTGGAAAAGTAAGGTCTTTGGGTTATCCTTACTGCATTTTTAACCTAGACTCTTAAACTTTTCTTGCCCAGTTGGCTGGAGCTGTAGAATACACTGACTGTTTCTTTGCAGAGGGGTAAGATCCCCCACCCTCTTAACGAATGTCCTGATAATGACATTAAACAATCTGATGGTGAGGTCCTAGTAATGTTGGAGTATCCCTTCATTGCCATCACTCCCAGGTCCACTCTGGCCCAGAGTGGTTGCACCTGACTGGGTCCTATCTAGGGGTCAAATAGAAAATCTGTGTACTTATGCTAAACTGAATTGTTTAAAATAGAACTGTTTTTTGACATTGAAACTGTGTACTTATGCTAAACTGCATTGTTTAAAAACGAAATGTTTATGGCATTAATAACCTATAATGATTGCTGTGCCATAAAACCAAACCAAACTATTAGACTTTTCAATGTAAAACCAATAAAACAGATTTTTAGTCAAGATTTTTTGACTATGTACTGATGATTAACAGGATTCCTTTGCACCTATATGTGTATGTCTCGGGTTGCTCAAAGTGCTACTGGTACTGTGTAATGAGTTACATACCACCTGTTACATTATTGAGTCAATGGTAACTAAACTGGTACCCCTACCAAGTTTTTCTGATGAAAAGGGTGGCTAGACACACTGCAGGATGTAGAACAAGGCCTGTCAAAGAGTGGAGGAAGCTTTTTGCTCAATGGCTATCTAGCACATTATTCCTGGAAGTGTTGGATTCTTTATTCTTTGTCAAGTTATCCAGCTAGAAGAAAAACTGAGATTACACCTATGTGTGATTACTGGTTATTTTGCTTTGGTTTGTCACTGGATAGTAGTCATGAAGACTTCGAGAGTGGTATTTATGTTATACAAGTGTTGGACTCTATAATACTATAATGTACAAATGTTCCCTTTACAATCTTTTTATCTACCAAACTTTCTTTCAAAAAAGTTACATGGTGATGGAAGTGTGGCAAAGTATGTAAACTTGACCAGTTGGAAACATGCAGTTGTATATCTAAACATTTGTGGCAGGAGTCTTATCTTAACATTATTGTTGTGTCCTCCTGTGATTAGGTCTGACTCTGAGCAGCTCTATTTAGGAAATTACTGCTCATCCAAACAATGAGATGCTGTGTGGTGGGGTGTAAAATTATGAGGGAAGGCAGTGATCTGTGAAAGATTATATGATTGCCATATGTATATATATATATATATATATATATATATATATATATATATAGCAATCTCGATGAAAGGAATGACTTTTTAAAAAGATTTTTGACTATGTGCAAGGTCTGTTGAACATTGGAATGAATATGTGGGATTATATCTTTTTTGTGTCTGTTTCAGTTAGGTTAAGAATTTTTCAGTAGCACTTGTGAAATAGATATAATGTTGTAAAACCTTTAAATCTCAATTTAAAACCATTGATACTACCAAATTAAAAGGATTTCATACACAGACTGACAGTAACGCAAAGAATGTGTTAGTCTATAGTCTCTTTTGATTCATTTTATTAAGTTTTAAATCAAGATTTTCAGATTTTGCTACATATAAGTGGCTCTGTATTTTGATATTGAGTACTGTGTCAAGTTTAAGCAATGAGTCATTTTTATATTTTACAATTTACATCCAAATGTTATCTATCTATCTATCTATCTATCTATATATATATATATATATATACACACACACACACACGTAAGTTTCCTTGGAAAATATTAACCAACTTGATTATATATTTGATATAAAGTTAACCATTTTTTTTTTAAAGTAACCTCATGTATGCATGTGTGTGTTTGTCTTTGTTTAAAAATGGATATAACTTATTCATATAAACAGCTTGTAAACCTGTTATGATTACTGGTCAATCCAAATTGGACAACATTATGTGGTGCATTCAATAAGTTTCCAGACTATTTTGTACAGGCATTTAAAATTGTTGTAGACTCTTGAAAATTCAGTATGTTATTGCTATACATCTTATGAGATGACTGACCAATTTTTATGATTTCAGGTTCAAATGAACAGCTACAGCAGGAAATGGAATGCACCCTACTAAAGTCTGATTGTCACAGCTGGTGAATTTCAAAAATGCAATCTGGACCTGAGGACACTTTAGAAGAACGATATGCAATAAAATTCTTTTCTAAACTTGGAGAAAATGCCACAGAAACGTATGGAATGCTTCAGACTACTTTTGGAGCATCTTGCATGAATTGAGCATCAGTTTTTGAGTGGCATAAGAGATTCAAGGAAGGTAGGGAATCTTTGAGGGATGATGAGAGGTGTGGGAGGAGTAAGGAAGTCAATACACTAGAGTTGATTAGCCAAAGGGTTAGGGTTACTATGTTGAGGTTTTAAGGGAGTTCAGGAAGAGATTCCATCGGAAGAGGCCAGTGCTCTTCAAATCAGGTCAGTGGCATTTCCACCAGGACAATGCACTAGTCCACAACTCCATTCTTGTCACAGACTATTTGAGCAAGATGGGCTTCAAGACAGTTCCTCAGCCTCCCTAGAGTCCAGACCTTGCCCCCTGTGACTTTTGGTTATTCCCTAAGCTCAGAGGCTGTCGTTATGAGACAATTGAGGAGATGAAAGAGGTTGTGATGAAGGTCATTGACACGCTCACACAAGAGGACTTTCATGGGACCTTCCAGAAGTTGTTGGAACGGTACAACAAGTGCATTGCAGCCGGAGATTACTTTAAAGGGGACTAGAGTTTCATGTGTGTACTATCAATAAAAGTGCCCATATGAAAAAAGTCTGGAAACTTATTTAATGATCCTTGTATTTTCAGGTTATTGGTGAGAAGAAGTACCTAACTAACCCAGAGTATAGTGGATATGCTTGAATTTTGAGTTTGGTAGATTATTTATCTTCTGTTGTTCTTTCATTGCTTATCAAAGTTAAATAGTAATAATTAAAAAACGAGATTATATTAGGAGATACTCTAATCTACTTGTCATTAGATAATGTGATAAATTTGTTTTAATGATTTTGATTAGCACTTGTAATAAACTTTGAATCCAGCAGTTGAACTTTGAGCAGAGAGAGAGAGAGAGAGAGAGGTGATCTGTACCAAATTTTGAAAATTTATTTATTCAAAAATAATGTATTACTATCTTTATTTAATTTATTTAATTTCTTTTAACATATTTTTTATGTTTGAACTAATAGAGCATGAAAATTGGAAATAAAGTGGCTTCTTATGAGACTTGAACTCTCATCATACATCCTAAGATTCCATATTTCATCAGTCTCAGCTTAATCACTTTGGCCATGAAAGCCAGGATGATTAAACAGAGCACAAATCTGTAGTTATTCTGCCATGTCTTTTTTGATTTTCATTAGGGCTTCTCAAAGAAGACAAGTATGACTTTGCACCATTTTGAGCACTCCATTGTATATTACTGCTTGTCATGAAACAATGTGCACATTTCATCTGTTGGAACATGTTTGTGTATTCTTTTAATATTTCTTATATGTTTTATATATATGTATGAAATATTCTATATGCATATACGAGTTATTTTTGTCTTTCCTTCCATTTATTCTGTGTTAGTGTATCAATAGGTACTGAGTGGGAAAGTGACTAGATATCTTCCCTAGCACCAGTGGTTATCAATAACTTGTAACTACTCTAATATATGTTAAAAAATTCTGTACCATTTATAGGACATTGGCAAGATTTAAAATATAAACAGGAAAATTGTTATAAACATCTCATGAATTAGATGATGGTGCCTATTGGGTTTTAAGCAAATTACACTAATATTTTTATACTGTTTTACATTTGTTAATTTCATTGATATGAATTCATTTTTTAAAAATTTTTATATTAAAGATGGTTTGATTTACTTATTTAATGGCATATCAACTCCTTATGAGTTATTTAATGCCAAAATTTGATACTAATAATTCATACATGGTTACATTTTCAAGTAACTTCTTATTTAATAATCATCTCTTTGTGCACACTTATATGGCATCAAGTACTACCTAATGTAAATAATTTGCACAGTTATATCGTTCCAAACATTCCTATTGGGAAAGTCCCTGTGGCATAGTGGCTAACAGGCTGGACTACTATATCAGAGTAAGCAAGTTCAAACTCCAGTCACACTATTATGTTCCCTTTTGGATCAACACCCTTGGGAAAGGTACGAACTCCCTTATTCCCCCCCACCAAAGGGTTAAATAATACCACTTCTGTTCTATAAGGGTGGATTTGGCATTAAATAACCCATGAAGGTTGATATGCGATTAAGAAGAGGAACCAACTAACCAATCAAACATTCTTATGTAATACAAATGAAAGATCTATTTGACCAATAGATTGGACCTTAACAAATACTACCACTTCGGGTTGGGAGTAATGGCAACAAAGGGAGACTGCACATTCCCCAGGTCTTCAGCAGAAGACCCTCACCCCTGGATGCAATTTCGAGTTATAACCAGAACACTTATATTAAAGAGTTGTGTTTGCTTATTTGTAATTTTGCATGTTATTATTTTGAGTGTTTTTTTATTTTTTTTTGTATGAGCTGATCATGCATGATACAATATCAATATTCTAAGGATCATCAATTTTGAAAATTTTTAGTGCTGTTTTATTAACATAATTATGCAAAACTTTTATTTTGAAAATTGTCTTGTGGTTAATTATTTTCTCAATAAAAAAAACAAAAACAAAATACCTATGAAGCTGCTTGTGTTGTAATGTTTATCATAATTGGAAATGGATTTGGTGACTTGAGTTCAAATCCTGATAACACTGTTTGCATTTCACATAGTACTAATACCCTTGGAAAAGGTATGCATCCAACTATTCCCACTCCAGCTATGGGTAAATAGTAGGGCAGTCTGGTTTCTTTAATTTTGGTATGGTAATTAGTTGAGAAAGAAAACTGAATTCAAACAAATTGTACTCTGCTTAAAAATTGGTTCTATTTGAAAATTGCTTATAAAATTGCTATAAACCAATGAAATGTTGTCCAACTGTACATCAAACAAAAAGAAATTGATTTATCTACAAGTTTATGAAAGTTTTTTTTATGTATATTGGGTTTTTTTAATTTTTTTTTTTTTATTGCTGAGACAGGAGAAAGAAAATGAATATTCAAACACCTATTTTTATTTTTTTATGTTTAATTTTTTAAATTTTAAATTTTTTTATTTATTTTTGTGTATAATTCACTCACATGATGGGGTGTTGGTATACTTTGCTTATGGACAAAATCTCACAGTAATGTGAATCTGGTCAAATTTGGCAAAAAAATAGAATGAAGAATGCCATTTAATGTAGTCTATTAACTGTTTAAATTGGCCTGTTACTTTTGTTGCAAGCCATTCTCAAAGTTTAGCTTTTGTAGCATCATAACTTTTTGTTGTAAAAATTCCTCCCAATTACAAATGGGTGAAATACATTTTCCATGTATTTATTTATAAATTTATGCCCAGTCATTTGTTCATAATTGCCATAAAAAGCATGTATCATGTACATATTTTTATTTTAAAAATCAGCAGACCTAGGATTCTCTCAAGTCACTACCATGTTTAATGTAAAATTTTCATCGGAGTGAGGGAGATAATACCAACTTATAAATGTAAGGTTTAATTGTTTACTTGCTGGAAGAAATTCTGCTTTTTATAATTTTAATGGAATAACTAAATAGACCTTTGATTATCATAATCAGTCTCTAAGCACTTGAAAAAAAACTTTGAAGTAAAAAGAAAATGTTATTTAATTTTATGTCAAAGTTTTAGCATAACTTTAAAGGGAATATTTATTTCCATTTCAACTTTGTGAACCAGCAGCTTTTTGAAAAATTGAGAAAAAATTTGAGAATTTTTCAAAAATAAATTAGATCTCAGTAAAACCTAAATTTGAAAAAAAATTTGGTTAACAGTTAACTTACCATTTATTAAATAAAAAAAATCAAATTTTCTTATAATTTAAATTTAAAATCACTGCAACATTGATGGAAGAAGTGTGTGGACTGGAAGAGAGACTATGTTGGAAAAGAAACCTCATTTGACTATATTCCATGAGAATATCTTGGTCAGCCTATGAACTTTTCTGTCAACCTTCATAAAATAATAGACATTCCTCTTGAAGTATTACAAGGGGTAGTCCTCATAGCACAGTGGCTAATGCGCTGGACTGCAGCCACAAGATAAATGTTTGAACTCCAGTTATACTATTATGTTAACTTTTGGACTGATACCCTTGGAAAAACTATGAACCCTTATATCCCCCAATTAGGGATTAAATAGTATCACTGCTGTTTTTCTCTAAGGGTGGCTTTGGTATTAAATTATCTATGAAGGTTGATATGCCATTAAACAAAAAACAAACTAAACCGAAGTATTACCAATCAAGCAATAACAAAAATATGTTTCTCTTCAACTGCTGCATTTCTCAAAATTTTAATCCATAATCACTTCATAGTTTATCTTGCCTGCTTCTGTTATGTATTGAATTTTTTCTCCTTTTTTTTGGCACTTACCAAGTCCAGATGAGACAAGGCTTTACATAATAATCTCCAGCCATGTTCTTTTCCTTGCTGCACTAATTCATTATATTTTGCAAGTTTTCTCTTATATGCTTCTTCCATGATTGTTGGTGCCTAAAATATGCTGACTGTATCTCTTGCAGATAGGTAAGACCATTCCAAAAAGGTGTCCTTGGCATGACACTAAACTGCGTCTGATGGTGAGGCTCCCATTCTGGAGATCTAGGGAATGTGCAGTACTCCTTTATTGCCATTACTCCTAGATCCACTCTGATCCAGAGTGGTATTATTTATAAGGCCCCATCTATGGATCAAATAGATTGGTTTAAAAAATATTCATATTTTATAGGAGCACATTAATAAAAAACCTATAAGAAACAGCCATACAAATATAAATATGAACATACCATGAAAACAATTCACTAACCCTGAGGCATAAAATAACCCTAGACAGTTTGATATACTATTAAAAATCAATCAATCAATCTCATGTGTTTCTTTGAAATGTTTGTCTCATTGTTATATATTGACCTCCGATCCGGCTAAGCTGTCAAAATAGGAAATGCACCTGTGTAAATAACGGTCGAGGAATATCAGGATATGACCTTGACTGTCGAGGGGTTGAACTGAGTGCGAAATTGTGATGCTCACAGGAAAAAGAGTGGGTATCAAATTATTATATAACCCCGGCGACAGGAAGTTCAAATCAGTTGGAGAGAAGATGCTGGAATGAGGAACATGTCCCAGAGAGGCTGGGCCCCCAGGCCCCCGGTTGAGCAGCCCAGGAGAACGGGAAAGAAACGCTGTTATGGCCATAAGAGTGGGGGTCAATATGTTGCAGTCTTTGTTCAGTCTCCAACTCCCTCTCACACACAACCCTTTCAATAAAGGTGTCCGCTTGTCTTCATTGCGTTGTTATGCATTTGCATGTATATATGTATATATGTATTATGTGGCTATACAACACCATGGTGCTGTCAATTCTCTCATTATTACCTGTTTCATGGAGTTAGTGTGGAATAGCATTGTAGCTATAATATGGTTAAGAATTTTCATTTGTTTGATTGCTGCAGTTGTTTGTTTAGGTTTGAGGAGAGTGGGCAGGATCTTGATTTTTGTTGTGAAGTTGCTGCTTCTCATTGGCTTTGATAAAATTGTTGTTTTCTTAATGGGCTTAAAAATGCTAGTGTGAATGGCCATTGTGACTGTCTCTGTTACCATCCCAAGCACTTAGTAATGGTGTTACACTCATCACTCAAGGCTCTAAGGCAACTATACAGATATTGATCCTTTTCTTGTTCATAGTAGAGATGTTAGTGTCTCACTCCTAGTTCATGTGTGGAGATTTGCTAGGTTTGATAAAGTGTCATAGAGGCTTGGACAAGGAATTTCATGTTTGCTGAAATATCTTTGCCAGATATTTAACTCTGTTATGTTTTGTCTCAGCATATTTTCACACTTTACTTCAATTCTCTGCTGGCTTAGGTTTACTATCTTTGTTCAAACCTTTTCCTGGAGAAGATGATGTCTCTTCCTACTGGCTTTATCAATCTGGCTGTTAAGAAAGGAACACAGGCCTACTTGTCTCTAGCTTTTCACAGGTTTTTCTGGCAATATGGGATGATTGTTCTGGTGATTATAAATCAGAATTTGTCTGTTACTCTATCCATCATGAAATTGAAGCTTTCTCTTGCTCAAGAAATGACTACCAAGGACTGATGATGTACTTAATGTTATTTCATTTATAATTGGCGGTGGCTGGGATTGTGCAGCCAGGTATTATTTCCCTTTCTAGTCTTTAACAATTGGATATTATAAGCTCTGAAGAGATCCTTATCTTGAAATTGTAATAATTTCGGGTGAGTTTGCTTTTTCTACTGGGGATGTTGTGTTTCCTCAGATCCTTCTCAACCAACTTGTATGGTATGGACCTGTAGTCATGGATGAGATCCAACTACAGGATGACCAGATCTCCTTTGTCTTTCTAATATTCTTTCAGAAGCTGTGGGATAATTCCTATATGCTTTAAGTAACCCAATATTCATACAATCCTCTCTTCTGTACTGACATGTTGATATGGTTATTATTCAAATGAAAACTTGTCAACTGCTGAGACTAGAAAGCTGAAAAATACTTTAATTTCAATGATTGATAGTGAGCTACTCCTCACTTATTCCATGTTCTTGTAGTTCAAGATTTAGATCTACTCAGAAAGGCCTCCACTGCTCAGTAACTCTGCCCCCTCCACCAGACTACCTTTTAAGATTTTCCATAATAGATGGAGGGACTCTGTAGAGCACTTAATATACTGTATGACATTCAGCTAATTTTGCTGCTCTTAACTTCCTGGATATTTCTCCATGTCATAACCTATAGTTGGAGAAGCAGGGTTAATTAGGGATTTGTTGTGGTTGAACCTCTGTTCCCTTGCTGATTTACTGAAGGTCTAAAAAGGAAAGGTTTTGACTTTGCTGTATTTTCAATCTGGTCACTCTACTTGTTACTGAGCAGTTTCTGTGTCAAGCTGAAAGGATTGGTGACAAATGTTGCTGTTTTCCTGGCTGTCACCCTCCTTTGTCTTCTGTACCACTCTGCTCTTTGAATTAAACTTATTTCTCAATATATCCCAAAGTTCTGCTAAGGGCTGGTATTCTTAGTCATGTACAGTCAAAAAACAGAATGACCTGACCATGTACTGTCATATATTGAGGCATTTGTGTTGAAACAGTTATTGTCATTGGTAATAAAGATAGTGACCCAAATTCAAATTCTTGACTTGGCTGTTTGCATTTAACATAGTGTTAATATCTTTGGGAAATTTATGTATCCAACTATACTCCCTCTAGTTATGGGTAAATAGTAGGGTAGACTGGGCTTTTTAACCTTGGTATAGCAACTGGTCTAGAAAGAGAAAACTGACTTCAAACCAATTGTATTCTGCTTAAAAATTTACCTTGTGTTGCATCCTGCTCATGGTGGAGGGGTTAGGTAAATGCATAGTCAACTATCAACACGGTCTGATCATTTCTAGGTGGTAACTGACTAGGATAGTTGACATTGTTCGTCAGTCAGTGGTGCTTTTTGAAATTGTTGCTACACATAGTCGTTATTTACTGAAGGTCACTTGATGCACTTAGGAATTACTGTTTGACATCATTTAGCCAGATGCATGGAAAGACTGAGCATTGTAGATGATTTGTGCTTCTGGTGCATCTCACTAGAAAATGTGTATGGTGGCTCGTACCACGTGACTTCCAGTATCATGAAAGTATAAAAGATGCTGTGTTTCTCAAGCACGGGGAGACAGAAGCAGAAGCAGAGAGACAGCTCAGTCTGTAGTAAGACCAACTTGTGACGTAACACTAACAGTGTGAGACTTATAATTCTAGTCGGACTGTAACACTTGAGTTAATAAACAATTAACTTTATTTCACTGTGTATCTTTTCCTTACCACGATACAACTGTTGGTAAAGATTTCTTAAAATAAAGTCATCCTCTGAGGATCTTGTGTTTTTTTCATCTTTGTACATTTTCTGACAATATATATGGATTTTTTTTTCTGAGCAATTATATGGTTTTAACTATTCCTATCTAATATTATTTACTTACAAGCCTTTTATTTAGCTTTGAGTAATTATTTCTATCTAGTACAAATAATTTGTACACATACACACATATATATATATATAATTGGCCTAGTGGGTAGAGTGTTTTCAATGCCCTGAGAGACCAGGGTTCAATCCCAGGTTGTGTCATACTAAAGACTCAAAAAATGGTACTTGATGGTACCTTGCTTAACACTCAGCATTATAAAGAAAGGAGTTGCACCCTCCCTACATCTCAATGTAGCAACTAGTGAAAAGAGAGCCTTCGGGTTGCCCTTGACTAAGGTTGCCAACTTCACTTATATATATGTGCGTGCGTGTGTGTGACTTGAAGTAAATGTGACAGATGCAAAGTCTAGCTTAATTTATCTATGACTTTGAAACTAATTATTTCTATCTATTAGTGACCATTAAACTTGGTATTAAGTCACATTCTGTTTATAGAGTTTATTTTTATAACTAGTATTGTACTCATCAATGACACATGCCAAATCCTGAGACAAAATTAGGTAGGTAATTACAATGGTATTAATATATAGATGCTGGCATTTCAGATAAAGCTATTTATAACTTAGTTAATATATTGCATTCAATTATTTATTTGCTTTTATGGCATGTCAAGCTTTATTGGGTTATTTAATGCCAAAGACAGTCTTTTTTTTTTTCTGGCAATTATATGGTTTCAAATAACTATTTCTAAATAGTAATAATAAATTGCTAACAGTAACTATTTTTATCTAATAAATAAAAAGTAAAGTTGGTGACTGTAGTTGAGGGCGACCTGAAGGCTCCCTTTTCAATAGCTATTACACTAAGGTGTAGGGAAGGGTGCTACTCCTTCCTCAGAATTGCTCCACTTTACTCTTGATATGTACCTTATAATGCTGAGTGTTAAGCAAGGAGATATCAAGTAGCATTTTTTAAGTCTTCGGTATGACGTGACCAGGGACTGAATCCTGGTCTTCCTGGCCAATTAGTCTCATTTATGGGTCAAATGCAACTGTTTAATCTTTTACTATACTGGAAACCATTTAACTGTGTGCAACCAAATGATTGATATTGAATTGAATGATTAGTATTAGATAGCAATACTTGAAACCATTTAACTGTGTGCAAATAGATCTATTACTGTTATTAATGCTTGAAACCATTTAACTCTGTGCATATATATGATCTCTGGCTCATTAAAAAAATGTTAACTACAAACTATTCGTTTACAAATCATGTAACAGGATTTAGCATTGAGTGACCTACATGGGTTGATATGCCATAAAACACAACCAACGATCTAGTACTAATAATTTACAAGCTTTTATATAGCTCTGAATAATTATTTGTATCTAATACAAATTATTTGTACACAATTATGTGGTTTCACATAGTTGCAATATCACTGTTCACACATTTTAAATGAGTAAACTTTTCATACTTACTCACTATATACCCCACGTCATGATCCAATAAATGAAAAAGAACTAAACAATTTGATAAAACAACTCCCTAAACCATTTATCTTGATGAAAGCTTTTAATAGTCAAAACATAATATGGGGAAGTAAAACAACAAATAAGAGGTCAGACCTTTGAAAAAATCATCAGTAGCAACAATTTATGCCTCCACAATCAGAAATCTCAGACCCATCTTGACCCATCTTCTGGTACATTTTCTGCCATAGACCTAACCCTCAGTGACCCATCAATCTTTATAGACTATAACTGGAGAGTATACAAAGACCCCTGTGGCAGTGACCTATGTAATTATAATGGAAAAATCCTACAAAAAACTATGCCTTACCATACTATAATCCCAGAATCAAATACAAACCAAGAAGAACCCATAATACATTTTATCAACACCTTCATCACCATAGTCAATAAAGCTATCCCCCAAACACAATGAGGAATACAAAAATATAGTAAAAGAATGTCAAGCAACCTTCAAGAAATTCAAAACAAACCCCTCATAAGAAAATCTAAATAAATACAAACAACAAAGAGCCAAAATTTGACATATCATCAAAGAAGCGAAAAGATTCTCCTAGAGAACCTTCACCTCAAAAATAAACTCCAACTCCAATACCAATCCAAGAATAATTTGGGTCTTTATAAAGAAAATATAAGAAAATAGATAAAAACATTAACAACCTGATAAATCACCTCTCTCAATGAAACACAAAAGCCAAACATAAAATCAACTTGATTTTAGAAAATTTTGCTCAAGTGTCATATACAAAAATCAATTCAACTCAATCAGAATCAAAGAAGAAAAGAACATAATAAAATTCACCTCTTACGATACTGAGAGCTATAACCAACCTTTCACTCTAACCAAACTCAATATCCAAATCCAACAACTCAGCCCCCAGTCCAGATGAAATCTACTACACCCTCCTCAAAGAACTCCCAGCAATATCCCTGAAATATCTTCTAGATATATACAACAATATATGGATCTCTGGCAACATCCATACCTTATGGAGGCAAGCCACAACCATCCCTATCCTCAAAAAACAAAAAGATCCCACAAACCCTACCAGTTATAGACCTATAGCTTTAACTAACTGTACTTGTAAAACTCTCAAAAGGGGTGATCAATCTTAGACTGACATGGTTCCTTGAATCAAACAAAAGTACCATAGACCAAATAGTCTGCCTAGAAGCCCTAATCAGAGAAGCATTCATCAAAAAAGAACATCTGGTTGTAGTCCTTTTTGACCAGGAAAAAGCCTATGACACATCCTGACCATATGGCATACCCAAAGACCTTGACTTACAAGGCAGACTCCCCATTTTCATAAAATACTTCCTAGAAGACCGGACCTACCAAACATGAATAAACAATACACTCTCTGTTCCAAAATAGGCATACTTTTATCTGTGATCCTATTCATGATTAAAATTAATAAGATATCAACATGCTCCCCACCCCAGAAATCAACGGATCATTATATGTTGATGACTTTCTCATTTGTTACAGCTCCAAAAATATGGCTACCATAGAAAGAAAAATGCAACAATGCATCAGTAAGATATCAAAATGGACCAGGAAAAATGGTTTTAAAACCTCTTGCAATAAAACAAAATGCATACATTTCTGCCAAATCCACAAAATACATAATCAACCCACTCTAACATTAAATGGCTCTGTAAATATATACAAATTCTTAGGCATTACTCTTGACCCAAAACTATCCTTCATCTCCCACATTAAACAACTGAGGATCAAATGCAACCAAACTATTCAACTCTTGAGAACCATAGCCTGCACAGATGTCTAATATGATCAAAACTTGATAATGGCTGGTTCATATATGGAGCAGCCAGAAAATCCTACCTCTGAGAACTTGAAACTGTCTACTACCAAGGACTCTGTATTGCTCTAGGAGCCTTCACTAACTCTCCAATTGAAAACTTATACATAGAAGCCAATAAACCCCCATTTTCTTTGAGAAGATATAAAGTTGTACTCCAATATGATACTAAACTCATTTTATGCCCTCAAAACCCTACCTATAATTGCATCATGGAAATAATATATAAAAACCTGTTTGAAAATAAAGAAATGGTCATCAAACCTTTTAAATCCTCCTAAATGAAATCAAAATCAATCCTAAAAACAGCACCATGACCCATTATTCAACCAATAGTAAAACTAGAACTAACCAAACTATCCAAAACCAAAACACACCCCATCACTTTGCAAGAGAAATTCCTCAACATCCAAAACAACTTCTCAGATCACCACCACATCTATACAGATGGATCCAAATAGGGAATGAAAAGTAGTTTTGCTGCTATCTTCCAAAACCAAGAACTGCTAAAGCATCTCCCAAATGAATCATCAATCTCTAGTGCAGAAGTCATGAACATTACAGCTAACCACAAATCCTCAAAATTTATCATCCATTCAGACTCCAAATCAGCACTCCAAGCTCTACAGAACAAAAATACATCAACTTCTCTCATTAAAAGACTTATAGACAAAATGAACACTCTTTCTAAAAATAATAGCATCATTCTCACCTGGATACCAAGTCACATTGGTATATATGCAAATGAAAGGGCAGACAGGCTGTTAAAAAAAAAAAAAAAGGACTCCTGGCAGACATATCCAATGCAAAAATTTCATACACTGACCTAAAATCAATTATTAACAAATTCATACTCAAGAATTGGGATGATCAAACAGAACAAGCTACACTGTATACAAGAGACCATAGATGGTTGGTTGGTAGGGTACAGAAGAAATAGAAAGAAGTGATACTCTCCAAACTCACATTACCCACTGACACTTCCTAAAAAGGGAAGACTCCCTCCCAATTTGCTCAACATGCAAAGTACCCCTCAAAGTCAAACACATTCTCATAAACTATGACACATTTAGGCAAATTTGCCCAAAGCAATTTAAAGGATCTCTTCAAAAACATCAAACCAGAGGAAATTTTGAGCTTTCTAAAAGAAACCAACCTTTTCATCAAAATCTAACCAAATATGATAAGATATATAACAAAAACCCATGCCCTAAACCCTAAAACAAACTTAAAAGACAAAACCGATCTCGCCCTCCTGGCATTAAATAACCTATAGTGGTTGACATGCCTTTAAAAAATTCAAAATCAAGTCTTCATACTTGGTTAAAGTATCAATGTTTGACGAGCCAATGTAATTCATTCTAATCATCTCAAAAAATCTGTTCAAATCATAGATAGGATCCTAACAGGAACTTCTGTTGAGTGGACTTGGGAGTTATGGCAATGAAGGGGTGACTCCACCCACCTCAGTGCTCCAGAGCTGGAGCCTCACCACTGGAAGCAGTTTAGTGTCATACCCAATACAGATTTTTTATTTGTATGATTCATAGAGATAACTTTAACTAAGCCTTTTCTGTTTTGACTCATAAAGTAACTAAAGTTAACATGAATAGGTGTGTAACCTAGTATTGTTTATATATTATTTATTTTTGATTAAATTTAGAATTTAATAAAACAACTTAATGTTTTAGGCTTAGGGAAACCTTAAAAGAGTAATTAATTTGATAGGATAAATTTACCTTTGATAAATTAACTAGATAAATTTATTAAGAATCCCAAGAGTATCTGATATTTGAAGGAAAGGAATGTTCTGAATTGTAAAACTCAGTCTTTGAAATGTTTATAATTTGGATTACTCGTCAAATCAGGTGTGTGCTTACCTGTGTTAAAAAATGACCAGCTGGTAAAAATTATTTTATCAAGACTAGATTGACACAAAATCAATTTATTGATCTTTATAAAATGAATGTAATTCATATTCTATAAATAAAGTTCTCTGTGATTTGCTTGCTTAACATATTAACTATATTTTTTTTGTTTGTTTAAGTTTTGTCTTCGAGTCTAATGTCAGTATTATTTATTTACTTTATATGGGGATCAGCTAAAAAGTTTATAGGCTGCTGTCATATTTGATGTTGACTTTTTTTGGATCCAAGCACTGCAACACGGACTTAAGAAGTGTGTGGACTGGAAGGGGGACTTTGTTGTCCACAGCTATTAGTGATCAGTGCAGATTCAAAATAAAGAATATGTTATTCCAATGATTTTGATTTAATATTTTCTTGTCTAAGAGAAGAAATATCAGGGAGTGATACATTAAACACACATACTACATTCTCATTATAGCAGAAGTTATCGATGGCCAAAGAAACAAACAGAATAAGAATTACTATCCTGTGTATTAACCGATAGAATACAAAATATGGAGAAGTAAAATTAGTCATGTATGTAGATTATAGTTAAGTGTATTAAAAAAAAGAATACTGAACAATTTTTCCAAGTCTATTATGAGACAGTAAGATTCCTAGTCATCCATAACTGGGAAAAATTATCTGGATAAGCTTCAGGGGGCCAGTCTCCTCAGACAGCACATCGTCCCATCACATTAAAATGGAGAGGGTCAAGATCAACCACTAATACCTCGAAGAAGGAATGCTAAGGAAGCCAAGTTATGCATGTGAGTCCCTACAGTAAAATGAACTTGTGTTGTATCCTGCCTTAGTAAGGTAGCTGGTAAATATATACTAGAAGAAAAGTTTTACTAAGGATTTTGTAATATGAGACATGGTAAAAACAAAGCTGTTGCTAAAAATGTTCACCAGAAATGCTTCATTCTATTTTTCTTCAGTTCCTAATCAAGTCATCATTAAGATGTTTTCTTTATCTCTCTATTTTTGCAACTAGAAATGGAGAGAAAAGAAATTATCTTTGAAGCTATTTTTTAACTTTGAATATGGTAGCTTATTATCAACACAATTAACCATAAGTGGCACCTCAGTGATAACACAGCAGAGAGCAAATTGCAAGATCCAATTTTCAAAATATAAATAACAATAAACCAAATTCTTTGGAAATAAAAAAACAAATTAGAAAAAAATGTGTGTGTGTCTGTGGGTGGGGTCTCTTTCATGCAGTTTATTTGAACAGTCAAATCTCGATTTTCACAGATTTGATTTGTTTTTAAAGTTTTTTTGGCCTACTTGAGAAAATTATAGACAGAGAGACTAGAAAAGAACACTAAAACGTTTACTAATTCATAAATGCATAAAATACAAGATGAGCACAAAAATACTACTTTATTTCAAAAACCATAGTACAACTGGAACTTGAATTCATTTACTATGATGTTACAGTACATGTTAGTCTAAGTGGCTAAGGTGCTCTACTGCGACATCATAGTAAATGAGTTCAAACTCTAGTTGTATTATTATAGTCACTTTCAGACTTATACCCTTAGGAAAGGTATGAACTCCCTTATCCTTCCAGCTGTGGGTTAAATAGTACCACTACTGTTCTTCTATAAGGATGGATGTGGCATTAAATAATCCACAAAGGTTGATATGTCACTAAGCAAAGAAACCAAACCAATCTATTTTAACATGGTCAGTAGTAGTCAAGTTAAGACTTTGGTGGAGGGGCTGGAGCTACTTGCAGTTTTCCCATTTTCATGAAGGTTCTGTATTCCTAACCCTTGTACATGTGGAGGGCTGACTTTATCTTAGGTTGTGGGTTTTACATCAACACTGTCATCTAAGCAGTAAGTGAAATATTTTATATGCAGCAGTCAGGAATCTGCATTCTTTACATTGAGATATTAGTAAACAACTGCATATCAAATATAAGATGGAAGGCGATTCTTTACAAGAATTTATACATACTCACTCACACATGAGTGGAAGAAAATATATAAAAAGTATATTAAATATATGTTTTATATATATGCAAATATCTACTCAAAAAATTGAATAAAAGGTGTTTTGTTTTCATGGTTAGTTAGCTAGTCTTATAAATTGTTAGATTGATCTTTAAAATATTTTCTACTATTTTGGATTTTTGCCTGAAATAGGCTAAGTTTTATGTTGGTATTTTTCTCCTTATTAAAAAAAAGAAATAAAATACATGCATTTACATTCTCTCAAGATATAGTGTTGTAGTGTGGGATTATAATACTGATACAAATCACAGTGAGAGAAGAATTTCCATATAAAAGGTTGTTGGTTGGTTTTTTGGTATGTTGGCCCTTATTGGATTATTTGCTGCTGAAGTCTTTTTTTTTTTGCGAGCTATTAAGGATAATAATCATCAGTAAACAATTATAACTTTGGGTAACTATCCTAATACAAATAATTTGTTCACAGTTATGGTTTCAAGTATTCCTATCTAATACTAATAATTTATACATAATTATGTAGTTTTAAATTACATTGACAGAATAATTTCCAAAATGAAATGAATGGCTAATCATGTCAACTTATATAAGAGGCATGAATCTTAAAATCTTTTATGCACACACACACAAAAAACGACTTTATGTAACAGCTTCTTAAAAGAGCTGAAGTGTCTACAGTTTTGTTGACCATAGCTGCTCAGATATGAGCAAAGTTGTGATCAGTTATTTATAAGTATATGTATAAAGGTTCAGAACACATGCATGCTTATGTTTTTTGTATCAAGTATATAGTTGGTTTTATGGCATGTCAATTCTTATTGGATTGTTTAATGCCAAAGTCTGTCTTTTGTTTTTGCAAGCAAGTAGAGATTTTCAAATAACTAATGATAATCCTTTGTAAACAATTACAGCTTTAAGTTATTATTCTTAATACTAATTATTTGCAGAGTTATATGGTATCAAATATTCCAATCTAATACAAATGATTTTAAAATAAATCTACTTGACCCATAGATGGAACCCTAACAGGTATTATCTTTCTGGATGAAGGAAGGGGTGACTTCAGAACTGGAGCCTCACAATCAAATGCAGTTTAGTGTCATACCCAGGACAACAAGGTTTTCTGATTGTAACACCTCCTGGGTCATGAAGATTAATAGATTCTTTTTATATTGAATAAAATTGCAAGTGACTGTTGATATTACTAACTCAAAGATAATCATTTCTCATATTGACCACTTCATATGGTATAGGTTAGGATTTTTTCTTTTGAAATTTTATCATTGCTAAAAGATAAGTACTTTTTTTTACTTTGTCCTTAGGTGTAGTTGATTGGTTTGGTTCCTTTGTTTAATTGTATGTCAACTTTAGCGGGTTATTTTATGCCAAAGCTGTCTTTGTAGAAAAACAGCAGTGATACTATTTAACCCATTGCTGGGGAGATAAAAGGGTTCATACCTTTCCCAAGGGCATTAGTCTGAAAGTGAATGTAATAGCATGACTGGAGTTTGAACTCGCTTATTTTGAAGCTGCAGTCCAGCACTTTAGACATTATGCCATGGCAACTCTTCCTGGTGTAGCTGAATTGATAAAACAGATATTAACAATCTTTCTCTGTAATGAAATAAATGAATTAAAAAGTAACTTAAGCACTTTGAGAGCTTGATAAGAAATATTGAGCATTTAACCTTGTCACAGATTCTTTTGCTGCTCCTATCATTCCTTGTTTCTTTCTTAGTAATTGGATAGTAAATAAGAAGACACACCCGGATTTCTATGAGTTCAGCTTTTTATGAAAAAGGCAATTTTGTTATAAAGTTACTGTGTAAAAAAGAAATGTGACTGTAGCATTAGAATCATTGAATAAAAGTCAGTCCATGTGGGTAGTTGATATATTGTGTATATATTTTTTAATTTTGTGTAGAAGACAGAATTATTGAAGTAAGTTCAAATTCTGGTCCAGGCTGTTGGTGTTGACTTAGCAGTAATATCTTTATAATATATGAATCTATCTCTTCCATCAACACCACCAACTGAGTTTTATAAACTTATGCAATATTTCTTGAAAGACAACATTGTATACAAAGCCAAGAGCTAGAGCTCCTAACACAGTCTAACGTTGTCTTCACTTTTCTGGCAACTTCTATGACAGCATTAGTACCAAGGTGTACTTTGGTCCTTGCCCATCCATTGGACAACATCACTAGAATGGAGAGAAAGACTTCCTGAATGGGCAACTGTCAGTCTTCTATACACTATTGATTAAATCCAGACACAGATCCATGACCTTGAGAGATTGATGAATACCATCTGATAATTCTTTTGATTTATTTCCATATTACCTGATTTGCTCATGTTTCATAAGAAATAATTAGTATTTCCAAATGCAAAAAATATTTTTTTACAGAACTGCATTGAGATGTCATTTGATTATGTTTTAATATTGGTAGCTTCTTTTTGATCATGGAAGTTAATCATTTATGTTAATATTGAATTAGTTAATATCACTAATCCAAATATGATCATTCTAAAGGGTTGAGCATTTTTTTTTTTGTGTTATTTAATCTTATGTTGAAGGCTGAGGAAAGTAGATTAAAACATTTTTTGTTGAAACTTTATCATTGCTAAAACATTGGAAGTAATTAAAAATAATTTTTTTTTGTATTATCTGATGTAGTTGAAACATCACATACAGAATCTAATTGCAAGAGAAACATTTTTGGTCTTGTAATAATATTAGAATAATTGGATTAGTCATCATCATCAAGTTGTGTTGATGGCATGGATTCTCTTGATGCTCTCTCATCATCCCTCCCTATTATCCATTGCTCTTGCCAGGTCCTCTAGACGGCATCTAGTGTTTGCACATGATTTAGAAGTAATGTTAACTGACCTGATTAGGAAGTGTATGAAAATAGGTTTTAGGATGAACAGAAGTAAGACAAAAATGATGTTCAACTGTTATGTCACAAAAACATTTATAAAATCAGAAGTTCTGAAAGAAATCATAGAATCTGACTACTTTGGAGAGATGATAGAATCAGAAAAAGATAATGAAATAGGAAGAGACATAATGGCAGGCACAACCAGTGCATAATACCAGCTATTATATATGATTTTAAAATATGTAACTTAAATAAATCACTAGAAAAGAAATTCTCTATTATCAAGCTCAATGGAAAGGACAATGTTTTGAATGACTCTTAGACATTAACTTAAACTAAAGAAATATTGAAATTATTAAACCATAAAAATGCAAGTAGGCTGGTCAGGTAGCTAGAATGGAAGATAACTGATAAAATGGTGTCCAAGAAATAATGAATGTAGCAAGAAAAGATCTAATTGAAGATGGAGAGATGAGATTATAGAGTATAATCGTAAGACATGGCAGAGGCTAGCTCAATCAAAGTCATTATGAAGGAATTGGGAAAAACCTTTGATTAGCAGCTGACTCAAAATTGCTGACAGTGATGAATACATGAATATAATTTAGTACATATTTTTTTCTTTTTGTTAATACTATCATAGATTGATTTTGATTTGTATAGAATCATGTTGAATGAATAGAGTGTATGCCACTGTACTATCAAGAATCATTGAGATATAAAGTCTTGTGTTGATTAGCAGCACATGGAAGATTGTTTGGTTAATTGTTCAAGTACATGAATCTGCCCTGCAGGCAATGCCGTGAGGTTATAGTCAATTTTAAGAATCACTGATGCAACATTTAATTGATGCTAGGCAGGTGGGAAGATCAGAAATGTTTCCATCTTAACCAGAAGGCATAAAATTAAAGCTTGAACTTGAGTTATTGATCTGGAATAATTTACTCTGTTCACATGTGTAGAACGTGATCTTGATTTGAGTTTTTAAAAAATTTATTTTTAGATTAAGTTCTGTCAATCATTATCATTAATAATTCAGTCTATTATTATCCTCTATATTTCTCAAATCCCCTTCTGCTTGGTTTTATCATCTGCGATATCAATTTGGTTACAAGAATGTGGATGGTATCATAGAAGACAAATGAAACCACTTAGTACTCCTGTCCCAGATTGGTAAGTGTCATATCTGTTGTTTATTAATAATAATGATCAACAAAGTTTCTTCTAAAAATTAATCTAAAAATAATCTCTTTATAATACTAGTGGATGAAACTATAAGATCAAAGGGTGCCGACCACTTGGAGATTGATGGTGAGGAGTCCCTGTACTGTAATGGCTAAAGTGCTTGACTACAGCCTTGAAGTAAGTGAGTTCAAACTCCATTTGCACTATTATGTTCACTTTTTGACTAATACCCTTAGGAAAGGTATGAATTCCATTCTCTATGCTATAGGTTGAATAGTATCACTACAAAGATCATTTTGACATTAAATAACTCATGAAGGTTGATATGCCATTAAACAGAGAAACCAAACTATCTGGAATAGAGGTATTGATTGGTTTTATAGGCTTCCCAAAAGCTGAAGGAATGTGGGGGGCTTAGTCTTTATTTTTATTTCTGATGTGTGCTGTTTTTTGCAGTCATACAAGTGATGACCAGAATTGTAATAAAAAGAGACAGAAATTTAGATAAAAAATATTATTTAAAATTATTAATAATATCACCATTTTTTATTTTTTATTTTACACAACTCTTGGTTATATTTTTCATTTAACTTATTTATTTTTTCTTCTTTACATTCTTTTTATAGTCTTGTTTTGGACTGGTGAAGTGTCTACTCTACTTTTTCTGCAGCAAAAGTTTAATCAAACATAATATCAATATTTGTTTTGTTACCAAAAATAATTGTTAGAATTCATCTTTTTGCGTTTGTGTCTAATATAATCATTTTTTTTTTGTTTTGAATCTTGATGTGGAATTTATCTAATATAAATTTTGAAGAAAATGAAAGTCTGCAAACTTGATGTATAATAGGGTGTTAAAAAGTACTTGGCCTGACCAAAAAGAAATAACATAGAACCGTGAAATGTACTTGCTATTCCACATATTCATCTTTTAGCTGAACACACTGCATATTGTTTCTCATGTTTAAAAAAAAACAATAAAAAATTATCTTGGTTGGTCTGAATACTTTTCAGCTCCTCCTTCTAACTACTCTTATGTGTGAACAGTTTTATATCATTTTTGTTTATTAAATCAAGGCTAACTATTTAGATAATACACTGGTAACTTTTTGCCCTACACTCTTTTTGAATTTTATTTTATGAAAAATATTTCTATGTTTTAAATGTTGACTTGGTGAAATTTTTTTTTTTTTTACAAAGATATGTCTTTGCTTTGAATAAGCCTAGCTGACATTGATATCTTATTAGAAAATTATGTTTGAACAAAAAATGAAAAAATTCACCATAAGGCATGTGTGCAAATTGATGTTTTTGCTCAAAGACTTGGTGTCTTTTTCAGAATGAAGATCCCAGATATAGATTAAACTCATGCTGTGACAACATAAGAATTAGAAATGGACATCTTTGCTCTAACCATTTTCTTTTTGTCTCTGTGCATCTACTTATACGAAAGTTATTTTTCTGTTGCAATATCAGGTTAAAATTGGCTAGAGTGCTAGAAAAAGTTTGTTTTTGGTCAGACAACCAGTGAACTTGTTGGGTTTCTATTGTAACAGCTATCAGTCAAGGAGAGGAAAGTAAAATTGATATGTTAAAAAAATTATTAATGAAAAAAAAAACCCAAAACATGGAAAGTTATTATAAAAAGAATTGGTCCTGTTGGGTTCCCATTGTAACAAGTAGTCCATGATGATATTGATGTTTTTACTTAGGAAGAGTGAAGGATTCTCATAAGCATTTTATAGTTATTTAGATTCTTGATATAATGGAAATGATTAGAAAATGCTGCTCAGTGCAAATGTAGATTCCACAAAATGATCATTCAGTTGCAAATTGGACTGGAAATTACTTTATTCCTAAAGTAAGAGTATTTTGAGTATATTGTTCAAATAAAAAGCTGTTTTTGCCAAGTGATGGTTACATGTAAATACCAGAATTCTAGTGATATACAAAACATCTTCAACGTTTTGTATATAATTTTTTTTAACCTCATTCAAACAATAATAATACATTTGGTCTTCATGCAAATACTGTTTCAAATAGTTGAAAGTCTTTTTTTTCTTTTTTTTTTTCTTTTTTCGCTTGTTTTTATCATCTTTATTTTCTGCCTCTCATTTATCAAGTTGACTTTCTTTGCTTATTCATTTTTATTTTTATCAAAGTCAATCTAAGAAAATAGAAACTTCAAATATCTACAAAAATCATTTGTAAAAGAATATTTTTTCTTTTATACAGGACATTAACACTTATAAGATATTTGGAAATCCTGAAAATATATATATATATATATATTGGTGGTGGGGAGTCCCTGTGGCATAATGGCTAAAGTGCTGGACTGTGGCCTTGAAGTGAGTTTGAACTCCAGTCACACTATTCTGTTCACTTTTGAACTTATACCCTTCAAAAAGGTATAACCCCCTTAATCCTCTAGCTATGGGTTAAATAATATCACTACTATTCTTCTACAAGGATGGCATTGGCATTAAATAACCCGTGATGGTTAATATGTCATTAAACAAAGAAATCAAAACAAAATATATATTGTCCAGGTTAAAAGTACAATATTGGTAACCTCAAGTTGAACTTTTTTAGACCTTATTTTTCTGTTGCATTTGGGAATGAGAAAAATTTCAGTGAATGGTAAATTTATCATTAGTAAATTATTCATGGCTTAATTTAGGATTTAATTATTGCTTTTAGAAATTTTATAGTAAGAGTTTCAGGGTTAGGGAAACCCTATATTATAAGAGTAATTAATCTGATATGATGAATTTTATCACAAATTGATTTTTTTTGTTTTGATTTTTTGCAGTTAAATTATATAATCTTAGCACAGTTTTTGATAATATTACTTGCATGTTAACTGAATCATCAAATTGTTATCAATTTTGACTTCAGATTCAATAATGCTGAGAATTCCATTAAGCACAAATTAGTTGTGAAAGGAACAATCAGTTTGTGATTGCTTTTATAGCTATACTAGGGTAGGATGAAATTCATTCAAACTAATACTGAATTCAGTTAAATTGTTAACAAATGTCTGTGGACATATCTAAGAATGATTGATTGGTTCTCTTCAAAAGATCCATGCTAAGGCTATCAATTTAATTCAGGATTCTAAAAATGAATAAGATGAAATAAGACATCATTTTATCTATATTCTAACAAATCTTTGGGTCCTCTGTTAGAATATGAGTAACATCTTATCTCCAGTACCACCATAAAAACATGAAAATAAAGTAAAATAAAGAGTAAAAGAAAAAGATCTGACTGAAATCAGCTTTCTTTCCTGGTTCTTTTTCAAATTCAATCAAATTGTTGTATTGTCATCACTCACCACAAGTCTGTTAAGCAAAAAAAGGATTTTGGACCCAAAGTGAGAACTTACTGATTATATTTCATTATAATAATAATTAAAAAAAAAATTGTTCTTTTCATGTCCTATACTCCAGGATTTGCATTCTTATTTACCCCTAGGGGTTTACTCTGGAATCAACATCATCATCAAGCCATATTATAAGCATAGATTCCCTTGACTCTCTTTTACTACTTGTCTCTATAGGCCATCATTCTTGGTTAGTCCTCTTGATGGCATCTAGTGTCTATACAGAGCTCATAAATACAAGGTTTTGCTGGTTGACCTACACTGATATATCTATGTATAGGAGTCCATATGAGAATATTGTTTATGAATTTGTCCTTACTTCTGCAGTGCCCAACATACTTGCCCATCTTACCTGGATGGTTTGTGAGATGGGAAGTAAGTGGCTGTAAAGCTGCTTCCAGGATTTATTCAAAACAGCACACAACATTCTTGTGTAATTCCCATCTAGCTTTTTCTCCTGACATTTCATTAAAGCCCAAGTGGTGCAACCATACAATAGTACTGATATGGCTACAGCTTGGAAGAATTCTCATTGTATTTTATCTGAGAGATCAGTCAAAAAATTGCTATATTTTTATTTTTGATCCTGTCAATCTCCCATAAACTTTTTACACATAATAAATATTCGTACCAATCTTAAAAATGTGTATATATTATTTTTGGAAGGCCTTCTTGTTAATTATTTAAGAAAAGTTAAGAATTTTCTCCTTGAATAATTTTGGCAGGTATTGAGTGAAATTTGAGAACTTGAGTAGCTGTGATCAGCTAAGATGTTAGAGAACAGAGTACTGGTAATTTAAAAAAAATCATTTATTCATTAATCTCATAGGATGAAGGTTATAGGATGTGTCCTGTTAAATTCCTGTTAGAAACTTTTTATTGGTAAGTGTGTAGTGGTATTACATTCTGTGAGTTATGGAGCTGAAGCTGTAAGTGTGTAGGAAGATTAGGAGTTTTTTACTTTTTTAATAATACTGACCTCTTCTTACTTGAGATGTCAGTATCAAGTAATTATATCTGGCATAGCCTTTTACTGCTCGAAAAGTTCTCTGCTTTAGGATGAGAATTTAGTTTTGTTAAAATATGTTTAGAATTTTCCTTTTGAGCAATAGATTTTTATTCTGGCATTGCCTATTTAAGTTTTGTCGTTAGTTTTATAAGCTAGCGTAATTTTTTCTATTTTATTTGGGGGGGTTGTCATTGTGTATTGGTTAAAGTGCTGGAATACAGAATCGTAGTAGGTGAGTTCAAACTCCAGTTGTGCTATTACATTCCCTTTTGGACAAATACCCTTGGGAAAGGTATGAAACCCCTTATTCTACTAGCTACTGTTCTAGAAGGATGGATTTGGCATTAAATAACCCAAAATGGTTAATAAGCCATAAAAAACAACCAATCTATTTTATTTTGATATTATTTATTTTGCTTTTTATCATTTAGCAAGGTACTGCTTTAGAGAAGTTAGTTTTCTAACTTAGTTGAGTATCATCTATATTATTAATCTGCTTGCTGTCTGAAAGATAATTATTGTTTTGTTTTGGGGTTTTTTTTTTACATTTAAATGTACATCAAAGATGGTTATTATTTTCCAAACCACCTAATTTTGGCTCGCTTTATTTGTTCAATGGGATTATTTAATGCCAAAATTTAATTCCTTTGTGAATGTTTGATTGTAATCATAACTAAACTTTCAATATTGCTATTTTTTTAAATTTCACTTTTTTTTGTCTATAATTATTTGTTAGAATACAAATACATGATATGAAATATTCCTATCTGATACTAATAATTTATACATAATTGTATAGTTTATAGTAACTATTACTCATTATTTAATAATAATCTTTTGTTTGTACACCGTTACATAGTTTCAAGTATTCTTGTCTAACAGCAATAATTTGCAAGTAGTTATATGGTTTCAAGTGACTTATAATGATAATAATCCTTAGTACATAATTAACACTTCAAGTAACTATTCTTAATTCAAATAATTTGCACACAGTTATATTTGAATAGCTCTATATGATGTATAGATTGGACCTAATAGGTACTACCACTCTGAGTCAAGGTAGATCTGGAAGTAATGGCAATGAAGAAGTACTCCACATTCTCAAGAGCTCCACTACTGGAACCTCATCACTGTATGTAATTTAATGTTTTTTTGGTGTAGGATGTAGTCAGCATATTCTATGCCCTATCAACAAGGCTGACAGCCTGATATGTAAGATGCTTTTCTATCTAGGATCAGTGTGTAGTATCTGCACAATCTTCAGTCCTTTTGCACTGGAATCAGTTACATATTCTGATGTATGAAAAACTACATATGTAATCATATCAAATGGGAAGGAATTGGGGAATGTGAGGGGAGGAGGAGAGAAAAACACATAGAGGAGGAGGAGGAGGAAGGGATGAAAACAAGACAGCCAGGCTTGCTGGTTGGGTATCAAGAGACAATGAGTAAGAGACTGAAGGCAAGTAGTGATAGAAAAGCTTGAAAAAATGCAATACATTAAAGTTCTTTTGGAAGAAGTAGAGTAAAAGAATATACAAGAAAGAGGATGCAGTTGGAAATATTTGTGCATTCCTTATTCCTTTTTCACATATAGAACTAATACATGTTTTGTATGACATCTTAGAAAAAAAAAAAAAGAAAAGATGGATGGGCAATGAAGATTAGAAGAGATAAAGGAGTAGATATGTAGATAGAAACAAAGGGTAAGAGAAAATCAGAGGGATTAAATAATGGATAATCTTAGTTGTCATCACCTGTGGAATTTCGATTGATCTGACTAGTTTTTAATGTTGTTATGATGATGATAATAATAATGATGATGATAATAGTATTTCAAGTTAGAAATGAATCAGTTGATGTTTTTTTTATTTTTTCAGAGAATTAAAAAAAAGAAAGAAGTTGTTTACTTGGCTAAAGATTCTAGGATGTTTGTATATCAGTCAGATAAAAAAAAAAATTCTTTATATTTATTTATTTTCATGTGTGATATTGGAGATAGGTTGTTACTTATATTCTAATAGGAGACTCTAAGATTTGTTAAAATATGGATGAAATGTCTTTTATTTCATCTTCATTCAGGATTCTAAAAATAAGTTGATTGCCTTAGCATGGATCTTTTGAAGTGAACAAATCAGCCATTCTTAGGTATGTTTGCACACTTTTGTCAAAAAACTGATACTCATTTACAAAAAAAAAAGTATTCTATCAAATATTGTACATTAATCAATTTGATTACAATCTTTTATATATCACATCTGCTGTTGATGACTTTTTTGACCAATAGGATTTAAGCACTGAAGCACTGATGGAAGAAGTGTGTACATTGCAAAGGAAACTATGTTGAAAAATCAACCTCATTTGGTCATATTCCATGAGAGTATCTTGGTCAGCCTATGAACTTTTCAGCTGATCCTAAAAAATTATTTTCTTACATTATATAGAAACAAAATTAAGTTTTAAAATTTGTTTATGCAAAAACAAACTCAATTGGAACATTTTCAGAGTCAGATACATGCATATTTAAAAATTTTACTGAAAGTCAATTAGCTCTGAAGTTCCTTTGTGTGTATTTCTTTAATATATATTAAAGAAACTTCAGTATTTCTTCTTCTTGCTATAAACCTTGAACTTGGAAGGGTATAAATCAAATTAAGCTACCAAAGAGGAGGGTGTTTGAATTCTGTGTAAATTGTTCTGCTTTCTTTAGGCTGGCTTGTATCAAATATTACCAATTCAGCATTGGATATAGAATTATAAACTTTTTAAGTTTCAACTGTATATCAACTGTGTGTATAAGTTTAGTTCAGTTTGGACTCTTTAGGTATTTTCTGTTTCTTAATCTAAGAGAAAGTAGACAGTTATGAACTGCCAAAATTTAAAAATCTTAACAGGGAATTTGAGGGGAGAATTGCTTGCATGCTTAAAATATTTTAATACATACCAGCTGTATATATGATTTTTTTTATTTTGTTTGTTTGTGTGTATGTGTGAGTGAAAGAGAGAGAGGATATACCAAACAATATTTGGTATTGAAAAAAAAAAAACAAGGTTAAGACGGTGATAATGACAAAAAAAAAAGACTAATTTTATGATGCTATACTCACTAACTTTCACTGGTACTGTAACCTGGTTTGGTCATGAGGCACTACTTATTATAGTGTCTTGAGTATGAATAGCCTCGTGGAGCCCATTCTTTTCTAGGTCTACAACTGGTTTGAATTCAGTGTTTTCCTTCTCTTAGACTGATTGCCATACCAAAGTCAAAGAGCCCAGTCTGCTTTACTAATAACCTATAGCTGGTGGGAGAATAATTGGATTCATACCTTTCTTAAAGGTATTACCATTATGTAAAATGCAAACAGCTTTGTTCAGGATTTGAACTTGGCCAACAAATGACCAATGTTTAATTGAGTTGTTAGTGATACATAGCAATACTTTGAACCATTTAACTGTGTGCAAACGAATGAGTAAAATAACTTACAAGCGTTAATATGCCATAAAACCCAAACAAACATACAATATCCATGTAAATGTCATTGAAATAATATATAGTTGATAACAGCTGATAGACTGAGTCAAAAAAACACCCTTGAAAACAAAAGCAAAATAATAAATAACAAAGCCTGAAAACAGAACCAAAATGAGTAAAAAATAAAACAATACACACGCATACCAAAAATTTTCTTTAATTTTTCTTTTTGTACAATGATATAATTGTGGTCCCATTGCTGATATTATTGATTTTTATGAAATCTTTGATATTCACTTTCTTAAACTGCTGCCAATCATAGAGACTTCATCTTTTTTTCTTTTTCCTGACAGTTAAGTAATGCCTGCTGAAATTATTCAAAAGAAAAGAAAATCTTTAATAATTAGCATCAAAGCCTTTAGAAAAATAATTGGTTCAGGAATTAAGATTGGTACAAATAGATGTAAAAATTTTGCCTAAATTTGAGACATATAAATGAATTTTTGCAAATGTCTCATAAATAGATATTGGCACCTTTTTGGGGTTTAAAAAAAAACAAAAAAATCTTGGCCATTGGTTAATAACTTTTTGTTTTCTTTGATTTTTGCATTCTTATTCTCCTTAATGTAAGTTATGTGATAAAAGTGATAATAATAGCAAATAAACTTATCTTTTTTATCAATAATAACAACTCATTTCATAATACCACCTTGTTGGTGGAGCTTAGTCTATATGCTAATTGTCTCACCTGTAGAGGGGTAAGACTCCTCCCTTTCCAATAAAGGGGTGTCCTTGGTATGATACTGAACTGAATCTGATAATGAGGTTCCAGATCTGATAAGTGTGGTGAACCCCTTCATTGTCATTTTCCATTCTGACCCTGAGTGGTGGTAACTGTTAGGGTCCCATCTACGTGTCAATTTAAAAATGATTCATATTCGATAGGACTATGTTGAGACCACTGAAGTTGGCAGTAGTGAAAGGAGGTGGTTGGGGACAATTTCATGAAAAATATTGAAAAATGAAACTACAACATTATTGTATTATTTATTTATTTATTTTTTTAATTTAGTGACACTTATCATTACTTAAAATAGGTTACATTCTCAAAAAATATTTCATTAACCTACAATAAAATTGAATCTCTTGTATTATATTAGAAATGTTGGCTTGTGCAAGTTTTTTTTTTTTTTGTAATGAAAATTCTTTGTAGATAAGTTGCCTATATTCTTCTAACAAAGAGAAAGCTGCAAAAACATTCTTTTGTTGACAGAAGCAACAATAACATAACAATCAGTGAATGCAACCATTCAATAATGCCAGAACAAAATACGATAAGAGAAAACCTTGTGTTAGATAAGTCTGCTTTTAAGGTTTTTTTTCTTTCTTTTCCATTCCCTACCTCCTACAAAGAATTTCTAGTTGCAATTGAATGAATCAATTTCATGTTTTCTTAGCTGTCTTCAATGAGTGGGTGTTTCTGAATATAACCCTCTGTGTATCTGATTTCATTGGTTCTGTAAAAAGTACAGTGGTCGAGGCATGGAATCAACTAGAAATAGATACCAGAGAGAAACGGAAAACTTATCAGTTATATAAGTCCAAACTTGTATATCATTGTTACAATAATAATGTCATTCTGGCTGTGCTGTGTGATAGTTACACACCTACCAAAGATAGCAAATTCATAAATTTTAAGCTTACTCAATAAAATAATCTTGGATTTTTATGGGAGGAAACTTAAGTTTTCTCTTCTCCTATTGTTAAGTATTTTTGTAGGTGTTCTGTAATGGCCTCTTCAGCTGGTTGTATCATATAGTACTGAGTGTAAATCAGGGAAGAAGAGTGGCAAAAATAAAGGTTGAACAATATTCTGCTATCATACCTCCTGTATTTGTTTTACAATGAGAAATTCTATGTATATATAGATTTGTTGAATGAATGAATTTATTAATGAAAATAGTATTTTGTAAAAAAAATAATAGTGGAATTATTCTAAAGCCAATAAATTCCCACTTTATTCAATTTTTGAAAATATCCATAAAATATGACTTTGATACTAAACATATTTAATTTTCTGTCAAGATTACATTTAGGAGGACTTATTCTGCAAAATTCACAACAGAGTAGTAAGTTTAGCACTGTAGTACACCTTGTGACAATAACTATTGTATGTCACTGTATAGTAGCTATTATTATCATTATAGCGGTAGTAATAATAGTAACAACAAGTAGTCTCTTAAATGTATTGCTTAAAGTAAAGGCCTTAAAGTTTATAGTTTTATTTTCCAATATGAATTAGGAAATCAAGTAAAGCTTTTGACTAGTCTTTTAATAGTTGATTACATATTTGCAAAACCTGTAATACAAATAATTTGGTTGAGTTTATTTGTTTAATGACATATAAACTCTTTATGGGTTATTTAATGCTAAAATTGGATTCATTTGTTAATGTTTGATTATCATCATCATCATCATCATCATGTGCTGGTAGCACGGATATCCCTGACCCTCTCTCATTACTTTTCCCTATCGTTCATCGTCTCATGCAGGTCTTCTGGACAACATCCCGTATCCTCACATAGTTGCTGAATGTATGTTCGTGCTGGTCGTCCTGCTTTTGCACGGCCATGTATAATGGTTATCTTTCGATGGCTGTTTTATTCTCTTCTATAGAAGCCACTCTTATAGAGGAGCAGCAGTAGTTCCAAATGTTTGATTATAATCATAACTATATTTTTAGCATTCCATTGCCATCAGTTTTTTTTATTGGATTTTATTTGTCTATGATAA
Source organism: Sepioteuthis lessoniana (assembly GCA_963585895.1). NCBI lineage: Eukaryota > Metazoa > Mollusca > Cephalopoda > Myopsida > Loliginidae > Sepioteuthis > Sepioteuthis lessoniana. The sequence continues at coordinate 39,365,682 of OY757907.1, read as the reverse complement.
TCATTTGTTTGAACACATTTATATGGTATCAAGTATTCCTATTTAATACCAATAATTTTTGGGGGGGGTCTCCCATAGTATTTAACATACTGGACTGTAAGGAAGTTCAATCTTCAGTTGTGTTATTGTAGTCACTTTTGTATTAATATCCTTGGGAAAGGTATGAACCCCCTTATCTCCCAGCTATGAATTAGATACTACCACTACCACCCTTTTGCAAGGATAGCTTTGGTATTAAATAACCCACAAAAATTGATATGCCATTAAGCAAAGAAAGCAAACCAAAAAAATTATTTGCACAGTTATATTATTTTACATATTCCTACCTGATTCTAATAATTTTCAGACATCTATTTGACCAATAGATAGGACCCTAATAAGTACTACCCATCTAGCTCAGAGTGGACCTGGGAGTAGTGGCAATGAAGGAGTACTCCACTGTAACTTCACCACTGAGTTGCCCAGTCGACTGAGGCTGTAGAATACATCGACTGCTTCTCTGCAGAGGGGTAAGAGTGTCCTGGTTATGACACTAAACAATCCGATGGTGAGGTTCCAGTGATGCTGAAACTTTGTGGAATGCAGAGCACCCCTTCACTATCATTGCTCCCAGGTCCACTCTGGTCCGGAGTGGTAGCACCTGATAGGATCCTATCTATGGGTTAAATAGAACAAACTGCATACTTATGCTAAACTGAATTGTTTGAATTAGAACTGTTTGATTAAACTGAATAGCTTGAAATAGAAATGTTTTTGACAATTAATCTGTTCTTGTGCTAAACTGAATTATTTGAAATGAAACTGTTTTTGACATTGAAACTACTTATGCTAAACTGAGTTGTTTAATATAGAACTTTTAACATTTAACTGTGTGTAATGAAAATCTATACTTAAACTAAACTGAATTAGCTCTGTTTGAATAAACTGAATAGCTTGAAATAGAAATGTTTTTGACAATTAAACTGTGTACTCATGCTAAATTGAATCTTTTAAAATAGAACTGACTATTTGCATAAAAATGGATTTGGCGTTAAATAACCTACAAAGGTTGATATGCCATAAAATCCAAACAACCAAATCATCACCACTGGGTGCAGTTTAATGCCATACTCAGGAAATGATACTTATAGTTATGCCACATATCGCCATAACAACTTACTTTAGCAGGGTCTAACTTACCTGGTAAATATATGCTTTGGTAGGGTCTATAATAGGAGACACAATTGGTATGATCATTATTTTCATCGGAAATGGTCTTGGTGAGCCGTGTTCAAAGCCTGGATGAGACTGTTAACATTCTAGTTCATGCTACTTACTACCTTTGCAAAAGGCATGATTCAATCTCTTCTCTCAACAACCATGGGTAAATTGTAAGACTCACTGGGCTTTCTAGTTTTTGTATTTACCCAACCCTTCCATCACAAGCAGGATATGATACAAGGTCTATTTTTAAGCAGAGTACAGCTGGTTTGAATTCAGTTTTCCTTCTAGACTGGTTACTGTATTAAGTCTAAAGAGTCAGTCTGCCTTACTATTTACCCATAGTGGGAAGGAGGAAGAGATGGATTCATCCTATTCTTAGGGGCATTAGCATGAAAAGAAACACAATTTCGTATAAGATTTGATCTCTGGTTGCAGAGTCCATTTCCTATGGTGACAACTGTTATACCACTGGTATGATTTATTGTAGAGTATAGAGCAGTCACCACACCATATGCCAGTGATATTGCTGTAGTGTCAGTCTAAAAATAGTACGCCACATATATATTCATGTGATTTTATTTTTGATTAGAGAAGTATTGTAATTTTATTTTTGGTCACAGTTTTAGTGCTGTAGAGTTTGGTAATAAATGATACCTAATGATAACCATTTTGATTGTACATTATTCCATGCTGGTTTAGAAGAACATTGTTTTATAAAGAATTGTAAGGGATATACATATGTATGATAGTGTATATGCAAATGTTATAACTATTGGGACAGAGGTAATAATTAAATTTCTAATTAGATGGTTGATTGATTGATTTTACTCGCATATCAACTCATTTAGAGTTATTTTATGAGTAGAGCTTTGGGAATCATGCTAGTATTTACATTTTTTATTTAATTGTTTGAGATGGTTCTATTAAATATGCATAGTTTTCAAACAGGTCTATGGGACTCTAACATGTACCACTCCCAGTCAAAGTGGAACTGGGAATACACCTTCATTGCTATTACAGCAGTGAAGGAGTATTCTACACTTGTCCAGATCTCCCGAACTGGAGACTCATCATCAGATGCAATTTAATGTTACACCCAGGATATTTTTCTTAGGAGGGATCTTACCCCTCTGCAGTGAATACAGTCACTGTATTCTAAGCCTTACTGACAGAGCAGTCTGTATAAACTAATCTTGAGTGTAAGGATAATTTTTATGAGTTGTATTAGACATTTATTTGTTATAAGAAACAAAGGAAAAGAAATGGAATTATTTGTTATTCATTTTTTAAACTTATCACTCCTACCCTACCACAAGTTTTGAATCTATCCAAGCAGTTTGAAACTTAGTGTGTCTGTTTCTGCTTTAAATATCTATTGATGTACTTATTTAGTAAAATTCCATGTACACATATTTCAAGACAATTTTGTTGGATTTTATTTTATTTTTTTCTGATTAAAAAACCCCAAAAACAGAAGTTATTCTGGAAGATGCGTTTTTATAAAAGAATCTACCACAAAGTCATTCCAGCTACTTCCACCAAATAATGTCATCAATAGTCATTATATCTCAAGTGTTATGGTATTTTTATTTGTTCATTTAAACAATGGAAGTGGAGAAAGAAACTTAATGTTCTGGAAAAAAGAATCTGGTGGGAAGCCTTTTATATGATTACACAGTATAAGCCTTTCCTTGTCTGCTACTATTGAGAATGAGAAAAGCTGGCAGTTGTAGCTTTAGAGTGCATTACTTGAATATCTGAACTCTCAAGCTGTTTTTCAATAAGATGCAGTTAGTTGAAGAATCTTACTCTTGCCCTAGCAGGTACATTGTGAACAGATAATTGAATTAATAATGAAATGATGAAGATCAATATTTCATTCATTTCCTGAAGCTGCATGAATTAAAATCTATCAAAATAATTAACATGATACATTATGGTTTACCAATTGATTGACTCTAGTTTCTATTTCTTCAAGATCACATTTTAATTTTATGATAAGCTATGACTCTATTTTTTGTAGAAATGAATTTGCTTCAAAGACATGTATTTCTTGTGTGAGTGTAGGATCTATATACCAATACCCTTATAACTACATACCTACATTCATGGGTATCTAGCAAATAATTGTTAATGAGTTTGATTCTCATTAGGTGCTCCATACTTCTGGCTTTGTACCAAATTAAGCTTAATAAATGGTTATATACTTACCTTCATTCTTGAGATTTGGTGCATATCCCATTAAGAGGTTTTGGTAGGGATAGATAAAGTAGATGAAATCTAATCTCCCTTATACCCACACACATGTTTTTATTACATAGGTCAGCAAGTCAGCCATATAATGAATTAATTCTTACTGCAGCAACTCTCTCCATAACAACTTTAATTTGACACCAGTCTCACCAACCTCTCATCTATGTTTTCTCACTTTCACTGAACTATATTTTAACTGCTTTATTTTTTAACTCTCTAAAATTTAACTCTACTTAAAAAGCAAACATGCATGTATCCAATTTCTACAACTAGATATCATGTTGATGCACTTAAAGATGGTGGAATGCAGTAGCAATCTGTTTTGATAAATAAATAATACCTAATAACCATTTTGATTATACAATATTCTACTAGGAATGATAAAATCTTGGTATCAGGATTGGTTTAGAAAATTAATGTTTTACAAAGAATTGTAAGGGCTGTCCAAATACCAGCAAAATATTGCCAGTTAACCTTAAGAATATACCTTGAAGAGAGATATCATTGCTGACACTAGTATTGTATCAACTGACTCCACGTCCAAAATTATGGAGTTTTCTGTTATCATCTGTGTGTTCTTGGAGACAATGATTAGATTCCAAAACCACCTATTTTTGTATGTTATTGATATTTTTTTTAGCAGTTTTGGTAACCTTTACAAAAATCAGATCATTTTAATAGAGATTAAAGGAAATAAAATTAACTAATTAAGGATTTTCTAATGTACTCATTTTACACATTATTTCAGTGTGCTTATAAGGTATGTTTAAAATAAATTAGATATATGAGTTGGCTGAAAAGTTAGTAGGCTGACCAAGATATTCTTATGAAATGTGACCAAATGAGATTTATTTTTCAACATGGTCCTCTTTGTGGTTCACGCACTTCTTTCATCAGTGTTTCAGTGCTTGGATCCCATTAGTAAAAAAAGAAGTCATCAACAGCAGATGTGACATCATCATATGAACTTTTCAGCCCACCCTCATATATAAGATTGTTCTCCAGTTCTTATTCTTTGAAGATATAAATTTGATGAAAATAAAGTCCAATATTTGATAGAATACTTTTCTGTAAATGGGTATCAACAGCAGATATGATATCATCATATGAACTTTTCAGCCCACCTTCAGATATATCATGTATATTCATAAAGAATAGATAAAAGTTGGCAGGTTTAAAGATAAATTCAATTATTAAACATATCTATGACTTATCTGAATGTTGTCTAAGAAGTTCATATATGCTACCACCCTGTTGACAGGACTTAGAATACACAGACTGTATCTCCTGCAGAAGAGTAAGACCCATCTTCCACTCAAAAAAGGAATGTTCTAGGTATGATATTAAACTGTATCTAGTGGTGAGGCTTCAGTTCTGGAGCTTTGGGGAGTGTAAAGTACTCCTTCATTGTCATTACTCCCAGTTATGTTCTGAACCAGAGTTTTAATGCCTCTTAGGGTCCAATGTATTTATCAAATAGATCTGTTAGAAAATTATTTCTATTAGAGAAGAATACTTGATACTCTGTAATTGTGTTCAAATTATTTGTATTAAGAATAGTTACTTGAAGCTGTAATTATTTACTCAGAATTATTATTATTATTATTAGTTACTTGAAACCATATTACTGTGTGCAAATAAATGATTATCATTAAATAAAAATAGTCAGTCATATAATTGTGTATAAATTATTAGTATCAGATAGGAATACTTGAAACCATATAACTGAGTACAAATTATTAGTATTAGATAGAAATACTTGAAACCATACACATAACTGTGTGTAAACAAATGATTATTTATTTAATAGAAATAGTTGAAACCATATAATTGTGTATGAATTATTAGTATTAGATAAGAATACTTGACATATAACTTGCCCAGTCAGCTGGGGCTGTAGAATACACTGACTGCTTCTCTGCAGAGGGGTAAGACCCCCCCCCCCAACGAGTGTCCTGGATATGACACTAAACAATCTGATGATGAGGTTTCAGTAATGTGGGAGCTTTGGGGAATGCAGAGTACCCCTTCATTGCCATTGCTCCCAGGTCCACTCTGGCCTGGAGTGGTAGCACCTGATAAGGGTCCTATCTATGGGTTAAATAGAACTAAACCTTAGTTTGAGTTTACTGTTTTTTGCATTTAAACTGCATATTTTTGCTAAACTGAATTGTTTAAAATAGAACTGTCTTGACTTTTAACTGTGTACTTATGCTAAACTGAATTATCTGAAATAAAACTGTTTTGATATTAACTCTGTGTATTGCCCAATTGGCTGGAGCTGTAGAATACACCGACTGCAGCTCTGTTGGCAGTAGAGCCCTCCCAAAATGAGTGTCCTGTGTGTGACACTAGGCAATCTGATGGTAGGGTTCCAGTGATGCTGGAGCTTTGGGGAATGTGGAGCGCCCCTTCATTGCCATTGCCCCCAGGTCCAATCTGGTTCGGAATGGTAGGGCCCTATCTATGAGTTAAATAGAATTAAACTGCATACTTGTGCTGGGCTGGGTTGTTTGAATTAGAACTGTTTAACTAAATTGAATAGCTTGAAATAGAAATGTTTTTGACAATTAAGCTGTACACTTACATTTAAACTGCGTGCTTATACTAAATTGAATTGTTTGAAATGGAACTGTTTTTGACATTGAAACTGTACTTACACTAAACTGAATTGTTTCATATAGAACTGTTTTGTGTAAACAAAATCTGTACTTATACTAAATTGAATTAGCTGAATTAGAACTGTTTGAATAAACTGAATAGCTTGAAATAGAAATGTTTTTGACGAACTGTGTACTCATGCTAAACTGAATTTTTTGAAATAGAACTGACTATTTGCATAAAAATAGATTTGGCGTTAAATAACCTACAAAGGTTGATATGCCATAAAACCCAAACAACCAACCAACCTTGACATATAACTATGTGCAAACAAATGATTATAGACAAATAAAAAAGTACAATGGAACATTGAAAATAGTTATGATTATTCCAGAAATTATAAGTGTAAACATGATCAATATCACACAAAGTAATCTCTCAATAGATCCTCAAACCACTTGTTAGAAAATATTCCCAGATAATGTTGACGTATTGTCAAAATGAAGAAACGGCTACACCAAATATGTTAATATAAACACAGTTTATGCAATTCCCTAAAAACTGAGCCTAAAATAACCCCAGACAGGTTGACATGTCATTAAAATCAATCAATTAATCGAGGGTAGGGAGTCCTCTTGGTGTAGTGTCTAATGTGCCGAACTGGGACATTGTAGTTAGCAGGTTCAAACTCTAGTTGTGCAATTATGTTCACTTTTGAACGAATACCATTGGGAAAAGTATGAATCCCCTTATCTCCCCAGCTATAGGTTAAGTACTACTACTACTACTACAATTATTTATGCTAAATATATATATATTGTAAAATTCCTGATTTCCAAAGTATTATATTCTTGCAAGCCCTGTCAGTAGAGCTTAGAATATGTTGACTGCACTCTCTGCTGAGGAGTAAAAAATCCTCCCCTGGATGTCTTGGGTATGACACTAAACTGTATCTGATGGTGAAGCACCAGAATGTGGAGTACTCTTTTACTGACATTACTTCCAGGTCCACTGACCCAGAGTGGTAGTACCTATTAGGGTTCCATATATTTGTCAAATAGATCTGTTTGAAAATTATTTCTATTGGACAGGAATACTTGGTATCATATAACCATGTGTAAAAATCTTAAGAAACAAGTAACAAAAAATGTAAATATAAATGTACAATGTATGCAATTCCCTAACTTCTAGACATAAGATAATGTTGACTGGTTGACATACTGTTAAAATCCTTCTATCATCTGAAGTAATTTAAAAAAAAAAATTTTTTTATTAGAACTTTGGATGCCAAAATAAAAGAAACTTATTTTGATTGTGTCTTAAAATTTTTTAATTGGTTTATAGTTATAGTGCTGAAATAATTTAAAAAATCTATGAATCAGTAACTATGTCCATACATAAATACACACACACACACACACACACACACACACACACACACACACACACCTATTTGTAAATAATAGGTTATCATATGAGTAATTAATAATTTTCAAGTGTCAAAAGTCTTAAGGAAAAAGATATGAAAAAAGTACTCTAAGAATAATTTTACTGCTATTAAATTCTATTTTAGATGATATTATCAGAAATCTATAACAGCTGTGACAGATTTCTCAGGTTGAACTTAATTTTATTTCAAAAATATTTCAGAATAATCATTAATATTGTTGATGTGATCTTTCTCTGCCTTGGTTTTCACAGTTATGATTTTCTTTGTAAGGCAGCAATTTTGTGTTCCATTGATCTTCAAAGATTTATATCTGTTTGTCTTTAGGTCTTCATGGATATTTTTAATTCTAGGCAAATGCCTGCACATAAAACAGTTGTGAACATATTGAACCCACAAATGTGAATTTAGCCCAGCATACCCCTGAACCAAATATCATTGAAAAAATCTTGGTCAAATTCATTTTGACTACTCTAGATATTGATCCAGTGAAATATGACCATCATTTTTTATCTTACAATGCTGAAAAAGTTCTCAATCAAGGGAATGATTTAAAAAAAAAGAGTTTAATGGAATTTTTAGGAAGAGCTGTAGAAACTTCCATCTTTGACACATTGCCTACCCAGCTTAGAAGTGCCTTTTGCAGCAAAGCATGAAAGTTTCAGGCTAGACTCTGCAACAAAATCACTTGATTTTTATACAAGGGGCTACCAACAAGTTTCTAAACTGACAATGAACAGAATGATCTAGAATAATGAAACATACATATTCTATTCCCAATATTAATTTAACAGTTCAACACACTTAGCACATCCTTTCTCAAGTTTCAACCCTTTAAAATAAATAAAATTACTGAAAATTAAAAAGTAAAAGAACTCATTTCTTTTTTGTTTATAATTTTATAACCAGATGCTATTCATGAAACTAAAGGTGCAGAAATTTTTAAGTCTTTTCCTCATACCCTGCTACAGGTATCACATGTCTTTTTTTTACTAAATCTGAACTAGAATTAGACTTATTAAGAGCAAGGATATTCAACTTGCCAACTTCATATGATGAAAAACCAGTGGGTTTAACTATCAATTTACCCATAACTGCTTAAATGAAACTAACATCCATATGAGAGGCAATATGATCTGCTGTAGGTTAAGAGAAATAATTTTACAATATTAAAAAGAAAAAAAAGTAGAAATATAATTTGTATAGTTTACATTTCTTTTCACAATTATCAGCTCCAACATCTGCAAAGTGCAGGATATCAAAATATCTATAGGAACCCCAAATAATTTATCCAGTCAGGTGGAGCTGTAGAATATGCCAACTCCATCTCTGCAGAAGTGTAAGACTCCATTCTCCAATGAGTGTCCTGGATGTAACGCTAAAACATTTGATGGTGAGATTCCTATTCTTTGCGGAATGTGGAGTACCTCTTCATTGCTATTACTCCTAGGTCCACTTTGATCCATAGTAATAGTACTGGTTAAGGTCTTATATGTGAGTCAAAAGAAATATCTAATCATTTTCTGTAAACCATTTGACTGTGTGTAAACAAATGAGCTCTGGCTCATTTAAAAATTGTTACCAAAATGACTATTCCATTATAAAACACATATATATCTAATATATATACGTATAAGTAAGATTTGGCAATAAATGACCTACAAGGGTTGATATGCCATAAATTGTTAGGAACCTAAGTTAGCAGACCATTACTAGTGAGTTCAGTTTTAACATATTTCTGGCCTTGTGTCACAATTAAATACTATTGGATAGCTGTATCTTTTTTTATATGCATGCTACTAATTGATCCAAGTCACACCATCTAGCTCAACACAAGTCTCTGCATTTCATATGTTAATGCTGTTTAAAATATATTTAATGTTTTACTAATGTAGATAATGATTGATGCCTAAAAGTGTTGCTGCTTTTAAACATCTGTCAATACTTTGGGTTATGGATAATTCATTTGCTGGTGTTGTTATATCAGCAATAATTATTGTGTAATTGTGGTGTTTTTAAACAGTTATCTACAGTAGTTGCTTAACATTCTCACTGCTCTGTTGGATTGTAATCTGATTGAATTACTATAGTGGGAGGCTGTAAATGGAATGTCAGGCAAACATTTCTGTGGATTGTTAATGTCATTTTTAATCTAGACAGCCTATATTAATTCTCCATCTCAATTCCAAGAATTTACGCTTCAAAAGCAAAAAAAACAAACAAACAAACTCCAAAACAAACAATGTCAGTGTTGGTCTTTTAAAAAACCTAAAGTACAAGGTACATACAATAAATTTCCCGACTTTTTTTCGTATGGGCACTTTTATTGATAGTACACAAATGAAACTCTAGTCCCCTTCAAAGTAATCTCCTCTGGCTGCAATGAACTTGTTGTACCATCCTAGCAACTTCTGGAAGGCGCCATGGAAGTCCTCTTGTGTGAGTGTGTCACAGCCTCTTTCATCTCCTCAATTCTCTCATAACAACAGCCTCTGAGCTTAGGGAATAAGCAAAAGTCACAGGGAGCAAGGTCTGGACTCTAGGGAGGCTGAGGAACTGTCTTGATGCCCATCTTGGTCAAATAGTCTGTGACAAGGATGGAGTTGTGGACTGGTGCATTGTCTTGGTGGAAATGCCACTGACCCGATTTGAAGAGTGATGGCCTCTTCCCTAGGAATCTCTTCCTGAACTCCCTTAAAACCTCAACATAGTAACCCTAACCCTTTGGCCAATCAACTCTGGTGCATTGACTTCCTTACTCCTCCCACACCTCTCATCATCCCTCACAGACTGCCTGCCTTCCTTGAATCTCTTACGCCACTCAAAAACTGATGCTTGGTTCATGCAAGATGCTCCAGAAGCAGTCTGAAGCATTCCATACGTTTCTGCGGCATTTTTTCCAAGTTTAAAACAGAATTTTATTGCATATTGTTCCTCTTAAGTATCGTCATGTCCAGATTGCATTTTTGAAATTCACCAGCTGTGACAATTAGGCTTTAGTAGGGTGTATTCCAATTGCTGCTGTAGCTGTTCATTTGAAGCTGAAATCATAAAAATTGGTCAGTCGTCTCATAAGATGTATAGCAATAACATACTGAATTTTCAAGAGTCTATGACAATTGTAAATGCCCATACGAAAAAAGTCTGGAAATTTATCGTATGCACCTCGTATAATAAAAAAAATTTTCATATTTAATTTCAATTTTGTTTTGATTTTTTTTTTCCCAGCAAGTTTACCTAGTGCTACTTGGTTTATGAAGTCATTCTACCTTATTAGATTATTTGATCTCATTTGTAGTCTTCACTTTGTTGATGGGGCTTAGAATACATTGAATGTATCACCTGAAGAAGAAAAGGGGTGTCCTAGGTATGACACTGAACTGCATCTGATGGTGAGGTTCCAGTTCTGGGGATCTGGGAGTGTGTTGGATACCCCCTCAGTGCCCCATTCTGATCTGGAGTGGTAGTATGGGTCAAATTGTGATCTGTTTAAAATTATTTGTATTTGTTAGAACCATGCACAAAAAAAGCACAAAAAATGTAAATATGAACTTACTATCAATGATATTCCCTGACTTCTAAACATAAAATAACCCTGGACATGTTGACATACCATTAAAGTCAGCCAGTCAATCAGCAAGGTTACCTAGTGCTACTTGGTTTATAAAATCATTTAACTTTACTAGATTGTTTGATCTCATTGTTTGTCAGTTTTTATTTGATTGTAATTTTTTTCTTGAAGCTGGTATTTTTCTTTTTAAATGAGCTCTTATAAATATCATTGGCTTTAAAGAATTTGTTTTAAAATGGTAAGACATTTTATTTATTTAGAAAATGAAGACATTGCATGTTGAATTGTTGTTTTCAGTTAGCAAAATATTGAACAGAAAATATAATTAATAACTGAACAATATTTAAAAATCTATATCTTAATCTGTTGCATTCTACTTGGCCACTGCCATGAGAGATGCTATGAAAGGAACTATTCTGTAGGGTATTGTAATGACATAAGTTATGAGAAACATTTATCTAAATAAGTTTTATATACACTTAAACTGAGCTCAAATTCTTAATGCTCTTGATCTTCAGTACCAGTATTTTTAATATGTCAATTTTAGGGGACAATTTCCATCAGATTTAATCTCTTCATCTAACATTTAAAATATTTTTCAATGAAGCAATTGAATTGTTGCAGTTCAATCTGCTGGTACATTTGAGTAGGTTCATAGATTATTTTGACAATGATGATATAAAGTGAAGTTGGATTTATTTGATAAGACTTACTATTTACTTGGGTGAGTCAAAAGTTTTTAATATTTTAGTCACATGGTTTTTGCATAAAGCTTTTGCTGAAGTTATGAAGGTGACAGAACCACACTAGAATATGAGATGCTGAGCTCGCCTGATATTCTCTTTTGGATTGGATCACAGCCTCAGAATCCATGGTTTTAGGTCTACTTGACCTTGCTGAATTGTTGAGATTTTTGCAACATAAGTGAAATTTCTTGAACCATCTGGTACTGTGATTAATTGCACCTTCACCTTTCACACAACAAATAATTTTGGTTGCTGCTGCAGAGTTATAATCTAATTCAAACTCATAAAGCATAAGATTTCAAATTAGACTACCTTGCATGTTCATCTGTGCAACTTATAAATCACACATGGAGTGAAGCTATGAACAACATGTCAGCACACTAACTACCATGGTACTACTAACCACAGCAGGTACCTCACATAGTTTGAATCATTTCAGTCATGTGATATATGTGCCACAAACTACCATGTACCAAAATATTGTAAAACTTTTGACTTACCCTAGTAAGTAAAGTTGGCGACCTTAGTTAAGGGTGACCCGAAGGCTCCCTTTTCAATAGCTACTACACCAAGGCGAAGGGGAGGGCGCTACTCCATTCTCTGGAATTGCTCCACTTTACCCTTGATCCTTACCTTATAATACTGAGTGCTTAGCAAGGCGGCATCAAGTACCATTTTTTGAGTCTTTGGTATGACTTGACCTGGGATTGAACCCCGGTCTCCCGGACCATTGGCAAACACTCTACTTATTAGGCCAATGGACCAATTGACGCTAACGTTTTCTATTAAGTAACCAGATAAAATCTTGATTCCAAAAAATACTTATTAACTTTTTAGAAATAGTTTTTGTCTTGATCAGAGACAGGGAGCTTGTAGTCTTCTAAATCATCAAATGTAGCCTTTCATGCTCTTGTTGAAAGACCAATTAAACTTGTGTATCTCTACTTCAGAACCTGATATCACAATGTTTTCTTGCAAAAAACAAATCTCAAAAAAGTCACTGAGAGTTTCAAAAAGTTTTTATTTCTTTTAAGTTGTATATATTAATTGGGACTAAGTTATTTACTAAAAGTTTAAACTTTTGGTTTTGTTATATACATAATAACAAACAATTTTTGAGTATAGTCTTATTAGTAGACAATAAATTTCAGTGTAACCTTTAAACATTAAAAGGTTCCTCATTTCTGGTGTTTATGTTCTGGAATATATGTCATTAATAAGATGGATCCTCTTTAAGAGATTCATAATTTTTCCTTGCATTAGTCATGAGTAAACTGCAGCCCATTCTTTGTTTAATGGCATATCAACCTTCATGGGTTATTTAATGCCAAAGCTGTCCTTGTGGAAGAACAGTAGTGATACTATTTGACCTATAGTTGTGAGGATAAGAAAGTTCATACCTTTCTAAAGGGTATCAGTTCAAAAGTGAACATAATAGCTTGACTGGAGTTTGAATTTGCTTATATCAAAGCCACAATCAAGCACTTTAGTCATTACACCATGGAGACTTATAGCCCACCTAATTTCACCAGAAAATAACATTTATTAAAATTTTGTCTGTCTCAATTTGTTCTCACTAGTTCACTTGCTCTCTATCTCAAAAATGTTTGGGGAAGCTGGTACCAAAGGGGAATAACTATTACATGCTCAACTAACCTAATTTTTTTTATTTATTTATTTTTTTTTAGTAGTGTGACCTTCCTGATGATAAGCCATTTCTCATGTGGTCCATTTCTTGAAAAAGGTTGTCCATGCCTGGTCTAATTAAATCCTGACTTTTATTTTACTTGTTACATTCACATTAACATTCTTTGTCTAAGCATGAAAATAAACATGCAGCTAAGCTAAATGCACAAATTTTCTTTATTATACTTTGTATTTATGAACAGTTCAATTGCCACTCAAAAACTTGAAGTGCATTTCCTTTTTTGGGGACTGACAAACAAGAATTCATGACTGTTAGATAAAGTATTGATAAATCAGAATTATCTTTACACATTATCTTTTTTTTTTTTTTCATTTTTTTTTTATTCACTGGTCTGGTAACATAGTTTGGTTGAGGGGACATTATTCAGGTAATGTTTCTTGAGCATGAATAGCCTGGTGGAATCCATTCCTCTCCAGGTCTACAGCTGATTTGAATTCAGCTGTCCTTCTCCTAGTCTGGTTACCATAGTAAGGTTAAAGAGCCCAGTCAGCCTTACTATTTACCTATAGGTGGAGAGAGAATAATTATATTCATACCTTTCCCAAGGTATACTCCTGCATATCTCTAAATTTTTTGCAAAATTTCTTATCTATCCACAGGTTCACACAATTCTTTTTTAAAATCTAGAATGTGAGTGTACACTGTTATAAATAGCATGTCAAGCTTGTATCTTGATTTATACTATATTTTATTGAACCTGAATAGAGCTGTTTCATTTGACAGTACACTTTTCAGAAACATATGTACAGTATTAACTGAGGTATGGCTGTATTTTGATACATTCTACACAAGCAAAAACACATGTTGGAAATAAATGGAATTATCATCATGTTGTGCTGCTAGCACGGATATCCCTGACCCTCTCTCGCCACTTGTCTCTATCATCCATCACTCCCGGCAGGTTTTCAAGGCTACATCCTGTATTAGCACAGAGCTGTTGCATATAGGTTCTAGCTGGTCGTCCTGCCTTTGCTTGTCCATGTGAAGGGGTCCACAGGAGTATGTTACTTATGAGTTTGTCTCTACTTCTCCAGCAGTGTCCCGCATATCTGGTTCATCTAACTTGGATAGTTTTCATGATGGGTGGTAAGTGGCCGTACAGCTGCTGCTTTGTGGGATGTTGCCTCCAAGACTTGTTCAATATTGCTTGCTGCATTCTTGTGTAATTGCTACTGGTTTGAAAAAACTGCATTTTATTTTATTGGTCAGATCTGACTTCCATATGACCGATAGCCTATCGATAGCTGTCCATGCCTTTGCTAGTATGGGGTATCTTCTGGTTCTTTCCTTTGTCAGCTTGAAACCCTTGTCTTTCATTTTATCAATAGGCATTCTAAGCACATAGTCTAGACAGATGATAAAGAGGTATGGGGCTAATGTGTCTTCTTGCAGCACACCTGCTACAATGTTGAAGTATTCTGTGTCTCCATCTGGGGAGCAAACTTTTACTTTTATGTTTTTATATAACATCATTATGGCTGCGACAGTTTCTTTGGGTAGGCTGTAGGCGAGTAATATTTGTTCCATCTTTCCTCTGTGTATGGAGTCAAAGGCCTTGGCGAAGTTGACAAATAATATTGTTGCCTCCAGGTTTTTTGCATGTACACTTTCAAGAATTCAATGGATAGTCAAAATTTGTGACGTAGATCTATTTCTCTGAAAGCCATTTTGGTTCTTCTTAAGTATATTCTCAATTTTGGGTTCTATGCAGTCAAAATTTGTCATGTTGTGGATCGATTGATAAGCTCCCTAAATGATTGATTTAGATATTCATTAGTTTTGATTAAAACATTAGCATACAGTAATTTGAATGCCATATAGCAAAATATCCAATTTAAAGAAAAAAATTTGTTGGCTATATTTTACTTTGCTTGTGGTGTCATCATAGAAAATGGACATTCATGTTGACCCAAGTTCAAAACCCTGGATAAGGCTGTTTGCATTTCAAATTGCATTAATATCCTTGGGAAACTATTCTCCATCTGGATATGGGTAAGTAGTAGGGCAGACTGGACTCTAACCTTTGTGTGGCAACCAATCCAGGAGATGAAAAACTCCGAATTCAAACCTGTTGAACTTCATGCATTTAACCGGGTACCAAAAAAAGAGAAGAGTTCTTTTATTTATATATATATATATATATATATATATATATATATATATATATATATATATATATATATTCATTTCCCATTTTTTATTTTCTGCCTTGGTACCATGAAATGGAAAAAAAGACAAAAACAAAACAACCCTTACTAGGGATGAGTCAACATCTTTGCTCTGTGAGGTATGAAATCATGCTAATTTAATCATTTCATATGCCAGCCTCTTCAAGCTTTCTTTAATTCACTTGACCTTGTGAATCAATAAATGAGTTTTTAATTTTTCTTTTTTTTTTTATATGAAAACAAAATTCAAGTAGGTCAGGTGTGGCTCATGGATATTTTTTTTGCTCTTTGCATTTTATTTTCATTTTTATTTTTTTAGATGTACAATAACTTTATCATTGAATAAGCTGCTAAACATTTTATTACATTTTATCGTCGATAGGGTTAGTTCCAACCAAAAATCATAATGACTTTATACTTCTTGATAAAAATGTTTACATGTTTAATAGAGAAATATAGATTTGACTTTATATTCTGTCCTATTTGTGATAAACATTTTTTTTCCTTCATCAAAGTTTCATCTTGTCAGGAGAGCTTAGAATGTACTGATTGCATCTTCTTCAGAGGAGTATGACCCTGCCTCCCTTTTAAAGACATGTCCTAAGTATGACATTAAACTGCATCTAGTGGTGAGGCTTCAGTTCTTGAGCTCTGCTGAATTGCCATTATTTCCAAGTCCACTCCAATCTAGAGTGGTAGTACATATTAGGGTCTCATCTATGGATCAAATATATCTGTTTGAAAATTATTTGTATGGGAATACTTGATACCATATAACTGTGCAAACAATTATTACAGACAAATAAAAACAAAATGATTTCAGTGGAATGTTGATAATGATCAAACACTTACAAATTTTAGCATTAAATAACCCATAAAGAGTTGGTAAGCCATTAAATATATCAAACCAAATATGAATAGTTATGATTGTAATTTAACATTTGCAAATGAATGAAATTTTGGCATTAAATAACTCATAAGAAATTGATATGCAATTAAACAAACAAATCAAATCAAAGGCTTTATTTTAATCTATTTGGCTAGAAATGCCATATTTTTCTGTCTGATTATCTTTGGTGACCTCAAATGACCTTTGTTGGGGAGTCCCTGTGGCGTAATGGACTGTAGCCTTTAAGTAAGCAAGTTTGAACTCCAGTCACTCTATTACATTCATTTTCAGACTAATACCCTTTGGAAAGGTATGAACGCTCTTGTCTTGTTCAATAGTATCACTGCTGTTCTTCTACAAGGATTACTATAGCATTAAATAACCCATGAAGGCTGATATACCATTAAACAAAAAATCAATCAATCAAATGACTTTTGTTGATTTCACATAATCTACGTTAGAGTCTGAGGTCAAGTGCGTCCATGTAAAAAATCAGGTCACTAGGACTTTGTGCATTCATCATCATCATCAAGGTGTGCTGACAGCACAGATTCCCTTGATTCTTTCTAACTATCTGTCCCTATAAGAAATTGCGCTGAAGTTTTCTAGACGGCATCCAGTGTCCACACAGAGCTGATGAATGTAAGTTTTTACTGGTCAGCTAACACCAATATGTCCTTGTGTCGGAGTCCATAGAAGAACGTTGCTTATGAATTCATTCTCATTTCTCCAGTAGTGTCCAGCATGTCTTGTTCATCTTACTTGGATGGTTTGTGAGATGGGAAGCAAGTGGCCTGATAGCTGCTGCTTTGTTGGGTGCTTCTTCCAGGATTTATTCAAAATATCATGAAGCATTCTTGTGTAGTTCCCATCTAGCTTTTTCTCCAGGTGTGTTTCGTTAGTCCAAGTGGTGCAGCCATATAGTAGTACTAACACAGCTACACCTTGGAAAAATATGCTAATGATGATTCCTCATTTCAAAAATTCAGACAAAAACATTCCTAATCTCTGAAAAAACCCCAAAAAACCCCATTTTTTAAAAACTAAAATTTTTTTTAAAATTACGATTGCTTTCTGTAATTTGATCACTTTTTTTTTAAACACCTGTCTCTAGTTGTGAGTGATGATATTTGCTGTTGGACAGTAAAAAAATACTGATTGGCTCATTTAACATTTAAAATAAAGATTGGATTTTTAATGATTGTACTTAAAGTGACTGATTCTTTTTAAAGACTTTCTGAGCTCTCACCTTGATTCATTACAGAGATGCTCTACAAAAACTCAAAAACATTCGGAAATTTAAGGGCTTGGCATAATTATCTTGTTTTGAGATTATTTAATCTTCATTTCAGGGTTTTAATGTCTTTTTTTATTTGAATATTTCAAGAGTTGAGGACAGTACTTGCTTGATTTACATTGATAATGCTAAAGTCTTTTGAAAAATGATAGCATTCAATTTTAAATAATTCTGATCTTGAGATTGTTGTTATCTACTAAACTTTGCTTAAATGAGGCATGCAGGACTCAGATTGTTTACAGTACCTGCTGTTGTTTAAGCGGTCACCCATCTAAGTATTGTACTGGCTCATTGCTGCTTAACTTTGGTAATCAGGTGAGAACCAGTGCTTTAATCATAATTTGACCATAAGTCCTGATCTTGAGATTGTAATTATAGATATTAATATTGCCAGTTTATTCTGAGCATGAAAATACAACATTATTTATTACCATAATTATTTGTGTATAAGATGCAGAATTTTTTCTGATTTTTCATCCCAAAAGTTAGGGTTGTGTGTTATACAAGAGAACTATATAATTAACTTATTTCCAGCCACACACTTCACCATATTCAGGATGGAATGACTGAAAGTATCTTGTATCTATAGTCTAAACTAATGTGTTTTATGCCATTGCAGAGAAATATCCACTGGAATATGTGTTTGTTTATAATTTTTTTCTCCCAATGTGGACTTATTTTTACTGCAAGCTTGTTACATTTTTGTGTAAACATGTTTGTGTTTGCTTTAAATAATATGGAAATTTTGTATTTTAAGACATAATGTAAACTATATATATTATTATTCTTAGTACATAGCAATAAAAAGTTAAACAAATGCCAAATTTAGATCAAATTGAGCTGCTACAAATTCTAAAAAGTCAGTGCATATAAGTCAGTATACACAAGATTTTTTTTCCAGGTTCTCATAATCCAAAGTCAGGGATGCATGTCATACATGAATATGAGGGTTAGTTGAAAAGTTCATTGGCTGACCAAGATACTTTCATAGCTGGTCTGATTCAATTTGCCCTTCACCTGGTGCAAATCCTTTGCAAGTGCTAAAAGCCCCAACACCATAACACAGCCTTCTCCATGTTTTACAGTTAGTATTATACAGGGTGCTTCAACTCTTTTGCCAACTCTTCGCTGTACATAGACCCTCCTATTTGACACAAAGATTTTGAACTTTGATTTGTCAGTCCTGTGCACCTTGGCTCACTGGAGCCTTTTTCTTCTTTAACTGTGGTTTCTTGACAGCACTTCTGCTATATAGTCCACAGAGTTTGTCCTCACAGTGGATGTTGACACATTTTTTTCATGACATTGGTTCAGTTGTTCAGTGATGTTTAAGTTCAAAGTTACTAAAGATGACTTGTATTTAGTATAATAAATAAAACCATTGTGGTGCTTAACTTGTTTCATTAAAAATAACACTTTTAGGATGAGAAATAAAATTTTTTTTTGACATTCATTTGATATTGGAATTTTCTGTGGTGGCACAGATTTAAGTTCGAAGTCTGGAAGGAAACTGAATAAATCGGGTGCTAATGATAATTTACATTTTTTTTTTGTAATGCCTCTACACCCATAAAAAATAGAAGTAAAAAGAGAGTTGGAATGAATTCCCTTAATACGATGCAATATTTTCCCAATGTTTTTTACCTATGGACTTCATCATTTTTAGCAAAATGAGTCAATATTTGATCATAATTGCAAAATTACGAATCAGAATTTTTGAAAAAAAACTATTAAGATGTCTAGAATTAGTAGTTTTAAAAAACAGTTATTGAAACCTATTGGGATTTATTCCCTTAGTATACTAGTTTTCAAATGTTATACAACTTTTTGCTACTTTTAGAGGTAGAAGATGATATTTCTCATTTTTTCTGTATGGTCAGCTACCTAAAAATTTCCATTTTCTTCAGAAAACTGCAAATATCTACTTTTTAGTTACTCTGTAAAACTCTAAAGTAATATTTGGATTCCTTGAGTAAAAGTCAATAAGGGTATCAAATTTCAATTTCTGGCCAGTGGATTTCTGGATATAAACATTTTTGTCAGATTGTTGAGTTTGAAAATAAAAATGTCTGCGATGAGAACATTTCAACTTGTGATATCTTGAGAACAGTTTGAAACTTTCATTTAAGATTTTCAGAATTTTCTAATGACTATAAGATCTACAAGATAGGTGAAAATGAAAAAAAATCTATTTTTTGGAGTTACATTTTTCCATGTTTTTGGTTGAATTAACCTAGAATGGGCTCAATGTTTGTCAGGACTTTAGGCAATATTTGATATGAAAAATTTGTTTTTTAAACATTGGTCATGGAGGAGAAAAATGCGCAGATGTAAGCATTAGTATGGAAAAGCTTTCACTGCAAAAAGGAATACTGCTGGATTTTATGTGACTCATTTATAAGGAGGTGCTGAAAAGTTCTTGGGCAAAGCAAGGTGGTGCTGGCTTTTTATTTATTTATTCATTTTGGCTCTTTTGGGTGGGTTAAAAAATTTGAGAAATGATATACCAAATGTTTTGCACTGCAGTATATTTTGCCTAAAGGAACCAAAAAATATTTGTTATATAACTCATTCTCAAATTTCAAAAACACTAAAACTTTTCTTACACAAATTCATTGAGAAAACTGTTTTAAATTCAGGTTATTCTAAATAACAAATTCTAATTCCTTCTGAATGAAAATTACAATCTCCATATTGTGATAGTAACTTGGTATGCTGCAGGTGCACTTCTCATTGCATTGTACCTACTTTTTGTGTTGGTGCATATTTTGCTGCTCTGCTAAGTTGGAACCCCACATTGTTGCATTCTACAAATGTATGTCCCAGTGCGCTCGTCCAGGATACAACACTATTATAAGTTCAAAGAAAAAGAAAAAAGACAAACACAAAATTTGAATGACTAGACTAGACTTATTCATTGAGGAGGGGAAGTGATATTCCAGAACCTTCTTGTAGTGTGAATTCTATCTTGCCACTACTACTATTTCTGGTAATCACTAACAAAGTGTTTCTATCTTCCATGTCCAAATTGACTCTCTGGTCACCACTAATGTATTGACTTGTGATGTGGGTCCTTGTTGCAACTTGCTTAAATCTGAGCTGGTTTGCCTTTCCTCAAAATACAACTTGTAAATATAGATCCTGAAATCCTACCTGACTCCTGAATATGGACCACCCACATTTCAGATACTTAAAATGGCTCAACTCCTATCTGCCTGGCCATAGTTGCCAGTTTATGGTAGAAATGAAAAAAAACTATTCATCTAAAAAAGTATTTCCTCCAGGTTTGGATTTTATTGTTTTCTCAAACTTTGAACCATTTTTCCAATTTATCACCACACATCCACATCCACATCATACATACTCTACTTGGGCTTACACACATCCGTGCAGATGTGTTTAGGCTCCTGTGCACTAACATACCCAAGGTCCATAGTGTCACACACCTGCATTGATGCATCTAGACTCCTACATGGACATTTTATATATATATATATATACCTATGATCAACTCTTAACGATGCATATGTCCACACATAGACCTATCCATATGTACTAACACACAAAAGGTCCATAATGTCAAATTTAACCAAATTTAAAAAAAGATTGTACTGTAATTATTTGTATATGAGATGACTATTTTTCCTAATTTTTCAGCCCAAAAGTTAAGGGTGCATATAAAGAAGAACTAGGGTGCATATTGTAAAGGAGAACTATATAACTTTCTTCCTGGTCATATGCCTTATCATATTTGGGACAAGTTGACCAAAAGTAAGTCATATCTGTAGTCCAAACTGATGTGTTTTATGCTGTTACTGGGAATTATCTACTGGAATGTATTTTTGTTTATAATTTTTTTTCTCCTAAGGTGAGCTTAATTTTGCCACAAGCATATTGCATTTTTGTATGAACATGTCCATGTGTTTGCTCTAAATACTGTGTAAATTTTGTGTTTTAAGACATATAAACTATAGGAATTCTTATTTTTAGTCAGTATGAACTGATAAAAAAGTTGAACAAATCCTAAATTTAACTGCTATAAATTCTAAAAAGTCACTGCATATTATACACAAGAATTTTTTTCCTCCAAATTTCATAGTCCGAAGTATAAAGTGTGTGTTAATGAAAATTTATATATATCAAGCTGTTACTTGCTGCAGGAAGAGTTCAGTTGTCATTTTCTATTTGTGGTAGTAACTTTTAACCCATAAAATGCTGATCATTTGAGAAACAATATACCAAATATGCTGAACTGTCAGATGCATATGTGGAATAATTTTCATGTTTCATGGATGTAGGTCATTCCCTTCTTTGCTGGACCAAGAACTTTTCAGCTGCAACTTGTATATGTTGATATATCAAAATATAACTTGATGGTTGTGAAACTTGAAAGAAGAGATAATAATAGGTACTATTGATAGTTGAGTATGGAAGAGCAAGGAAGTTTCTTCTTAAAAAAGATATCTGCCCCCAACCCTACCTCTCAAGCATTTAATCTTGTTAATGTTTTAGCTTTGTGAAGTGACCATGCAAATGGCCAAGTCAAATAAATCTGAGGGCGTAGGAAGGTTTATTTAGTAGAACTGAGCTGATGATTCCACTTTTGGTTACAAACTAGCAAACAAAGAAAAAAAATCTAAGAATTGAAGCTGACAATAAACAGGGTTGGATTTAATTTGATTCTGCCATTTATACACAGTTGAACTGAACAAAGAATGCAGCCAGTTGGATATAGGATTTTTAAAGAGAGATTTATGTAGGTCAAAAGTGACTCAAGTTGATGAAATGTTCAGCTTATTGAAATTACAAGGAATTCTGGTAGCTTCCAACTGACACATTCTCAATAATTTGCTTATTTATTCATAATTAGAATTGACTCTATGGTATGACTGAAGATGTGTTAAATGTCAGACACATGCTAACAGACGGATAGTGAAGTGCCTGAGAAACATCTGAAGGTTATGTAATTGGGGTTTAACCCTTTGAGCCCATTACACCGGTATACCGGTGGTACTTTTATTTTTCTTTACACCATAATAACACCAGTTTTCTGATGCAAAGATCATACTCAAATGGCAGAGGGTAAGTTTAGGCTCAGAAGCTCAGGGCAAAAAGGGTTAGTAGATGTATTTTTATTTTGAACCAAAACACTTTTTATTTTTAGAAGAAGCAGTTTCAACCATCATCATTAATTTCAACTCGTATTTTTTTTTCATCTTGAATTTTTAGCTGGTTTTTAAAATTTTTTTTATTATAATTCACTTGGGTTGTCAATCTATACCAGTGAAGAACAGTGTGGACAAGAAATAAGATATAAACTTTTGGTGAGATTCAAACACTTGTCTTCTTTATCTCTAGGAAGCCTGGTTAAATACCCTAGCTGCTGTACTAGTTATTTACCATGTTGGTTGGGCTTAGAATATGCTATGCCCTGTCGGGTGGAGTTATAGAATATGTCAACTGCACCTCTGCAGAAGGATAAGACCCCCCACCCCCACTAAACTATTTGATAGTGGGGCTCCAGTCCTAGAGCTTTGGAGAATGTTGAGCACCTCTTCATTGCCATTACTTCCAGGCTCACTTTGACCTGAAGTGGTAGTATTTGTTAGCATCCCATCTATGAATCAAATAGAACTATTTAATTATTTCCTATACTTAAAACTATTTAATTAAGTGCAAACAAATGATTAGTGTTAAGTAGAATTATAAGTATTAGATTGCAGTACTTGAAACCATTTAATAGATATAATTATTAGTTTTAATAGTAATACTTGTAACAAACTATTTGCTTACGAATCATATATGTGTAAACAGAATTCACCATTAAATCGAATAACCTAACCTAACCTTGCCTTAGAATATGCTCACTGTATCCTCTGCAGAAATAAAAAATGTATCTGATGATGATGGAAATCTTGAGAATGTGAAGTACCCCTTCAATACTATTACTCTGACTTGGGAAGATAGTACTTGTTAGGATCCCATCTATGAGTCAAAAAGATCTCTTCAAAAACCATTTGTATTCGATAAAAATAAATGATATATAAATGCGTGTAGAAAACTCGCAAGTAACTATGTAAAAAATGTAAATGTATATGTACATGGTTCCCTAACCTCTAGACATAAAATAACCCTAAACAGATTGACATGTCATTAAAATCAACCTCAAGCCAATATTTTGGCACCCAACTGATTTAGAGGGTAGAGCATTTATACAGGGTGTATAGTGCTAGTTGTGAAACTAACCTGCTTAGTAATTTATGGACTTATCTAAATAATATTAAATATCTAAATAAAGGTCTAAATTGATTCCATTTGAAAAATGTATCCCAAAAATTCGATTACTAACATAACAAATTATGTTTTGTCTTGGTTTATTATTTTATGATAGTAATTGTTATTGTTATAATAATCATAATATGATGAGCTATGTTGGTCACTTTAGTCAAAGGTGACCTGAAGGCTCTCTTTTCAATAGCTTCTCCACCAAGGTGTAAGGGAGGATACTACTCCATTTCCTGGATTGCTCCACTTACCTTTGATTCATACCTTCTAATGCTGAGTATTAAGCAAGGTGGAATCAAGTACCATTTTTTTGAGTCTTTGGTATGATTCAACCTGGAATTGAACCCTGGTCTCCTGGACCATTAGTGAACACTCTACTCATTCACACAAATACTAAGCTTAACTTAATTCTGTATCTCATAAATTATATTACTAACATAAACTGTAATGATGTTACCAAATTAATTATTCTGCTTCAAGTCTCTAGTTCAATCTCCTTTTTATGTAGTTATTAGTTTTGCTCAGATATGGCACAAAGCTGGATGTATGGGGGTACCCAGTGAGACTCAAACTCACTAGTAATGATTTGCTTATCTAACTTGCTAACCCTTACACCAGGTTAAGTGCACAATATCCTCTTTATGTTTATCTCTGTTCTCCTAATAGCACAACAATATATTTTATTCCTTCAAGTACAAGCTAAATACAACTAGTGTTCAATATCACTACACAAATATGTAGGAATCATAAATACTGTAGATAATTGACAAGAATGTTTTGCCTTGGTAATCTAAGTTTAGTTTGGTGCAGGGCCAGAAGTATAAAACAGTGAAATTGAACTTATTAACAATGGTTTTATTTTTTGTTAGTAGTTTTCTGGATAAATACCGTTGGGAAAAGTATGAACACCCTTATCCTCCCAGCTATGGCTTAACTAGTACCACTACTGTTCTTCCATAAGGATGGCTTTGCCTTTAAATAACTTACCAAGGTTGATATGCCATTAAACAAAGAATCCAAACCAAACCTTTGTTAGTAGTTCTTATTCTTGTAATAATAACAATAAGCTACACACACACACGTATATAAAGCTTAGCTTAATTTTGGTACAAAGCCACAAATATGGGGCACCCAGTGATAGTCAAACTCATTACTCAGTAGTAGTGATCCACAAGATGAGCTTGTTAAACATTACCTCATGGTCAGGTACCTAAATCTACTTGCATATTTAACACAAACACAGTCTGTCATATATATATATTCATTGGTTATCCAACTTGGTTCTGTTACAGAGTAATGAGAGATTCTGTTATGGTAACGTGAAGCTTAATAGAATTAAATAAAAACTCCTTGATCTTGTTTAAATTAAAATGTGATTTTTGCATGGATAAAAGGTAGACTACATTAGTTAATTCCTCAATTTCTCTCAGCTCTTGTGCTTTCACCATTCATTTTCCTTTCTCTATAACTTTCTATACTTCATTCTTCTTTGATATTTTTTCTATTTTTCTTTCTTTCCAGTTTATTCTCTCAATGCTTTTTTCTTTCCTTCCTTTTTTTTTCTCTCTATTTTCGTGATTAGAAAGGATTTCAATCAGCTGATGTTCCTGCATTTTCAATTGGCCACTGCTACAATCAGAAATGCTTATCTGTATGTGAATAATTACATTGTTTTTAACAAGAACTATGAGGATAGGTGGAAAAGTTCATACTCTCATGGAATGGGACCAAATAAGGTTAATTTTTTTAATATAGTCTACACACTTCTTTCGTCAGTGTTCCAGTACTTGGATCCTATTGGAAAAAAGTCATCAACAGCAAATATGTCATCATATGAACTTTTCAGCCCATATATAGTGGTATCATAAGCATAGATAGCCCTACACTCTACAATCATTTCCTAATATATAATGTCCTAAACTGCATCCAATGGTCAGACTCATGTTAAGGAGCCTTGAGGAATATGAACTCACCCTTTAGTTACCATTAAATCCATGTATACACTGACCTGGAGTAGTAATAGCTGTTAGCATTCCATTAATGGGTTAAATAGTTCTATTTGTGATAATATTTTGATTTTGAACTACATTAATTCAATGACTCTTAAAACATTTGTTATTGCAACTAAGTATGAAGTGTTTTTCTGTTTAAAATCATTGTGACCTTTATGAGCAACTTGAAACCACATAACTGCATGTAAGTTATTTAGTTGGTTTGGTTTCTTTGTTTAATGGCATATCAACCTATGTGAATTATTAAATGCCAAATTCATCCTTATAGAAGAACAAAAGTCATATTATTTAACCCATAGCTGGGGGGATGAGGGGTTTCATTCCTTTCCCAAGGGTATTAGTCCAAAAGTGAACATAATAATGCAACTAGTTTGAACTTTTCTGTCCACCTTGTTAGCCACTACAACATGAGGACTCCCTCCTCCTACAAATAGTTAGTTAAAGCTGTAATTGCTTAAAAAATATTATCATCATTGCTTTATTTTCAGTTTCTTACAATCTTTCACTGGGTCTTTACTTAAGAAGATAGTGATTATATGTATTCTATTTATTTGTTTTTTTACTGCCTCTTTTGGGTGATATTTTTCAGTCACATTTATAGTACACTCTAAAGGAGATGAGAAGTTCTGCAAAGTGCAATTTCTTTTGTATTTCATATAGACTGGGACTGCCAGGTATCATGTTAATGTGTTTATCTGTCTCTTTCTTGATCATACTCAGGGCTTCCATTATTACTGGCATAGTGGTAGTTTTAAAGTACCACATTATTATCATTATTTATTCCTTATGAGTTTTTCACACCAGCATTAGTTGGTGGTCTTTTACTGAAGTCTGAATGACTGCAAGTCTCCTCAGGTCTCCAGGACTTTTCTGAGTATTCTGGCTGAATTTCTCTTATTTTAAAAAAAATTAACACTAGGTCTGGTCTTTTGGTCATGATTAAGTGTTCCATTTGTATCTCAAAATTAATGTTATTATTAAATAGGAATTATTGCATGCAAAAAACTTACTTCAGCATTAAAAAACATGATAAAGACTGATATGCTTTAAATACTATATATGTACATACATATATATATATATATATATATATATATATATATATATATACGCACATATTACAACAGTATATGTTTGTCACTATCTCACTTGGATTAGTAGCAGACCAAATGCAGTATAATTTGGAGAGTGCTCAATATTTGTGATATGATATAATAATAAATAAGTATATATTAGTTTTTTATATATATTGAATATATATTTTTATATATGTCTGATAGCATGGATGCTTATTTTATATATATTTGATAGAATGGATGCTTATCTGCAACTACTGGTTTCTTGCCGTATAAAGATGACAATCATCAGGCAGATGATTGTTGTATAAAGATAGCATGAAATCAGTGGTTGCAGATAAGCATCTATGCTATTGAATATATATAAAAACTAATTTCTATATATTTATTATTATATAACATATATGTATTAACTGGCCAAAAATCCAGTTCAAAAAAAGATTTTATGCATGCTTGAAGAGTGTGTAAATAATTAATAAGTTGGATTTATTGTAAGCTTTGGCCTCAAATCTTTTTTTCCTCTCGTCTCTTATAACCCTTTTCCTTTTTGCAACTCAATCTGTCTCTAATATTTGTTACATCATCCCTCAACTTCCACTATAGTATGCTGGTATTTGGGACCACCTCCCAGCAAACAGCATTTATCCATTAAAGTTGACCTTAAAAAATTTGAGAGAAATCTCAGCCTTTGCATTATTATTTTTTATTCTATTCTTTTGGGCCACCTACCACACCCAGAATGACTAAACAA
Organism: Sepioteuthis lessoniana; assembly: GCA_963585895.1. NCBI lineage: Eukaryota > Metazoa > Mollusca > Cephalopoda > Myopsida > Loliginidae > Sepioteuthis > Sepioteuthis lessoniana. Next base: position 39,337,675 of record OY757907.1, on the reverse strand, counting down.
AGCTATGAGCAAACCTATTTTTGTATATGCTCAATTTTTTTCTCATATCGAAATTGGTTGGTTGGCTGGGGATTTATGACATATCAACCTCTGTTGGTTATTTAATGCTAATCCTGTTTTTATATATATATATATATATATATATATATTGAATAGTTTGGAGGCAATTTTATTTCTAAATGAGTTTGTTAGATCTATGTTTGCACACAGTTAATGGTTTTAAGTATTCCTATTGAATACTAATAATTCTATTTGATACTAAACATTGAATGCACACAGTTAAATGGTTTCAAGTATTGTTATTTAACATTAGTAATTTTATTTATCAAGTATTCCTATGTAATGTAAATAATTTACACACAGCTGTATGGTTTCAATTAACTAATAATAATAATTGTGGAAGCCATTATACTAATCTGCGACCAAAAAGGATAATGGTCATGCTGTGTGTTATCTGTCAGAGGGAGACTCGGGATTGAACCAGAAACAGATGACTTACGGGAGAGGAAGAGAATATCCATTCTTTTCCACCCCCTCTTTTGATTGGTTCTGTTGTATAATTGCCATTAAAGGGATCAGACCTCTGGGAGGTCCAAGCTTTTGGTCAGGGTACGGAATCAACCAGCTATCTTTAGTCCAAGCTTCAAGCTCCTGTTCCTATGCAATCTTAACATTCGTGGGTACAGGGTACTCTGTGACGCTATTCCATAACTTGGTTGGTGCTTCATTGTCTGTCCATTTTACAAGGTAGTCTAGATCCTCTTACATCAATTGAACTCTACCCTGAAGTCAGGCCGATTGATGTGAAGTGCGGCACATACTGGGGTCTCCAGGAATTGCACCGTTCCAGCTCATGATGAGGACACCACCTAGTACCTTGGTAGCATCATATCTGAGCAGTAAGTATAAACCCAGTATGTCTTTCCGTGTCACCAACATATTGACTTTAGCTGATTCACCAGAGTCAGTACGAATCCTCACTGACCCTACACCACAGCATGCTTATGTCTTGCCATTTATGGTCGTTATTTTAACGCTCCTCTTCCTCTAGGTGCAGCACAGCCTTGTACTCACTATAGTGTGAGAGCAGCCTGAAACAAGAAGCACTGAGCAAGCTGTTTGGTTAACGTGTACTTGGATAATTGGTTGCACCTTGTTCACATCTTGTCCAAAGAGCAGAGCAGTGCTGGCATCTCGTTTCCTGGACAGTTTGAAGTTCTGTGTCTGATCTCACCACATTGGAAGCAGTGTACGTCTTTGGACTGTGCAATCTTTAGCAATGTGACCAATCCATCCACAACGGAAGCAATTCAGTCTAGCTTGTGAGTCCAGCCTGGGGGAATTTGTATAGTTATTCTGAGCTGTTTGCACAGCCATTACAATCTGCTCCCCCAGTTCTGCTTCATCCCTGACAATGGCTCGTGCATGCTCAAATAATTGCTCAATCGGCATTGCTTTGATGCTTGGGTACACCCTCAATAGTTGTTTCACTTGAGCCATGAATCCAACCACAAACCTCGTATATAAAAATCTGTTCAGTTAATTCTCCAAACAGAACCACCATTTTCTTTATTGCCACAAAGAAGACATCCAATGTCTTGCCTGCCACTAATGTCTGAGTAGTCAAGCATTTGTATGCTGTGCAAGGGTCCATCACAAAGACTTTGTACAATGCAGCCTTGGTCAGCCCAACATTGGCCTTTTCATTGTCACTTAACTGCTGGTAAACATCCAGAGCACCTGTTAGTCGCAGTAGAATGACTAGCTCGACCTGCTTGAGCCCACATAAGCTATGAGTCAGCTCCACCCCCTCGATCCAGTCCACCACAGACATGGAGCCGTTGAACTCAGGGATGAGTTTGTGGTTGAAATTGGCGTCCACTATTATGCATCAACGATGCTAATATTCCACGACCTCCAGTAACTTGTCCTTTTCACAAAATGCCAAAATAGCTGGAAGTAAAAAAGAAAAATAAAGTCAATTGCTTACTGACAGAGTAAACTTTCTTCTCCTTTTCCTTCTCCCACTTCTTTCTTTCTTTGCTTTGTCTGACTGTCTGTCTCGCTACTTGGTCAAACGGCCTCCTCACAGATCTGCCAAAGTTTTGTCTATTTATTGAGGTCAATGCCTACCTATCGGGGTACTTAGCAACATAATGCCAGAACCAATCAAAAGAGAGGGTGGAAAAGAATGAACCCTCTCTTCCTCTCCTGTAAGTCTTCTGTTTCTGGTTCAATTCTGAGTGTCTCTCTGACATATGACGCATGGTGCGACCCTTACCCTTTTTTATTGTGGTTTAGCATGATGGCTGCTATAATAATCTCAGTAAATGAGTGAATTCTAACTAACTGTTGGTATATGAACTTATTGATCCATCCTTGTGTATATTATGTCTGATTATATGCTGGATTGTCTTTTGCAACATAATTGTTAAACAATGAAATGAAACCTAGTTTCACTGGGTAACTTGAAGCTTGAAGTCTGGACAGTATCATTGAACTTACATCTCATAATTTTTCTCCTATATTTTTCCTAATATCCTGCATGTTTATATTTCTAAGCTACTGTGGAATTTCTGCTCATATAATCAGTAGACTTTTAAAAAAATTTATTTATTTATTTTTTTATTGTTTTTGTTTGTTTGTCTGATTTTTTTTTTCTGTAGCATAATCTAAAAGAAAAGTGTTATTTATCAGACTTGATGAAATATTGAGCTGCGCAATATTTATTTGGTTTACATAGAGATTGCAGGACTGGATTTTAAGTAACATTTCAGATCATTTTAGAGAGGAGTCCCTGTGGCATAGTGACTTATGTGTTGTACTGTGACATAATAGTGAGTTCAAACTCCAGTTGTGCTATTATGTTCACTTTTGGACTAATATTCTTAGGAAAGGTATGAAGCCTTTTATACCTCCCAGCTATGGGTTAAATAGCACCATTACTGTTTGTTCTACAAGGGTGACATTTTTTTTCTGGCATGAAGGTTGATATGCTATTAAACCAAAAAGACAAAGAAAAGATTTGTAACTTTCATGCCACCTCTGCCTCATAATAATTGTTACATTTTAATGTAAAAAATTTATATACAAAATGTTTACAACTATTAGAGAACAAAGATAGTATATTATTTTTCTTTATTTTTTCTTTTCTTTCAACTATTTCTGTGTGAATGTCTTTACTGATTTTAATTATAAGTATCCATGTCATTTTGTATGTAATTTGATAAAAGTCTTTAGACAGTAATTGCATTGCCAGTATCATTGAAATCCAACTTTTGATGAATAAACATTTAGTATTACAACTAAAAAGAATAGTTTTGTTTTTCTCTCATCCAGTTAAATTTTCTTTACTTTTGTTCTCATTTTGAATTAACAATTAAAAGCCAGTAAGTGTGTATATGTGTGTAATTGTTGACTGAGGGGATTGAACAAGAGACCCCAAAAATGTTAATTAAGTTTGATTTTTTTTTTTTTTCAAATTAAAAAAATTTCTTCATTAAAAATATCAAATGTAAGATTGCAGGTGGGGTGGGGTAGGAGTGGTGAAAAAGGAAAAAACATAAAACAATAGATTCAGTTTTACAACTATACAAATGTCTGCATCCTACAAATCTTTTAAAATTAGAATTTATGATCTCCTGTCCATTGCTCTAACCACCAAACTATGAAAAAATAAAAAAATGTTGGAATTGATAACTAGAGGCAAAAAGGAGCTGATCAATAGATGCAATTTTAACACTAATTGAATTTCATCCTTGAAGGAATTTTTGTAATAGAAAAGCTTGGAGCAATAAAGATTACATAATGTACTGTCTGAAATGTTTCAGTTTTGAGAAAATGCTTTAATAACATGATTGGATTTTGTTTGAAATAATCTGTTCATAATTCAACATTTTTATTTTCTGCATAAAATATCATTGAATCCCTAAATTCTCTGAGAACTTAAATTAAATGGTAGGTCCAATTTATTACTAGATTTTAGCAGTTTATCTAAACCATTATATATATATATATATATATATATATATATATATAGGATGTGACACAAGGTCAATTTTCCCAGCGGAGTTTAACAAGTTGGACTTCAGAGTTTAGTGCTATGTGAAATGCAAACAGCCTTGTCTAGGATTAGAATTCTGGTTGCCATATCCATTTCCTATGATGATAATCATTACAACACAAGTACCCCCATATATATATATATATATAAGTAATTCTTGCAGTTCATATTATTGGTATAATTCCAATCGTATGCAACTAGATTGTTTCTGTATTGATACTTCTGTTTATCTATGGATTTAAGATAGTAGCATCACTTGTTTTGGCAAACTGAGAATGCAGGAACATTGGTGGACCAAACTTGTTCCAAATTATTCAAGCAAACAAGAAAGGATGTATGAATAAGTTGGAAGGAAAGAAAAATTAAAAAGAGAAAGAATGAGAAGTAATCTAAAGAAGGGAGAAGACCTAAAAAAACTTATAGTGAGAGGAAAATAGTGAAAAACAGAGAGAAAGAGAGAGAGAGAGATTAAGTAGTATAGTCTTAGTTATTACCCATAAAAATCACTAATACATCTAAATTTCTAAAATATGCCAAAACATAATGGAATTTCTCATTTCTTTGGAGTGAAAACATTTTGTGACATGTCTAATTGCACTGTATTTTGTGTGTATGTAGATGGTAGTATTCTAATTTTTTTTTTTTTTTATTGCATCAAAAAGTTAGAGGCACTGCTGAGTATAATAGTAAATCATAGAACCAATGACCAGAATTCAAATCTTGGACAAGGCTATTTGTGCTTCACTTCATGCTAATACCCTTGAGAAAGGCATGAATCCATCTGTTTTCCCTCAGCTATGGGTAATTAGAGAAAACTAGGCTCTTTAGCCTTGATGAGGTAACCAGTTGAGAGAAGGAAAACTTTGAATTTAAACCAACTGTACCCTGCTTAAAAATTGACCTTGTGTCACATCATGTCCATGGTAGAGTAGTTGGGTAGATATATACAAAAAATATTTTTTAGAGAAATTTATTTTTTTCTCAAAACTTTAGCATGAAAAAATTCATTTTAAAATTAATAAATAAAATAAAAATCTTAACCATTTAAGTAGCTTTGAATTTTGGCAGTTAATATCTTTAAATCTAATTTTCTGGTTTTGCCCCTTTTAAATCATTTTGTTACTTGTATGGTCCTTACAATAAGAAAAAGTGATAGTAACCTGTTACCAGTAATCCAGTTCTCATCACAAGTAACAAGGACTGAATTGGTTCTTAAAAATCTCTAACATACTATTATATTTATAGATTAATCCACCATAATGGAAGAGTATCGTTTTAGTGTAAATAAACCAATAGATTTATTACATTTTTTAACAGCAATTTGATTTGGGCTCAATCACTATTTAAAACTGTTTCTTTTGTAATATTTTGTATGAGAAAATTTAGTTCATTTTTTCTTATTTAATTTAAGAATTAATAAAAAATTTAATTTTCAGAATTTTTTTTAATCAATGCATATGATATATAATCTTGATCAGTATACCTATTCTTTTTTTTTTTTTTTTTTTTTTTTTAAATTAATATCTTTTTTGAAAGACTTCATGCAAGAATTAAAGTTCCCCTAAAAACTTATCACTTCTGCTTTTTCACTGTTTGTATCATTAAATACCAAACTTATGTTAGTATTTACCTTTTCATGATCATCATAAAATCATTCTGATTGCATGGATTCACTTGACTCTCTTGCTGTTCATCCCTATTTTCTATTGCTCTTCGAAAGTTCCTTTACACAGCATCCAGTATTCATACAAAGCTGATGTATGTAATTTTTTGCTGATGTTTCCATGTGTAAGAGTTCATAGGAAATATTTTAACTTTACTTCTTATAGTTGAATTTGAAACAACAGAGCATTTTTTTTTAATAGCTTAGAATGATAGAAAAGTGATTTTTTTTTTTTGTCCTTTAGTCTGATCAAATTATAATGTACATATTTATAGTCTTAGAGTAGCAGTGTTCTTAATCGGGCCATTGGCCTAATGAGTAGAATGTTCGCCAGTGGTCCTGGAGACCGGGGTTCAATCCCAGGTCGTGTTATACCAAAGACTTAAAAAATGGTACTTGATGCCGCTTTGCTTAACACTCAGCATTATAAGGTAGGGATCAAGGGTAAAGTGGAGCAATCCAAGGAAAGGCGTAGCACCTTCCCCTACACCACGGTGAAGTAGCTATTGAAAAGGGAGCCTTCGGGTCCCCCTCGACTACGGTCGCCAACTTTACTTACTTCAAGTCTTTAAATAGTTCTATTGTGTAAAGCCTAATGATTGCTGGAAAAACCCTTTTTATGGTATGATGGCACAGATTTCAAAATGCAGATTTAGTTCAAATTAGAGCCAGACGAATTAGTCTGGGATGTCTGTTGATATACTCAGAAGGTGCTTGTAGTATAATGGTTATTGTTGTAGAAAATGAACATGGCAACCTGAGATCAAATCCTGGAAAGGATTATTTGCATTTTACATAGTGCTAATATCCTTGGGAAAAGTATGAATCCAACTGTTGTTAAATAGTATGGCAGACTGGGATCTTTCTTGGTATGGCAAATGGTCTTAGAGAAGAAAAATTCTGAATTCAAACCTGTTTAACTCTGCTTAAAAAAATTGACCTTGTGTCCCATCTTGTCCATGCAGAGGGGTTGGTAAATACATACATAATCAGGACAAGTTGCAATAGAAAGGAAACAAAGTGTGCTTGGTTTGATTTATTTGTTTAACAGCAAGCATATCATCTCCTTATGGGTTATTTAATGCTGGAAATTGATTCCTTTGTAAATAACTGATAACAATCATAATTATTTATTTTTTTAACATTCCATTGCAATCATTTTTTTTATCACACTTTTTTTTATGATAATAATTTGTTTGCACAGTTATATGATATCAAGTATTTCTATCCAGCATTAATGATTTATACACGATTATATGATTTAAAATAATTATTCTTATTTAATAATAATCAGTTGTTTTTCACAGTAATATGGCTTCAAGTATTCCCATCTAATACCAATAATTTGCAAGCAATTATATGGTTTCAAGTAACTAATAATAATCTGGGGATTCCCCCGTAATGTAGTGCTAATGTGCTATCATAAAAAGTGAGTTCAAACTCCAGTTAACTATTACATTTGTTTTTAGACTAATACCCTTTGGAAAGGTATGAACTCCATTATATCATGAGGTGTTCTTGCAGGAAGCATAGTTTGTTTTGTTTCTAAGCTTGATCAAACTGTAAAGATATTTGTGCCAACTTAGCCAATTTATGTGAAGAGATAGATTTTGACGACATTGACTAGTATTTTCTTTTATCTTTAAATCTAAGTTTATTTTTTTTTTGTTTTTTAAAAATCAAATCTCACTTGGTTCATTACTTCCATGACTGTGAGGAACAATTGGTTTGATTTCTTTGTTTTAATGGCATATCAACCTTTGTAGGTTATTTGATGCCAAAGCCATCCTTGTAGAAGAACAGAGTGATATTATTTAACTTATAGCTGGAGGGATAAGGGGCATTTTACTTTTATCAAGGGTATTAGTCTAAAAGTGAACATAATAGCACAACTGGAATTAGAACTCACTTGCTTTGGGGCTGCAGTCTAACACTTTTTGTCAGTATGCCATGGGTGCTCCCTGTGTGAGTAACAGTAAAAGATAGCCTCTCCATGATCTTTCATTAAGGGTTTACTCTTTATTATTATTTCTGATATGCATTGTTCCTTATATATATATCAGAAAACAAACATGATAAATACAAATGGCTTACTTTTACTTAATATCTATATAATCTACAACATCAATAAAGTTAGGTCATTTTATAACAAGTAAGTAGTAAAGTTGGAGACTGTAGTCAAGGGTGACCCGAAGACTCCCTTTCCGATAGCTACTACACCAAGGTGTAGAGGAGGACGCTACTCCTTTCCCTGGATTGCTTAACTACCCTTGATCCCAACATTATAATGCTGAGTGTTAAGCAAGGTAGCATCAAGTTCCATTTTTTGAGTCTTTGGTATAACTCGACCTGAGATTGAACACAGGTCTCCTTGTCCTGGTATGATGGTTAGAGTGTTCGCCATGGCCCGGGAAACCTGGGTTCAATCCCAGGTCGAGTCATACCAAAGACTTAAAAAATGGTACTTGATGCTGCCTTGCTTAACACTCAGCATTATAAGGTAGGGATCAAGGGTAAAGTGGAGCAATCCAGGGAAAGGAGTAGCGCCCTCCCCTACACCTCGGTGTAGTAGCTATTGAAAAGGGAGTCTTTGGGTCACCCTTGACTATGGTCACCAACTTTACTTACTTATAACAAGTAATTAAAAGGTTGTGCTCAATGTAACAAGAAGTAAGAGGGTGAGTGAGCGGACAACATTTCTTTTCAAGTACTCAGATATTGAAATAAAAACAATTTTTGTTGATGAATGACTATATATATATATATATATATATGTGTGTGTGTGTGTGTGTGCGATAATTATATATAAGCAACAAAAATTAAGATGAAAAGTGGTGACACTACTCTGCATCCAATGATGAAGTTGTAGTTGGGATATAGTACCTGTTACGGTCCCATCTCAGAGTCAAATAGATGAGGTTGTTTGTATTTCACTTTGTGCTTGTGCCTTTGAGAAAAGCATGAATCTACCTCTTCTCTCTCCAGCTATTGGTAAATAGTAATGCAAACTGGGTTTGGTGAATATATAAGTTGTTATACAACACTTTAAATTAAAAAGTAAAACCTTATTAACTAACTAGCACTTTAGAAAAACTAAGTGTTCAGTATCAAAGTGATAGAACAATGTAATTATTTAACACTATGAAAAATTGCTATTCAATTTCATGCTCTGAGTAGCAATTTTAGTAATTTTTGTCAAATGATAATTATATATAAGCAACAAAAATTAAGATGAAAGGTGGTGGTAGTAGTAATTCCTAAAATGTGTTAATTTTTTATGCAAATTTGTTTTCCAATTTTAAAACCAACTACAAATCAATTTTTTTTTGTTTTTATAATGAACCACCTTCAAAAACCATTAAACTTTTTCAATTTCGTTGCTGATTTTTTAATAGAATATAAACTTTTTGCTAACCGTGAATTGGCATTGATTAAAATGAAAATTATTTCATATTTAAGAAAAAAAAAAGATTTTCTAATGTGAAGTTATGATTATTTGTAGCTTTATAATTTGATTTAAAAAAAAATAGTAACATTACTGAAATAACTGAAAATATCAAATTCTTTGACTTCATCTTTTTTCAATTTGATTCTTATATTTAAAGCCAAGAAGAGGTTACCCAATCTTGTCAGTATTGAAAGTTATGCTTTGCATTGTACGATTGATTCAACAGCTATGTCAGAGTTATATATTATATGAGCAGAGGTACTCAGCATTGCCTAGTTGTCAAATATGTCATAACAGAAAAATATATTTGTCTTATGTAGTTTAATATTGAGTTTCACATCAATCCTCGGGTGAACTAGTATTCAGCATGTTTGTCTGTCACTTTCTTTATGTATACTTCGTGGTGTGTGTGTGTGTGTATATATATATATATATATATATATATATGTGTGTATATATATATATATATATATATATATATATATATATATATATATATACATATACACACACACACACACACACACACACAGAAGAAAGATTGCTGATGAATCTGTAAATGTTATAAAACTTTAAAAAAAAAAATTTTTCAGTTTGATATTTACATTCTTGAAATTTGTCTGCATAATCTGTGTGTTATTTAGAAATTTGTATATTTTTATTTTTCAGAAGAAAATGAATTGCTATTTAATATTCAGGACACAAAAATTGAAATTGGAAATGATAAACTTGTTACCCTGATTACGACGTAAGAATCATTTTGCTTTTCTTTACCTTTTTTTTCTTTCTTTGGTGTTTACCTACACTTTTGTATATAACTTAGTTGTAAAGCATCATATGAAATTCTACAAGACAGAAGCAGGACTGTTAATATAACTTATTTGTTGAAATAACAAGATATTCCCTAGCCCTTTCTCTAGTCGATACACTTCTTTTTTTCTTCTTCATGCATCTAATTAATCACCCTTTAAAATCCTCCTCTTTCATAGCGTCTTATTAGTGGTGTTTAGAATATGCTGACTGTATCCTCTACAAAGAGATAAGACATCCCCCCCCCAAAAAAAAAAGAAACAAAAAAAGTGGTGTCCTAGACATAACTCTAAACTGCTTCTGGTGCTGAGACTTCAGTTCTTAGAGCTCTGTTGAGAGTGGAGTACCTCTTCATTGATTAGTCCCAGGTCCCTGCTGACCTTGAGTGGTAGTATCTATTTAGATCCCATCTATAGGTCAAATAGATCTGTTTGAAAATTATTTGTGTTTGATAGGAGTACTTGATATCATGTTACTGTGTACAAAAAAATCTTAAGAGACTACATAAAAATGTGGCAATATCTGAGACACAAATAAGATCCACATAAATTTATTTTTAAAGAGATTTAAAAGAAAAAATTTAACTTAAAAAAGAGATCCTTTTAATAGTCAGTCAAAAGTAATAATTGGGTAGTCCTAACGTGCTAGACTGTGACACTGTAGTAATCGAGTTTGAACTCATTAATATTTTGTCGAAACTGCGAGGAAACAGGAACTATGCCCTCAAGGGAGAAGATGAAATGAAAAAGTCACCAGATTGTCATAATAGCGAGAGAAAAAGTTGGCTTTCTTGAATTTACTAGGTGGTTACTCATGAGTTACAACTTTGGTTGAACATTGCTTTTCTTAGGGAATCTGTTATACCTAGACTTCCATGGCCAGTCTTGTTTTCTCTGTCTTTCATTAACATCAGACTGCTATTAATGACTTAGCTCAAAATAGATGACATACACTATTCCCCTGTGGTATATTGGTTATTGTCACTGGAAATGGATACGGCAAACTGAGTTCAAATTCTGGACAGAGCTGTTTGCATTTCACGTTGTGCTAATACCCTTGGGAGAGGTATGAATCCAACTATTTTCCCTCCAGCAATGGGTAAATAGTAAGGCAGACTGGGCTCTTTAACCTTGGTATGGCAACCAGTCTTGGAGAAGGAAAACTGAATTCAAACCTGTTAAGGTCAAATTTTTGAAATGGAGCTTGTGTTGCTTGCTGCTTATATAAAGGGGTTAGTAAATACATACACTATTCTCCCCCAAAAAACCCCAACTTTATCCTGGTCAACTTAATCAAACAATCTCTCACTACAGAATGACTTGTTAAACACAGAATGAATCCTGAAGTACAGTTGAAACATCTGACTCTATAGTGAGTCACTTTGAATTATTTGAGGAAACAGGGTTGGATATTTAAAAAAAAAAAACAACATCAGGAACTCTCCACTTGCGGTCAAGACATTATTTGTTAATACTGAAAAAAGTCCTCTTTTGGAATAACTCTTTTCTTTGTTGTCCGGGTCACCCACACATATATATGGTTAACAAAAAAAAAATATAAGACCTTGACCTAGAGAACTATTTTCTATCATCCAATATATTTATTGATATAATGATATTGAGTATGGAATGTCAGTTAATTAGTCATAATAAAGGATCTTTGTTTTTCTTAAGATCTTTTAAAGCTAACCAGCAATTTTTTTTTTTAGCTTTTACCCTTTTACTAAAACTGAATCCTTTTTGTGGCCCAGAAGAATATAAGTTTCAATCCCTCACTTCCCTCAGCACATAATAATACTAGTATCACAATTCTAAAAAAAACAACATTTTTCCTATCATAATTTAAAAAGAAAGTGTTTTTAGTTAGAGGTAGATGAGAAAGGCCTTTTGATAATTGTGTTCATAATTTCTAAAAAGTATTTTTTCTTCAATTAGCTATAAATGTTTATCCTGTGTAAATAAGAATGATTACAGATAATAATTCTGTGTTTATTGTATTTTTAAACTTTATTTTTCAGCAAACCAATATATGAAGATCTTAATATTTCCTTCAACTATCAAATTGGTAAAGACATTAAAAATCATTTTCCTGACAATCTGATTAGTGAGCTGCAAAATATAACACTCCCCCAATCAAATTATTCATCCAATATCACCCTCAGTCTTCACGCAATATCTGCTGGGCATGTTATTATTGGAGTGAACAATATTTCTGGTTTAGTGTAAGTATTCTTATTTATTTATAAAATTCTCTCATAATTATCTTCTAAAATACTGAAAAATTTCCTGATTAGTACATCTACCTGATACAGTTTTGTGGATGAGGATTGATCAGTAAGTCATGACACATGATTACTGGTTGAATTTTCATCTAAAATTGGGTTTGATCTATTAAGTTCATATTAATCACTGAATTAAGTGAATTAACAAGGAAGATTATGTTAAGAAATATTTGTTGTGTAAAATAAATGTTTTTCTTTTTCTTTTATTGTTTTCCATCTTGACGTACCTCTATACATTAATGCTTGAGAAATATGCTGGTTGTACCTCTTGCAGAGGGGTAACCCCACCTACAAAAGGGGTGTCCCAGGTATGACACTAAACTGCATCTGATCGTGAGGGTTCAGTTTTGGAGCTCTGGGGAGTGTGGAGTACTCTTTCATTGCCATTACTCTCAGGTCCATTCTGACCAAGAATGGTAATACCTGTTAGGGTCCCATCTATGTGTTGTATACTCATAATACAACTATTGGCAGAAACATAGACGACAATAATATACAAACTTCAATGAACAAACGAACACACATCTTTATAAAAATATACCTCTCACACTTTATTCTCAAAAGGGTTGATGTTGGTTGTGTGTGAGAGGTGAGTTGGAGACGGGGACAGACTGCTACATATTGACCCCAAGTTCTTCTGACCATAGCAGCACTTCTTTCGTATTCAGGCTGGGTGCTCAACCATGGGTCACTGAGAGCCCAAGCCCTCTGTCTGCAAGCTGTTCTCACGCTGACATCTTGTCCCCAACTGGAACTCGAACTGCAACTTACCCCAGGCCATTTGTGGCGCCTGGTTATATAATTGTCTCACACCCACCTGCTTCCTGGGGGGCGTACGCATCTGCACTGAATTCAACCCCGTCCACAGGATGTACCTGTTTCACTGTTCTTCTGCTTATTTACACAGATGCATCTCTTGATTGACGGCTTGGTCGAAGGTCAATATGTTACATATGAATCAAATAGATTTGCTTAAAAATAATTCTTATTCGATTGGATCCTGTACCAAAAAAAAAATCTTGAGAAACAACAACGCAAAAAAATGTAAATATGAACATACAATGAATGTGATTCCCTAGCCTCTAGGCATAAAATAACTCTGGATGAGTTGACATGTTGTTTAGTCTTGCTGGCTAACCTTCCTCCATATTGTGTTGGATTAAAAAGAAAAAAGTCAGCTGCCAATTCTGGTAGAAGCCATGGGTCACATCTACAAAAGAAAAAAAAAAGAAAACACAAACAAAACCAAGAGTAGATCATTGTTGGAACAGCATGTTTATCATTTATATCTTTAGTTGAAATTAATCAAATCCTAATTATAATGGATAAAGAATGGAAGGAACCAACCTTGGTCTAGTAGTCTTCTTTTTCTGTGTCCTACTGTCAGCTTGTTCTAAATCTACCCTAGACTGAACTGCTAACCCTAATTATAGCAGATGTGAGTGGAGGATCAAGGCTCTGGTATTAGTGAACCTTTCTCTCTTACTTTTTGACCCACAGCCAAATGCACCTAACAAAACCCATGACTGACTGGGACCCTCTGCCACTGCTGAATATATAAAGCTTAACTTCAAGGCAAAAGCTTTTCCTACTTCAGCCATCCAAGTACTAAAGATATTAAAAACAAAAATTTTTGTCTGCTGACTTCTGATCATAATAGCATTGGAGACTTCAGTATATAATAGACATGAAAAAATAATCCTTTCATTTTAATTTTATTAATATCAAGAAATACTTTTCTTTGCATTGTATTAGTTAGAAATCCTTTTTCTATTTTACTACTTATTTTTTTAAGATTTGCTGACCTCCTAACTTTAGTTACCATTTTAATCTTCTTATACATATCTATGTATATGCTCACACGTAAATATATGTTACACCTATATATTTACATATTCATACAGTTATACGCATACTTATACACTATGTCTATATGCTCATATTGCCTTATTGTAATGCTTAGAATATGCTGACTGTATACCCTGTAGATAGGTAAAACCCTTCCAAAAATGAGTGTCTTGTGTATTATACTAAACTACATCTGTTCTGGGGAGTGTGGAGTATCCCTTTATTGCCATTATTCCCAAGTGGTAGGGTCCCATCTATAAGTCAAATAGAATTGTTTAAAACTTACTTGTATTCCACAGGACTGCATGAAAAAAAAACTCAACCAAAAACAGACTCTTAACAACTATATAAAAAATGTAAATATGAATATACAATAAGCATGATTCCCTAATCTTTAGGCATAAAATAACCCTAAACAGGTTGAGATGATGTTAAAATCAATCAAGCATGTACACTCATGCAAATATGCCCACACCTACATGCTTATAGTGTCACAGTAGTTATCAACACTGAATTTGTCCTATCAGTAGTAAATACACTGGGAACAATATATAGAGGTGCAAAATATCTTTCTTAGAAATATTTGATCCAATAATTAGTTAAAACTTTTGAACCCTTAGCTCCTTGGTACTTAGGTATCCTGTAACTGAGCTCACAAAATTATTAAAAAACATTAAACACAAAATATATTTATACTTTGATCCAGAGCACAGACATCTTTGTTTATTCATCCCATCATACCATTTAAAGAGAAGCTGTGAAATGTCACTATATAGAGCCTTTTACTATTAGTATCTCTGTTTTAGAAAATTGACTCAACTACTACTCAACTCAAATCTTGAACAAAGCTGTTTGCATTTCACATAGTGCTGTAATACCCTTGGGAAAGGTGTGAATCTAACTATTCTCCCTCCAGTTATAGTAGGACTCTTCAACCTTGGTTAGATAACTGGTTTAGGAGAATTCAAGCCGATTGCAGATCTGTAGAGGAGTGAGCTCTGATAGGCTATTCATGCCCAAGACATGCTACATGAGTAAGACTCGCATGTATATTGTAAAATTGTGCTCAGGCTTATGGCTTCAAATGTTTTTATCTTATTCTATTTTGCTTATTCACTTTGAAAAGAGTTAGGAAATAAAACTTAGCAATGAATTGGATTGAAAGATCTGCTTGCATACTGATAGAAATGGTGTGCATGTTCTAAATTGTATATAAGTTGTTGTCTATTTTAACTGAATTATTGAACTGATTTTTTTCTCCTTACCAGACCTGTATTTAATTTTTAATCTTTTTCAGGACAAAAGATGCCTTTATCCATGTGACCATTGAACATAGTGCAATCCTGAACATCATTACTCTTGTTATTGGTTGGCTCTACTTTGTAGCATGGTCTGTCTCTTTTTATCCACAGGTCATTCTCAATTATTCTCGTAAAAGGTGAATTTAAAGTCTTTTTATCTTATTTTGAGACTCAAAAAATTATATTATTTTATATATATTTTATGTCTCTGAAATTAGACTAGAATACATTACAATTGGTAACCCTTAAATGTGTGTGTGTGTGCACATATGTGTTCTTATGTGTCTTTATTCACTTATTTAAAAAATGAACCAACTTAAAATGTTCCAAACTTGTTTAGCATCTTCATTTTTATTATTTTTATTCTAAAATCTTTTATATTTTTTCTCTTCTAGTGTTATTGGCTTAAATTTTGACTATCTGGCATACAACATTACTGGTTTCATTGCTTATAGTGTCTTCAATGTTGGCATGTATTGGGTTTCCTGTATTCAGGTATGTTAATTGAATGAATAGTTTTAGATTAATAATGTATATACCTATTTTTTTTTCAAAATTTGTTTACAGGTTTTAGGGCTGTAAAAGACTATATATATATATATGTGTGTGTGTGTGTGTGTAAACAAAAGACTGTGTGTGTGTGTATATATATATATATATATATATATATATATATACACAGAGAGAGAGAGAGAGAGAGAGAGAGAGAGAGAGATAACAAAAGTGATTAGACAAAAATGTTCCTTTCTTTTTTAATTATTCATTTATTGATTGTTCTGATGGTAAGGCTTCAGTTTTGGAGCTTTGGGAGATATGAAGTACCTCTTCATTGCCATTACTCCCAGATCTACTCTGACCCAGAGTGGTAGTACCTGTTAGGGTCCCATCTATGGGTTAAATCATTTACTATACTTAAAACCATTTAACTGTATGCAAACAAATGAGCTCTGGCTTATTTAGAAATGTTACCTAGAAACTATTTGTTTACAAATCTTATATGTATGTATAAACAGGATCTGGCATTAAATAACCCACAAAGGTTGATATGCCATAAAACACAACCAAATCAAATAGGTCTTTGAAGTTTTTCATAGTTTTTTCCTCAAACAATGATTTAAGTTTATTAATTGTAAAAATTTCTTAAAACAAAAACTGATTGAAAATAATTACTTTTTAATATAAATTGTTTAAAGAAACAAGGATAAAATTGTTTTTTCAAGTTATGCTTTTTGCTTCTTTCTTTTTTCCTTCTTCCAGCAAGAGTATTTTGAGACCAATCCACGTGGAGTTAATCCTGTTCAACTAAATGATGTCATCTTTGCTCTTCATGCAGCTTTTATTACTGCTGTGACCATTGCTCAGACTTTTATCTATGAAGTAGGTGAATTTTATTATCTTTCTTTATCTTTTTACATGATAGAAACAAAGTAAATATGTTTAGTAATATATACAAATAGTGTTTAGATACTTTTACCTACAGTTTTGAGTTTTAAAGTAATTTTTATCTTGTGTTTACAAATTTTAGGAACTGAACAAACAAAAAAAAGTTAAATGATGATTGCAGTATTAATTGTGTAAATTTCTGAGGTGAAGTTTAATAATTTTTATCATTTAGAGTATTTATATTATTATCTTCATCTTTTTTGTTTTATTTGCAACGTTTTGGTGAATGTGTCCTTCAGTCTTCTTGAGTTGTTTCAAGTCAAACTTGGGAGCCTACACAAAACTTTGAATCAAAGTGGATTGAATAAAGTGTTCAGTTTGAAGTTCCATGTAGGCTCTTGAGTTCAACATAAATCACTTGAAAAAGACTAAAGGATGCATCAGCTAAAACGTGAATATAACAATAAAGATGAAGGCAATAGTCCGAATGCTATAAATGATAAAAATTATTGTCATAGTATCTTTTGATAAAGCTCTCATTATGTTTGCATATGTCTAATTGTAATCCAGCAAAATTTTTACTTTATAGGGAGATTTTTATATGAGTTACACACTTAAAATGTTTTAACTTAGAATAAAGCAATTCCCAGTGTACGTTGGAATTGAATGATAATTTTGTGGTGTCTTCCTTTGTGCTGTCACTTTTTAACCATCCAAATTCTCAATATAATGGAGATAACTATAAAAGGTTAATTAGAATACTTTACTTCTTAAATAAAAGCATTAATATCATCATGGACTGTTCTTACAATGAGAAACCTAATGGGTTCACAGGTTGTCTAGTGTCTAACTTGACAGTGAGCACAGATAGTCTGATCACAGACAAAAGTGATTATCCATATGTAAAAGATCCTGTCAATTTTGATGGGTACTATACTAATTTCTTTTATTCTCATTATTTCTACTCTGTATTGTTACATTGTAAACTGATAGATTGAATAATCTTTGATTTAAGAAAAAAAAACGATAAAAAGTGGACGGGAGGCAAGCACACAAGTAAAAACGTAATAGTTGGTATGTAGAGTTTTTAAAGCACATAGAAATATGGAAAGTACTTCTGAAGAAAAGCTAAAATGGAATTTTACTTTCTTTTCACTGTAAAATGTTCTTTTTCAATAACTTTTAAACAAAGAGAAGAGGACAGCGCGAAAACTCTTTGTAATCACTGTTTTCTGTTACAAAGTATGTAAAATTAAAAAATTATACAAACAGAGGAAATTGCTGTCTAGTGTCTGGTCAAAATATCTGTCTTTTAAACTAGTGGACTGATCAAAAATTAAATTCAAGAGAGTTGAGTACATTTGTTTATCTAAGAATTTTAAATCGTAAATCCTATTTTTTTACATAGGTGTTTGGAATTACAAAATCTAAAATTATGATTGTAAGTTAAGACTGATAAAAATCCACATAGTTATTGGCAGGACTGAGAATTATAACTACCTGAATAATTATGATGTGACAAAATCCTTTAATGAAATTGAATAGTAGTTAGAAAAAAGGGTTGGAATTATTGGATTAACTGTTTTTTGAAGGATTGGCCAAAAGCTAATAAAAAGTAGTAATTTTGGCAAGAAAAAACGATCAGTTTGGATGGTGGGCATTTAGAATTGCTTGTTGCAAAAATGAGTTGATTGAGGCAGTTGTTGATCTATGGTTATAGAATTGGGCTGAAATTATTAAGAAGACTGACTGTATTGATTTCAAGTAACTTTTTCTTACCAGTTCTGAAAGAACAATCCAAAAATTGCAGCATTATTCTTGTAATCATTTTCCCTGGACTGATAAAACTCTGTTATATCTTATACCAAGAGTTTATAATTAGCCAATCCTTCTGCCATGTGGAGGATGCAACACAAGGTTAATTTTTAAACAGAGTTTAAACGGGGTCATTTAATCTTATTTACCAACCCCTCCACTCGGGCTGGATATGACACAAGGTCAATTTTTAAGCGGAGTTTAACAGGTTTGAATTCAGAGTTTTCCTTCTCCTAGACTAGTTGCCTCACTAAGGCTGAAGAACCTAGTCTGCCCTACTATTTACCCATAGCTGGAGGGAGAATATTTGGATTCATACCTTTCCCAAGGGTATTGGTGCTATGTGAAATGCAATCAGTCAGGTCCAGGATTTGATGGGTCATTTAATACCAAAGCCATCCTTGTAGAAGAACAGTAGTAATACTTTTGAACTCATAGCTGGGAGAGGAATAATGGTTTTCATACCTTTCCCAAAGATATCAGTTCGAAAGTGGACATAATAGTATGATTGCAATTTGAACTTGCTTATTTCAAGGCTGCAGCCCAGTATTTAAGCCATTGCACCACAAAGTCTCCTACCCAGTCTGCTCTACTATTTGAAGAAGAATAGTTTGCTTCAAAACTTTGATTTGAGGGTAATTAGTGCTATGTGAAATGCAAACAGCCTCATCCAGAGTTTGAACTCAGGTTGCCATGTCCATTTTTTATAACAATAACCATTGCACTATGAGTGTCTCCTTAATAACAAAGGTTGTTGTTGGTAGTGGTGGTCATTATTTGAATTGACTTGTATTTATTTTTATCTTTGGGCATACTGGTTTGTTTGAAAGTGTGGTGCCAGTTTCTTACTCCAAGATGTTTTGATAACCGATACTGAAATTTTCATCTGAACACAATGTAAGTGGAGCTGGGTCATTCAATAAAGACAAATGCGAGCCAAGGTCAAAAAGAAGTTTATCCTTTTTGGCTGTGATAGAGAGATGCAGGAGTCCTGGTAATATCACAAAATTGAGATTTGTAGGGAGGAGTCAAAATTAATGGTTTACTGTGCTAGTTGTTTCCTAATTTTTTAACATTTTGTGATCTTTTTAATGCTGTGTATGTTAAAGTTTATTTATGATTGTGAAATTTATGCAAATTTTTCTAACTTTTTTTTCTCTTTTGTAGAGAGGATCACAGAAAATTTCTAATATCTGTAAAGTGATTTTTTCTGGAATGTGGCTGTTTACTTTCATCACTCTTATTCTGGCTATTGTAAAAGTGATGACTTGGTTCCGATTTGTTTTCTATCTTTCTTATGTCAAGTTACTTGTGACTCTCATTAAATACATCCCACAGGTAGGCAAATATGATCATTTTATTTGAAATTCTATGATTATCAATTATATTAACAAGCAGTGGGTTTATCTAACATTAGGCCCAATTGCACCTTGAACTTTTCTAAACTCTAGTTTTATTGCAGAATTTATCTATAATAGATTGAGTTAATCAAATGTTTTCTTGGAAAGGGTTACATATTAGACAGTTATGACTTTAAATGTAATTTTGATATAGATAACCATAAATCTTTTTTGTTTGTCATTGTATAACTCAAGGATGGCTAGATATATAGCCACTAAATTTTTTTGATAACTGATGAAACCGTGGTGCTTCAAATTTCTGTACTTTTTGAGATGGTATGTTGTTTTTTTAAATTTCTGAATGTGACACACCTGGAGCACTTTGAGTGGTATAATGGTTAGAAATCTACACTAACTGACCATTGTTATTGACTTTGATTCTTACTGGGTGTCCCATATTTCTAGTCTTATGCTAAACTAAGCTAAGTTTAATAAGTAGCTAAAATAAAACATACCTTAGAAATAGAGCCAACCTGAGGAAGCGTGAGGCCCAATTGGGAACATATATTTCATTGTGTTATTGTATGTAATTGACTGAGAGGTGAGAGTAGATTACACTCTAGTGCAGGGTCTCCTTATGTGTGGGGACTAATTGGAAATATATATATTGCATTGTGTTGTTATATGTGATTGACTGAGAGTAGATTACATACTAGGTGCAAGGCCTCCTTAAGTGCGAGGCCCAAGTGGGAACATATATATTGCATTGTATTGTTGTGTGTAATTGACTGAGATTAGATTACATTCTAGGTGCAGGGCCTCCTTAAGTGCAGGGCCCGAGTGGGAACGTATATATTGCATTGTGTTCTTGAGTGTAATTAACTGAGAGCCGAGATTACATTACACTCTAGCTTCAGGGCCCAATTGGGAGCAATTGGTCTAATTAGCATTAGGCCAACCCAACTTAGAAATAATTTGTATGTCTTTGTCATATACAAGGTGCTTTCAACAAGTTTTCAGACTTTTTTTTATACAGGCATTTAAAATTGTCATAGACTCTTGAAAATTCAGTATGTTATTGCTATACATCTTATGAGATGCCTGACCAATTTTTATGATTTCATGTTCAAATGAACAGCTACAGCAGCAGTTGGAATACACCCTACTAAAGTCTGATTGTCACTGCTGGTGAATTTCAAAAATGCAATCTGGATGTGAGGACACTTTAGAAGAATGATATGCAATAAAATTCTGTTTTAAACTTGGAAAAAATGCCACAGAAATGTATGGAATGCTTCAGACTGCTTTTGGAGCATCTTGCATGAATCAAGCATGAGTTTTTGAGTGGCATAAGAGATTCAAGGAAGGCAGCGTGTCTGTGAGGGATGATGAGAGGTGTGGGAGGAGTAAGGAAGTCAGAACACCAGAGTTGATTGACCAAATAAAGAATTTCCTGGATAAGGACCATCGTGTGTCTATAGAGACGATAAGTGCACAGTTTGATGTCAGTGTGGGAACTGTACACACAATTATTCGTGAGGAACTCAAGATGCGGAAGATTTGCGTGAAGTTTGTCCCAAGGGCGCTCAGAGAAGATCAGAAAAAAGACGTTGTCATGACAGCAGGGAGATGGTCGAGCTGATCAATTCAGATCCCACAGTTCTTGATGCCCTGGTGACCTGCAATGAAAGCTGGATCTACTGCTATGACTCAGAGACCAAGAGACAGTTCCCAGTGGAAGCATGCTGTTTCTCCCAGACACAAGAAGGCCAGGCAGATCAAATCCACCCACAAACTTTTGATGATCCCTTTTTTTGACAGCCATGACATGATCTACATGCACTGGGTTTCCACTGGACAGACAGTCAACAAGGAATACTATGTTGAGGTTTTAAGGGAATTCAGCAAGAGATTCTGTTGGAAGAAGCCAGCACTCTTCAAATCTGGTCAGTGGCATTTTGACCTAGACAATACACCAGTCCACAACTCCATTCTTGTCACAGACTATTTGACTAAGATGGGCAGCAAGACAGTTCCTCACCGTCCCTATAGTCCAGAGACTTGCTCCCTGTGACTTTTGATTATTCCCAAAGCTCAGAGGCTGTCGTTATGAGACAATTGAGGAGATGAAAGAGCCTGTGACGAAGGTCATTGACATGCTCACACAAGAGGACTTCCATGGGGCCTTCTAGAAGTTTTTGGAGCAGTACAACAAGTGCATTGCAGCCGGAGGAGATTACTTCGAAGGGGACTAGAGTTTCATGTGTGTACTATCAGTAAAAGTGCCCATACAAAAAAAGTCTGGAAACTTATTGTGTGCTCCTTGTATCAATTCATAAGAAATTAATAAAAATCATATGTATTGAATAATAAAATAATTGTTTTCTGAAGTTCTGCAATGACACCATTGTTCTGATGGCCAACAACTAAATTATATTTAAAAGAGCATGTACAGAAAAAGTGGAGAGCAAACTGTCATCCTCTGGAATGAAGTCAATATTATAGACATAAAGCAATTAAAAAAAATAGATGAAAGTAAAAGAATAGGTAAACTCAGTGTAAATTTTAATCCTATATAGAAATTAGTATTTAGGGCTCCATTAATGCTTTCTTGTCTATTCAGTCCCATGATTCTATGTAGTATTTTCTTGTTAAGAAGATGAAAAGAATAAAAGAAGTTCTAAATAAATTCTAAGTGCTGTAATATTTTTGAGGAAGGCTGAAGAATGGATTAGCATAAATAACAGCAGTAAAGATTGTCGTTTGAAAAATGTGAAATAATTAAGATTACTAGTATTTTGTAGGTTTTTTTTTTAATTTCTTTTTATTTATCAAACAACTAAATATAGTTTTAAAAAAATTTCATTTACAAATAAAGAAACAGTTTTCTTGTAGAAAGAACTTATATTTAATCTGTACAAGAAAACTGATTAAGAAAATATAACATCTTTGATTATTTTTGATATTAAATCTTTCCCAATTCAGTTTGAATAGAGTATTTTCAAAATTTTAACACCTCTACAGATTATAGGATGTCATATATACTTGTATATTACTAAAACTTTGTATGGTATTAAATTTATTAACTGTTCTTTTTAATAGATTTCACATGTCTGTAGACATTATAAAAAAGGTATATATTTAAAAACTTGTTTTAAAATAATAGCTATTATGTGACTATTAAATATTGTTTTTGTTTTTTTTTTAAATTAGTCTAGGTTAAAAGGCATGGTAAGGTAAACCTGAAGCCAAACTTTTTTAGACCTTATTTTTCTGATGCAGGTATCATTGGGGAATGAAAAAAGTTTGGGTGAGTGGGCCAGGTTTTGGCCTGTTTACCAAAACTTTTCTTATTCCTCAATGATAAAGTTTGGCTTCAGGTTAACATTGCAAGTCTTTTAACCTTTATTTTAAGTTGTATTTTTGTTTTAAATTTCTAAATTTAGTTCTGTAGAGTAATGGCTAAAGTGCTGAACTGCGACCTTCAAGTAAACAAGTTTGAACTCCCCTTGCATAATTTTGTTCACTTTTAGACTAATACCTTTGGAAAAAGTATGAACCCACTTATTCTCCCATTTTTGGGTTATTACAAGGGTTGTTTTGGTATTTAATAACCTACAAAGGTTGATACGTATGTCATTTAAAAAGTAAAGAAAACAAAGATGGCAAAGCCAAAGAAACATTTATATTTTTAATTCATATCTTTTGATTGGATTTTATGCAAGTGGTTTTAATGAAATATTTGTACTAAATGATTTTTTAAAAATTTTTGTATCCCAGGTACATATGAATTGCAAACGTCAAAGTACAGTGGGATGGAGTATATGGAACGTTCTTCTAGATTTTTCTGGTGGAGTTCTCAGTATACTACAAATGTTTTTACTTGCTTATAATAATGGTGAGTATAAGACAAAAAAAATACAAATTCACAGAAAAATGTACAATTATCTAAAAGATAAAACTGTTTATTTCCTCCTTTTACTTCAATTTATTTTTTAAAATTTATTTTAGGTTTTCATAAATGTGTTACTTAGATTGGGGGCTTGATTTTAGGTGTAAAAACAAAAAAAAAGCTTTACAGGGATATTTGACATTGGTTGTATGTAATTTGTATATGGAGAAATGGAATGGATTTATAGTCATTAGAATTGCAGAAAAGTAGTGATGCAAAAATAGGATATTGAACTATAGTCCAGAAACAATAACTTACTTGGTAACATCATAAAAAGTTTTGCTCACACAGTATCCAAATTGTATTGTTTGTTTGTTTATTTATTTATTTTAAGAATATCTATCAGACATCCTACAGTGTATAAGTGTGTTGGATAGTTGGATCTTCTTTCTGTGAAGAATAAACATGAAGACATTTTCCTTTATTCCTGACTTCATAAGTCTGAACATCTTTTACATTATTGATCGTGCAAACTGGGGGTTAACTCTTTGAAACATTGATAGAAAATATGACCTCCTAAACTTCCTTCATCCATGAGTCTTGGCTAACTTGGTTTAACTGACTAGAAAATTAAAATCTAATTCTAACTTCATCGATACATGATAATCCTTCAATGAGAACTAAGCTCTCAACTGACCTCAGAGGTGACAACATGAAAAACTCAGCTGATCTCAGCTAGACATAATCTTACTCTGAGTAAAATGGTTTAATTCACTTTAAATAATCTACACTTTGTGCCAAATAAAGATTTCAACCAATTATTATTAAACAACTGTAGTTGTCAGCCCTGTCAGCTGGGGCTGTAGAATACCTTAACCGCATCTCTACAGGGGCTATAAGACCCCCTAATGAGTGTCTTGGATATAACATAAAACCATCTGATGGTGAGGCTTCAGTTTTGAGCTTTGGAAATCTAGAATACCTCTTGATTGCCATTGCTTCCAGGTCCACTCTGACCTGGAATGATAGGACCCATTGAACTGTTTGGCATTTAAATTGTGTGCAAACAAATGGTTTATGCTAAACAGAATTGTTTGAAATAGAACTCTTTGATCATTAAACTGTGTATAAACAAATGACTTATGTCTAATTGGATTGTTAGTAATACATAGCAATACTTGGAACCATTTAAGTGTGTGTAAATAAAGGATTAATGTTGAATAAAATTATTCGTGGTAAATAGCAATATTTGAAACTCTTTAACTATGTGTCTAAATTGAAATATTGGTATAACATAGCAATACATGGAGCCATTTTACTGTGTGCAAATGAATGAATAGTGTTCTGTAGAATAATTAGTGTTAAATAGCTATACTTGTAACCACTGCAAACAAATGATTAATATTGAATAAAATTTTAAGTGTTATCAATAATTGAAACCATTTAACCTTGTAGAAACAATAGCAATACTCATGTGAAAACAAATTAGTTATAACTCATTTAAAAATGAAATTACCTACAAACTATTCACTTACAAATCATATGTATATCTATTTAAATATGTGCTAACAAATTACTGATGTTAAATTGTTACTGTTACATAGCAATACTTGAAACCATTTAACTGTGCAAAAAAAAAGAGTTACAGCTTGTTTAAAAAATGTCATCAACAAAATGTGTTTACAAATCATATATATATATATATATATAGGATTTGGTATTAACCTACAATAGTGGATATGACATCAAACCAAACCAAACCAAACCGTAGTTGTTACATAATATATATGTATATAAATTCCATACACTGTGAATGTAACAACTTTTATGAGACAGAGGTAGTTTTATTGGATTAATGTTTTACTTTTTCAGTTATTTTATTTACACTATTTAACTGCTTATAGGACAAACCTCAATTTGGGCTGGCACTTGAAAAAAATCAACTGGTTTAAACTACTTGTTAGGTGAAGTGTTTTCACTTGACATTTGTAGATTTGCCTGCTATCAGGTCATTTTTAAAGTTTCACATATTATTCTGATCCTTATTTAATTTCAATATTTTACATTTAAAAACCTTAATGAGGTTTGTTTTGGTCCATGCATGGTTAAGCATTGTCATTTGATTTTCTTGATAGGTATTATATGTGATTTTCTAGGTCATTTTTTGAGAAAAATTGTGCATCTTATAAGCTGTCAAATATGGTAAATTTTCCTAGTTAATCTGAGAGCTGACATTGAATTGAATTCATCATTTCGGCTTTCAATGTAATTTTGTTTTTGAGGTTCTCTATTAATTGTCTCAGTTTTCATGATTCCCAGAATACAACATATTTTTATTTACAAGAGATGGATTATCTTTATTAGATATCAGAGCTTGCTCTCTTAGTAAAGGGTAAACAAATTTGACTTTTGTTTGTATCAACAGTTAATCTAATCAGTAAAACTTTGGAGAGGGTTTTTTTTAACTACTTTCAGTTATTTTAATCACCTGGTATAGTTTGCCATGTGAATAAACAATTAAAAGTAGAAAGTAAAAAGACATTAATTTTAGGGACTCTTTAAGAAAGGTGTATTAGTTATTGTCATAGGGATTGGACTTTTCTACCAGAGTTCAAATTCTGAATGAGGCTTTTTTCATCTCAAATAGCACTTATACCTTTTGGAAAGGTATGAATCCAACTATTCTCCTTCAGTCTATGAATAAATAGTAGGGCAGACTGGGCTCTTTAGCCTTGGTATGGCAATCAGTCTAGGAGAAAGTAAACTGAATTCAAACCAATTGTAGACCTGGTGAGGGATAGGGTCCCTTTCCCTCAATCCTTCCACTACTACTATTTTTCTTCTTTGTCTTCCTCTATTTCTAATTTTACTCTTGTAATGTAAATTTCTTTCAATCCAAAAGTAATCATATCAATTTATAATGATGACTAGAATTCAGTATTAAAAAAATCCTCTATTGCTTTGCTTTGCTTCTAATTTTATATAACTGATATTTTTCTTTCTTCTTCCTTTTTCAGATGATTGGGATTCAATCTTTGGGGATCCAACCAAATTTGGTTTAGGTGTTTTTTCAATTATGTTTGATCTCATATTCATGTTGCAACATTTTGTCCTGTATCGTGAGGCAAGTGATGCTCGTTATACTAAATTACCTGATAATGATGAGTAAAATTATCTATCAATTTTTTTTTAATGAATGAAATTTTATTTTCAAATTTAAAAATTAGTGAAATTTATTCTTTTAACCATTAATTACCAAAGAAGCCTGCATCCAAGACTCAATATATTCATTTTTTTTTATAATGAAAATGATTTTTATTTATCTTAAAAAAAAAAGAAAAAAATTGAAACTAATGAAAAGCATGTACCATACATGGATACTGATATTTGTTTTTTGTAAATAAGAAATGGACACAAATTTCCTTTTCTACCTCAAAATATATGAAGTATTCTAACTGAGGTAAAAGACTAACTGAAGCTATAGCTAAATTTGTGTGAGCATATATTTTTATTATTATTAAAGAGTAATTTTGTATACATACAATTTTAATATTAACATGGAGACCAGTGGTGGACCTATAATTTGTGGGCTTTGAAGCTAGAACTGTTATTGGGGCCCATGAAATTAGTATTATAGCATATTCTAAGGTCAATATTAAGTATTCAACACATTGGCTTATGATTCTATCACTAAAATAGCCTTATTTTAATAATAAACACTTAAATGGAACTCCATTGATTTTGTTGAAAAACTCAAGCATTAAAAAGTGTTGCTTCAGGGACCCTTCTGGGATTGGAGCTTCATAAATTTCACAGTAGATCCACCACTGTTGGGGATATCAAATGAATTTTTTTTAAATGCAAGTTTTGCAAGATTTTTTTGCTTTACTTTGCAACCAAAAATGTTCGTTTTTATTGAAGTTATTTTTTTAAAGTATAAATATTTCTTTAATTTTGTAAATAGACTTGTGGCATGTTTCCCAACAACAGAAATATTTTCTTAAAAATGAAGGAAAAGTCAAAATTAAGATTTTAAATAAATTTTTAAATTAACTTTTCTTTGCGGTACTTGTTTTATTTTAGATCACATTGAAAGTATTTTACAGTTTTTCAAATTTATTTATTTACTAAATCACTATTATGTTATTAATCATGCCACTTCTATCATGTGACCAAATACTTTTCAAAAATCCTTCTAGGATTTTTACTTTAAAACATTTATACTCATGTTAGATTTTATTTCTGTTTAATACATTCCCATTTAAAACCTTTAATTCCAACAGTCGATGTAATTATAAAATCATTCTAAGAGAATATTTCTCTACATTATTCTTTGGGGTTCTACCCTGACGTTTTTATGTGGTTTTTTGTTATGAAAAAAAACGAAATTTTTTATTGACCTTTCGTAAATCTTTACAAAATGGCTGTGCTGATTTTGTTTGAAATTTCACCAGAAGATGATTTATATTTTTATGCAACAACAAAAATAATTTTGATTAATTACCACTACTTTCTGATTTTTTTTTACCCTGATGGTAAAAAAAATACATTTTCATTAATACAGGGATAAGAATTTTTCTGCAAAATTCTTCAGTTTTTTACATCATTTGGGTCATTTTTCAATCTGCAGAGAAAATAGAGGGTATAAACAGTCAGCAATGAAATTTATGGGCCACAGATGACAAAAACTGGAAAGGTTTGTGACAATGACTTGTGGGAATTATCTTACCCTAATGTTTGCCAAAGTTTATTGAATGTTCCTAAAATGGAAGCATGCTTTCGAGTGGCTCAAAGGGATAGTTTCATATAGATATTATCTTTAGTATCAGTCTTTCAATTTATCTTCATCATTATTAGCATCAAGGTGTGCTGACAGCACAGATTCCCTTGACATCCTTTCACCATCCATTCCTATCAGCCATAACTCTTGGTAAGTCCTCAAGATGGCATCCAGTGTCTGTACAAAGCTGATGAATATAAGTTTTTGCTTGTTGGCCAACACTAGTGTGTCCATTTGTAGGACTTCATGGGAGAACATTGGTTATGAGTTTGTCCTTCAGCAGTGCCCAGCATATATTGTTAATCTTACTTGGATGGTTTGTGTGATGGGTAATAAGTGCTTGTAGAGCTGTTGTTTTGTAGGGTGCTACTTTCAGGATTTGTTCAAAACAGCATGCAGCATATTTGTCTACTTCCCATATAGCTTTTGTCTACAAGACTTTATATGCATTTTGATAAACAAGAAGAAAGGAATTCGTCAGGGTCAGAATATTTTCTAAGAGTAACAAGATGTTTGTTAAAGAGTTAGATAAAGACTTCTTTATATCAACTCTTCTAGAAAGAAAGAAATTTTTTTTTTTGTTTTATTTTTTTTTGGATATAGATTTTGTGTTGATTTATTCTATGGAAAGTATGATAACTATCTGATATTTGTTGCTTTGGCATAATTAACAAATCTATAAAGAAAAATATTTTTTCTGCAATCTTCCTCCTCAATAATGGTAGAAAGAATTATAATGATCAAATTCATTCAAGTTTGGGAAGGTTCTTTTTCTTTTTTCTTTTTTTTTTTTGGTCAGATGTTGAAAAAATTGTAAAAAAAAAAAAATGTTCTGATAAAGAAAATTAACTCTGTGATTAAAATTTAATATTAATCTCCCTTCATTTTCAATATGGCAATCAGGTCAATTTATGGGATTTTCGCCTTCTAAAATATCCCCTCTCTCCCAGAACACACCTGGAAATCAGCTAAATGTAGTCCTGGTCACGATTATTGGCTCCTGTGAAATTTCAATATATAATATATATCTAGAAAAAAAATTTCTATATATAATATATCTAGGAAAAAAACAAAACAAAACAAATCTAGTGAAACAGTTTAAGACTATTGATGGTTGATAAAGAACTGCAAATGATATAAATTTGATTATTTTCCATTCTTTTCTGAAGAGATAGCAAAATAATGTAAGATGCCAATAATGATGACCTGGACTGTATGTATCAAATTTGGTGAAAATCAATTTAGCAGTTTTCCCATCTATAAAATACACATATAATCACAATGTTCATGTTTATGATATGCTAGAGTCATTCAATAAATAAGGTGAATATATCTATTCATTTATCTATCAGTTTCATTCTATTAATAATAAGAATTTTTTTGAAAAGAGCAAAATAAATTTTTTTATGAATGCAAACTCCACATTGTTTGGAATTGATTGATAGCAAAAATATTTGTTTTGAGGCTATTTAAAATGGTGGCAAGTTAGAGTACTTGAATAGAGTTCTGTCATCAAGTTTTTGGTTGCTGAGAGGTGCAAATCATGTGAAATTTACAGAAGAATGTGTGTTTACAGAGATGTTTTAGTCATGTTTTATTTACAAATGGGCTAAACATGGATTTGCCACCTTGGGACTGAGTTGAAAAGACACTCCATGGAGGGGGAGAATACTGACTTTCTGGTAAAGAAAAAGTTCCTGACATAGTGGTTAGTAAAGAAGGTTAACAGTCCTCTGGAACATGAAAGGAACCATTACTATTGATTTTTTTGAAAATGGTACAACTATAAATAGTGCTTCCTATTGCTAACTCCTTAGGCAATATTCACTTTATTTATTGAATGACTCTTATATATTTAGAATTACTTTTCAGTAATTGAAAAAAATAAAAATGAATTATTCTTTATTAACTTAATAGTTATAAACAGTGATAGGATTACTTATGTATGAATGAGCACTTTCACAGAGAATCCAAGTGTTTGGCCTAAGATCAAGATGTCACTCTCTGACACCTTGTAAAAAGTTTTGTGTACACACACACACACACACACACACACACACACACACACTCTCTCTGTTTCTTCTTTCTCTCTCTCTCTCTCTCTCTTATATGTATATACATGAAAAAAATTATTCAGAAGATGAGTTAATTCATAGTTGAATATTAGGCTAATGTTAAACATTTTGGTCTTTTATTAAACCATCATCAAGGTAATGTTAATATGTGATGTATCTTCTAAATTATAATCAAATTTAAAAATGAGAAAATTTTTAACATTCTGTTACCAATTTATGTGACAATTAGTGTTTGAAATTTTATTTTAAAGTGTAACATATTTGCTAATAATTTTAAAATAATTTTTTAAAAATTTGAGTACGTATATATATATATATATATATATATATATATATATATATATATATATATATATATTTATACAACTTTTTTATGTATGTAAATTTCTAACTCATACTTATATATATTACATTTCATTGTTTTCACCCATTGTAAGAATGCAGATAATTTCTTTCATGATTAAATAATGTGTATTACAGTAAAATCTTATTGCCTTTAAATGAATTTTTTTTTATATATTAGTCATTTGTTTTTTACATTATGGAAATTTATGATGGTGATGAAAATGCAAAAGATTATTTAATAACAAAGTTAAAATAATATTCAATTTGGACTCTACACTTATCTCTCCCAAACAATTATAATTTAATATTGAACTTGGTAATTTATCAAATACATTAAACAATCTTGTGAAAATTTAACATTCTGTGGAAGTTCTGACAATGAAAAAATAATTTAAAATTTATTACAATTTTATTTTAAACTTATAAACTAAATTATTTGAGTTTTAATTTTTTTTAATAGGCAAAAATAAAAAAAACCATTGGTTATAATGAATTTACTTCATTGCAATTTAAGCATAAAATTATACAATCTCATAATACTTGTTGAATTTAGCATATAAAATAGATATACAAATGTAACAACTATTATTGGCCAGAGGTAGAATATATATATATATATATATATATATATATATATATATATATATATAATAATGTCACCACCCAACAAAGAAATGTTTTTCATTTTCAGTTTTGTTATATTTTGATTTCCATTGGTAAATAATCTTTGACATGGAATGTTCCCGTGTCATTCACAATTACTATAATGTCCTCACTTAAACTACACATAAAGAACAAAAAAGCAAAACCTGCACACTCCCTGCACTTCACTAGCTACTGAAATATTTACTTACACTTCCTATCAGGTTATTGTAAAAAAATTTAAAAAATTTAATTTCTAGGAGCAAAATTAATACATGATATGAATTTGAGTTTGTTAGGTCATTAAAGGAATAGTAGAAAAAATTGTCTGTCTCCCAAAATATAGTTAATATTTATAATCAAGTATATCTTATTCATGTTTGTCTGTATGCCAGCCATAACATAACCTCTGTCCTATAACAGTTGTCACATTTAGTATATGAAATTTAAATGCAAATAGAATCACTATTATGGGACATTGTTAATCTTATTGTGTTGATAAATACATATGAAAGAAAGGACAAAATTTTGAGGCCAATGATAATTTTATTTATTCAGCAGGAGTAAGGACTCAGGAGTTTTCTCCTCTTCGGTTATTATCAGATTAAGATGAACTTGATATATGAGATTGTGCTGAATAGTTCTTGGTCTCACCATCTTTCAAAAAATAAAATAAATACATAAAGTATGATTTTTTTAAATTTAAAAAATTAAAATCCCCAAAAATTCATTCCTTTGGTTGTGCCAAGAACTTTTCAACATGCCTTAAATATAATCAAACACAAATTTTAAAATTTTTTTACTTTTTTCTATCTTTAAATAAAATATTCTTCAAAAATTGTTTTCCACATGTTACAATAAAAATTCATAAGATTAAAAACAGAAAACCAAAAAAGAACTTTGTAGAAAAATGACTATTTTTTGTGTTTTGGCTACATTTTGAGATGTCTTCCTGTCAGACCTTTGCATTTGTATATTTACTATTGTTTGTACATATGTCAAATCCATTTTAAAATGATACTAAAAATTATACCCTGTAAGGTAATCAGATTGTGGGAAATACATACTCATTCTATTTATGCCATCATATCAATTTTCTTTTTTCGTTTAAATCTTGGTTTCATATCTATAAGGCATATTTAATTTGTGAGGTGTAATCAAAATTTATCGAGATTGAATCTTTAAATCTTTCAAATTAAAAAACTCACTTGAAGACGTGTGCACAGCTGAGCAACTTGTATGAGAGGGTGATGTTGTCTACATATCTAGACTGCTGTCAAGATGAATCAGTGCTTATGTGAAAAGAAAATATAAAATCAATCTCAGTACTTTTTGAATGAAATGTTTTTTTAGTAAAACACAGGTTTGTGTGAATGCAGCACTTTCCATACACAATAGATCTAGCTGGGTGTGACTTTTTCTGATTTCTTAAATTAAAAATTTATCTCAAGGGTAAGATTTGAGGATGTGAAGAATATTTAAAAGAAATACAATTGTGTATCTTTACATTACCTCAACTTGGAAAACATGTATTTAATGCCAAGTGGACTATTTTGAAGAAAAATAACATTTCATTCATTGTTCAATTCTGTCTCGCTAAGTATAGCTTTAGTCTCGATACTTTTTGAACACATCTTGTATTTTTAATATCCTGAAATAATAAGTGATTCGGAGTTTTAAAGAAAATAATTTCATAGTTTGAGATTTGAGGTCAAGTTTTAAAATTACTTAAAAGAATTTTAAAAACCTTTGAGGTCCACTTTTGTGTATATGTAGTCACGCATGCATATACACTTATATACATATTTTTAATGTTGCTGCTCAAGTTCAAATCTTGGTCAAGGCTGACTGTGTTTAATTTTTGTGCTAATACCCTTGTTAAAGACATAAATCCATATCTTCTCTCTTCAGCTATGGTTAAATAATAGGACAGACTGGATTCTTTAGCCTTGGTTAAGCAAGTAGCCTAAGAGAAGGAAAACTCTGAATTCAAACCAGTTGTCTTGAGCTTAAAAATTGCCTTTGTGTCACATCTGCCTGTGGCGGAGGGGTTGGGTAAATATGTACATAATATATAACCTATTATTGTATTTGTTTTTTGCAACTTGGTATAAAGATTTGATATTTTTAAAAGTAAAAATTTATGAGATGAAGTGTATATTCAAACTTTTTTTCTTGTGTAAAGATGGTATCTTATTTTGATATTTCTTATTTTAAGAATTAATTTAATATTTATCTCACATTTTTGCTGCTTTTTATTACACCTTGAATGTGCAATTTCTACAATTCAGTTACAACAATCAGTTCATCGTTGGTTTATATAAAAAAAAATGGCTTCAAGCAATTTAAAGCACAAAAACTGTGCAATTTATATCAACATATTATACAAACTGTCCCATAATATTTGTGATATTTTGTGTATAAAATTCATATGCAAATAGAACAGCTATTATGGTACATAGGTTGTAGATAACTTTCTGTGAGTATTTCTATTTGCTTAATCCAGAAAATCTTTTGTAGTTAAACAACAATGAATGTAAAGAGATGATACAAGGGTTTTTTTTTGGAGGGGGGTTAAGCATTTGAAATATTTCCATCATTGATCTGTTTGGTAATTAAATGTACAGTTAAATTGAGATAATGTTGTCTTCCCACTTTTATATTATACCTCCCTACTCGATATTTTGAAACTGGAGAAAAACAAACATATCAGAGTTGTTATGTTAATATTTGTTTTGCATTTTATTGAGAACCATAGTAAAATACTTGAAGAATTAATTTTTAAAAATGTTTTTAAGTTTCAAAATTCAAATTTGTACTCTTATATGTCCAAAAAGTAAGGTACAAACATTTTTTAATTAAACATGTTTATTATTATACAAATAAAACATTCTGTGCAATGTTACCAGCAATACTATGCTACTCTTCTATATAGTTGTCCTTAAAATTGATGTACTTGTCCAATTCTGGACATTGGGGGGCAAATTTATCATTGGTAAATTCATTGAAACAGATTAATTGGTCCTATAATAATGGGTTTCTTTCATCCTAATCCTAACCCTTTGGCTCTTTTTATTAAATTCCTAAAAGCAATGAATAAATTCTGAATTTAGCCACAGATAATTTACCTGCGATAAATTTACCATATGCTGAATTTACTGACAATGAATTTATCACCCACACATTTGGTGTATCAGTGCCTAAATACCTGTCTAGAAAAATGTGGTGTTAAGTAACTGAAGCTACACTTTCACATCTGCAACAATGTCATCTATGCAGATCCACTTCTTGGATAAATGTGTTAGAAGCCTAAACATCTGATAGTCTTAACTTGGCTACTTCAGCTCATGTGATGGATGTGGTAAATCATCTCAACTATGTCATCCCATGTGCTCTTGTGTTTTTCAGTCAAGTGCTTAGGCACCTCAGATGACACTTTCTAATAGCCCTATCATGAATTTTTTTTTCTGTTTATCATCTTGAGTCAAAATTTCAATGCACAGAGAGTTGTCTTCTGTTGTTGATGAACATTGATACCCTACACACAGATTTGTATACCTCTTTGTCAATGGACTACACCAGACCAATAACTGTTTCTTGCTCATTATATTTTTGTCATACACAGCTATGAGTTCACAGGGATTTTCTGCCCTTGGCATGTAGAAATCTTATATGTCACACCTCTATATTTATCCTCTGTTTTATGGTTGCACTGATCTTAGTTGTGATGCCACATACGTATGTGATTAATATTAAGGATGTTTTCGGCTGTTTGAAGAAATGCATATCCCTTGTCAATTTGTGTTTACAGCTTTCACAGTGTTTTCACTTCAGTTGATTTACATCTATGTGTACCTTACTTTTTGGATCAAAATTTTGAACTGATTTCATTTAAATTTTCTTTTTCTTGTTTTTCTTTTTGTTTCTGATTTTATTGAATTGATTTGTTAAGTTAAAAACTGAATCTGACTTGATCAAATTATTTTGATTTTGTTTTTTTGTTTTTTTTGCTGATTAAATATTTTTTTTTATAGACAGGAAGTTTAGAAGTTAACGAAATTGAAATAAAAAACAAAAAGCCATAACAAAAGGTGACTTTCTTGATTTATTTTATTTATTTTCATGAAATAGTTGAAAGAAAAAAAAAGTCTTACCTCTGTCCCATAATCTTTGGATGAATCAAAAGTTTTGCAATATTTTGGTAACATGAGGCACAATTTAGCAACTCTGGATACTTTTGCTGAGGTTGTAAAAGTGATGAACCACACTGGACTGTGAGATACTGAGCTTACCTGATACTCTCCCAGTGTTACCAGATTTGTTTCTACAGCTTGGAACACATCCTCAGAATCCATGGTTTTAGGCCTATTTGACCTTGCTTGTTTGTTGAGGTTCTTGCAACCCGAACAAAATTTCTTGAACCATCTGGTTAATTTTCTGTGATTAACTGCACCTTCATTTTTTTTACACCAAATGTTTTTAATTGTTTCCACAGTGTCATGGCCCAGTTTGAACTCATAAAGCATAAGTTCCCAAATTAGACTACTTGCTTGTGCAGCTCTCACTTGCAGAATGAAGCAATTCATAATGTGTGTCAGTGCATCAACTACCATGATGTTACCAGCCACAGCAGGAACCTTCTACAACTTGAACTGCTTTGGCCGAGTGATATACCCCTCACAAACTAGTACATACCAAAATATTGCAAAACTTCTGACTCATCCTTGCAGTTATATTTGCATATAGATTTCATACACTGAATAGAATAACTATTATGGGATAGATGTACCATATGATTAACCCCACTACCACTACTCTACAATTGAGAAACTTAAAAACATGATTGTTTTTAGACTATATTATGGCTGGCCAACCTGTTTCTTCCAACAATCTCTCTAAATCAATTTTAAGTCAAATAAAACAATGTTATCAGTTACTCTAAGTGTTTCCTGCTTAACCTTGTTTTTTATCGTTTTATTGTCCATGGTTCTTATAACATCATACCACATTGTTGAGGTTAAGTGATGTAACTGTAATGTTGACGGTTTAGAACTAAAGGCCAACTCTATGACTTATGGAAGAACCATGTAGCTGAAGAGGTGTGTCTTTATTCAATTTTAGTTGAATGAAGAAGCTGACAGGTAATATAACTAATAATTATGTATACCTTTTAGTGGCTTTCAGATTACCTCTGAGTAGAAGTGTTATGTGATTGAATCTTTTTTATATCATAATGATCCAATTTTTGTATGTTAGTGTATCACAGCAAGGATGGTATATTGTAGTAAGATTGCAATAGCATTAAAATGCTTTAACACAGAGAATGTAGCAATTTCCAAACTGATTTAATGTGTTTGATTGGTCTAGAAACACTGATACATTTTTGAAGTTGTATAGAATCTCCACAAGTTTCCCTTTTGTCTTTGCTATATATGTAAAACTTCAGTCAAACTGATTAGTATTTAGAGGTCACTCCATTTTGCATATTATTATTCTTTACAATGGGCCAGCATATAGTTCCACTAAATCAATGAAAAGCAGCCAAAATAATAAGAAATACCTTTTTCGTTGATGGTCTCATGCTAATTTTATGTAATTCTAAATCTGTTTACATATTATTTATTCAGATAATAGAGATCCATTCAGATCATATTTATTAATATTTAAAATATGTAGCTATTGAAAGTAATAAAAAATATAATATGCCATACCTCCAAATTTAATTCACAAAAACTAGCTTAAAATCTTTTTATAAACCAGACTTCTGAGCTATCTAACAATAACATGACCTTCATCTATGTTTAGGGGGTCATAAACATAGGTGGAAGCACTGCACATCACATAACTAGAAAATTTAATTGTTGACCAATCAAAAATTCAAAATGAATTTTTTTTTATTAAAATCTGGGTCTCATTCATTAACTAAGTATGAAATGTCAGCTTAGAAGGTTGTAACTCAAGTGACTTTATTTGTCGGTTTAAGTTACATCCCATTCTGGCATTCTACAGAAATGAAGATACACACCCTTCTCAATTATTTGAAAATGTTGGGCATTCTACAGAGATATTCCAATTTAGCAGCTTTGAGCCATCATCTGTTGGTACTTGTTGGAGCTGCTGCTTAGACTGTCTTTTTTTTTTTTTGTGGCAAGATTACCACAGATACTTTCTTCACCACATCAAAAACTTTAATCCTCTTTGATACTCCAAGGATTTGGGGTATAGAAGATGCTCATCAGTTTCTTCAAAAGGGTTTACAGCATTGGTTTGGTTTCTTTGTTTAATGGCATATCAACCTTTGTGGTTTATTTAATGCCAAAGCCATCCTTGTAGAAGGACAGTAGTGGTACTTTTTAACCTATAACTGAGGGTATAATGGAGATTCATACCTTTCCCAAGGGTATTAGTCCCAAAATGGACATAATAGAGTGACTGGAGTTCAAACTCACTTATTACAATGTTGCAGTCCAATAAATTAGCCTTTTTCAACACCATAGAGACTCCTTTAGGATTGAACAGAGGATGAAAACTATAAGGAGTTTAGAGCTCATGCCTTGTAAATAAAAATTGTTAATGAAGCTGTTGAGTGAGATATTGCTCTTCAAACATTGCAGTAAAACATTAACTAACAAAGACTTGAAACATTACCTACAATAAGTTGTGGTTTTTATAGTTATTGCTTTGAGAATTTGCTTAGTTGTGGCACAAGGCTGGATGTATGGGGCTCTCAGTGAGACTTCAACTCACTTGTCTATCTTGCTAACCATTATACCATGTTAAATAAATGCCAACACCATTCAAAGCTATATTGATAGGGAAGAAACAATAATTGCCTTCATTTTTAATTCTATAGCTACTGTTTATCTTTCATCTTTAAAATAAAATAGTAACTTGTATTACATATGTAAAACACAGAAATTAAAACCGCATATTACAAATAAGTTTCAATTAATTGCAATATGTGCAATTTTTGTATCATACTGTTTATATATTCTCTATCTTAGTAATTAAGAACTCTGTATATATAGCAACCTTTAAAAACTAATATATATATATATAAACATGTTTGGTTGAAAACTGCAAATCTGGCTCAAGTTGGTAAAAAATACCCTATACTAGCCCAAGCACTTTTGACTATTTTGCTGTTCATCTTCAGGGGTGGTGGTGTTAGATTGTTTGTTGCTGTGGGTTTTTTTTTTCTTAGATAGGGCTGGCTCATTCTATTAGGGTGGGTGATTAGATATTGAATATATTTATACTTGTGAATGCTATTTTATTTATAGTAGTTTTTTTTTAGTTTTTATAGTTATTGCTTTGAGGATTTGTAAATGGATTTTATTGTTATTTTTATAAATGATTTTTGTATTGTTAATTAGGATCTTTCTTATATCTTGGGATTTGAGTTTATCAGTGTCTTTGTTATGCTTTGTCATTAGATGCTGTTTTATGGTGTTTATGTCGGAGAGGTGGTGGGTAGGTAAGGTGACAAGAGAGTGTGGTTGTTGTATAATCAATGTAGGTATTAGGAGTTATGTTATTTTCTGAGAGACACTCTCAAAATGGACATGTAAATTTATATATTACATTGGTTTGAGTTAGGGGAGTTTGTGTTATTCTTAACAATGAGGTTTGAGGTTTTAAATTTAGTATAGTAGATAATGAGTTTTATTTGTTTTTGAGGTTTGATGGGTTTAATGTGTTTGTGTATAATATTGGTTATTACTTGCTTGTCTAATTTGTTGTTTTTTTGTATTTTATTCTTGTAATATAAGTTTATTCTGTGAGTATTATTGTTGCTGTTATTGCTATTTTCATGGATGTTA
Organism: Sepioteuthis lessoniana; assembly: GCA_963585895.1. Taxonomy (NCBI): domain Eukaryota; kingdom Metazoa; phylum Mollusca; class Cephalopoda; order Myopsida; family Loliginidae; genus Sepioteuthis; species Sepioteuthis lessoniana. Next base: position 39,298,166 of record OY757907.1, on the reverse strand, counting down.
TATGGGGGAACATTAAACAAAAGAAACCAATCTTATATAATTTTCTTATTATTAAGCTTGTAGAACCAAAATAAAATCTATAAATGGATTTTCTAGGAAATTGTTTTATTCATGAAATTAATTTATTTTTTCTTTTACAATGGAGTAACCTTTAAATGTCAATGAAATGATAAAGTTTTGTGCATATATTTTCTACAGAGTTAACTTTGTAGAGAGATCTTTACATGAACTTTTTTTTGATCACCCTAAGATTCTAGGTAAATTTATTATATCTGATTAATTTCTTTAATAATATAGGGTTTCTGTACCCACTTTTTTATTAAATTCTTTAAAGCAATGATTAAATTTTAAATTTATCCACAAATAATTTACCTTTGATAGATTTACTACCTGATGAATATACAGATGATGAATTTATATCAATGGGACATGCTACCCTAATATAGGGTCAGCATGCTCATCTTAATCATCATAATTATCTTAAGAGAGATAACTATTAAATGCTAATATAGAATATTTGTCTTTGTTTATTTGCTTGCAATTAGATAGAATGTGATTCAGTATTGTACTTAAAGGTGGCCTTTAAATAGGAGTAATAACAGATTCTTCTTTGCAATTATCAAAAAAAGCTTTAGTTCCAACTTGATATTCTCCTATAAACTTAAGTTTTAGCACATTTGATGTATTAATAAAACATCCTTTTAGAAATAACAAATGAATTATTGCTTCTTTTTTTTTCTTAAATCTTTAATCTTTTTTTTTTAAAGATTGCTTAATATAAACACACCAAATAATATAAAAAATGCTTATTGAAGTCTATTTGATCAAAGTTACTACTCATCCTATTTATTAGTCCAGGTTAAAAGCATGGTAAAAATGACCCAAAGCCAAACTTTGTTTTAGATCTTATTTTTCTGATGCAGGTATCATTGGGGAATGAGAAAAAGTTTTGGTAAAGCCAAAAAGTAGCCCACCTACCAAAAATTTGGCTTTGGGTCATCCTTACCATGCTTTTAACCTGGACTATATCTTATACCAGAGCTTTCCAAACTTTCCAATGACATTTTACTGTAATTGATAATCTTTATATGCCTGTTCTTTCTAGTTCTCATGACATAAGAGTTATTGTTGTAGGAAATGGACTTGGTAGCCCGAGTTCAAAACCTGGATAAGGCTGTTTGCATTTTACTTCATGCATATTTCCCTTGGGAAAGGCATGACTCCATCTCTTTATGTCTCGCCCCAGCTATGGATAAATAGAGCAGACTTGGCTCTTTAGCCTTTGTAAGACTATTAGTTTCGCAGAAGGAAAACTAAATTCAAACTAGCTGTACTCAGCTCAAAAACTTATGTGTCACATCCTGCCCATTGTGGAGGGGTTGAGTAAATACATACCTGTTCTTTCTTTAATTATGAACAAAATTTTTTCATTGAATTATTTCTTATATATATATATATATATATATATATATATATACACACATTTTTAATTATACATTTGCCTTGATTAACAAAACTGAAGTAATTAGTCAGAATTCTAGAATTTTATTTTAAGGTGTGTTGCCTGTAAAAAAAAAAAAAAAAAAAGCTTGGAAAGCTCTGACTTATACACATTTTTATTACTCACATTTATTGTAGTTGACAAATGATGCAAATAGGCATTGATTTGGTGGTCTCATGTGATATAATGATTAATGAGTTAGCTGAACAGATCATTGTAAGCAGTTTAATTCTCACTGGATGCTCAATATTTCTGGCCTTGTGTTAAACTAAGCTAAACTTTATAAATGACTGAATATGTGTTAGTATCAAGTTGGGACAGGTGTCATGAGTCAGCTGATTCTTTTACGTGAGTAATCTGTTAAATACCAATTACTAATCTGAAATTTGAAAAGGATCCTTTCAAAATATCAATTTTATAACTTTAATTTAAGAAAAAATATATCATTTTCTAATTTCAGACTGTTACAATTGATATAACAAATCAATGGCGGTACTTTTGATTGATTTAACCTTTTTAGACTTCTTCTGACTCTTTAACCAAATGCTTTGAACTCTTGGATTTACCAAAAGCTTTTGACCCCACTTTCTCTATCCTCAACTTCATTTAGAGCTTATCCCATACAATACTAACCACAGCATACACATTTTGTCAAACCAACTTTTGAAGGCTTAGTATGTTTATGAATGCCTCTTTCTTGATGTCTCAATATTTTTACTATGTTACAAAATAAACTCTAATTAAAGACCTTTTTTTTTTTTCTGAACAAAAAGTTTTTCTATTTATTTCATATTATTTATTTCTTTAAAATTTTATTTTGTCTTTTTGTATTTCAAAAAGGCACTCTTTATTGTTTGTCTTTTTTCCTTTCTTATTACTAACTTTTTTTTTGTTTAATTTAATTCTAAAATTTCTAATATAATTGATATTTTAAAACTAATAGAAAATGAATTTCAAAAAGTTCACATGAATAACAAAAAGTCACAACACTAAGTCATGTGTCCCTGAGCTGCATTGGGTACCCTACATTTGTAGTTTTGTCATACTAATTTAATACTGTTATTGAAAAAAAATGTTGAAGAAAAAGATATACACCTATCTAACCAATTTATTAAAATTGATAAATTTAAAAAAAATATTTTTAGCTGTATTCTTATAGGATGCAAGTCATTTAAATTTTTTTATGTAAGAAATACTAGACGAAAATTAATAAAGGTTGACAGCTTTTTCAATTAATAAAATAAATCTAACTTACATATAAAAACAATAACTTGTAAGCTAAGCACCACATTTGTTAAATGTGTATGGTTAGATTTGATCTGCTAGCCACAAAGAGCAGTTAGTTGATTAACCAGGCTTACCAAAGCCAAGAGGTATAAATTTTAGTCTCACTGAGAGCTTATTCTTTATTGCTAACCCCTTCTGTTTACTGATATTTGTAGACTGAGGATTTGAGTAGTAAAAAAAAAAATTTAGAAGCATCTATACAAAAACTGTGATTATAAATAAACAATGAACATGATTCCCTAACCTCAAGGCATAAAATAACCCTAGACAAGTTGAAATAAAAAAAAAAAAAGAAAGAAAAACAACTAAAAGTGAAATGAAAAAAATTGAGAAACAAATGGAATCTGAATATTTATACACTATTTCTACTATTACTATTAACAACTTGTAGAACAGAAGTTTACTACCGAATTAAAAAAATATCAAAGTATTAACTTGATAAAAAAAAACAAAAAAAAAAAAACTCTTCAGTTTTCCCTTAATAAATAAAAAGCACATTTGGGTTGGGTACGTCATAAGTATTAAATGGATTAGTAATGGGTGTAGTCAGTACCTACATTTCTATTTACTTATTCATTTGTCTATGTGGGTGTGTGAATTGCTCCAACACAATTCTATTTAAATGCTCACTCATATCACTCAAACTTGTTATTATGCATTTTTGACTAACATTTTTTTTAAACTCATAAATATCACTTTAAAAAATGACCTTAATATTCTATATTGTAATATAAAGATAATGCATATTCATTTTTCACAACTTTTATTCTAGGCACCAGTTAAGTCTAGAATGAAACATTTTCTCTGTCTATTGTTTAGAGCTTGGATTCCTCTAGTGCCACATATTCATAGTATAAGACATTTAATAAAGTCAATGTAAATTTTTTATTTTTTTCTATTTTCAAATTTACTCACACTAAGAGAGAAAAGGTAAAATCTTGGGTTAGTCTATAAACAAAATATGAATATTTTATTCAACAAAACGAAAAAAGTGTGTGTGTATATGTATGTATGCATACACACACACACACATATATATATATATATATATATATATATATATATATATATATATATAATCTGAGGAGGAAATCTAAGGGGTAGGAGTATCTAATTAGAGTGCTCAATAAAATTTTTTCATTGTAAGTCCAAAGAGAGAAAATATATTTTAAAATGAATAGGTCTAGGAAGAGATTTGTATTTTTTAAAAATTTATTTATTTCATTCTTACATATGTGTATATTTCCAGCTTGTTGCTTTTGTCAAAGAACATATATAGCACAAGGCCATGTGAATGGGGTACTCAATGAGATTTGAACTCACTTGTGCTTGAATGGTTTTCAGTTTTGTATGGGTTTCTCCCTTTCCTTTTCTCTGAGTGTGTCTATTTTAGTCTGTTTTACCCCTAATTGGTCTTTGATATTTGATATGTTATAAAGTTTTTGTTGTTTTACCCTGGGTAGTTGTGTGTGTGTGTGGGTATACTTTTGGTCTTGAGATTTTTTTTTTTGTAGTATGGTTTGAAATTTACTGGTAATTACTTTTTACTACTAATTTTTTTTTTACTTATAATTTTTGCGTGTGGATATCTAAACATATATGTATGTTTGTTTGTTTTCATTTGTGTGTGTGTATAATTCATGTTTTATTCAACATGGGCTTAAATTTATTTATGAAGTTTTTTGTTTTTTTTATTTGAAGTAATGTTTAATCATTAGTTTGATATATGGGTATAAGTTTAAATTTACCTTGACTACATTTGTATAGGTGTTTCAATACATTGAATTTTCTATTTTCTGGTATTTTAATATTGCCACCATGAAGTGATATCCTGGTATTGAGGGTTTGTGTTGATCGTATGTGTGTTGCATATAGTGATCAGGTGTAGTGGATGATGGCAGATTTCTAGGTGGAAGAAATTTGGTTATTCAAATGAGTGTTGAAAGAATCAATGGGTGAAATAGAAATTGATTTGAAGTTGTGAAAAGTATTGGATGGGTTATTTATTGTCAAAACCATCCTTGTAGCATTGATACTATTTAACCTATAGCTGGAGAGATAAAAGGGTTCATACCTTTCCCAAGGCATTAGACAGAAAGTGAATGTAATAGCTTGTCTAGAGTTTGAACTTGCTTATAGTTGCAGTCCAGTATTTACACCTTTATGCTACAGGCAACCCTTTTCCCCAGAAAAAAAAACAAACTAAATGCAAACTTTTTTTATTGATCATATTTTTTGTCAGAAATTAGATCAAAAGTATAAAAATTTCAAAATCTTTCATTGTTAAAAGTATCAAGCTTTTAGATAAACATCTATAGATTTAAAGGTTCAATTTAGTATTCTCTTTTCTTCATAGGTGGTTTTTTTGGAGGAGGGCCAGAAGAAACTTAACGTTTAAAAACTTATAGAGGACAGAATTTTTGTTTTTGAGCAAGATAGTCCTTTTTAATTTGTTTGGGAAAATTGGTACTTTAGAGTGATCTCCCTTCAGAGGATAAAATTTGAAATAATGCCGTGAAGTATTTTGGGATCAAGAAAAGTTTGGTGTCTATCATCTATTTTCAAGATAAGCTAACATTTTTCACTGATACACATTAGGCAATAATGTGAGGAAAACCTATTAAAAATAGTTTGTATCATAATTTACTAAATGTAAAGGAGAGTGTCTCTTAAGCTTTTCTCTTGGCTTATTGCTAGTGAGTTTGATTCTTACAGGGTGTCCTATGATTGCTGTTTTATACCAGATCAATAAATCTCTACAATAGGTACCAAAGATTTTTTTAAAAATATTATTTGTTGGATAGGGTTTTATTAGAAACCAAATATATGGTGGTATAATGACAATACTAAGTACAAAATTGTCTGCTGATATACAGAGTGAATCCCCCACCCTCGAAAAAATATTGTCACATCCTTATGGGAATATCTTTATGATAAACTTCCCAACTGTCTCCACATGTTCACTACATCAACAAGTTCTTGGAATCCCTCACAAGTGATTAAAAAACTTAATATTTCTATGGAAGTGTTTTTTATTAAGAAAGCAGAACTGATATTATGGAGGGCACATTGAGCTTTCAATAATGTACTAACAAGAATAATGAACAGATGGAAACTTTGAAATCATAATGAAACTCCCATAAAAATGTTAACTTTAAAAAAAAAAAATCCCCTGTATAAAAAATTCTGTTAAAGTGTTGGCATCAATAGGAAGGTAACTTTTAAATTATTGATTTTTCAAAAGACTGGATAACAATGTGTGAGTTGATAAAAAGCAAATATCAAAGAAAAAAAATCTAAATCAATGAACTATATGACTTGTGTCTAAAACTTGTCATGCTGAAGCAAGCAAATCTAGAAAAAGAACAAGTGACTCCTGTCCTGATTCAAATGTTTAACTGAGAGGTCAGTTGGCATAGAACCTATTCAATACATAACCAACTGCTGCTTGAACAGCATACAAAATTGACCTGGAATTACTAGGTGGAGCAAATAGCTGCCTGACTAAGTAGAAGTGCCACTCTATACATAATGCCATTAATTTTTTTTATGGGTATTATGCTAGTTAATAAAAAAAATCTTCATCTCAGATTCTCAAACATTTGAGTTAGGAACAAAAAGTTTAGCAAAGGTTGATCAGTTTTTTAAGTTTTAAGAATTTTATTTGTTTTTCTGAAAACAAATGTTGTTAAAGACTATTTTCATTGAGGAAGACTATATTTTAAACCCTTTCAGGTTTTAAATGGCTAAGTTTTAGGAGTTTGCAACTGGAAATGTTTGGCTCAAAATGTCATTAAATCTTGGCAGCTATTAAGCTCGGAGTTCAGTTACATCCTATTTATTGAATTTATATTATGATTAATTGCAAATAAAGGGAAGCATACAAAACTAGGATTTATCTCTTGAAAAACAATGAGTGAAAATGTGTATTTCATACAAACATTAAGTTGGAAATAGTATTCCCCCCCCCTCTTCTTACCAACTGAAAATAAAACTGTCACTTTGATGTGCTGATTTTGTTATTGTAACACAAAAATTGAATCATTCTGTATAATGAACATTTATAGATAAAAGATTGGCTTTTTGACTGTTTATTCATTACATAAGAACAATTTTGATGCTTCAAAGTTTGAGAAATAACAAATAAAATTCAGCCTAAAAATAATTAAAAAAGAAGCAAATTTATGCAGCTGTTTAAAAATAAACTTTTATTACCAATGTATTTCCAGATATTCATTTAGTTTCTCTGTATTATTTTCAAACTTTTCTCAATGTTTACAATTAAACAATGTTTACTTTATTAGTTTTTTTTAATAGGATTTCAGGAATGATTATCAGGACTGACAGTAGTAAGTTCTGTTTAAAATATCAAAGAAAAAAATCCACAAAGCTAAGAAAAGAATTTTCTCATATATATATAAAATGAGCAAAATTATTGAAGAAAATATTTGTGCATTCTGTAATACAGGTAAAACAACAAGGGGTTCACATTTCTCTCTAAAACTTTTCTCTTTTTTTTTTTAAAAAGAAAGTTTACTTTTCATATGTATTTTCAGGTTAGACCATTAATCATTTATTCCTGCCATCTTTGGAATTGTTACAACCACTCAATGAATCAAATAAATTTTAAAACCCTATAAAAATATGACCAGAAGGCTTCAAATATTTTTGCAGGAATTATACAGCAAAAATTAGAAACAATCTTTTAAAAAATTCATTTATTTTTCTAAGTAATTAAAACTCCACAAAGCAGTATTGGGTTTTGGTTGAAAAATATGACAAGAAAAAACTACTTATTTTTGTTTTAAGATAATTCTGTATTTCACAATAATTATTTGCTGATAACATACCAATACAAGCATTACTGTAATATAAAATGATAGCTGTGTTTTAAGAATTAAAACTGCATCAGTTGACCATATATAAAATGTGACTTAGGAAAATATGCAAATTCATATACATATTTCATTTCATGTGTGCCCAGAAATTTAATTTTATTTTAGTTATTTTTTTCTTCTCTAATTTATAAACATGGAAACAGTTTCTTGACTGCAGTTGATATTCATAGTGCAGGTCCAACAAGTCTAAATCCAGCTTCAATAACATAGTATTCAGTAACCACCCAACCCATACTGAATGAGATGACTCCTGAAAATGTCTTTATGTTATATAATAAATTTGAAACATAAACAAGGCATCAATAGAAAAACGTTTTCTCTTCTTAAATAAATCTAATTAATTTACCTCAGTAGCTTATGAAATTGTAGAATCTTTTAGAGTTGTAATTATTTGAAGCAATAGATTTTTTTTCAACATGTTCATCCATACAGGCTCATCATATTTGGGAACTTATTGTGTTGATATCGAGGATTTCACAAGTGTACAACTTTAATATGTTGATGATAATGGCAAATTTTAAAAAATGCAGTTATTTGGTGACCAGAATCTAAAAGGCAATTTTGTATTTATATTGCAGAAGCTAGATTATTGTATGTTTATATTTCATTTATATATCAATATTCAATATCAAGATATAATTTTTATTTTATTGCTCAGATGTGGGGCTTTGTCAATTGTTAGAAAATGACATTTTAGGAACAGCCTTTTGTGGTTGACGTCAAAGAGCCATCATGTCTATAGATTTCAGAATTTCTTAGAAAATTTTTGACTCTTTCAGAGATAAACCATTTTAGTAGTGATTGTCAAACTGGCTTAGAAAGCCATTGGAAAAGAGTATAATATTAAATTTGAACTTATGCCAAAGTTAGTCTAATTTTTTTTTAAATTATGCAATGTTTTGAATTAATATTTTATGAGTAAAAATTTCACAATGCATATTTAGGACGGTTTTCATTAAACAGCTGAGCTTATTAATTTCAAAGTAATCTTCCTTCTCCACAGTAATAATTACAAAGAAATGTAATTTCATTTTAATCCTAGACACCTCTGGTATAATGGTTAGCAAGCTTGGCTAGCAGACCATGGTTAGTAAGTTCAATTCTGATTGGATGCTTCAATTTCTGGCTTTGTGCTAAACTAAGCTATGCTTAGTAAATGACAACTTTATATTAATCATTAAATTTATGAATTTAATTTAAAAGAATGTCAGCAAAATTATATTTCTAACTTTATTACCCCTATTAACATGAAATTTGCTCAATGGAGTCACTTTTTTAGCATATTTGGATTATTTTCTGTGATTTATTTATTTCTTAAGATTCCATATTGACTGGACAATAATTGGACTGAAATCTCTCCTGATAACTACATTGGGTTACAGTTGATGTGACCCAAAGTTAGACTTAAAAATGGGTAATATTAATATCAAATTTAAGGTTTCCTTTGATATTACTAACTACTTTCATAGATCAAATCTACATTAGTTTTCAGAAATATATCTTACCAAAGAAATATCCATTGTAGACTTCAAACTTCACTCTCTCACCTAATAATGAAATATAGCCTTTTAATTTAAAATTTAAGCCTTGGGGAATGTTGCCCATTTGGTGTATTATTACATACATCAAACAAATTGTATATTTCACTACAAAATATTGCTATTCATTCTTGGAAACTTAAATTACATTTATAATCTCTGCAAAATCTAAATTTCAGAAACATAACTTAAAGAAAAAAAAATTAGAGGTAGATATATGTATAATAGATAGAATTATTTTATATTTCAGTAATTAAACTGAATTTTTTTTCTTTCATGAAATTATATTTCACATTTTATTAATTCTTTTTTTTCCTCATGAAGCAATTCAATATTTCTGAAAAGTCTTTGTTGAAATTGTCACAGTAATGTTTTCTATTTGGACTCCTTTGCACTTATCTCAGAAACTTGAATTAAGTGCATTGATTTTTTTTCGTAAACAATAAAGCTGAATACCAGTTTGGAATAAAAAGGCTTTATCTAAAGAAAGTTTAATGAAAATGATGCAGATGTAAACTGAAAAGAAAACAGAAGACAAATGAAAGACTGATTCTTATAAAAGCAAGAGGGTCTTCTTTTTTTCTCCTTCTAATCCCCTGCCTTAAATTGATTAATATTTTATAAAGTTCACAAGAGCTGAAGATAACCTGAAAAATTTCGTTAGAAAAATTCAAGTTCACAATCAGATTCAGCAAGTTTTTCCAATGCATTAGCTACATAAATGCAATAAGGAATTAGTTTCTTTTAAGCAGCAATGAGCCTATTAAGTTCTCAGATGGACCAGGAGGTACTGTAAGCAAAGTGAAACCTGTGTGCCAGACTAAGCAAAACTTAGTACATTTTAATAATTTTTTTCAATTAAAATTGAAAAATAATTCAATTGCTACTTATTCATGTGCTTAAAGATATTCTAAAAATGAACAAAATCATTTGCAGATACTCAGTATGCATGTGAATTTATAAGATCATGTTTATATAAACTTGAAAAATGCATAAACTGATGAATAACAGATTAACTCACTTCCCTTTTCAAATATTTTCATGAATGCAAAAAAAAAAAAAAATCATCATATTCTTAAAACTATTGTCAGCCCTTGACATCCATAAAATTACCTTAAAGAACAATCTGCCAGCTTATGTGAGATAAAAAGTGGAAAGAAAGATGTTTGCAAAAAAGCAATCATAACTTCCTTGGTCAGAGACAAAGATATACATGATCAACTTCTTCCTCTGAGCCTTAGGTAATTTAAAAATGCCATTCAGGTGGATACATTCTATCTTCATCATAATCCAATATGTCTATGTACAACTATTAATTATCAGCCAAGTGGATCAATCCCAAAGGCATCAAATAACTGTAAGCAGATTTACTTTTGGTTTTATATTTACACAAGTCATTTTTATTTTACTCTTATAAAAAAAAAAAAAAAAAAAAAAAAAAAAATTCAGATGGACATCAAATATGAAACATAATAAAAAAAATGTTATATTTGGAAATATGATGGCGTACAGTGATCGTACACTGCACCAAAATAAGTGGCATATATCAGCAAAAATCTGATATTCATGAGGGTCTTCATATCTGAACCCTTGTGAATGCCAAGGGCTAACTGTATTATTACTATCATTATTTTCCAAGATATCAGGTAGACCAAATACACATAAACAGGTATATACAGTTTTTAAAGTTTTCTTTACTTTGGGCTAATAGCATTATAATTACAAATAAACAATCTTCTGGGTTTTTTTTTATTCATTTTCTGTTTTCTTTTTGTTTGAAAATTGCATTTCAGTAATATATGAAGCATGTCTGTAATTGCTCCTTAGATTACAGGTGAAATAATAAAAAGCCAGGAATCAAACAATCTTCTTGAATTCATACAAGTATGTATGCATACTTGTAGACATGTCAGTTTTCTGAGTGTTGTACCTGCTTACTGGATTTAAAAGAATTTGGCTGTAGCTAGATGCTCTCCAAGTAGCATTTAATATTGACAGGCAGAGCTTTGCATATGAGGTTTCATGAGTTCCAAGACATTTTCAGCAAGCTCGACCACCTCTGATTCAGTATTCTTGTTGCAGACCAGCTCATACAAGATATCAGAGCCTTTCTCTTTATATAACATTGGACAATAACGGTTACCTGCAACAAAATAAATAAATCAAAAAGTAAATAAATACAAATAAGAACTTATGACTTGTAAGTTATTAAATTTAAAAAAATGTTTATTTGACTGGGAATGGTTTTTAAATAATTTCATACTATTAATTCAATAATAGTTCTCAGTCTCACTTTTAGATCCTGTTAACAAAAATATACTTTCTACTTAATCCCAACATACATCTTTCATGTAAAATTAAATATATCAATGATAAACTTTGAATTAGTAGAACTTACCATTTTTAGTACAGACATGTTGAATAGCCCAGCAAGCCCACAACTGAACAGCAGGTGCTTCATAACATTGCAATAGTGGGAAAAATGGTCTGAAAGACCTGGAGAGAGAAAAAAAAACGGAGATAAAGTAAATTCTAATAATTATAATATAAAGTATATGTTTTGCAAATCCAAAATTTAAAAACTTGATATTTAAAGTACAATATTAACCATATTCTTGATATCAAATGATGGGTTTACAGTTATAATTTGAAATTATAAAAAGGGGCGATAACTGCTGTTGTAGCATTCACCTTCAGTTTAGATGAACTATCTGATGGAAAGTGTTTTACATTGATAAAAATTATGTCTCTTAAATACATTTTGCTTAAGATTATTGTTACTTAGTGTTGTTTATTCCTATTATGCAACATATCCAGGAATAATAATCTTCAGATATATTATCAATTAACATTTTCATTGTACACTGATGAGCAAAATCATTATGACCAGACATACAACAAGTCTAATAATTGTGTATATTGGTCATTGATATATAACCAGGTAAGCCAACCTTGAGTATTATGAATACTGCAGTTGTGGGTCTAAAAGATTTTGAGAGAGTTTGGTAATGGCTAATTAGTTATAGCCAGATGATTAATTCTGAACATTACTGAAACAATGCAGCTTGTGGTGTACTCATATTTACTTATGACAAGTACCTTTCAGTAGAGGTCTGGAAAAAAAAACTCAACTCAGAGTCCGGTTTAAGATTAAATGTACATTGTAAACAGAGCCGTCACTTTAAAGATCTTTCAATTGCTTTAATTTTGAAACTTCCCAAAGAAATGATAGTCATTTTCATACAGAACAGATAAAACTAAAGGAATTTTTAATACAAATTAAGTAGCTATGAACTGACTTGAGATATTTTTTAAAAACAGGAACAAATACATTGTAAGTAATGTCTATTCAGAGGTTCTTTCATAATGAAAATATTTGTGATTTTAGATTTTGAAATGAGATGTATATTAGGCATAAATAAAAGATTTTGATACAAAGGACATCAGTGTCCATCTTAAAAATCCTTATGTAATATGGATAAGAACAGCTAGTAATAAATGTTTAGATGATAAAATTTCAAATGTTTTCATAAATTAAAAAAATGCCCAGTTTCTATCAGTGTCAAACTTTAGATTATATAAGAGTAATTTGTACAGATAATATCTATAAGTATAGTCATGTATTGCTTATATCTGTCCCAAAAAAAACAAAACACCTTTGGTTTTAATACCAGCAATTGATTACATTTTCATGTGTTGTGATGTTACTTCTTTGTAAACTTAGAGAAACTCATGTCATAATGTATAAAAGTTTGAAAAATACAAATAAATAATTAAGGTAAATATAATTAACTTTGACAAAAATTTTAGTTTATCCAAATTACCTATATTTTTTAAAGGTAAATACTATGTACAAATGAATATAATAGAAAAATAAACAATGAATAATATATTTAAATGAATAGATAAATCATCATTTACCTATTATATCTATCAAAGAAATTAAGAGCTTTGAAAATTATATTAGTTCTATTTGCAAATCATGATATTAACTTTTAGAATTGCTTAATGCTTTTATTAGCATAAGTAGTTGTTTCATTTTTGGGGGTAAAAAATTAAATAATCTGGGCTAAATACAATTTAAGACCTTTTTAGGGATGACCCAAACAATTTCTGAAAGTTTAATTGAAATTGAGCCAAAAATAGTTAAGATTTAGTAATGTGGACATTTGGTAAATTGATATCAAAGAAAGAGTTCAAAACACCAAAATAGACAAAATTTTTATGTGCATTTTTTTTGCATTAACTGTCAAGTAATTAAATTTCAATTAAAATACATTACCATAAAAACTTTAAAGTAAAATTCATTCCTAAAATATAAAATATTAACTAGAATTATGAGACTTTAAGAGATCCTCTATTGATAATCAGAAATAACATATTTTAAGCTTTTCTTTCATTGCTTCTAATTTTGCATGTAAATAACACTAATGTATAAGTGATTTTATTATATTCCAAAAACATTTATATCTTAGATCAGTGGAGATTTTTATGAAACTGGTAGGAATACATCACTTGATATCATATATATATATATATATTAGATTGAATATGTGATTTGGTAGAAGCGTACATGGTAATATACACGTAAAGGTGAATAAGCTTACCTGTAAGCAACCATTTCTGTTTGAGGTTGTTCCCATTTCATAACAACACTTTTCTATTAAAAAAATAAAGTTGAAAAACTTTTTGATATATAAAATATGTTCTCTTGGCACTATAAAAACAAAAAATACATACAATAGATGATTTTAATATCTGTCACTGTTTATGAGCGTCTAAATCTGATTTAACAACTCTATCTTTGAGTGATAATTCAACAGTGGATTGCATTAAAACATTTTTAAAAATCTTTCTTGTATATTTTAGAAAGCATAGAAAGATATACTAAGCCAAGATTTTATGGTCTCAATGTATTTCTATTATATCCTAATTTGCACTCAAGAGAGAAACAAAATAAGTATTTCAAATTCAACAAAAATTCTTAAATCTAAAAAAGACTTGAATATCGAGCATTCCACCACTTCTAACAAGATTATTTTTCAAATTCCCGTCATAAATATGATAAAACAAAACTTTCAAAGTATTTACTCTTCATAATAGTTTCTTTTTATGGAAATGTAAAAATTATCTCCATTGTTTTTGCAATAAGCACAAAACTTACCAATTCAGCAAGAACATCATCTCGAGTTAAACTTGAACTCATCCAATGTTCATTGGCATCACTAGCAAGATGGGCAAATATACCTGCTGCAAAGTAACTAACATCAATCTGTTCAGCTTGGAGGAGACGTCTGAAATGAATATTTAAAAAAACATCATTACAGAACAGCAAAAATACACATTCTTAATCAAGATGATTCTAGAAAGCATATTTTTTTAAGAGAGCTATAATACATCATAATTTACTCATATGACTAATATAAAAAAATTTACCCATACAACTAATATGAAAATAAACCTGATAATTTGACAATTGTGGGTAGGTTACATTCTAAGATTTTAATAACAAATGGCAGAATGTAGAAAGTACAAGAGTAATAAAGGTTCTAATTAAGATTTAGTGTTTTAGATATGTTCCTTAAAAGTAAAGTATACATTAAATGCAATTATATATAGGTTTTGACAAAAAGCATGAAAAAATAACATTGATAGAATTTAGACAAATAGTTTTAAACATAAAATAGTAAGAATTAGTTTTATAAGGATTGTCCTTTTATTAGGTTGTATATACTTGCAAATTAGATGAAGGAAAATAGTATTTTCCAAGCTTCTAATGTGATGTTAACAAAACTTAATGTTTTCTTAAGGCAACTAAAACAATTTTGCAAATAAACCCGAGGTTCATTTAGATTTTATTTTGACGAAGAAAATGTTGAATAATTTGAACCCACCTGACAAGGAGAATGAAGTCTTCTCCCATTAAAGCATATCGAAGTTTTTTAACTTCTGCAATATTATTCTGTAAATAAAAGAAAGTTAAATTTGCAATGAAGAATTTAGGCAAAGTGATTTTCTTAAAGATTAAGGAAGATAAGAAAGAAGAAATTCAATAAACATAAAATAGATAAAAAACTTACCAAAAGACCAAGTATTTTGGTTTCTACCTGCACCCTAATGTCAGGTTGTAATGATTTGACAACCTAAAAAAATAAATTGAAATTCATTTACCAAAATATGTGAAGATAAAGAATATAAGAACATAAAAAAGAAAAATCAAGAAGAGTCTAAAATAAAATGGCCAAATTGCAGCATAGGATAAGTAAATATCATGGATTAATAGATGGGTCTCCAAGCTTTTCAGCTCAAAGACCATAATGCTTAACTCAGGAGGATCCTTGCTGTGATCTTAAAAAGAAAACCCCACCCCACAAAAAAACAGCTAAGTTCATAAAGTAAATATCATGATTTATTAATAAGATATAATGTTGTTTGCAAACAGAAAAAGATGTAAAATCAAGAGTTAAATGAAGATGTTGACAGAAGGAGCACATCAGACACATATTGATTTAACAATTGCAAAGACAGTATACGTTTGGCACACTTCACAGTGGCATGAAGTGCCAAACATGCTCACTACTGGTTGAATGTGAGTGAGAAGGTTGGGGAATCATCTAGATAGAAGCATGTAGTTCTTATAGAAATCAAGGATGTGATAAGCAAGAAACTTGGACTTGAAATCTTCTGAACAAACACTGAAGATCAATGAGTTCCATCTGCAATTGGTACTTCTTCACAGTCAACATCAAAAAGCAAAGAAAAAATTTTGTAAGCTGGGTGTAGAGCTGCACGTGACCTGCAGGTGAGGAACTCCTAGATTAGTAAAATAGAATTAATAGAAAAACAAAACTGAATTTTTACAGTAGTATTTTGACATTAGTAAAGAAAAAAGAGCACTAACATGAAAAGCAGACCTGACAAACTGGTTTTGAACTTTGACAGAGATTGTTTATATTCATACTTAGCATTAATGCAGTTGGAAAAAGCATGAATCCACTTCTTCCCATGCTCAATCCTACTGCAAAATATCTTCAAAGAATGACTTGTCACTAACTTGCCACAATTAGTGAGATACTAACAGTTGCTATGAAAGCCAAAATTGTTAACAAATACGAGTTCTAAAATACTTATTCTCATTCAGTCTTGTGCTCATCAGGATTATTGATAGTTTTGTCAGAGCAATTTCTTGGGAATAATTTTATTGACAATATTTGAAATTAACATTCTTAATCTTGATATCAATAGAGAAATTGCTATATCTATGATCACTTTTACTACATATGAAATAAAAGGTAACTTTTCATTAAACAATCCTGCATTTCATACTCATTCATCAAATTTATATTTGATATTGATTAATTTAAAAAATAAATGTGATAAAATAATTGTGGCTATAGAAAAAAAAGTGGGGGATCTATAGCAAATGAGAAAAGCTGTTTATACTTACCTCAAGTGCTCTCATGAAAAGTTCAAGACCTCCTTCACTAAGAAAAACATTACAGGTAGCAGGAGATTCATCTGGAAAAAAGATTTAGATTTTTGAAAATGCCTTGTAATTTTCTTTATTAAAACATTTTAAAAAAATATAGTTATAAAAAAAAAAAATTATTGCTCCCAAAAGCTTTATAAATCAAGATTATGACATCTTAATATTATAATCCATTAGAAATTGAGATATTTTAATGTAAATCATATATGTATACAATGAGATAACAATAATTGTAAAAAGTTTTTCTTGTTTAAGCAATTTTGCTTTTGATTCTGATATACAAACTTGTCTTCAAGAAAAAAAATTGATAAAAATTTGATTATCAAGAGAAAATGATTCTATAAAAAATCTCAATATGCCAATTAGATTTATCAATTGATATAATCAAGAATAAAATAAATATCTGTGGCTTGGCTTTTAACATTTAAATCTGAAAAATACAGACTTTTTTTTTAAAAAGAGAAATAAGTATATCATACATTTTTAAATATGCAAATTCATCTAAATAATTGAATAGTAAGTCAATAAAAAGTTCATCTTTAGTCTTTATTTTTTTTTAATTGGAGATTTAGCAGCAATATTACTTTAAATATAACAAGAGGATGTTATAATTTCATATCCATCTACTTGACTGCTCAACAATTACATTCTTACCAGTAAGATTCCAGAGAGCACTAAGAGTGAACTTCAAGGTAATGTCAATAACAGGTTGCTCTATCTTCATGCGCACCAGTCCCAACATTTTTTGCATGTACAAGTGGGTACCACCAAGTTTGGAGGTTTCTTCTGTTGAGATCTTTGAATAAAGAAATTAGATTTCAGTACAATTTTGGGGAAAAAGAAGAGATTAAGTGCAATAATATATCTCAAAATTTTAATTACTTGCAGTTCTAAGACTGACAACTTGGATAAAATTTAGAGAATAAAAATACTAAAAATATCAAAATCATTTTACTCTTGAGAATTACTTGTTTTTAATACAACTAGCATAGGTTCTTTAAAAATGATGAGATTATTTATCTATGAATTTACACATCTGTCTTCTAATCCCATGGTTATTTTAAGAATTATAAAATATAAATTATGAAAACTTATCAAAGCATTAAAATTTAATACTTTCTCAAATAATAAAAAATAAATAAAACAAAACAAGGAATAAATAAGTAAACAAAACAAAATAATGCATGAATATATAGATAATCTTAAAAAAACAACGTAAAAGTTACAGACAAAAAAAAACAAATATCCCACTATTATGCAAGTCAAAAATAATAACTGAAAAATGTTATTATAGCAGAACTATAACCCCCCCCCACCGCAAAAAAAAAAACAAGGGTATAAAAAGAAAAGACAAAAACTAAATTGAACAGTCGATTTATGATATTGAATATGTATTCTATAGATTAGAAATATTAAAAATGTTTAGTATGATGTGAGATTTACATATTGAATATAATTATTTCTTTACACTAATTAAGTTAAATGAATCTTTTTTTTTAAACTAACAAAAGATACTTTGTTAGTAATCAATCAAATTTTAATGTTTAATAAAAAACAAAAATTAACTCATGAGTAGTCTTTTCAAATATATCCATTAATCAGTATGTCAGGTAAATGAAGAGCCTAGTAATTGAATATGTGCAACTTTTATGATAGATATAACTATTTCAATTGACAGAAAAATGAGAGTCAAATATTTTGATTGTGGCATCACACTATCTTTGGAGAAAGAACAGTTTTCTACTAATTAGAATCAGAGTGCTGTACCCTGGGTCCTTTTTTAAATAATTGACAAACCATACAACAAACAATGTCATATCAACATTCCTTTTACTGGTACATACAAACAACTCAACTCTAAATCATAGCATGAGGCCAAATAATAACTATTAAACATTATATATATATATATATATATAAAAGGTCAGTTTATTCACTTACTTTTTCTACTTGTCATTTCCTCTGTACATATATCATAAGAAAATTTGCATACAATTGGGAGATAGTTTCTCATAAAGAAATGTGAGTATAATGATGAATGGTAAAAGATCAATTCTTTTAGTAAATGAAGAAAAATGAGGATAGTGGAAAAAATATAAATTAGTTTTCTTTTAATTTCTCTACTTGACCATGTGCAAAATTAATGTATTTTTCTGTTAATAAATACATACACCTTCATTTACAAAACTAGCCTATCTTTATAGCTGCTTCTAACAATAATTGAACCACAAATGATGTACCATGCCTGTTTATATGCAACTAAGAATTTAAGAGTTATACAGTCAATGAATCTTTACATGATTAAATCAATCATTGCTCAAACTAGAAACTGGTATTATACAGTTTTCATTTACAAAATTAAATTTTTTTGTCTGTTTATAACAAATAGTTCAACCAATTTTCTATTTGAAATTAAAATAATAATCATGATCACTGTAAGATACATTCTGAAATTATTTGTGTGGTTCTTTATCATTCAAAAGAATTTTTTCAAAATATACAATAAAACTAAAAATTACAAAGATAAAATAAGCTCCATATATCCTTTTGATTACTTTTAATAATAATAAAAAAATCTCAGTTCAAATAAATAACAGGATTTAAGAATCCTTGTTATTTTCAGCATTATTCACATTTTAACAATTCAATTCAGATGGTAGAAAGTGCTTTAATCAGAATTAAATTTCACTAAACCAAAAATGGTTTGAAGAATTTTGAAAGTTTTTCCTTTTTGCAGTGTTTTCTATTTTCTATTTTACCAAAATTCATTCAGAATATAAGATTCCCATAAATTGTTCAAAGTTTAAAATTTATTGAACTCATGTATTTTATAGTCAAATTCTTATAAAACTTGATGACATAATCATTTAAAACAAAACATTCTGAAATAAAGTGTTGCAATTTTACCCGAGAGATATTTATCAAAGTTTAGAAATAAATTTGTAAATATTACCTTTGCAGCAAGGATAGAACAAATTGCCACTGACATTCTATTCATGGAAGAATCCTCAAAAGAGCATAAACATTCCATAACAAGCTCAGCACAACGGAAGCGGTCAAAACCCTTCAGGAAAAAGAGAAAAAAATTAAGAGATCTTTATGAACATGAATGCTCACTTAGAAAAATACAAGTCAAAAATAATAACTGAAAATGTTATTATAGCAGAACTATAACCCCCCACCACCAAAAAAAAAAAAAAACAAGGGTATAAAAAGAAGAGACAAAAACTAAATTGAACAGTTGATCTATGATACTAAATACGTATTCTGAATCATTATTATAAATTTACTTTTTTATACTCTCATATACATAAAACTAAATGAGTAATGCACTTAAAAACGTTAAACTTACATTGAACAAAATAAATTAGAAAAAGCTTTTGAACTTTTGAATAAAAATTGTTTTTCTTAAGTTATATAAGATTTTTACATGCTATCCTTTAACATTTAAGAATTCTTTTGCAATGCATTATTTGAAGATGTACTGTCATCAATCAATAGCAATGTACAAAAACTAGTAATTTTATCAAGTTAACAAAAATAAACTTTAAAATTATAAATTCTAATAGTTTTCTAATGTATTTATGTAATTTTCTGATTACATTCAAAATTTTAAAATGCATTTCATAAAGTTGAATATTTATCTAAATATCACAAGCAACAGCAATAATGAAATAATTGTAAAACTTACAACATCTTGTAAAATTCGATCACTGCAGAGAGTTAATAATGCATTCTTCTGTAACTGGAAGCAAAAAGGTTTGATGAAATTAGGAGAAAGAAAAAACTTAAAAACGAATCTATAAATCTATCCAACTTGGTACATAAATTTTCTCTATTCAATTTTTAAAATTTGAATCCTTTAAATTAATAAAGAATATAAATGGAATGTATATTAGTATGCAATGATGCACAAAAAGGTACTTCCCACTGAAATAACCAGAATTATTTACTCATCCTGGGTCATAACTTTGAAAAGAAACTTGTCATTTCAAACTTGTTCCTTCAAAATGGGGCACACATTCAAATTATCAGTTGTCTTTTATTTTTATTATTTTTTATTTCCATGAATAAACAACGCATTGATTTTGCAGAAACTAATTTTATTTTCAAATCTTCTTTTAAACTTTGCTGGAAAGAACTCCAAGACAAACCAGATACCTTAGTTGTCTGACAATGATCTTTACAGATTGCCAGGTGAACTTTTTCAAGATTTTTATCATTTCAGAATGTCATTGAAGGTGAACCAGATCATGGTTGGTATTCCAGTGACATTTCATCACGTTTGAAATCCAAATAATTTGTGTTTTACCAATATCTTTAAAATCTTCAAGGTATTACAAGTTTTAGCAAGTTCCCCAAACATAAATCAATAGTTCATGCATATTTTGTTTTTAATTAACCATTAAAAAAAAAATCCAATACCAGAAAAAAAATTCCCTGGAAACAGATCAGTCCATCCAGAACCATGCTATGTGTCAGACTGGCTCACAACAGTATTGATTAATGATACCTAGCAACATATAATGTGTAACTATATCAACTTCATATATCACAATTGAATTTTTTTTGTTTGTAGGCAGGGGAAAGTATTATGACAATAAGGAATAATTAGTGGAATAATTCAAATTCTAATTAAAAAATATATATATAGTGTTAACTGACTGAAATATTTTTTAAATCAAGAATAAGTCTTCAGAATTAAGACCTCCCGGAGTTAAGGGATAACAATTTGGTTGGATGCAGCAGTTTTCTTCAAAAAATATTCATTTTTTTCAATAATCAATATTAGTTTTAGTTTTTGGCTGCATTTAAAGCCAGATGAAAATTTTGAAAATTCTTATTTTATTCTTACAATGATTATTCCATTTGTTATTATCTATTTTTGAAAACTGATTTCAATCATACATCCTAGATGCATCAGGGAGGTCTTCAGTGATATACTGTCTTCATCGCCGATTTCGGGTTATTTCTGCATCATATCGGCTCTGACAGTAACCACGGCATGACTCTGGAAGAGCCAAGCCGCTTCCGTGATTGCGACGTGCTATGCTCGTGCCTCCACTAAAGCAAAGAAAAATCTAATAAGGCCAGACTTCAGCTGTTCTTATAGACATCTGTCCTTTAGTAAACAGCCAATGAAAACAGGGCATTCCACACTCCTCTGCTATATATAATACCATCTTTACCTCATCCGGTTCTCTTAAAAATGTTAAAAGTCAGAAAGTTGCTTAGAGATTAAACTAGACAATAAGAATGGATATTGAGCAAACTAAAAATTCTACATTTTTCATGAGAAAATTTATTTTATCCTTGATTCAGAAGATTCATCTCATAGCATTAAGTTAAAGTAGCAGTGAAGATAACACGAGAGAATCAAATATCAAACAGAACAAAAGTTTTAAACAATGCTCAAATTTACAAAGGTAATATTTATGAATTTCATTTTTTGAGCAAATAAAAGTAGCATGCTTTAAAAATTCGGACACTTGAAAAATATAGGACACAAAGAACTTAGGTCAAATCAATTTGTGAAGAAATGAAAAGGCTTCATTCTAATCAGGATAGACCATAATAATAATAATATTGACAAAATGAACAAAATTAAGAAAAGGATTTAGATTAATCAGAATTTATCAATTTATAAAAAAGAAACAATTCCGAGAAAACTGAGAGAACAGCAGCTGATCAAAAATAAATAAAAAAGATTAGTCTTGAAATTGAATTAAGAGGATGCTACCCTTTTTTTTTAAACTATCATTCTTGTGGGGCAAAAATCCGATTTAACCTGAACTGCTTTTAATATTAATTACTCTCAGATATGCTAAAAGTATTTTTTTATTTTATCCAACTGACAAAGTACTGCACTATATTTTCTCTTGTTATTTTTTTTATTCAGAATTAGTAAGCTGTATTTTTTTTTATTTGTCCAAAACATACTAGAATGACAAGAATTTATCCATTCTATATTCTATCCTAAAAAAGGATGTGCAATTATTTGGGTCTGGAAAAAATCAAGTCATATAGTTTTACTTTACATCAGTTGAAAGAAAAATCATACCCACAATATGTTTTAGAAATGACTCTCAAAACATCAGAGGAATAAATAAACTAATAACAAGTAACATTGATTCTTAACATCATAAGCAATTTATACTAGCTTTTTCTCATTTACAAGTATTAATATTGTCAGTACCTGTTGATGTTTGGGAAAGTTTTCCATTGACAATAATGTTAATTCAACTACTTTCCGTAAACACATAGGGTGGATTTTTTGGCTGACTTCTCCTTTGGTAAGGTTGTACAAACAAGCAGTGGCAGCCATCTGTACACCCAATTGTTTTGGATGGGATTTCATTCCTGGTAATACATGCTGAAAAAGAACAATCATAATTATATTAACAAATATTTCTTTCATAGAAATTACAGGAATTTTAGATAAAGCATGAA
This sequence comes from Sepioteuthis lessoniana, assembly GCA_963585895.1. Classification (NCBI taxonomy): domain Eukaryota; kingdom Metazoa; phylum Mollusca; class Cephalopoda; order Myopsida; family Loliginidae; genus Sepioteuthis; species Sepioteuthis lessoniana. The sequence continues at coordinate 39,275,003 of OY757907.1, read as the reverse complement.
ACAAAAGAGTTAAAAATTTAACAAAATTAAAATCTTTCTCTGTCTCTGCTATTGATATATTGTTGACAAGGAAACAGATTCATTACAGTTTGGATTTTTTATTTACACAATCATATAACTTGTATGAATGAG
>OY757907.1:38830661-39258161 GCA_963585895.1 Sepioteuthis lessoniana | reverse complement strand
TATTCTCATGGTTTGTTCAGTGGGTTTATTCTGTTGGACATAGAAGTACAACTAAAAGAAATTATGAACTGAAAAGAAACACACAAAATAAAAACAAAGACTGGCTTTAAATATTTATTTAATTTAAAACTGCTTAAAAACATTTCAGTTAGTTAGGTATAAATCAAATGCTAAAATAAGGCCAAAAACTATTTTCGAAATTAAGCTGGATTGATTTAGAACTAATTCAAAATTTAATAAAAAGTAATGAAAGAAAAGACTTAATAACTGCAGTGAAATGGTTAAATGATTTGTTCAACAATCCACCTAATCTAAATGAGAATTCAACAAAAATACTATTTTAGTAATTTTACACTTCGGTGTCATCATTTTAAAATTACCAAGCACATCAATGCATTTGATAACAAAATAATGTTAAAGTAGACTTAAACTGTCATCAAAATACCCCAGGAATATCCATTGAATATAATAGTAGGTTGTCATAATGCACAACAGATATATTAAACTGTGTATCAGCCTATTTTTAAGCAGTTTAGTTTATGGAGGTCATATAATGAGTACTAAGTTAATTGGGACCTTTTCCTTTATTTTCTTCATTACTAATTCTTTTTATCTACAATTTTATTCCGACTTACGAGTGATCTGTATATAAAATCCTGTTAAAATTTTTGACCAAAATTTAAACTTTTCTCATGAATATCTCGATCTTGTCTTATTCTTTCGAAATACTCTTAAGAATATTTTATTTTTAACAATTTTTACTATTACAGTGATTACTATAACAGTCTGTTAAGTCTTTCTAAATTCAAATAAAAATGTCTTGAAAATTTATTGGCATTGCCAACTTATGACATTTTGAAATTCAAATGACTTCAATAAAACGGTATACGTAGTATTTATTTATTTTTTTTTTTTATGGTTTAAAAAAAAAAAAAAAAAAAAAAGCTTATATATTTCACAATTTCTAGTCAAAATAAATACATAAATGTAGATAAAAATAAAAAAATAAATGAATAAATAAAATAAATAGAAAAGCAAGCATCAGGTCGAAAATTATTTACACCCTAGTGTTAAAAATAAAGGGAAAGAATTGCTATAGGCTCAGGGAAACTTTAAAAATAATTTACGTTGCTCAGAATAAATCTTTTACCCTTTCGCCCGCCAACTGAAATTTTATATATATATATATATATATATATATATATATATATATATATATATATATATATATATATATATACACACACACACCAAACACTCTCTACAGATAGTAACTTACAGTCATTATTTCTTTCACTTTTTATTGAACAATTTTCGGAGCCTATGATGAAGATGATGATGATTCGGGTTCAAAAGAAAGGATTCGTAGTTCGTGTTCTATCCAGATGCTTCCACTGATTCCCATAATTCATTAAATCCGAGACAATCATTAACTATTAAAGCTTACAAATGGCTTATGATTGAAAGATATTTTGGCACTTCTAATAGTCAGAAGTCACGTTACTTTCAGAGGAAATATAAATCATATTTTTATGTGAATTCAAAAAAAAAAGTGCATTTCAGTGGCAGGTGGAGTATTCTACAAGCACAAAAATCAACAAAAACTTTGAAAAAAAATTGATATCAATTAAACTTTAACCGGAGCCATAATTTCACAAAATCCATGATCACCTTCCGACTAACAAGATAACAACTAATATATATATATATATATATATATATATATATATATATTTGTGGAGAAAATATTGAAAAACAAAGTAATCCAAAGTGAAGAATTTGGTAAGAAAGTAGCATTTTAACGTTTCGGTTTCAATAAATCATCATCAGAAAAGATGTTATGTAATACCTTTTTTGAGTCCTGATGATGATTTATTGAAATCGAAACATTATAACGCGACTTTCTTTCTCATTAAATTCTTCAGTTTGGATTACTTTGTTTTTCAATATTTTCTCCACATTGTCGGATTATCTTCCATTATTTACTTCCATATACATATAAGTAAAGAGGGTGACACGAAGGCTCCCTTTTCAATAGCTACTACACACTGAGGGGTAGGGGAGGACGCTACTCCTTTCCCTGGATTGCTCCACTACCCTTGATATCTATCTTATAATTCTTAGACTTAAGCAAAGAGGTATCAAGTACCATTTTTTGAGTCTTTGGTATGACTCGACCTAGGATTGAATCCCGGTCTCTCGGACCATTGGCGAATACTCTACCCACTGGGCCAATAGACCGATATATATATATATATATATATATATATATATATATATATATATATATATAAACAACGTTCTGTTATGGTAATTTTATTTGTTCGGACAGTGACACAGTGCTTCATAAACTTTTATGGCGACTTAATCAAACAATAAAATTAGTTATATTAAAAAATTTCTCCTTAAAAATATTCACTCTTTCTCTTTATTTTTTAGTTAATGCCAAAATAAAACAAAAAACATATGCGAGGGTATGTGTGGGTGTAAAAATTATGGATGTGGTGATATCTTGTTTCATTACTAGTGTACATTGTACAATAGCACCACCAACACTCCATTTGCCCCCAAATCTCCCGATCCACAACTTAGCTGTCCCTTTTAAAATGAAATAAACGTTACCATGAAAATAACAAACAAATTTACTTTTCGATTTCATATTTTGAAAATAGGAATTAAAGCCTACTAACTACTAAAATACTATCGGTATGCAATAATCGTATAATTTAGTTCCTTTTTACGACTACTATTGCTTATAGCCTCATGGTGTTCATCCGGTTGACAATCGTGCCAAGGGTCATTGACCGTCACAAGAAGTCAATACTTTTTTTTCGAGAACAACTTGAAATTCTGCCTGCTCGCTATGCCAGGACAATAAAAGATTAATTTCATGGTCGTGGCCCAAGAATGACATCACTAACAGTTTGAACGTAAAGACATAAAAAAGGGGAATGTTACGTTTTTTTTTTAAATTAAGATTAACAAATAAATCCATTTTGCTTGAATGCCACAAAGAAAGATATTTAAAAAAACAACAAAACAAAAAGCGAAATTTTTAAAAAATTACACTATAAACAGTTATCAATTTCTCTTGGTTGTTAGGTAGGAATACTTGTACGATCTTAATGATAATCCGATAAAAAAAAAACGTAATAAAAAATAAACATAAAGAGAGATACAAATTCAAGATTAACATACTCATATAAAAAATAAATAAATAAATTACAACCTAGGTCTAATACACGAGCGAAAATCTACTCGGTCATTGGCCTCTTGAGTGTATTGTGTGCTTAAAAAGACGGTGAACAATCAATGTGATTAATAATTTAAAATAATTAACAGTATTGCAAGCCTTTTTCTTTCTTTTTTAAAATCATAAAACTATTCAGCATCCATTCGATCCATATCAAATGGTTTTGTAACCTGCCTTAACTAACGAATAAATGAATAAATAGATAAATAGAATTAAATTCAAAATAAAAAAAATGGTCCTATCCTAAAAATCGCTATATCACTTAAATAGAGAAGTGGGGGACATTTTTTGTATGTAATGTATTAGAAATCCACTAACCTCAACGTAAATTATGAATTATAAAGCTGAAAATAAATGAGCAATTAAACAATATCAACATTCTCATTGTTTGGAAAAAGAAAAAAATCAGGGATTGTATTTGACGAGCGACAACGCTTGTAAACGGAATAAAAGACATATTGTTAAGAATCGGTCAAGACAGTTGCCGGGAAAGAATTGAAACGTTTCAAAAACATTTTTAAGTTAGCTGTTTAAAAACAACAACAACAACAATAAATAAACAAAAATATGCATAATTTCGCGTATGAATAACGATACATCGACATACATTTTTTTTTAAATCGTAATATAAAAAGGGGGGATTCACTTTGTTTTTACCCCATCAAGTTCAACGCTAGATCACAGCGCAGCATATGCTTTTTTTCTTTTTGCATATAATCTACATGCACATATTCATGACATATAATTAGACGCATATAACACTTCATGTTTCAGTGTATACGTTTGTCTCTATATATAAATATTAAGGCCAATGTACGCGTTAGCCAACACTGTCCCTTGCATGCATAGCATACCTACTTATTGGTAGGTACTGCTTTTCAGGTAGACATGTGTGCAGCCAAATAGTGGGTCATATAACTTAAAGTGGCAAAAAATAAGTGTTATGCAAATAAGCAAGATTGATTGAAGAAGCAAATCATCGTATATTTAAAATAGTCTTTAGCATACTCACTCGCTCATTTTAAAGTATATCTAATCCTGTTGAATGCACTACAAGTGCTACAATAAATGTACAGTGATGGCTTCTTATAACGGTCTTGACAGAAAAGCGTCCCTAACGATATTATTTCCGTATGACTTAGCGACGCAGTACCGACGTTATGGAATTTAAAAAAAAAATAAGTGAATGCATCATTCGAATGTTTATCAACTGAACACTCGAATAAGATTCTCTGTAATTTAGTGAAAAATATTTATTGATTACGGAGTAAAAAATATTGTGAATTAGTTAAATTATATATATATATTTTTTTTTAAGTGGATAATTACAGCAATTTAACAAAAATAAGAATTAAAATTTCTGAATGCAATAAAAATATAAGAAGTGCATAGTTGTTTAAAGAGATAAACTAAATAAGATTTAATAAAAAGAATCTATTCATGAAAGACTGAAAACAATGCTTCCTCAATCCTAGAAAAAAACTTACTTCTTTCAAATAGTGTCTAGATGGACTTTGGTTCACTGTTTTAAGTCAAAGACCAAATGATAGTGAAAGAAATAGAAAAATTCTATAATTACTCCATCAGCTGGCCAAATGATAATATCAACTGGTCTGAAAAAATACTATCAATTGATTACTTCTGTAGTGACTTGCATTTTTACTCACTTTTGGCTTGTGTACAAACACGATTGTTTACTCCACAGATTTATACATCTGGTAGAGTAAATGCAGAGGTACTATTCCAGTAATTTACATGTGTTTGGCTACTGTAATTAACACACATAAGTTAGATATAAAAATAGAATAAATAAATAATACATCTAACTCTGTTGTGAAAAATTCTCAAATAATAATAATAATAATAATAACTCTGAGCTAAGGGACCAGAATCTCCTTTCCGGTTGCTGGAGCCGGAAGTTTGGAGCATTTTCAATTTATTGGATACATAGGGAGTAATATACCCAGATCAAATGCTTGGTTTTTGTCATTCAGCAAGTGAAACCACGTTGCCCATCATCATCCATTGGATGAAGCAGAACCACACAGCTACTATTACTCCCAGTCCACTTGTGGATTTCTTTCATTCTCAATATGGACTGAATGAAATAACATAATATATATCCAATCAATCTACCGTATATGACCTTTTATTGCAATATTTGATGAACATTCATTTTTGATTTTATGAAGTGTATTTTATTTATTTTCCTTTTTTCTACATTAAATGTTATTATTTTATATATAAATTTTTGCTGTGTCCTTTTTATGTTGTTATTCATTATGAAATACTTTATCTTACATTGTTTACAAACAGGAGAAAAATGTTGATGGAATGAGTGTGTGGAGTAGAAATGTTTGTTTATTTCCAGACTGCTGCTCCTGCTATTTTGTATATGTTAAAACACTACTTAGTGAATAGGGTGCGGAGTGCAAGTTTTTTACGTGTAGGTCCTTGCAATGCCAACAACAGGAGTGACTTTTATTTTCGAAAAAAAACTTTTGGCTTCTGTATGTCTATGAAGCCCCGACAAGACTGACTCAAAGTTGACTTTTGTCACTTCAGTTTTGTCTTTATTTTAGGACAAGGATACTTTCCTCGCGTAGAGTTCGCTGGGCCCTCGATAGTCCTACAGAAACATGACCATCACATTATATCATTGGGGAGAGAGAGACAGAGAGGGACAGATTCTTCTCTATCACGTGTCTCTTTAGCCATTTGTTAGCAAAATTGACGCAAGGTTTCTAAATAAATTGTATAATCATTTATTTGCGATTAAGAAATATACAAAATGTGGCACATGGACAAAAATAGTGATGAGGTAAAGGTGCTGATTTTCACGAACTTACCTTTAACTTAATTAGTCCCATTTACTGACCCAATCACTCTTATTATTCCATTCACGATAATGTCTCATTTATTCCAACAATTTTTCACTCCACAATGTTAAATTTTATGTCAAATTTCGCCATGATTCATGATTCTTCGTCAGGGTAAAAAAATAGGACGGTATACATCCACACGGAACACCGGCTAACTGCTTACCCTACAGACGCGAGGTTGGGGCAGACCGCGTGACCCTCCTTGACCAATGGGAAGGCAACACAAGCAGGACCTCTGAGATATATATATATATATACACTGGGATCCACGGTTAATTCTTAGTTCTTGGCAGCCAGCCAGTACGGACACATCTGATCCCTGGCTGTAACACATGCGCTGGGCAATTGGCTTAGCAATGAATGCACGCTTCTCCCTATTAACGTTCAGCTAAGTACACCAACCGACCAACAACGATTTATTGAAGCAGCCAGCAATTCTCGAACACGACTTTTATCAACTTCGCAACTCGTTCTCAGATAGAACTCCATACAAGTCCCGACTGCACAAGCGTGCAAACCCAGCAATTCCACGGTCGTCTTACCGACAGCAAATCCATACAGCTATGACCCTATCAGTGGCATCACCCGGCCGCTGACCTCACAGCTATATCTTTTCTTCCCATGTGTAACGGAAGTGACATTTCGTCATCATCTACCACACCAGTGCCATATATCGACCCCTCGACTACTATCCGCAAATAGATGCAGCAAAGGAAACCAGCCATATCTTCAACTACTTCCAGTCCATGCTCAGCAGAAGCCTTGAGCGCCAGTACTTATTCTTCCTTTAACTACTTTCCCTTAGATTTATTCTTCTTTCAACTATTGTCCGTTCAAACAAGTTGTAGAGAAGAGGAAAATCTCGTATTTTGTTTTGGCGCGCTATTTAATTCAACACTGAATTTCACCCAATCAGGATGACTTATCCCATTCAGCCCGGACCTTCATTTCCGGCTAGCAAAACGGGTGAGCGGCCAAAACCACTCTCTTCAGCTTGAGACGGCGACCAGAACAGACGTGTCTCTGGTCGTCCCTGCTTATCGATGCTTTTTAGCTAAACAAGCCACCCAGTGGGGACATCTCACTGTGGCTTTAACACTAGCAGCAGCAACATGGACACTCAACGAGGGAACCATCTAATTTATGGATTCTTTACGAGGAATCCCAGTTGAACATAAATTAGAAACATTCAGCATGCCTTCCACAGGCACCACTTCTTGTCACCCCAAAAATTGACTATGTCGATCCGAGCGTCACTCCGCTCTCGACACACAAAACTACACGGTGACTTTGAATACTTCCCTCACACGTCCAACAACACGCTGCCATCTCAACATCTCGCTAAGCCATTTCGTCTCAAACATCCAACAAGCCTAAACACCACGAGTCTTGCAGCACCAAGAACAAACCATATTCAAAGCTGCAAATAAAAAACTTTCGTTTTTGTGTGTGTTAAAGAATAGTTTCGTAATTCATTTGTTGCCTAAAAAAAATATAGCGCTAAACAATTAACCATTTCACTCATCGCTATAAAGTACAACTATAACAAAAAAGCAGTACCCTTCGTCGAATGGACCTTCTATCTGTATTACCTTTTTTTTATTACATTCATGAATATACCTTCTTGTTGTTAATCCTATTGGTTGTCTTTTATTTCTTTACTCCTTTTCATCCTCTCTTTGTCTCCTCCATGTATTGCTGTGCACGTATTATAACAACTTTGATTTAAATCACGCTAAAAGTACGGGTTGTCGCTTGATCATCGAAGTTAAGCAGCAATGAGCTAGCTCAGTACTTAGATTACCATTTAGGAACAGAAAGTACTGTAAACAATCTAAAGTCTAGTATGTACGCTCATATGCACATGTATCATCGGGGTGTAGAGTGGTTAGGATAGGTGCATTTATATTTTCAAAAAGAAATAACTGGCTGGAGTGAACTTGATCAAATCAAAAAAATATTGACTAATTTCGAAAAAAAAAATCACATATCTTGAGAACTTAGCTTCTCGGTTATTCAGTAGCATTCTGGTGCAAAAGTTTGGCTCGAATCCAATCGGTGACAAAAGAGACTTCTTGAAATGATGATTGAAAGTGGAGAACACGCGGTCTTCTAAACTATTAAGTGTGGCCTTCTACAGCTTTGTCGAAATGCAATTAAAATTGCGCACCTCCAGTTTAGAACTTGATATTCAATGTTTTCTCCCAAAATAATTCTAAAAATGTCAATAAAATGTTAGTAAAGTTTTTCATTCCTTTCATGTAGTGTATATTAATCAAATTTCAACTAAATCATTAAATAAAAATGTAGGTTTGGTTTCTTTGTTTAATTGCATATCAACCTTTGCGGATTATTTAATGCTAAAGCCATCCTTGTAGGAAGGACTGTAGTAACCTATAACTCAAAGTATAAGAGGCTTTATATAATATCTGTCCGAAAGTGAACGTAATAGCGCGGCTGAAGTTCGAACTCACTATGATGTCAACGATTTATTGAGTGCAGCCTTATTAGTAGATTAATTTCCAATACGGCCTTTAAACAAGAAAAGGTTTCTGTTTTAGACTGATTTAAATTAACCAGCGCAGCTTTTCCGTCGAATTTTTCTAAAGTATAAGATTGCATGTTGTCCTGGATAGTCTGACTCTTTACAGTGAGCACAGGGAGACCTCCCTCAGGCAATACCTACTTGGCAGGGCTAAGTTTATCGACTGGCGCTCCAAAATGGAGAATGCTGTGTGAATCAAGCAATTTTTGTGAGAGCCACACATGAGCCTCGATTCGTGCGTGGCCCCTCTCCCACTAACAAATAACTTCCTTTAAATCTAACTTGGTGGGAAGTAGGATAGGTATGCCCCTTTAAAGGGAGCACAAATCTGTTGAAAAATAGTTAGACAAGGCAGGATGCTCTGCAAGATCTTGGACAAAATCTTGATTAATCTTTAACATCGTTAAGGGGCGAAAATTATTAGCCTCGTTCCTACAATGCCTGCTCGCGCGAAGCAACTTCACTAAACCCTTGTGGAAATGAATGGGAACAGCACCCTATGCCTAATCAATTTGTTTTTGATCGGTACCAGCAAGAGTACAATCATTAGCGACAACCTCAAGTACACATAAAAAAAGGTTATTGCTATCTGGAGCCTTGTCCGCTTCGAATTTCTTCAGCGCTTCTCTGATCTGATTCTCTGTTATGGACCGAACTGTTGGACTGCGCAATGTCCGAAGCGGGCTCTTTGGTGAATAACCTCTGGAAATGCCAACATCTATATCATCTTCAAATTGTATGGTCTTTTCTACCCTAGATTTTAACGCCCTTTACATCGCTTTTAGGTTGAGTTGTTAACTATAATCGGTGGTAAAGAATTTACATGTTTAAATATTATTTTAAAAAACCCCACCACATATTTCTAACGACAGCTTTTGCCTGTTTCCATTTTATGGTTAGTTGCTACTGGTCCTGAAAATTGTTCCCATCCAACAAGGATATGTTAGATTTCCAGAGACCAGCCATCCTAGCCTTAGGCTTATTCAAGTTTATTCGAACTCAAACGAGCCTGTGATACGAATAGATACTAATATGGAAACTTGGACCACCGAAGAGATCTAGATCTCTGAATATTGAAAGCGCTAATGACTACTCCGATCATATTCCAAACAAAAGCTGAACTAATTAATACGACTGTAGGAACACTCTTTTTTTTTTCTCGGACACACATATGGAAGACCCGAATATCCTTAAGTCACTGAAGCTGTAAGTTCTTCCTCATGAGAATGTTTGGAGCCACTCGACTGCATTCTCTGTCAACTGATATCTGATCTTGGTTTTCTTCTTCCCTTCTTATTATTCCTTAGTAGATCCTCTTGGAGGGTTCCCAACGAAGATCTTCTTTGCTTCTAACTCATTGGTGAGAAGACGCGCTTAGCATAACGGTTATCATCGTAGGAAATAGAATCGGTGACACGAGATCAAATCCTGGACAAGGCTATTTACAATTCATTTCGAGCGAATGATCTTGGAAAACATATGAATCCACCTGATTTCCCCCAAGTTATAGTTGTGGTCCTATGCTAGTCATGGTACTTGATTATGACTACCACATGCATTTCCGGCTATTTTGGTTTATCAACTTCTTCTGTGCCTACGTTGTGTTCGAAAGATCCACAGATGGGGGATGACAATCTGTCGGAACTTCTTTTGACAATTGTGGCGGTTCATTTGAACAAGTTGGTTGGGTGTTGGCAACTCAAAGAAAGAAAAAGTCTCCGTTTACAATTAACAACGACTTATCGAAACACAATGGTGTAACAATATATGGAAATTGTGTCATTTCTTGTATTTGAGAGACAGAAAAATGAGGGACCTGGCTGGTTCAGTCTTCCTATGTTACTCAATTTTTCGGAGAGTAAGGCTTTTCCTAGAGAGGCTTTAGTTCTTGGAGAGATTTCTTTGTATCTTTCCCGGGCGTATTTCTTATTTGGGCAACACCGTTTAACTGAGGCTGCTATATATGGATAAAAAAATCGTCAACAAAACACGTGGTGATCATTGAACAACTTTATTTTAACTGCCCTTGCGAAACGCCCTAACTAGGGAGTGTAACAAAACAAAAACAAGGGTATAACCCTTGATTCTTATAATTGCTTATGGATGCAACATTCCTTTCTTATCCCCCTGAAAATATCTATTTTAATGAGGTTTCTCCTGGGAACAAACATTCCCGATTGGATCATCAGTTACTAATCATTTCGTATTCTACAACTTTTTGACTGGTCAGCCAATTAAATACTCTGATCTGTGTCTGTGGGAAGACTATCCTTTCCACGTATCTGATTTTAATTGATCATCCAATCAAATCAATATTATGGGGTAATTAATTAAGGGTCCCAACCCATGCCTTGTGAGGGAGTATCTCTTTTCTCATTAACCAAACAAAAATCAAAGATCTGATTAATCTATCAAAAGATCTGACCTTTTAATCCCCAACAAGTGGGTAATAGTTAGTTCGGTATGTTATAATTTAAAATGAACCAATGCACCGATAAAATCACTAGCCAGCTTACTTTTTGTTTTGACAATTTGAAAGTTCGAGTTGCACTAGTCCTTCACTGACCTTTTAAATTGACTTTTGAATTTCTTTCAAAGTCAATAAGTCTTTTTTATATTTTTATAAAAGGAATACATTTTTTAAAAATGCATTATACTCTCCATGAGTTTTTAGCACCAGTGAATACCTCTTATTGTCATGCTTGGCAAAGACATCAATCCATCTGATCTCTCCCAAGTTATGGTTAAAATAGTTGGAAGAACTGAGTTCTCTAGACTTGGTTAGGCAACCAGTCTAGGAGAAGGATAACTCTGAATTCAAACTTAAAAATTGACTTTGTGTCATATCCTGCCCATAGTGGGGAGGTAAGGTAAATACATTCTCATTAGTGACAGTAAGGCTACAGAAGAGAATAAGATGCTGATAGCGAAGGAGGTAGCGATGATGGTGATAGTGGTGAGCTTTTGGTGTTGACTGGTTATCGATGTCGTGAATTACACCGGTATTATTTTAGGATTTCTCGGGGCTGTAGCACCAGATATTGTAGGTTTGGTGGATGAGGTCGTCACTTCCGCTGAATGTCTTTGTTTCATTTGCTTTTCTAACACTTTTTTTAGGGTTTCATATTTGTCCATATCAGGACTGACACAGTTGCATCACCTTTTGAGTTTGTCTGCATACAGGATCTATTCATATCGACCACTGAAGGGCCCCCAAAAGAAGAAGTAATCACTGATTAGATCCCCTCCCCCATTTCCAACCGTCTGCTAATCAGACTTATCTTGAAATGCCACTATCTTATTTTGGTGATGGAGAAGTTTTAAGGCGAAAGTTTGCCCTAACAACAGACACAGTTTTATCCCCATATGGCGAGTGGATTGGCAATTGAACCCTTTGTGCAGTCGAGGAGTGCAAAAGAGCAAGAGAATTTTGGGTAAGCTGTGGAAATATAACAACTTTCTCCACTCAGCCAGCATGTAGGTCTTCTTTCACTAACAATGGTTGACAGCTTCCGACAGTCAACATCTAACCAAGTGAGGATAGAGATGAAGGTTTGACAATTCACCATCATTCTCCCCACTCCACCAACGGTTGGAGGACACCCCATGACTATTTCTCCGAATTATGCATCTGGATGTTCCCCTAACGCGTGGCCAGGAACCTCACATACCGTTAGCTTGGTCCTTCTGAGACCCAGGTATTCCACATGAAAATTGTTTTGTTTTCAAGATTCTTTTCTGGTGAGGATCAAACAATTTCCTTTATTGGGCAATCATATATTTCATATAGGAAAGTCCTTCTGGCAAAAGCTTAACTACTCATGATTTTTTGTGGATTTGACAGTCTTTCAACCTCAAAGACACACAGCCTTCTTTTAGATGTTCCGAAGTTCTAAAGAAAATATGTAGGAAAAAATATTTGCAAAATAAAGAAAAATGTAGTAAATTTGTTTGCTAAATTTTTTTTAAAAAGAGCAAATTGTACCGCAAATATGTTGAAAATAGAAGAAAGTTAGTATCGGGGAAAATATAAACACGTTGGTATTTTAAAAATTTTATATTACTGATGCAAACAATTGTTCTGTTTGCGGCTATTTTATATTATACAAAATAAACACCTAATTGTTCACTTAACTGAAGTCCTTGTGTCATATATACGAAAGTTTAACGTATTTTATACGGCTCCGGTTCACTGCAGTAATTTTAGCAGAGACAATTTTAACGTCTGCTCGTTACCGAGATTGTTAATAGAAAAAGGGTTAGACATATCATAGATATCTAGCGCCAATGTTTTGGAAACCAGCGATTGGTTAATTTGAAAAGATGTACCGACCAATCATATGGTGTTATAACAAGAGGGCAGATGATATTACCATTTTGGCATAAATGGCAATTGACTTAGTATCGTTCTGTTGCCTCTTGTTATTTTTATAGAAATAAAATAAATAATTAACGCGTAGATATTGATGGCTTTCAATCTAGTAGTTTAATGACTGCTTGAGAGGAAGTTTTCCTTATGCCGCGAGTTGAATAGAATGGGCAATCATTTGTAAATGGCTATGCGGGAGTTTAGTGCTTAGCCAGAAGCTTCGGGTCCAATTGGTTTAGGAGGGAGAAATAATTGACCAGGAAATTGTCTCCTAAGGTATGCAGAGGAACAAATGTTGAAGTGTGCTCTCTCAAGATGGATAGTCCCTGTCTGCTGTTGGAATCGCCCCGAGTTGGAGAGAGAAATGTTATCTCTCGTATCTGCTGATCTTACCTATCTGCCAGCCAAAAGGAATGAGAAAATAAAAGAGAGAGTCGCACGTGTTTAGCGCTGCATTTTATTGTGCCCGGTGAGCTGTGCCCGGGCAGAATGGCATGGGTCGTTCTAATTGGATGAAATGTATAATTTCAAAATTCCAATGGCAAAACAATTCCCACACTAAATAATGGTTTGCAATTCTTTCTGCTACAGTGTCATATATGTCCTTTAGAGAGTAGGGTCGACCCCGGAAGACAACCCACTTACCTTAGTTATATATTTTTTTATAGTTCCTACATTTTGACCAGAAATTCACCCTCTTTCTTGAGGTATGCGAACTTCCTGATTTTCTACAAAAGATTCATCACATCTATTATACATGAGGGTAGAGTGTTCTAGTTGTTAGGAGAGGTTCAACTTGTTTTCTTGTTATTTACAAAGTTTTGCTTTGTTTAATACACAGGCCTCCGGTTACTTACAGTACATGTCACTAAGTGATCATCCACTTAAGTACTGAACAGGATCATGGGTGCTTAACTTCAGGGATTTAGTGTGAATCGGTACGTTAAGTATGACTTAAAGTCTCATTTATCTATTTTCTTTTTGTCCAATATTTATTTTTTTGGCAGGTATTTTTTTTAATTTGTCCTCTTTTTTTCTGTTCTTTTTCGATTTCTTTTCTTTTTTCTTTTTCTTTTTTTGCTTTTCGGAAACGTCTGGAAAAGTCCTTCAATCGACCATCTTAAAAAAAAGAAAAAATCATACCTTTATACTAGTTGCAAGGAGGAAAACTGCGCTAACTATGCCAGTTAAAGCCTCTTTTCTTCAGTTTGTTAAAATTCTATCCCGTTAAAAACTACTTGTGGTACAACTATATATGTTGTGATAGACTGATCAAAATCTATAAATCTCGACAATAAAGTCTTTTATTGAACAGCAGAGCTAATGATATCACCTCCAAGGGGACTTTTTGGTAGATTCGGAAGGAAATAAGCAAAACCGTTGCTACATCTCGAAATTAAGAATAAATTGAAGATGCTATCTTTACTTTCTCAATAATACAATTCCATGTCAAAACGTCTAACACAATTTAAAAGAATCACACGAAATTTTCGACCATTGAAATTGTAGCAGAAAGAACTTAGTATTTTTGTTTGGCGCGTTAATTAATTTGACTATTAGGGTCGACGCATATTTTCACCCAATCACGATGACTTATCCTATTCAACCCGGACCATTTTTCCGGGCAGCATCAAATTGGGGAAAAGCCGCCAAACACTCTTTTCCTCAGAACTCTTCAAAAAGGACAGACGTCTTACTATCCGCTCTTCAATAGCAGCAGCATCGAAACAATGAGGAAAGCCATCTAATTTATGGACACCTTGCGTCTATTCTCTAAGACCAAGGGTTCCTAGTTGAATATGAATTAGATGAATTCAATCCGCCTTACATAGGAACAATTCTAAGTCGCCTTCAACTTTGGCTATGTCGACTGCGATGCAAAAAAAATCCGCTCAGAAACCTAGCCATTTCATCCCTGGGCAACATTTTCTGGAGACATTCACGCTTCTCTCCCTAAACGACCAAGACCACACATTCATGGACGACGACAACGTTCCTGTCCTTAACCAGCAAACACAACCTTTGCTAAACTATCGATGCACATTTCACTCAGGCATTTAGCTGCTAAAATGCCTTCTCCACTCTATAACAATTTCCTTCCGTCCTTCCTTCCTTTCTTCCTACGAGACTTGCAGCATAAACGTAAACCCTTTATTCCATGCTGCCATTAAAACCTTCATATAAAAACTTTTCGATATCTCGTCTCGATCTCCTTTATTTTTCAACAACATTTAGCGAGGAAATAACCAACGTAACAACACGTAATCAATATTTCCTTCGCTAAAAAATATTAAAGATGTGAATAAACTTGAAAATTTTGAAGGCATGAAGATTATTGGGACATTGGAGTTTGACTGTGACATTTGTACATAAGGAACAGTGACACAATATAGAATTGTGCAAATTTGATGATAGAACTTGTTCATTGTGATTTAACTGGTTTAAAAGGATTAATTTTTATATAAAAAAACCTAACCCTTTGACGGAAAATAAAACAGCACTTTGAAAAAAAGAAAAAAAAAAAAAGAAAGGAAAAAATAAAGTGACAAACGTGCCTCGTGCGTACAACTAAGAACTATTTATTCCCAAGTAAATAAAAATTAATAAAAAGGAGTTAAAAAGTTTTGAAGAAAAACATTAGTTGCTAAAATTAATTGCTATTTTAGCGACTAGTAAAAAAAATGAATCAAGTAACAATGATACAATTTGTTTCGAAAAAACACCGGGTCACTCATGAATTACAAGGAACTGATATGTCTTTAACAATCAAAGGTGCTGGTACTTACAACTCAAAAAGAGGTTTTGTATGAATGGAAAAAGATTTGGAGGAGTCTCTTAGGTGAAAAAAATCTCTTGGGAAAACCTGTTCACCTTTCCGTCAAGAATACAGCGAATAATGCAGACACGGGGGTTCATTCAAATATTCTTTCAGCAATCATATAGGACAGAAAATTCAAATGTACATCTCATGGTCTGAGTCAAGACAGCACGAATTCTCTGATATAAGCAACAGGATATTCCTCTAAGAAGAATACTGCTCAGCGGAGTAGTTCTGATGGACACCTCGTGGTCAAAGTCGAGACAGCACAAATTTACAGATATAGACAACAGTATATTTCTCCAAGAGATGTCCAGCACAGTAGCAAAATTCTCAGAGGGATTTACTCCCTATTCACTATTTTCCCTTAACTGTAAGGAACAGCAAGGTTTAAAAACCAGCACATCCTGCGAAAATTCACAGGACTACTAAAATTGACGTTATGACTTCGCCGTGGCCTGAGCAGAAAAGAGTAATTCTCTCAGCAGATAGTGTCAGTTCCAAAAAATCCCGTCATTTCCTTCCGCTGGTGACAACCATAAAAGTCCCTTCCAAGAAGATTTTCCCATTACAATAAAATAATTCTGACAGGTTTAACCGATATTATTGCCAAGCATCCAATTATTGCATTTTTGGTTATGCTAGAATTCCCTTTCGCGGCCAATCTATTTATATGGCCCTTACTGGCCCTTGCAATCAAGCAGTTCCAATTGCATCATCTGTTATTTGAAATTCTTCTCTGCTGGGATGAGAAATGACAACGCGACTACAATTTCATTGGTATATATCACTTTTATTTATTTAGTGACCACAAGTTCATCACCCATTTAGGTTGTTTAATTGAGACCATCCAATGAGCGCTGTGGTCTCAGATTGACCTCAAGTTTAATAGCTTTCCATCATGCTGATCACGTTTTTCCACGAATTTAACACCTCAGTACTTGAATTAAATGCTGCATTACATCTCAATAATAGGTCTTACCAATCTATTATGCACTATTGCCAAGTTTTATAGATGATTATTCCAGTTTGATTAGGATTTATTTTCTAAGGTAAAAAAGTGACAGTCTATGAGTCACTGCAAAATATTTGGTAGAAATTGCACCACGTGGATAATCAAAACTGACCACGTTATTGAATTGATGAGTAATATATCTGAACAACTTACAAATAACCAAATTTAATATGAGAAATCTATTCCTTAATTGCCACACCAAAATGATATTATTACGAATGGTGCAACTGCCAACCTCAAGTATGTTTAAAGACAGTCTTTGCAATTATTTTTCTGGGTTAAGCAACGTAAAGAAAGAGGTTTTCCTTTCTTAGAAAAGGCAACGTACATAAATAACAACACAAAGACGAGAAGAACATTGATAGAGGATGAATTTAGAACATCTTGCTTTATTGAATACAAGAACAGAGACAAGGAGAAGAAAACCCTCCTAACTGAAATGGTCTAGTTACAAAATAAAGTCACAATTTATGTTAGTAACCTCTGTGACAATACACCGCTGACCAACCCCCACTATTTCAACTTCCTAAACCTCTCATGGCTATCAGATCATCTATTAGTTTCTCTCGTCTCCGGCCAGGGGTATTTCACATTTCCTTATGGACACACAAAACACAACATACACACCTGAGAGGATGGAAGAAAAGAGAACAAACAAACATGGACTTGGGTTAGCTCCAAGCGCAAGAAGGGAGAAGTTTGTGACACTTTTGTGCAGCTCTCCGTGCATCTGCAGGCTATCGCGAGCATGTATTCGAGCAAAATTCCCACAAAGTCACCAGGAATGCTGACTCATCTTCCCACATTGGCCAACTTAGCGACTTGGTCCACACATCTTACAAGTAGCAGTCGCCTGCTCTCTCCTGCCGACTGCTTTGTTCTGTCCACTTCTCAGTTCTGCCTCCTTCTCTTGACTTTGGGACCTTCCTTCCCTTTTCTTCTCGTCTCGTGGGAAATCTCACATGTAAGACCTTTGTATGGGTTTCGCACCAAAACAGACAAAGGAATCTTCTGACTGGCACTTACGCACACCCACAGAAATGAATGCCACTCATCGTGTCACACCTCAAAGAAGTTTAAGAATGGTAAAAAATTTGGTTATCATTGGAGTAAATGAACTTGGTAAACTAAGTTCAAACCATGGCTGAGACTGTTTACATTATACTCAGTACTAATGCCATTGAAAAAATCATAAATCAATCTTCTTTCCACACCAGCTGTAGGTAAGTAGGAGGGCAGACTGAGCTTTTTAAGATCCACACGACAACTGGTCTAAGAGAAGTAAAAATTTAAATTTAAAACCTAAGGAATTTGGTTCTATTTATTCTAGTAGCATTGAATTCTGGAGTCTTGGAACTGATGAATTATTTGAAGGCATTTTGAGCTGCTATTTTTTTTTGTTAGTCTTTAAAAAGGTAACAATTAGCTTCAGAGAGGTCTGGTGAGTAAGCAGAATGAGGTAAAGTTTTGTAAGACTTTTTTTTGTAGAATTTCTACAAAGTCCTTTGTGAGTTATTCAGTCAAGAATTTTCATGGAGATAAATGGTTCCTTCTTGATTGACCAATGTTGGATGCAGATACACATAGTGTATTAAATAGCTGTGTATTGAGTACTCATTCCTTGGATATTCACAGTCCTTATTTACTTGATATATATATATATATATATATATATACATATATGATGTATACATATATTATAGTATAGCATATATATGTATATATATATATGTATATGCTCTTGCAGGTATGAGGACCCCTGTTGTATAAGATTCCTTTTTTTGTCACATGTCACACTGTAATTAAGAAATTTATTATTTTTCTTGCGCAAAACAAGTGGAGAGTAGATTTTGTAAAGGCAATTGTTTTTTATTTTCATTCAGTTTACCCAGCATCCATTTGTCAAGCTTTTTAGTTTTCCAATTAAGTGTATATGTTGAACAATCAATGAATGATTAACTTCTGCAGCCTCTTCAGTTGTTGTGTATAATAATAACCTTCAGTTGGTTGTCAATAATCACACAAAGATTTCCATAACATCCCCTGCCCAAGTGTTCTGGGTATGACATTAAACCATTTGATGGTGAAGCTCCAATCCAGGAGCTTTGGGGAATGTGGAGTACCTCTTCATTATCTTTACTCTGACCCGGAGTGGTTGTACTTGCTAGAGTCCCATCTATGGGTCAAATAGAACTGTTCTATTATTAACTATACTTGAAACCATTTAATTGTGTGCAAACAACTGATCAATATTGAAGATAATTATTAGTATTAAATAGCAATACTTTAAATCATTTACTTTATTTTAACAAATAAGTTCTGGCTCCTTTGAAAATAATGTTAACTACAAATTATTTGATCAGAAATTTTATATATATATATATATATATAAACAGGATTTGGCATAAGATAACCCACAGGGGTTGATATACCATAAAGCATAATAAAACCAATCCATCAAAGCTATGCATCAAAGTTTAAAATAAAAAGAAAACAACACAAAACAAAACCTTGCAATTATTTTGCACCAACCTTATATTTGTTGGCACAGATATTTTTGTTTTTATCCAAGACACTTTCAGGATGGACAGAATTTGCTTTTATGTTGATAGAAAGAAAAACATCTTGTCACACTGTGATCAAGAAATAGATTTTGTTTTATTGTGCAAAAGAAGTGTAGAACAGACGTTGCAATGGCAAACTTATTGATTTTTTATTCAGCTTCTGTAACACTAATTTTTCAAGCTTTTTTTGATTTTCCAATTTTTAGCTTTGATTTTCCAATTTTTAGCTTTGAATAAATGCAGGTCTTAAATACCAGTTGCTTAGATTATACCATGCTGAAGTGGTCAGCAACTGGTACTCAATTATATCTGGTTAGATTTGAAATAAAGGAACAATTCTAAGAAATGGTGCTCGTCATTAGAAGAAGATAAATTGCTTAGCTAAATCTCTCTAATCAATTTTTTTTTTAATTAACTCCCTTCCTCTCTGTCATTTCCCTACTTATCTGTACATTGAGAGTATCCAGATGATTTTGGCAGTGAAAAAAATCATTGAATTTTTTTTGTCTTTTTTTATTTAAACATTAAAAAAGAATTGTTGATACTGTTCTGTTTTGTTTTTATAGTTCTGTTATATCGTTCTATCATCACTGATGAACTTATTTGAGTTACTGACAAGAAGTATTTCCCAATTTTAAGATTTGTAAGAATTATAAGTTGTCATCATCATCATCATCAAATTATACTGACTGCACATTTTTCCTTGTGCTCTCTCTGACTATCCATCCCTATCAATCATTATTCTTGGTGAGTCCTCTTGACAGCATTCAGTGCTCACACAGAGTTGACAGAAGTCCATATGTAAAAGTTCATTGGGGAATATTCATCCTTACTTCTCCAGCAATGTCCAGAATGTCTTATTCGTCCAACTTGGATTGTTTGTAAGATGGGAGATAAGGGGCCATACAAGTGCTATTTTGTGGGTGTTGCTTACAGGATTTGTTCAAAACAAGCACACAACATCCATGTGTAGTTCTCATCTAGCTGTACTTCAACTTATCTCTTTATCATTATTGATCAATTTTTATACAACTATTTACTTTCATCTTAAAGTTTTATTTGCTTTCTTTACAATTCAATATAATTTTGATTCACAACAGGGAAGATGACCATAAAAATTTTATATAGTTTATTGCTAAAATGTATTCAATGTCTTCACATATCTTAATATTTCTCTCCTTTACGAAAATATGTAGCATATATATTCAAAATATAAAGAAACATTGTAAATTCTAATTTCAAATAAAGCTTTGTTTGATTAAATTTTTTTTCACTTTCTTGCATCATAATTTTTGTCTTTTACTGAATGATTTACATGAAAATGCTGATCCATATATTTCAAATATAAAATTTCCCCCTGTCAATGGCAAATAAGTTTGCTAGATATTAAAATCATTATTAGAGATATCATATCATTATACATACTATTCAGCAGCTCATTTTTGTTTTAGATGTTGTAATGATAGGTACAAGTATTAACATTCTGGCAATTTTAAGACATTATTTTAAAATGGGCTTCAAAGCCAGTGAAACGACTTTTAGAATACAAGAAGAGGAACGAAATGAAACAATATCTGTCTGTACTACCCAAGACTTGTGTGAAAATTTTCAGGGTGATGACTCATCTCTTGAAATAAAGGCTAGTCATTGTTGACTTTCTCTAACTTGCCTTTAAAAGGCAAGTTAGAAAAAAACCCAACCACCAGAATAAGGAAACTTTCAGAAGAGCTAGAAAGATTAAAAGATACCATATGTAGAATATCATATAAGCTTAAAAAACATCTAGAAGCAATTGAGATGATTTTTGAAACTTTTTAATGACTAGCAGTGGTATATCTGGTCTTTTTG
This sequence comes from Sepioteuthis lessoniana, assembly GCA_963585895.1. Classification (NCBI taxonomy): domain Eukaryota; kingdom Metazoa; phylum Mollusca; class Cephalopoda; order Myopsida; family Loliginidae; genus Sepioteuthis; species Sepioteuthis lessoniana. The sequence goes on along the minus strand of OY757907.1, from coordinate 39,236,867 downwards.
TGCATTTCTAACTGTTGTAGAACAAAAAAATATATATACAAAAACAGAGATTTGGTGCAGTAATAACACAGCATGGAGAATTTTGGAAATTAATAAGATTACATATGTCTGAATGTGATATACTTGTGGTGTTATAAAAAAAAATCAAACAAATATGAAAAAAAAAAAAAATTTTAAGATAAAATAAGTAAAATCATAAAAATCATACAAAGGATTTTGATCATCTAACCCCTGACTTCCAAATTTTGGGACAACTGCAATATTCTCTTGATTTTTTTTTTTTTTTTTTTTTTTTTTACTGTCAGCCTTGCTTGAAAAAGGTCACTTTTCTCTGCAGCTCCCAGAACCTTGAAATATCAAAGTAGCATGTATGTAACACACTGACTTGGTCAAGTGCTTGTACCTAGATTACCTGAACCCGTTACACAAAGTAAAATGATGTGGATTTTCTTCAAAGGAATATAAAATAAAACTGGTTTATGAAAATAAATGGTGTGTTAGCTTTTTTATTTTGTGTACTGTTTTCATTTCACCAACATGTGGAACATACACATACAGCATATACATCCTAAACTCATATTTGCCCAGTTGGCTGGGGCTGTAGAATACACTGACTGCATCTCTGTAGAGGGGTAAGACCCCTCCCCCAATGAGTGTCCTATATATGACACTATACAATCTGATGGTGAGGTTTCAGTAATGCTGGAGCTTTGGGGAATGCAGAGTACCCTTTTATTGCCATTGCTCCCAGGTTCACTCTGGTAGCAATGGCAATAAGTGGTAGCACTTGATAGGGTGCTATCTATAGGTCAAATTGAACTAAACTGTGTACTTATGCTAAACTGAATTGTTTGAAATAGAACTGTTCTGAAATTTAACTGTGTGTAAACAAAAAACATACTTATACTAAACTGAATTATTTGAAATAGAACTGTTTATATATATATATAAATGGATTTGGTATTAATAACCTACAATGGTTGATGTGCCATAAAATCAAACCCAATCAAACCAAACTAAACCTAAACTCATATACCTCAATGTCTTGATAAGCTCGATTCTGAAAGTTTTCCTGACATAACAGGAACATCATCACTGAAAGAAGAATTCAATAATCCAATAAAAAATATTTTCTTTTTGTCCCTGATTTTTGCATCAATGATTGTTGCTAAATAAACATTTACCCTTATTCTCAGGATCTGATTTATACAAGATAAAAATTACTCTAAGAAACTAAGAAATGATCAGATTCTTAATTTTCAAAGAATCCTATGATTGGTTTCTTTAACAACCAAATTGTATCACTTTGTTGTAACATTTCTATAATAATATCCATTACTATATTAATTTACCTTAATATATACTTGTTAAAAACCTTTCCTCTAGATAGTAATTAAAGCTAATCATACTTATGTTTTTTGATAATTTATAAGTTTATATTGTCCTTGATAGGTTAATGATTATACCTCCACCTGGTGGCCATTGTTCTTACTACAAATGTAAACGCAAAAACTTGAGAATCTAAGTCCTGATTTTTCATTGACAGGAAAAAAAAGGTCATAATTTTGGTTTCTAATGAGGAAATTTTCATAATGAAATCTACTTTATATTTTTTAATAAAAAGGTAAATATTCAGTTGGGCTAACCTGAGATAATGAGAGCAGAGTTTTTTCTCCACTTTGGAACATATAACAGTTGACTAACAAAACAGAGTAATTCCTCAAAGCAAATTATCAAGATCTACCTTGAACTCTGCATGTGATATATACAAGATATTATATCTTTTAAATGGAATATGTTACATTCTAATGATAGATGATTTTTTATGAACCTTGAAATATTGAATAGCTTGAATTTGGGTACATTCACAAAGAAGTTTAGTTTAGTAGATTTAGTGCTATTATTATGATACTAATGTAATTTCTGTCAAAATGAGAGGGTTATTTAAGTGCAGATTGGCACTTCTGTCCAGGGTAGTAAATGTGTGTATTAATGTAAATACAAAAAATGAATAATGAAATATGATGGCTGGTTTTTGTATTCCTTGTATTAATCTTTGGTCCAAACTCAGTCAATTCTTAAGCTGTAAGGTCTTTGTAATATATGAAATGTGTTCAAAAAGCTTTACAACAGCATACAGCATTTACCAAGCCAGAAATGAACAATGAAATTTTTTTCTCCCTTTTTTGGGGGAGTGGGGATCACTTTGTTAAGCACTGTTGTTGGTTGTAGTGCTAGGCTATCTGTTTAGCTGTTGGGATTATTGTTAGAAGCAGTGGAATATATTAATTTTTGGTAGAAAAAATTTTTAAAAAATAAAAAATAGGTTGTAGTGAGGTTTTTAACCAATGAAATGATACAATTCTCACCTGCTTGAAATTGATGCCCCCTGGTCGGTGGGAAGAGAGTAGGGAAAGGATTAGAAAGGCTCAGAAAAGAAAAAAGAAAAGGAGAAGACAATTTACACAGAAGTGATCAGTACATTCAGGTTGATAGGGTTTTAGCTAAATGTTAAAGAGGATTAGAATGGGTTAGAAAATTTGAAGTGGCACTTCTAAATCAGGATCAGCCTTAGAAAGTATATGGCCCAATTGGGAGCATATATATTGCAATGTGTATAGAATACATTCTTATGTGGCACCTTTTTAAATGCAGGGCTGAATTGGAAGCAATTGGTCCAATTAGCTTGAGGTTGGCCCCATTCTAAGTGGGTGAATAGCATAGTTGCCTACGTAGAGTAGAAGAACCAACCACATTGCATGAATAACCAAGTGACTACTCCAAAGAAGCAACTCAGGAAGTAGGAGTGGCTTGGATTCTTTATTCTTTCTTGAATTTGAAAAAAAAAAATTTATCACCCCTTCTCACTAGGGAGGCCCAACATCAATGATAACAGTCTGGGAAGAGACAGGAAGTAGATATGGATGAATTGCGGAAGATAACCTCTAGCTCCATTTTAGACAGCTCATTGAATGTTTCTGTAATCGGTATCAAATGTATACAGTTTATGTATGAATTTACTCAACCCCTCAGCCACAAGCAAGATATGACACAAGGTCAATTTTTAAGTGGAGTACAGCTGATTTAAATTTAGAGTTTTCCTTCTGCTAGACCAGTTGCTGTGCCCAGGTTAAAGAGCCCAGTCTGTTCTTCTATTTACCCATAGTTGGGGAGAGAATAGTTGGATTCATACCTTTACCAAGGTTATTAGTACTATGTGAAAATGCAAACAGCCTAGTCAAGTATTTGAACTTAGGTCACCCTGTTCATTTCCTACTATGATAACCATTACAACTTGAATGCCTCCAATACAATTTATATATGAGTTGGGAATTTACCTTTTCTTTAAAGACCCCGTGGGTTTGTTGCTTGGTGAAAACTACAAAGTCTTTTTTTTTCAATTCAAGCACAGAGAGGGTTTCTCTTTAAGTCTTCCAAATAAAAATTAACTGTGCAATGATAATGCTTTTAGACTTCTATACAAAATATATTGTACCACAAAAATCCTCACTCCCACAAAAAGAAAAAAATTATCAAAACAATTGTTATAAATATTTTTACCATATCAGTCATATTTATTTATCCTGTGTTGTTACAATGGGGTAGTGAAGTCTTGGTGCCAAACTGCAGTTGTCAATTCAAAAAGAATCTCTAAAATTTTTGAAATAATATTTTCTCTTTTTACTGACTATATACCTAAAATATAAGTAAAGTTAGCGACCTTAGTCGAGGGTGACCCAAAGGCTCCCTTTTTGATAGCTACTACACCAAGGTGTAGAGGAGGATGCTACTCCTTTCTCTGGATTGCTCCATTTTACCCTTGATCCCTAGCTTATAATGCTGAGTTTTAAGCAAGGAGGCATCCAGTACTATTTTTCAAATCTTTGGTATGACTCGACCTGGGATTGAACCCAGGTCTCCCAGGCCACTGGCGAATATTCTAACCACCATGCCAATGTCTGGTTAAGTAAAGTTGGTGACTTTCGTCAAGGTTGACCCAAAGGCTCCATTTTCAATAGCTACTACACTGAGGTGTCAGGGAGGGTGCTACTCCATTCCCTGGATTGCTCCACTTTACCCTTGATCCATATCTTATAGTGCTGAGTGCTAAGCAAGGCAGCATCAAGTACCATTTTTGAATCTTTGGTATCACTCGACCTGGTATTGAACCCTTGTCTCCCAGACTATTGGCAAACACTCTACTCATTAGACCAATGGATAAAATATAATCTTACAAAAAAAAACTAAAAAGTTGCTTATAAGAGCAATATCTACTTTATTTTTCTTTTTTTAAAAAATTTCTTAATTTTCAAAAGTAAAGTATCCATTACAAGCACATTCTTTATTTTGTTTTTAAGGGAGGTAGGATTTATTCATCTATGGAACTATCTTTAAAGAAATGTTGTATGAAACACTTTCTTTAAATTAAAATAAAAAAGAACATTATTTGAATTGGTTGTAGAAGTAACGCATGCAAGAGAGCATATTATCTCTGATGTTTAATAATGAAACTCTTTTTAAAAAATAAGAAAATAAGTTTATCCTTTAGTAAATAAGTACTGAGATTCCTAATTCAAATTGTTGGTTAATTTTTAGTAATTTTTTAAGGGTGAGGGGTCAGTGCTTTTTAGGTATTGATGTTATGATGAAAATGCATGACAACCTTATATATATATATATATATATATATATATATATGAATAAAGTATCTTGAGGGGACCTTAATGGAAAGTATGAAGTTTCTTGTTTGTAACTTCCAGGAAGTACTTTCTGTGATATAATGGCTAGCATGTTGGGTTGGTAGACCATAGTTAGTGAATTCAAGACCCACTGGGTTGCACATGTTTCTAGCCTGCTAAACTAAGTCAAGTTAGATCTGAGTGATTGCAAGTCTCCTCAGATCTCCAGGACTCGTCTCAGAATTCTGGCTGATCTCAACAAAGCTGTAGTCTGGATGGTCTTGATTCTTCCTCTAATTTCCAATCCTACCAATCCCTTTTCCAAGCCTTTGGGGACAGTTCCAAATGCACCTGCTACAATTGGTGTCTCTGTCACCCTCATGTTCCACAGCTTTTTTAGTTTTCTGGCAAGGTCCAAGTATTTGTGAATCATTTCCTGTTCTTTTATTATTATTGTTATTGTTGTTGTTGTTGTTGTTGTCATATTTCTTGGATAGATACTGAGACGAATATTTGATATTTGAGGTAATCTTCAAAGTCATGTGAAGCTAGATAGATATCTTTTCTTGGTCCAGATGGTCAGAAATAATTAATTTCAATCTAGTTTTTATGATGATGTAGTTATGTTTTTTTGTCAAAGTCACAACTGCGTGTGATCCAGAAGGAAAAAGAGAGGAGTGATTCTGGGAAAACATTTTTGGCTGTAATAAAAGATGAACAAGGTAATTGCTTTACTAAAGCTTTATTCAAGTATAACATAACTGTGGTTCATTTAAGGTAGAGAGCCTTTTAGCATTTATAGTAGCTGATCCAAGGGTAGAGAACTATGTTTGACTTCACCACATAAACAAATAGTATCTTGACAAGAAGGCTGGGCATTCCAGTCAAGGTTCTTATATATTCAGCCTTGCATTTGAGTTTGGCAATGTTAAACAGTTTGATGCAGTTAAACAGTGAGTTTATGAGGTCAGGCTTTGGTTAGGGCAAAGCTGTGTTGCCATTTGATATCTGACTCCATTATGAGGTTATTTTATTTTATCCCATGTCGGCTAGTCGGTGTAACTCCTTGAACAAGAAAGGCCCAAAAAGAATTATACAAAAGAAGACAGCAACAGATAGGAGATGAAGACGTTTCTTTTATATTTTTCCTTTATTTCCTGGGTTCAACAACCATTTCATAGGTGAAGGAGTTTTTCCCTGAATACAATTGAAATGGTTAAGGGGTCTAAAATACATGAGTCATTTCTTGCATATGCTTGTCCTCATTTGGTATTTAAAGCTTCCATAAGGGTTAGTTTCTTTTGGAAGTTTGTCAAAGTCCGGTTGTTTTATTTTGTAGTTCCATTTTGTAGCCTTTTATATTTTGGCATACTGTTAACCGAGAGAGAGCTGCTACTGGGTGAAAGGGACTAACCAATGCCTCGTCCAAAGATGTATGCATGGCACCCAAACACCAGTCAGCAATGATGTTGTCAATTCACCAGTCACTGCCTGAAAGAGAATGAGCCTGTTCTCCCTGTCGGGAGGTCACTCTTTTTCTTTACCCGTGCGTTGTCCCTTTTTCCTGTCAGGGATCTCTCGGAGTTTCTGCAAATTTAATAGTTTGCCTTTTTTTAAAAATTTAAATTGTTTAATTTTATTTTTTATTCATTCATTCATTCCCTACAAGTTAATCTGATAACTGAAGTTTGTGGCCGCTTGGAGGTGAGGTACCTTCTGCTTTCCATTGTCTGTAAGGCTAAGTTGCTTATATTGGTCTATTCTTGCTAATATGCAGAAAAAAATGAAATTGACCTGGAAAAACAAGTGTCAGAGATCTCCAAGTTGTAACCCATGAATAAAACATCTTGTACGCTCAAGACAGTCATTTGATTTTTTTCTTGTTGAGATGATCTGGTAACCAAGAGAAAATCAGTTAGTTGGTGAGAGACTGTTCGAGGCTCATGAGTGTATATACTTACCAACTCCTCTACATGAGCAGGATGTGACACAAGGTCAATTTTTAAGTGGAGTTTAACAGGTTTGAATTCAGAGTTTTCCTTCTAGACCAGTTACTATACCAAGGTTAAAGAGCCTAGTCTGTACGACTGCTAACTCATAGCTGACTAGAGAATAGTGTGATACATACCTTTCCCAAGGGTATTTGCACTGTAAAATGCAAACAGCCACTTCTAGAATTTGAACTCTACTTGCCATGTCCATTTCCTATGATAATTACCATTACACCATGGATGCTTCTTAACATATGGCCCATAAGTGTAAATTCATCGTTTGACCACTTTTATGATAGCAAATTCTTATATATATGATTTAACACATAATCAAAATTCTAATTTGGTTTCTAAAGTGCTTAACTAATCAGATTCAGACCAACTCAAATAAAACCCCATATATACATATACTGTAGTGCATTTGATTCTTACTAGATTTTCTACACTTGTGTCATCAAACATTTTCATTATTATATTACATGAGATCTCACCCATAATTGAAAAAGATACATTGAAAGACTTGCATGGTAAAACCTTCTAATAATAGTAAAGAAGCAAAAGTTTGGTTTGTGATGGTACAGCTACACTAGTTGTTATTTATTTAGCTTTACTCATTTTGGTAGAGAGACGTTAATCTTCAGACCATAGTGAGTGACAGGAAAATGTCCATAAATATACAATTTGAATCAGTTCAGACTGGCAAGGCTAGATACATTGTAAAAAAACACACTGCTTTATTGCCATGTTTGTTCCCAGGGGATTTCAGTTGGTATATATTAGTAATATTAATGTCTCTTCACAAAAGTATCAACTTTATAATGTTATTTTTTGAGTGTTAGTTCCTATGTAGTCGATAAAAATATACATACTTGCATAGTTTCCAATACCTGCCATTCTTAAGAGGTCACTCATCTTAGAACTGAACTAATTCAAGATATAAGGTAAGACTCATTACTTGTCCTGATAGATAAGAACTAATCAATTATATAAGAACATTCATTGCTCTGTTCGTCTATTTTCCTCTCTAGAAAAATTTAGATTTTATTGACCAAAATTTTGTAAATTTTGTATTTATGACACAGACTTAAAAGTACAACATTTTGTTACATATTTGTTTCATTTGCTTAACCAAATTAAATATATATATATATATATATATATATATATATATAGATATCTGTTAAAATTAATCAGATTTGATTTAATTACATGACACACCCAGAGATTATCATAACATACAATTTGAAAAGCTCTGATGTAGACCGACCACTTTTAAGCTTAATTTTAATTGATTTGAAGTGAATTTAATATTAATGATTACCATCATCCTGAAAAAGAGTCTTCAAACTTAACTATCTATAATTTGCATAGTTGGAAGATTTTTCAAAAAAATTCACTGTTTCTGTTATCCACCTTTATTTTTATAATGAAAAGTTCTAACATAAATTGCACTTCCTTGCAGGGAACTGAATCTCTCAATCATATACATAAAAGGCAGATGTTTTTACTATTTAGTATGTTACTGATGATTTGGTTGCATAATTTCATGTTGTTAAAAAATTTAGAATTGCTGATTGTATACCAGCTGAAAATTAGTAGTTATCAATCTAGGGTTAGTTTACAGATGAGGGTAGATTGAAAAGTTTATAAACTGAAAATAGGATATACAGTCAGTATATTCTAAGCCCTGCCAACAGAGTGGTAGCATATATGAACTTCTTTGAAAACATTCAGATAAGTCATAGATATGTTTAATTATTGATTTTATCTCTAAACCTCCGACCTTTTATCTATTCTTTATAAATATACATGATAGGTGTCCTTAGTATATAAGAGGATGGGCTGAAAAGTTCAAACGATGATGTCATATCTGCTGTTGATAACCATTTACAGAAAAAAAGCATTCTATCAAATATTGTATTTTAATCAATTTTCATCAAAATTTATGTCTTTAAGAAGAATTATCGTCTGTTTTGTTGTCAGTATATAGAATTACATACAATTTTGAAAATGAATAAAGATTCAATGACCTTCACTTATTTGCTAGTGACCCCATAAACTTATACAAAGATCAGCTGAAAAGTTTATAGGTTGACAAAGATACTCACATGGAATGTGACTAAATGAGGTTTATTTTTCAATATAGTCTTCCTTATAGTCTACACATTTCTTCTATCAGTACTTCAGTGCTAATTTGTGATGCATATATATACTGACTCATGGTGAAGTCATACTAAAAGTATCAGTACCTGTTAAAGGTTATAAACCTGTTCAGTTTTGAGATGGGTACCCACTTAGGAATAGCAGAGGACTGTATACCAGATTAAACAAAACATAGTAAATGACAAATATGATTAATGTTTCTATGATCAAAACTTAAGGAAATTAGTTTATATTGTTTGAAAAATAAGCTATTCAAAAGAAGGCATGTGTAAATTATTTTCAGAAAAAAACAAAACAAAACAAAAAGACAGAGAAAGAATTTAACTATTTCAAACCACCCCCAAATCTCTTTCCACTTCATTTACTTTATAACAATCTGATTTTTGTATATTTGCAACAATAACCCACCATAAATGGCATATTATAGTGAGATATTTGTGAGTACAATAGTGTTGAAATACCCTAACCTAAAGGTCCTGGCGGCAACACCCCACAAGACACCAACTGTACGGCCACCTGCCCCCTATCACGAAAACTATTAAAGTTAGACGAACCAGACATGCAGGACACTGCTGGAGAAGCAGGGACAAACTCATAAGAGATGTACTCTTATGGACCCCCACACATGGCCGTGCAAAAGCAGGACGACCAGCACGAACATACATTCAGCAGCTATGTGAGGATACGGGATGTTGTCCTGAAGACCTACCTAGGGCGATGAACGATAGGGAGGAGTGGCGAGAGAGGGTCAGGGATATCCGTGCTACCAGCACGATATGATGATGATGATATATTACTAAAATTCTCATTGTGCTTGTATATATGTGCATATGAATTCATTCTACCTCTCTGCTACAAACAGGCTGTGACACAAGATAAAATTTTTGGGTAGATTACAGTTGGCTTCAACTCAGAATTTTACTTCTCCTAGACCTGTTGCTGCACCAAGGCTAAAGAACCCAGCCTGCCTACTATCTACCCATAGCTGGAAGGAGAATAGATGACTTCATACCTTTCCCAAGGGTATGAGTGCTATGTGAAATGCCAACAGCTTCATCCAGGATTTGAACTCAGATCACTGTGTCCATTTCTTATGCCATTACACTATGAAAACTTCCATATCATTTCCTTTATATAGAAAGTTGGGATAGTATTAAACAATTACGTCTGTATTGAGGAGTGAAGTTTGAGTTTTCTTTTCTTTTAAATCTTGCTTATAGGCACCAAATACAAAACAAGGGTGAAGAAGAAGAAGAAGAAGAAGAAGAAGAAGAAGAAGAAGAAGAAGAAGAAGGTTACCATATTGAAATGTACCATTTCTTGAGCCACCATTTCAATTCGAATAATTTATGTTTCTAAAAATAATCAGACACAAGAGAAGTCACCAGTTATTTTAAGTGATGCAAAATAATCTGGCTTGTTTAGTCACCAGTTATTAGAATGATTGGTGGTTGGTCAATATTTTGGTTCAGTCTCCATTCTCCAAGGACCAATCCATGATATACTAACTCTAAATAAGCAGAAAGAAAGACAAGATAAATACTTTTGAAAACATTTAATATTTGATATATACAATAATGTACATACTTGTCCTAATAATTGAAACTGTATGCATATTGTTCAATGAAAAAGCAGTATATAGAAAGGGTAGTGTTTGCCAATGGTCCAGGAGACCTTTGTTCAATCCCAGGTCGTGTCATACCAAAGACTTTAAAAATGGTACTTGATACCTCCTTGCTTAACACTCAGCAATATAAGGTACGTATCAAGGGTAAAGTGGAGCAATTCAGGGAATGGAGTTACACCCTCCCCTATGCCTCGGTGTAGTAGCTATTGAAAAGGGAGCTTTCTGGTCGCCTTCAACCATGGTCACTAACTTTACTTTTGGATGAGTATTGGTAATATAGTCATTTGGTTATATTACCAACACTGGCAAAGACAGAGACAAATCTTAACTGGTCAAAGACCAGAGGTGAAAAGAGATTGAGACTGGACTTCTGATATTGTCAAGTTACACTCTACTGAGTACCTACTAGATGTACAAATTATCTAGTGATATTCATTTCTTGTATCCCTACACTATAATTAAATTAGTTAAATGTATTTTCTGTAAAAAAAAAATTTAGTTCAAAAATATTTTCAACTGCTACAAGGGAGACAACTATCCAATGAATTTTCTCAAAAGTTTTCATCTATCTGTCAAGATAATACAATCTTTTACTTGCATGATTTATATGTTTAGATTATCATTTTAAAATAAATTAGTATGCTAGCTATCATTGAATGTTCAAGACAGTTTTTGTTAATATTCTGATATGCTCTATTTGGCATTATCTTCTCATGTTTTTATTTGCTCAACAAACTGTCACTTGAGAAGATTGTTTAATTTTGAACTGCTTCTGGTTGTTTCTGTTTTCTTTAGTCTCTGTCATTGGCTGGTGTTTTTTTTTTAGGTTTTAGAAGTATTTATGGTCTCTGGATTCAGTCAGAATTTATGTTTATATTATCAGTCTCCAAGCTGAGCTTTGCGACCAGAATAGTAAGAATAGAAGAGAGAAAGGAAATGTTAGAATTATTCAGTATTCCAATATCACTATATATGATCTTTCTCTCTGTGGTGTGAATGAAAGAAAAGAAAAAAAACAATTGCTTATATGGATGCTCACAGTATTATCTGGAGTTATTATTCATGAAGAAGAAAAAACAAAAAAAAAAAACCCCAAAGAACTGTGAGTAGCAAAAGAGACAATATAAGTCAATGGCAGAATCAGTTGGGGTATGCTTTGATCAAGTTGTCACACTGCTATATTGATGGAAGAAACAAATGAAAGAAAGAAAAAAAAGAAAGAATGAAAGAAAGAAAGAAAGGAAGAAAGAAAGAATAAAGGAGTGACCAAAAGACCAAATGATTATTAAATTGTTAGTTTCTTAATGTTATCATATTCCATTTTATTTACGTGCTTGTAAAATTTGTTTTGTTTTTGAGGAACTAAACCTGCAAGTAACTCCCATAAATTATGGAATGTACTTTCTTCCACCACACTTTAATAATACTTGCAAAGTTAACTTTTCAGAAAAAGAAGGGATTTTTTAAAAAGTCTTATGGTTTCTATTTCCTAGCCAATGCGAAGTTGGTGATAGGCCAGAGCTAAATCTGCTCAGTCTGTGGGATCTAGAATACATACCTGCAGAGGAATAAGACCTCCACTCTCTGCAAAAAAAGAGTGTCCAAGATAGGGCACCAAAAGTGCATCTGAGGGTGAGGCTCCAGTCACAGAGATTTGGACAGTGTGGAGTCATCCTTTTGCTGCCATTAGTCCCAGGTCTACTCTGGAAGAGTAGTACTTGTTTGGGTACCATCTATGGGTCAAATAGATGTATTTGAGATAATGAGGAGTTTATAAAATATATTTGTGTGATAGGTCTTGCCAAAAAGCTAAGTGATGTCAACTGAGTTAGTTGAAATGAAGTCAGCAAACATCAATGATCCTGTTCAGGGCTTCTGTTCCTTGCTTCTCTTTCTTTTGCTTCCTAATACTGTCAGTCTTTCCATCTGGTCATCAGTCGTAAATCATTTTACTCACTGACAAATCCACAGCCTTTTTATAAGTTCTTAATTTGAATGCATGCCTCTTGCCATCCAAATCAGACCCCTTCCATTCATGCATGCAGTCCTTAGATATTGCATATGGTAGACAAATCAGATCTTTTTGCAACTGATGAGTTGAACTTTAGTCACTGGTGAGTCAAAGTTTCGTCAACCAGTTTAAAATGACAGTGAAGATCATTGTTATACCATATATAGTTGGAGACCTTGGTTGGATCGACTTTAGCATAAAGTAACTCAAGTTTTGATGTGCCATAAAACCAACAAACCAACCAACTAAGTAACCAGCCAGCTAACTAAACCAGAGTGGAAAAGTACCCTTTGTTTCAAACTGACCAGCATTTTTGTAATTTTGGCTAAATGCATATTATTCATACTGATATACATGTATATGTATAAATTAGATGCCATGGAATCAGCAATTTGAATTCAAATTCTGCAAGAGACTCTTTGCATTTGCCTCAAACTAATTCTCTTGTGGAAAGGCATGAACCCATTTCTTATCCCCTAGGTATGGACAAAAAATAAAATATACTGGACTTTCTGACCTTGATGGGCAACCAGTCTATTAGGAGAACAACTCTAATTTCAAAATGAAAGCCAATACACTCTTCAAGTTCAAAGGAAGAAGGAGAAATGCTGTCATGAGGTGAAGACACTCTGACCAATGAAGAAGGAAAGACCAATCAAAACATGACAGACACAAACATAGCATCATCATATCGTCACCATTGTTTTTAGGGCTTGTAATGACAACAAAGAAACAAAATGATATAAAAAGTAAGTTATTGACCTTTAAAGCTGATGGTATGATTTCAGATCCAATTGCTGGTTGATAGAGTCATTTAGCAAGACTTGGTTTAAACTTAAGAGAAGACAGAACTAAAAGAAATCATTTACACATCTATTCCAAAAAAAAAAAGCTACAACAGTAAGGAACAGAAAAAAATTTAAAAAAACAATCACCAAAATATAATTCAGCTTGCAATTATATATATTTTTATACACACACATGCACACACACACACACACACACACACACACACACACACACACAAGAGACAAGAAGAAAGTGATAAGACAAATAGGAATATTTCTTTGTTGTTATTTATTTTTTTAATTGTTTTCAACTAGTTTTGTCTTTTGGACATCACCAAGAGAAAAGTTTATGTGAAGTAAATTTTTAAAAAGTTTTTGAAATAGATTTTCAAAAAGTTGGTATGCCCTAAAAGAGGTAACAAAAATTAACTAGTAATGCATCATATCCTTTCATTGAATGAAAATTATTTTTTGGTATCCAAGTGTCTTGAATTAACCATTTTATGATCTCTGCTATTGTAAACAGTTGGCAGTAAGCTCTACACTAGGAAGATATATGTTTATATATATATAAATATAAAATTTCAGTCTAAAAATCTAATGGAGTGGTGGTGGGTAGCTCTGCCAAACTGTACAAGTACTGCACCTCTGGAAGAAACTCTCTGTTGAGGAGTCTAATTCCCTAATGGAGAGTTTCAACCACTTTTATTTCAATACAGGTTTATATAACAGACCCAAAATTGCCATTCTCATAGAAGTGTCACCATGAGTCGATGGCTCCTTGTCCTTCATAGCTACACTACTGACTAGAAATATGCATATGAACAAGCAGTATGTGGAAGGTGTTCAAAAATGAAAAAAGCTTGAGAGAGAGTGAAATAGCCTTTATGTGGTTTTATTGTTCCCTTGTAGGGTCCAATACATGTCTCTCCAGTTCAAAGAACAAAAAGAGGTCAAGAAAAAAGAGGTTTCTGGGATTATCATTCAACACCTCACAAGGCACTCAAAGGACATGCCTGTTCTTTGAAGGAGATAAATATTTATCTTTTTTTAAAGTGTGCTTATGATAAAACTTGGAACATTGAGGTTACCATTTTTGTGGAGGAATTATCATTGTAGGATTGTGGACATAAGAACTGCAAGTGCCTCTCTTGGGAATAAATTCAATGAAAATTTTTAACTTGACAACCTTTTATTGTTTTGTTAGCTAGACTGGAAACAGATGAAAAAGGAGTGAAATGTATGTGTGTGTGTGTGTGAAATTACTAAAAAGGAATGATGAGTTGTGCTAAAACTAAAAGATAATTACCTACTTGGGAATTGTGCTTTGGTTATGTCTGTAATATGTTAAAGCTTTCTGTGTAATGATTTATGCTGAAAAGGGTGTAATGTGGAGTTTGCCAGGAACATAAATGACAGACTCCAATAATAAATTGTTTTGTTGCTCTTGTTACTCATTTCAATTTACAGCAATTTTTCTCTTTCATCTGCACAGAATTTTTCTGCTACTATATATGAGGGTTGAGTAAAAAGTTAATTGCCTGACAAAAATACTCTCATAGAATGTGACCAAATGAGATTTATTTTTCAACATAGTCTGCCTTGTGGTTCACATACTTCTTCCATCGATGTTGCAGAGCTTGGATCCCACTGACAAAAAAGTCATCAACAGCAGATATGATGTCACATGAACATCACATGAATGTTTCAGCCCCTGTCTCACATATGAAAGTGGAAAAATTAACCCATCAGATCAATCTTATCTCACCCTCTTTAACTACAATTGGCTTATGTTGGGTACTGTCATTTTTCATACAGTTTTAACTATTCAAATTTTAATGTAATTTGCCATTATATTCTTAGTCACTGTTTTATCCTATATTGGAAATGGAAGGTCATTGTATTTTAGAGCAATTGTCCTTTTTCAGCTGTATGAGGGAAAAAAGCTAATTCTTTACAGCTCGCCATGTGCAGTTTTTCTGTTTGGTTTGAATTGATTTTATGGCATACCAACCATTGTAAGTTATTTAATGCCAAATCCATTTTTATACATATAAGCAGTTCTATTTGGAACAATTCATTTTAGCATAAGCACACAGTTTAGTTCTATTTGACCCATAGACAGGACCGAATCTGGTGCTACCTCTCCAGGCCAGAGTGAACCTGGAAGCGATGACAATAAAGGGGTACTCTGCATTCCCCAAAGCTCCAGCATTACTGAAGCTTCACCATCAGATTGTTTAGTGTCATATCCAGGACACTTGTCAGGGGAGTCTTACCCTTCTTGCAGAGATACAGTTGGTATATTCAACAGCTCCAGCTGACTGGGCCAACCATGTGCGATAGGTAAAAACTCTGAGCCACTACCCCAAAATAGAAGAGAAGCTGTGGTAAGCAAATAGATAGACAGAACTTGTATGTATATCAAGCTCTGATAAGTCCTGAAAAATATGCTGGGATAAGTAAATAACACTGTTATGATCTTGCAGGTGGAATTAAAGATAATTAACAATAATTAATGATTAAATCAAATGCATCATAATCTCCAAAAGTGATTGATTTTAATGCCATGACAACCTGTAAGAGTTATTTTATGTGTAGAGGTTAGGGAATTGCATTCATTGTAAGTTCATATTTATATTTTTTGTAATGTTGTTTCTTAAGAGTTTTTTTTGCACACAATTCTGTCAAATACAAATAAATTTTCAAACAGATCTATTTGACTCCTGGATTGGATCCTAAAAGGTACCACCTCTTTGACCCAGATTGAACCTGGGAATAATGGTGGTGAAAGGGTACTTTGCACTCCCCAGATTTCAAGAACTGTAATCTCTCCATCAGATGCAGTTTAGTGTCATACCCAGGACACCTTTTATAGTAGGGGTGGGGTCTTGCCTCTCTGTAGGGAAGGTAGTCAACACATTTTAAACCTTTTGCTACAGGTGATTGTATATCAGAGGTACAGATTTTCAAATGTTCATGTCAGCTTATAAGTTTCAAGTGTTCATTATACATAAATAACTAAATTTAAATAAATAAATTCACTGAGTCTTCCTAAATGATACAACTAAAATATGATATATCAAATTTAATAAACATATATCAAATTTTGTGCAGAATGATTTTATTGGGTAACTAATGCGTTCTTTGCTTCTTTGAAATACACCCACTCATATCAACCATGGTTAGCTTTGATTGATGGAGGTGCACTAGTTCAAATCTATCAATACAGAAGAACATAACATCTACAGTAAACAGAAAGCTAAGAAAAATATGGATGTACTTTTTGTTTTAAAAATGTAATAGGATTGATATATCATGGGTTTCTCTTTCGGAATGTTTTTTTTCATTTAGCCCATGAATTAATATCACAAAGGTTATATAGTAAAGACTGTTTCTTGAGTCTGCAAATGCACATGTGTCCAGTCAACTGGCAAGGCATTGAAGAGAGTCAGTTTTTCTTTCTTTCTTTTATTTTGCATTTTAAAATTTATTTATTTAATAATACTCACAACATCACAAATTTATGTTGAATTTTTGATATTGGTTAACATATTTTTGATATTGGTTAACATAAAGTCAACAAAGTTGACTTTATGCATATATCTTTATATGCTAACATGATTCATAATTTTGTCAAATTCATGGTTGTCTCTTATTTAATCATTTCAACTTTATTATTTTTGTTAGAAAAAATGATAGACTTGTTTACCTCATATTATAATGCTCATTAGATATAAAAGTTCATTAGAGTTTTTAAGGTTTCATAATTTTTCATTAATATTTGTAAGAAACTTTAATGTAAAGGCTATCTTTGGAATTTACCAAGTTTTCTTTAATGCATAAACTATAAAACAAATCAAAAAAGGGATTGAAATTTATGCAGGGTTCCTTTTGTTATTGGTTGTGTGAAAGCTTTCAACATAATATACTGTATAATGTGTGTTGCGAGACTAATAAATATGTTGATCCTGCAAAAATTTATAAAGAATGTGGTGTGACATGAGCAGGTATGATAAATTTATGATGGTTAAGTTTGAAGTGCTGAGTTTTTATTGTGCAAATTGTACATAAAGAATTTGAGTATGCAGAGTTCTTGCAGCTGAGTACAGTCTATTTTGGTGTGTAGTCCCTGCAGTGTTGAAAGTCTATGTTATCAAATACAGTCTGTGCTGGTGTCAAAAGTGTAGACAGCTGTCTAATAGTTCTTGGTGACAGTAAGTCGAAAGGAATTGGAACAAGTCTTGATGCTCTGGGCAGGTTGTAGGTGTAGCTGCATGGCCAGGTATCTGGAGACAGTTGGAGAGTTGGACGTGTCGGGTTGTAGAAGTGAGATGCTCGATGTCCCAGTTGTTGAGTTGCTGGTTAACCAGAGATGTAGTTTATGTTGATTTCAAAGAATTGATATTAGTCCAAGCAGTGTCATCTGCTTGTGGACTGGTCCTCTGTTCTGAGCATCCATGGTGTCTGGCTGCTAAGTCATCATCTCATGGTGCTGATAAGATAAGACCTTAAGAAAATTCTTAAAAAGGACTGAAGAGGAGAAGCAAGACTAATAATCAGGAAAAGAGCTGTTTGAGACTTTCAAAGTTTATCTCTGAAAAGGCTGTGAAGATGCTGTAGCTGGAGGTAGGCTAGATCTTGGCATCTGCTGCTAGGTGGCTGAATAAGGCAACTGGTCTGTATGTGCTGGTATAAGTGAAGGGAGCACAAATTATTCTCTTCACCTTTGGACAGAAGCTTGCTGCTGACAGTTTTTTTTTTTACTGTCAGTGGCTGTTGCTTTTGTAGCAGAGAGAGGTTGTGTATCTTCTGGATAAAAAACCTCTCTTTAATTGTGTATAATAATAAAACAAATCATTATACTGTTAAGAGAACCTTGCAGATACAACCCATTTTGCTTAACAGTTAAAAACTATTTTTAAGACAGTTTTCAGGATTAATTTATCTTGATTAATTTAACCACTGGGTTGGTACTGAAAATTTCACTCACCAGAAAACTTGGCAATGTTATCTTTGTTGATACAAGAATTCACTTCTGATTGCAGTAAAAAATTCTATTCACTGATGACAGATGTGACTTTACACTTTTTCAACAGGGATTTTCAATGTGAGTAGCTGGTGGCCTACAATATGTGTATGTGTGTTTATGTTTAGTTTGATATTGGTGGAAATTGCCAGGTTTCAGATAAGCAGGGTGTCCTACTGGTATACTGAAACTGACTTCTTGTTTCTACTGCATTCTAGAAAAAAGAGGAAAATTCCTTTGTGCTTTTCCTTTTATACCCGGTTGGGTTGCTATGTAAATATAGGTGAAGTTTCCTACCTTTCTTGTGAAGAATCTGTCACAGGGGAGGGTAGATAATTCAACAGTAAAGAATAGCAGTAAGCAAGACCAAGTACCTGTTCAATAAATGTGTATTAAAAACCCAATTTTGCAATATTTTTACAATTTATCTTGACTAGACATAGTTCTCTGTAAGAGGATTTTTAGTAAATTCTTGTTATACATTGGTGTGTGTATATTTTTTCCAGATTTTATATATCTAAATTATGTATGGTGATAGATATGCTAAAAGGTCCATTCGATCTTAACATTTATGGGTTGTCTTTTAATGGGATTCGTAAAATTAGGGAAATGTATACATATTTTTTATTTTCATGACAATTATTGGCTTTTTTTTCTTGAAAGATTGATAGATATGTGACGTTTTTCGTTAGAACTTATATTAAAATTAGATCCTTTGTTTTTAGATTTACAATAATAAACTATGATATTCCCTCCTTTTTTCTAATCAATCCGGTGAGTCTGATATGTTTTAAAATAAAACCTAACAAGTAAGAAACTATATTTTAACTTTATTAAAAATGATCAAAGAATAAAAAAAAGATTTGGGAGAAGGTTCAGATCAAGGACACCGACTCTCAAAATTTTCTTTCATGTTGTAGAGATTCGGATTCTCAAAAAAAAAAAAAAAATGTTGAACAGTTATTTTATTAAGTTTTATAAATGGTGTTCAATTGGGTTTCGGTGTCAAACTTTTAAAAATTCAGTTTGAAAAATATTGCCTCCCACTTGGTGAAGACGGTACTAAATCACAATGAACTTGCGACATAATGTTTGAGGGTAATATTTGCTGGTCTGACATCGCACAAAAAAAAATCAGGGTACGTTTAACTATGAACGTGTAAAACAAATTGATATCCTTATGTAAAATTTAAGCAATTAAAAATTTTGGAGAATAATCTCGTCTTCTTAATTTTTTCAAAAAGTCAAATTTTGAGGTTACGAAGCTCTTGATCAGAAATTCTGCTAATATTTTATCAATCTACTGGTAAAAAGAGAACAGAATCCACGTAGAAAAGATATTGCATGTTTACTGCTGAATGTTTATTTATTAAAAAGTATCATTAAATTCTTTCGCGCGCAATGTGTTTACGGTGTCGAACAAGATTTGAGAACATTTCCGGTTCCGGCAGTTAGAATTCAAACCATCTCTCGCATTTGGGAATGGCGGGCACTAAGCGTAATAATAGCACGATGGAAGAACTTCGCCGTTCATTGTCTGACGTAAAATGGTTAGATTCTTTATCCGTAAAAGATACCAAAGAATTGGAAAATTATATATGTTCGCAGCAAACCAAGATTGATGAGTGGAAGGAAAAGTTTGAGGTCCATCGCTGTACTTGTGGTTAGTGGAAATTATTCAACTATAACATTCATAACTCTTTTTCGAGTTAATAACAGTATTTTTAGTTTTTGTTACTTTTGTCTTTACTGTCTGTGGGATTTGTTTATTTTTATTTTTAGACAGTAATGTTATTGACTTTTTAAAGTATTTCTATAATAATCTAGAATTAGAATATGTTATTTTAAAAGGTATATTTATGTTTTAATAAAGTTTATTACTTATATATTTTTAACTTCTGTGAAGAAAAAATGAATTGCGTTATCAATATAACTCATAACGTAACTGATGAATAAAAATTCTGGTATTTGATATTAAAAATATTCAATTGAGTGATAATGTTTGAATAATTTGGGTTTATCGAAGTTAAAAGAAAAGTCACTTCTCTTTAGTTTTAACGTGTCAAAAATTTGAACCGTCTGTGTTTATCCTAGATGCCCCTTAAAGTACTCACATGATTTATTTAATCTATGCGTGTTCCTTTTAACTATAAATATAACATTGAAATATTTCTTTAAGAAATCAGAAGACATTAATAAAATAAAACGGAAGTTTTCCACCATTTTTTTTTTTTTTTTTTTATCAGGAGAAAAAAAAATTAAATCTTAACCGGGATATATTTTTTTTTACTTTAATAACTTTATACGAGGAAAATGAAAACAAACTTGACTTTCTAAAATCTCAATAGCAGTTTCTTTCTTGATAATGAGTATTTTTCAAAAAATCAAGTTATGAAAGTTTCGAATAAGTATTAAAGGGAATGCTAAAGTCTGACACCGTACACAAAGTCAGAGACCGTCTTTAGCATGTACGTACATAATAATAAAACTGCTCTTAAAAATTAAAATGACTGAAATTGTTTAGATAATCTGAATCTCCATGGTTCATTATTTAATAATTTCAAGACATTTTTCGAAGAAAACCAATAATAAAAAAAACTTAGAGTGGGTGCTTATTCCAAAACTCCGCCCATAAATTAAAATAAGAATAAGTTATGGTAATCGTTGAGAAACGTTCATTTACTAAACACTGGCTGATCTCCCTTATTAAAAGAAAACATTAAAGTAAAAAAACAAAATAAATAAAAAACGAATTCGAAACAAAACGGGGGAAAATAACATGGAAATTATTTTACATTTCTATGTAAAAACAAATTGCTACTGATATATCAGCTAAAACGATTTACAGTTTTTTGTATTGGAAATAAAAAAGGAGAAATGCGATGAAAATAATGTTATATCTGTAAAAACTTAAAAGTAAAAGTTGCGACTGATATTTGTGCGCAATTAGCTTACAGAAGCATAACAAAATTCTTTTCTCTTTCTTTTTTTCTTTTTTAAAAAGATGTGATTATTATCATATGTATATTTTCTAAGGCGGAGGAATTTTTTTTTTAAATATAGGAACGAATTGGTTATATTGGACGAGATATCCATCATGTGTTATTTCTTTTTAAATTTATGCGAAGAACGTTTCTTATTTGATTCTGAGCGATTACCTAAACAAATAAACGAATTTTAATCGATCTCTTTTCATGAAAATAAAAAAAGACTTATTTTTAACAAGCACAAAAAGTAAAGATGAACCTCATAAGTCCAAAATAATGAACGCAAGAATCAATACCGAGCAAACACAGTATTCCCAAAGCATATTTTAGAAGGAACTGCACTACCCGAAAAGTACTCCAAAATATATTGTGCGTGCAAAAGTTTCTTGAGCCCTCATTATTTACAATAAACAATTCTGTTCAATAAGGAGAGAGAAAAACTGTCTTTAGGTGTAAAAGTTTTGGGTGAAAACAGTTTATTTATTTATTTTTTCGGAACTTTACCACACACAGCTTGTAATTCACTAAGTGAGAGAGCTTTCCAATTCTCTCTCTAGTATTTTTTTTGCTCTACTTTACAAAATAACAAAGTATTGCTCTTTAAAATGCTTGTTTTAAACTCTCATATCTTTATTGTTAATAAAATATAGTGGCAAGGAAAAGAAAGGAGCTATATAGCTAAAATAATCAACTTGATTAATTTTCATGACGAAGTTAAAAATGTTCTTTCAGACATAGTATCAATTCATTTATTACTTGTGTAAACGTATTTATATTTGCATACAGTATGAAGAGAAATACAGATTAGGATTTTTTTTAAAAGTCATACTTCCAGGAGTTGTTCAAAATAGCATGCAGCATCCTTAAATAGTTACCATCTAGGTTTTTCTCTGGACATTTTGTTAAAGTCCAAGGTGGGCAACCCTTCAACTTGGATTTCCATACAGTCATTAACCTGTCAATCGCAGTGTATGCTTTACCTATGATGTAGTGGCTAATGTGATGGACTGAAACATCATTGTAGGTTGCACTATTATGTTTACTATCAAAATAATACCCTTGGGAAAGATATGAACCCTCTTATTCCTCCAGCTATGGGTTAAATAGTACATCTGTTGTTCTGCTCCAAGGATAGTTTTGGCTTTAAATAAGCTCCATAAGTTGATATGCCATCAATCAAAAACCCAAACCAACAATGTTACACTTAAACAATACCTTCTGTTACCAAGAAAATTTTTGTTTGTTTGAAAATAGAATACTTTTAATATTTACTGTGGTTGAGTTTTTCATTTCTCTACACAAGGAAAGAAAAATCTGAATTCTAGAAAGTAACTTTGAAAGTTAGTTTTTTAATTTAGTTTTTCTTTTCTTTTATTTTTTGCGACTAAAATGAATGTTATTGAAATCACCAATTAATCATATGAATGAGATGAAAATTAATGCCAAAAATAGGATAAAACGAAGTATTAATGAAAAAAATAATTTTACCAAGTCACTTTTCACAAAAGTGGTCATTGATAATTTCTCTCATATTTAAGAATGGCTTTTGAACAACTGATAATTCTGACAAAACACCTAGTTTGTGAAGTGTATTAGGCAGCCAGAAATGGGTCAGCATATACCCCAGCTTAGTGGTTATCTGAATAATATGAAGTCCCTTTAGATAAGGTCACCTTACAAAATCTTTAAATAAAAATCAACAGGACATTGCACCAGAATTGGAAACTCCAATGTTCTAAAATCTAACCTTACATGTACTTTACCACAGCAAATTGGGAATAATTTTTTTTGAGGAAACAATAAGTAATAAATTTAAGAAACAGGGATGTAAATGGGTTGATGAGATTCCAATGATTTCTTTTTCTGTTAGTGTTGTGCAAAAATAACTTGGTCACTACTGAAGTCTTTTTTTTTAGGATGTTCATTCAGATGAATTGTAATTCTTATGTTGATTTACTTAGTGAGAGCTTTTATTTGATGTATAACATGATTATGTTGGCAGTTCTAAATATTTTTTAAAATTAAAAATGTCTGTCATTAACATTAATTGATTTAATTCATTGATATTTAATGCCTCTGTTGATAAGAAGAAAACTTACTTAATTGCTGAAATACAAATAATTGACTATATAATGTCCTTTTTCTGTTGCTATAACAATTTTTGGGTGGCCATCTTGGAAAGCCATAACATCTGCATTCAGGAACATCACATAATTCCTTATATTGAAAATCATTTAGTATGAAGGGGGAGTCCCTGTGGCATAATTGCTAAAGTGCTGGGCTGCGGTCTTGAAATGAGTGAGTTCAAACTTTAGTTGGACTAATACCCTTGGGAAAGGTCTGAACCGTCTTATCTCATGCATTTTCATGAGTGATTGTGGAAAAGATAAATTTTATTCATGAAAGTGTATTTCTTGGTCTGACATCTTGATTTAAAAAAAAAAAAAATTATTAGTAAAAATGTCTAATTTTTGCTACTGGTGAGAAATTTGCATATTGCTTTTAAGAACTAATTACTTGGTGTTATTGATTTGCAATATTGTTTTATTCTTAAATGTATTAAAAGTAATCCTGTATATAAATTTAATATATTTTATCACATTAAAACTTAAATACACCTAGGAGGTGAATATTTTTGCTCATAAGTTTAATACTGCTTCTCCTTTAGTTTATGGCTTTTCATATCAAATTTTTTTTGTTTGGTAGCTCATTTTTATTCATCACTTTAAATAGCAAAATTAAGGCCTTTTTAACATGTTAGCCTGGAATTTGTTGACAAAATTGTTTGAAATTAAATAGATTTGTTGTAGAAATTGTTTGCATTTCATTCATGGTCTTTCTTAAAAGCTGTAACATAATTGAATATTATGTTGATTTGATATTATTTTACAGAAACTGGAATACTTTTAAAGTGTTTTTTGATTAATGTTATAGAAATTATTTTTAACTTGTAAAACAAATAATTACTTGGTGTTATTGATTTGCAATATTGTTTTATTCTCAAATGTATCGAAAGTAATCCTGTATATAATTTTATGTAGAAATCTGTTTGCTATGTGAACAATATATTTTATCAGTAAACATTATTTATACTATTTAATTTCTGTTTTTATTTACACTTACTGATTTGGAACAGTTATTGAGAAACAGAATCACATTGTATTTACTCATTAGAAAAACTTTGGCTATTTCCATGTTGATTTTTTTTTCTTTCTTTTTATCAAAATTTGGAGTGAAGCAGTGATAGTTGAATAATTGTTCTATTTTCAGATTGTTTATAGAAACTAGATTCTGGAAAGAACAAATTGACCATTGAGATATGGCAGGTTTCATTCTAAGTATTTGATTATTTTAAATAGGGTGCTAGTAACTTGAGAACACACGCATACTTTGTAATCACCAAATAGGAATAGATTCCCATTCTTTTTTTACTTTTTAAAGCCTTATAATAATAATAATAATAATAATAATAATAATGCTATTACTACTTTTTAAAACCTTTTTTTTTTTTATCCTCAAAACTTTTTGAACTAATTTTTCTTTTTTATATGGAAAAATTATACTTCGAATTTGAAATTATTTTGAAGAACCTGTTGCACCGTTAATTGTTGTACTCTTATAATTTATAGCAAACTTTTAAATTGTTTAGTTTTTAAAATGTCGATGTAGAATTTAAGTAAATTATTTACACCAGTATCCATTGAAGCTTTTTGCTTTGTATATTAAAGATGAACTGAAAGAAATTTTTTATTGCTACTTACACTTTTTAATAATGTAATAGATAGACATTTGCTTTGTCATCTTTATAAATTTGGAGATGTTGCAAGTTTTGTAGGTTACTGTAAAATTAGCAAAGAATAACTAGATTTAAAAAAACGCCATTTTAAATTTGATGTATAATTTGAATTTTATTTCAGAGCAACAGTATTTTGAATTGGAAAAGCAATTAATAACAGCAAATAGTAAATTGGAAGCTGAAGCCAATTCATCATCTGAACTAAAAGAAAAGCACCAAGAATTAGGTAAGTTTGTAAGAGGCAGGTGATCATATAAAGTGTGATAAAAATGTGTTGATTGAAGCTTTAAATGAAGACATGTGCACAGCTGAGCAACTTATATAATAAAGTAGTGAAGCACAGGATTGTGCAAGTGCGGTACTCTCTATATTCACCGAACCCCCAGCTTGATTTTTTTTTTTTTTTTTTTCTTGTTTCTTTGACGGAAAATTATGGAAGGTTTGAGGACATAGGTGATAAAAGAAATATCAAACTGTATCAGAAGAGGAGTTTCAAAGGTGCTTTGATCAATGGAAAACTCACTGGAATAAGAGTGTTTGAATGTCAAGAGGACTACATGAAGAAAATTAATGTTGTTCATAATTCATTTGTCTTGGTAAATACAGCTTCAGTCTTGATAGTTTTTTTTTAATACACTTTGATGGTGAGATGTTGGAGCTTTGGGGAATGTGGAGTACTCTTTATTGCCATCGCTCCCAGGTCCACTCTGGCCTGGTGTGGTAGCACCCGATAAGGGTCCTTTGTATGGGTTAAATAGAACTAAACTGGTTTCTTGAGTTTACTGTTTTTTGCATTTAACCTGTGTATTTATGCTAGACTGAATTGTTTAAAATAGAAGTGTTTTGACATTTAAACTGTGTACTTATGTTAAACTGAATTATCTGAAATAAAACTGCTTTGACATTAACTTTGTGTATTGCCCAGTCGGTTAGGGCTGTAGAATACACCGACTGCACCTCTGCATAGGAGTAAGAACCCCCCTCCCTATAACGAGTGTCCTGGATATGACATTAAACGATCTGATAGTGAGGTTTCACTGATGCTGGGGCTTTGGGGAATGTGGAGCACCCTTTCATTGCCATTGCTCCCAGGTCCCCTCTGACCCAGCATGGTAGCACCTGATAGGGCCCTATCTATGGGTTAAATAGAACTAACTGTATACTTATGCTAAACTGAATTGTTTGAATTAGAACTGTTTGACTAAACTGAAGAGCTTAAAATAGAAATGTTTTTGACAAATAAACTGTACTTATATTTAAACTGTGTAATTATGCTAAACTGCATTATTTGAAATGGAACTGTTTTTGACATTAAAACTCTATTTACGCTAAACTGAACTGTTTAATATAGAACTGTTTTGACATTTAACTGTGTGTAAACAAAAGTAATACTTATACTAAACTGAATTAACTGAATTAGAACTGTTTGAATAAACTGAATAGCTTGAAATAGAAATGTTTTTGACAATTAAATTGTGTACTCATGCTAAACTGAATTGTTAGAAATAGAACTGATTATTTATATAAAAATGGATTTGGCATTAAATAACCTACAAAGGTTGTGATATGCCATAAAACCCAACCAACAACATTAGTAGAGGGAGAATATATTTTAATTTTTTGTTTAAATTGATATTGTTATCAGTAAATGTTGAAGCATTTCAACTTGCTTAGTGAAGAATTAGGTTAAAATTGTTGAAATATTTTGAAAGAAATATTTCATTCACTTATCTAATTAAGAAAATAACAACATCCAATAAATTTTAAAAGAATTGTATATTATTAGAATACTTATTGACAAAAAACTTTTTAATGGAATAACATGGCACATTTATCATTTATCGGGGTAACTGACTTTTACTACTGTAGTCCAATATTTTTTCACTACCTTATTGGTGGGGCTTAGAATATACTGACTGTAGAGGAGTAAGATCCCCCCCCCTCCGAAAAAAGGTGTCCTGGGTATATCAATAAACTGTATTTGATGTTGAGGCTCCAGTTCTGGAGGCTAGGGAGAATGTGGAATACTCCTTCATTGCTATTATTCCTTAGTCCATTCTGTCCTGAAAGATTTCATCTATGAGTCGAATAGGTCTGTTTGAAAGTTATTAGGAATACTTGATACCATATAATTGTATATAAATTATTTGTGTTAAGAATTATTACTTAAATCTTATAATTGTTTACTAAGACTTATTATTAGTTGAAACCATATAATTGTTTGCAAACAAATGATTATTATTAAATAAAAATAGTTATTTGAAATCATATAATCGTATGAAATATTAGTATTAGATAGGAATACTTGAAATTCTACAACTGTGCACAAATTATTTGTATTAAATAAGAATACTTGATATATAACGTGAAAACAACTCTTAGACTGCGACACAAGAAAAAATGTAAATATAAATGTACAATGAAAGCAATTCCCTAACCTAAAGGCATAGAATAACCCTATTCCAAAATATTGTGATTGTCTCATGGGTGCAGAGGAAAAGGATGTTTTGTATTTATCACCTAGGTGTGCAGATAGCTTCGAAGATGACATGCACATTCAGTTACAGATAAAATAAGGGATGCTGCCTGTCAGGACAGTAGAAGATACTGTTCTATGATGTTGACTGTGAGCAGTAGAGAGATACTGGAATAGTCAGCATTGAAATTATATGCTGCCATCCTAGTTGGTGTGGATTAGATAAATCTGTCAATTTTAAGATATCTGGGATGTAGATCCTGGCCATTTCAGGTTAGCCTTATTTCTTTTCCTTGAGTATCCCTGGTTGCAACTGCCATATATCAGTTCTCTATAGAGTAGCTACCAATGGATTCTGGACTCATCTGTAGGAACAGTGTAGCCAGTCCATTGAAACTGGGCTTGGAGAATCTTAGTTTTGATGCTTGTTGTTGACTCTAACAACTTCCATGTTGGATATTTGATCAAATCAATGTATCTGTATGATAGATTTTTAGGAGTGTACATGAAACTGCTACAGTTGTGCTTGAGGTGCCTAATGATACAAAGTCAGTGTTTTATAAGAGGTAAGAGAAGACATTTTATTCATTTATTTTTTTAAACCCTTAATTCTAAATCCTGTGATTGGTCTCATAAAAATCTAATGAACACTTGAGAAAGATTGTTGTTTTTTTGGTTGGTAGATTCTTTTTCCAGGAGTTATTATTACTCACTGGTCCTATAACCTGGTTTGGTTGTGGAGATGCTACTCATATAGTGTGTATTGGGCAGGAATATCCAAGCAGAGTCCATCTTTCTCCAGGTCAACAACTTGTTTGAATTTAAAGTTTGCCATACTAAGGTTAAAGAGCCTAGTCTACTCTACTATTTACTCTCGGCTGGAGGGAGAATAGTTAGTCATATGTTTTCCATAGTGTATTGATGCTATGGTAAATGTAAACAACCTCATCCCAGAATTGAACTTAGTAGCCAAATCCACTTCCTATGATGATAACCAATTATGGCATGGGTGCCTCCATTTACTTATTACATTGCATCAAAACCAGCTATTTTCTTTGTATTTAATTGGTTTCATTATTGTTTGCGAACGTAAACATTTTAGAACTTTCCTTTTTTACAAACATTTTAATTAAAAAATGATTTTTTTTTTCCAATGATAAGATGGCAGTGCAGATAGTGTGTATGAGTATCAGTATGAGAATGTGAATCAGTGAGCTGAGTTCAAATTCTGGCTGAGGCTGTTTGTATTTCCTTTGCACTAATGCCCACAGTTATAGTTAAAATAGTAGGGCAGATTGGTGTTCACTAAGCTTAGTGATGGACAACATTATCGAAGAAAAACTTTGAATTAAAACCTGAGAGAAAGCTATGGGTAACTATTCCACTATCTCTCACAAGAACTGTTGGTCAAAATTTGATGAAGAAAGCTGTGGATAGTTATGATCACCTAAGTCCTTAAAGTGACATAGCACTTTTAGTAATGATAAAATAATCTGAGTATGGAAATTTTTTATGTGGTATGTTGGTTTCAGTAAAATAATTTTATTTATTCCATGGTTTTATTGATTTTTTTTTCCTACCACAGAGAAAAAATTTAAAGAAGCCTCTACAAAATTAAAAACATTACAAAATAGCCATGAGAATAGTGAATCTTCCAAAGTAAGTGTTTCTGATTTTAAATTTTCTTTTTGGTCGATTTTCTTTTAAATTGGTTTCTAATGAGATTATCTTTAAAAAAAAAACAAAAACGAAAAAAAAAACCCCTTATTTTCTATAAAATTTCTTTTAGCAACGTCTTACTAAAGCTAAGGAGCAGTTGGAATCCGAGAAGAGAGAATTGGCTTCACTTCTTGAGAAGAGATCAAAAGAAGTGGATCGACTCAATGGTTTGTTTTTTTTTGTTTTTTTTTTTAAATTTATCTTGTCCTCTATAAAGTATTTTATCTTTTTAATAATGTTACTCATCATAGAAAATGTATTTTTAAAAATCTAAATTTGTTTTTATGTTGAGTTTACAAGAAATGTCAAATAAAAAATTTAAAACTGTGCTGAAAAGTACTGGGTAACCTATATTTTTCAAACAAATTGAATTTAATACTTTGATGATTTTAAAAAAACTATTTTTTTTCTAAAAACGTTTTTAAAACAGGATGGTTTCTTTTTCTAGATTGAACATTTGTAAATTAGATTTTTTATCTGAAGAGAAATGCATTATATTTTTGGTCAGTCAAAACCATACAAAACGTTCAGAAAAGAACTTCTACTTTGCAAGCCCAGTACATTTTTCATGGCTTATTTTTGTTTGAAAAATACTTTGATTTCATGGATAGGGAATTAACAGGATTAAATTTTGAAATTTTAATTAGAAATATATACTTACAATATGAAATATTGCAATGTTTATTCTGATGGTTATGTTTTTTTTTTTTTTTTTATAAAGAGGAATGTAAAGAATTATCAAAGAAATTCTCAGATGCAAATCAAGCCAAATGTGAAGCTTTGGCTAAAGTTGAAGAAATTCACAGCCAAGACATTGTTGCTAAGGTAATTATTATTATTACTACTACTAATAATTCTATTGATTTTGTCAACGCATTCCAATTGATTTATTATATGGTAGATTATCCATATGGAAAGAAGGGGTCATTTTTTTTTTCCTCAGTGTAAAACAAGTAAAATGGAAACTAATTTTTTTACTATGCAGCTGTTTGCTAACATTTTTAGTCTTTGTTTTATACTGCTGAAAAAGCATGTTTAGTGAATTCATTGTATGGTAAATTATTTTTGGTTAAATTCAGAATTTAATCATTGTTTTTAAGATTTTAATAAAAAGAACTAAAGGATTAGAGAGTTAGAGAAATCGTATATCATTGGTGCAATTGATCTGATACAATAGATTTATTACGATGAATTTAACTTTAATTCTGAAAAATTAATGACTCTTTTTTTTATTCATATAGAATGGATCAGTTGAAATATTGTGTTGACAATATGAAAGGCAAGAAAATGATTCAGTTGTCTAAAAAAGAAACTTGAAATGTTGTAAAAGTTAAAGACAATAATGGATTTTTTTCTTCTGATTTTTAATTTTTTTTCTGACAATAGTTAAGTTTTACAAATGCTGTTTATTTCCTGTTGCCAATGTTGCTTTAATTTGCAATATGAATTTTCAAAAAATTGTTTTTGTCTTTATTGATTTTAAAGATTTGTATATTATAGTAAAATTTGAAATTTTTTTTCTTACAGTACCAAAAAGAAAGATTTACACAAGAAATTGAACAACTGCAGAAGCAAGTTGAATACCTTAATGGTGAATTAGAAAAGAAGATTAGGGACCAGCAGAATATTTTAAAAGACAAGGTATTTAAAACTTTTTGGTTGACTTAATTGGTCCTTTTGTGAAAGGAACTCTTATAGAATTAAGTTAAATCATTGATAAATATCTTTAAAATATAAATTGAAGTCTTTATTTGAATAACTGAAAAAATTGTGATAAAGTAAAATTACTAACTGGTTTGATAGGATTAAAAAATTATAAAATATGTATGAAGTAAAGTTATTTATTTCATACATATTATTCTTACATATCCACATAGTATCAGTGTGTCTGGTGAAATATAATCTATGTACTTAGATTCAGTGGGCCTGTCTCCTCTGGTAGCATCTACCTACTCATATAAAGAGATAGGGTCAGGTTTTTATTGCCTGATTCCAGAAGTGACCCTAAAGTGAAATTTTAATAGAGCTAAGCTATTTTTTTGCATTGCCTTTAATTGTTCATTTGTGCTAGTGAGGGTTTCCACTTAAGAATTGTTGGATCCTACCTTTAGCAGTGGGATGAGGTTAATGAAATCTTTGCATAAAGACTTGCTCACTCAAAAGTAAAAGAACTAGAGAATATCTTTCAGTTGAGAACAGTTCATTTCCTCTTTGTAATTATTTGTAAAGCAGTGGCTGTTCCTGAAAGTACACCTGACTCCAGTTTATCAGCCAATCACATTCATGACTTTTATTGCATAGCATGTCAATGAGAGAGAAGGGTGGGAGGAGAGAGAAAAAACTTCTAAGGAGAATAAACACTCTTACACATAAATTCTCTCTTCTCCCTCCAACTATTGGTAAATAGTAGGGCAGACTAGCCTTTTTAGCTTTGTTAGGGCAACCAGTCTTGGAGAAGTAAAACTCTGAATTCAAATCAGTAGTGCATATTTACCCAACCTCTCTGCCATGGGTAGGTTTTGACCAGGTCAATTTTTAAGTGGAGTAAACCTGGTTTGAATTCAAAGCTTTCGTTCTGGACTGGTTGCCTTACCAAGACTAAAGTACCCTATCTGTCCTACGATTTATCCAGAACTGGGGTAAGAAGAGATGGATTCATACCTTCTCCAAGAGCATTGGTGCAAGATGAAATACAAACAGCTTCATATAGGGTTTTAGCTTGGGTTAAGTCTATTTCCTGTGACAATAATCGTTATGCTAAATGTACTTCCTGAAATCAGCAGTACTCTACTTCAGAATTGACTTTGTCTCACATCTTGCTTGTGATGGAGAGGTTGGGTAAATACATACTATGCATGAATTGTTTTTTTTTTCTCTGTAATTTTATTATGGCTTCCAATGATTGTGGTTGTTTAAATTCAATGGTATAAGAATTTCATACGATTTAGGGGAACGGGAGACCTGGGTTCAATCCCAGACTCAAAAAATGGTATTTGATGCCCCCTTACTTAACACTCAGCATTATAAGGTAAGGATCAAGGGTAAAGTGGGTCAATCCTGGGAAAGGAGTAACACCCTCCCTTACACTTTGGTGTAGTAGTTATCAAAAGGGGAGCCTTCAGGTCACTCTCAACTACGGTCACCAACTTTACTTATTGTTCTCCAGATAGATCCAGATTCTTTCAAAAAAGATAAAAATGATACTTTGAAATTTAATATGGTCTTTTAAAAAGAATATTTCAAGTTGAAAAATAAACAGATGGCTCAAAAACAACAATATGGATTATTGCTCTTTTGATCTCTATACGACAGAAAGGAAAAGCAGATAGGGCTGATACCAATTATAATATAAAATATGTTGGTGATTGATGTTTTTCCGATGTTAAATTTTTAAAAGTAAACATTGACTTTGAAATAATCAAATTTTATGTTCTTAACTAATGGAAAATTTCAAAAATTTTAATTACATTTTTAAAATTGGGTATTTTAAAAAGTATGGAGTTCTTAGATTTGGTGTGTTAATATATACTCCAATATAAAATAATAGTTGAAATAAGAATAAAACGATTATTTAAGTTGCAAACTTACTCATAACTGTTTAAGCTTCAGGGTCTCCTAAAATGTAGGTTCACTGCTAAGAATATGATATGTGGTACAAAGATGACTGCATAAAATATATCTTGGACCAGTCAGCTGGGGCTGTAGAATACGCCAACTGCTTCTCTGCAAAAGGGTAATACCTTCCTCCCAATGAGTGTCCTGTATTTGCTACTAAACAATCTGATGGTGAGGTTCCAGTAAAGCTGGTGCTTTGGGGAATGCGGAGTACTCCTTCATTGCCATTGCTCCTATGTTGACTCTGATCCGGAGTGGCAGCACCTGATAGGGTCCTATCTATGGGTGAAATAGAACTAAATTATGCTAAACTGAATTGCTTGAAATGGAACTGTTTATTTGTATAAAAATGGATTTGGCATTAAATATCTTACAAAAGTTGATATGCTGAAAAACCCAAACAAAGAAACAAAAAATATCAAAAGATAGATTTTGAACTTTTATTTTATCAGAGATTGATTTCTATATGGTTGTTAACCTGTCAATAGTAGTCCTTGCTTTAGCTATGGTGTAGTGGGTAATGTGATTGGCTGCAACATCATAGTAAGCAAGTCCAAATTTCGGTTAGGCTATTCTGTTAATTTTTGGACTAGTACCCTTGGGAAAGGTATGAACTCCTTATCTCCTCCCACCCCTGGCTATTGGTTAAATAGTACCTCTACTGGGAAGATTTTTGTTTATTGACCAATTTAATTGTCAGAATAGAAATAGTTTATGAAATGAGGACAAAATATTTAACGCATTTAAATGTGATTAAAAATAAAATTTGATTTTGCTGTTGCTTATTTTAAAAATCCCTTTTTAAAAAATTTTTTTTTTTTTAAATAAGTATTGAATGTTATGTTTTTCAGACAGCCCAGTTATTGCAAGTTCAGTCTGAATTGGATACTAAAGAAGAAGAGGTAAGAATAAACCTATAATACAACTTTCATGTTGAACATTTTATATTCAATTATGAATTGCCTATTTTTAGAGCTTTCTCATAGCACAGAGGTCAGTACATGTTCACTTATTTTTATGTAGTATATGAAATATTTTTATAGGCATTATTTTGCATCAGTTGAAGAAAAACCTTTCCCTCTTTAGGGCATCTACATTGCAGTTCTTAACCCTTTCTTGACTAAATAATTTGAAATTTTTCCAGTTTTAAGGTAATTTAAATTTGAAACACAAACATCTTTTAAAAAATTGAAAGTAGTTTATATAGTATGTTTCAACAGTCAGTCGGTATTATTTAATTCAAGTGTGAACAAATGAATGTGTTTGCCTAGCCAGATCTGGTAGGCCCATTTGGAAAAAGTTAAAAATTACCCTTAAGTATTTAAACATTTCTGATGTATTATGCCAGAAAAGCAAAATTTATAAATGATTTATAAATATAAAATTTTACTATATATTATTAAATATTTAAAAATTGCATTTATTACAATACTCTTTTTCTGTTTGAAGTATGTAATCACTATTTGATTTGTCCAGGTTAAAGCTGGGGTAAGGATAACCCATAGTCAAACTTTTTTAAACCTCATTTTTTTTTATGCCTGGCCCATTTACCAAAATTTTTCTCATTCCTTAATTGATACCTGCATCAAAAAATATGGTCTAAATGAGTTTGGTTTAGAGTTACTATTTATGTGTTTTTAACTTGGGCTAATTGACAAGAGTGATGATTTGGGGTGTGGGGCTTATGTTTTTTATGACAAGAAAGGCAAAATGGCTTCAAATTAATGTGTTCTGGAGAAATTCAATAGAACATTTCTATGGATGCTGTCCAATCTCTAAAAAAAGATAATTGATATAATGTGCAACTAACATTTGAAAAGGGCAACTGATTAATTTTTGTATGATTTTCTTCAGGAATTTGTCATAGTAACTTTCCGGGAATTTCAAATGGAATCCTTTATTCAATTTTTTGGGGGTGGGGGGTGGGAGGGTAGATTCTTTTCATTCCCCTTTTGTATCAGTTAATTCTTAATTTTGCCCAGTCAACTGGGGCTGTAGAATACACTGACTACACCACCCTCTGCAGAGGGGTACGACACTCCCCCAAACAAATGTCCAGTATATGCCACTAAACAATCTGATGGTGAACTTCTAGTAATGCTAGAGCTTTGGGGAATGTAGAGCACCTCTTCATTGCCATCGCTTCCAGGTCTACTCTGGTCCAGAGTAGCAGTACCTGATAGGGTCTTATCTATGGGTCAAATAGAACTAAACTGTGTACTTATGCTGAACTGAATTGCTTGAAATAGAATTCTTTCGATATGTAAACTTTGTACACATGCTAAACTGAATTGTTTGAAATAGAACTGTTTTGACATTTAACTGTGTGTAAACAAAAGCTATACTTATACTAAACTAAATTGTTTGAATAAACTGAATAACTTGAAATAGAAATGTTTTTGACAATTAACCTGCATACTTATGCTAAACTGAATTGTTAGAAATAGAACTATTTGTTTGTATAAAAATAGATTTAGCATTAAATAACCTACAAAGGTTGATATGTCGTAAAACCCAAACAAACAAACCAACAATCTTTGTTAATTTGTCTTTGAGATGCTGAATTTCTGTTCTGCTGAACCAGAGCATATAACTTTTTATGCACCCTTCAACTTGGGGAGTGAACTCATAATTGCCAGGTAATAAGATACACTTTAGATGATGCTTTTATCAGGTTGTGTATTCTATATCAGTGTGTAATAATGACTGATTTGTCTTGTGTATAAAAGAATAAAAAAAACATACTTATTGGTTCAATCTTATTTTGTGTTAAACTGAAATTTTTTAGAGATTTAAAAAGTTAATTGGATTTTGAGTCTTTATTGCTTTTACTTTTTATTTTAAAATAAGTTTTTATAACATTTGTTTTTCATTGTTCTTTTTCTATTTAGGTGAAACTTAGTAAATC
Source organism: Sepioteuthis lessoniana (assembly GCA_963585895.1). Lineage (NCBI taxonomy): Eukaryota > Metazoa > Mollusca > Cephalopoda > Myopsida > Loliginidae > Sepioteuthis > Sepioteuthis lessoniana. Next base: position 39,201,078 of record OY757907.1, on the reverse strand, counting down.
GAACATTCAAACTCTTAAGAAGGTCAACAGTGAGCAGATAAGTAAGATTGAGAATTTCAATAAGAAGCTTAAAGATGTAAGTGAATATTATTTCATGGTATCTTTTTTTTCCTCATTTCAACTATTTCATATTTACCTCTTTATATAAAATAAGAGAGGATATATTTTATGCTTATTAAATGTAAAACTGTTTTTTTATTTTTTTTTAATTTATTTTTTTTATAGTTTCTATAAATTGTGTAAACACGAGCAGAAATTGGATCAGAATTTTTTTTATATTACTGATAATGAACATTAAAAGAAGAAAAAATTCATGTCCAGTCCATTAGGTGCCATTGTTCCATTTATTGTTTTTATAAAGTTAGTCCAGACAAAATCTTCGTTGTCACTTTTATGTCATTCTGAAGGGAACTTTGTAACTCGCTATTGATGAGTTATAATATTCCTGTATCTTCATGTAAAGTCAACATACTAGTTGAATCCTTTGAATAATAGACAATAATGCTCTCGAATAATTCTCTTGAGTAGATTACTCTGAAACAATCGCTTCACTGATGTACAATGCTGAATACCAAAATACTTGATATTGAATACTTCAGACTTCTGTCTGAATACTTTATATATTAAATATTTATGGTCATGTGACCCCAGTAGCACAATTTATTCAACAATTACATTTGTTGTGTAGAGTTCCATGTTTGACCACATGGGTCAGTATTGACACTTTCTTCCTATAGAACAATTGGATATTTACAGAAATTGTTATATTCATATTTTAGAATTAGCCAATGTCCCATAACTGGGATGGAACTTTTGACGTATTATAGATATTTGTACCAATCTTAAATTGTGTATACATTATTTTTGAAAGGCTGAAATACTAATTATTAAAGAAAAGTTCACTTTTTCCCTTCAGTTATTTTGGCAGGTATTGGGTGAATTCTATTTTTGGCAACTTTTTATTAATTATATTATTAATCACATGTGAAAAATGTTTATTTTTATTTTTTATTTTTTTTTTAAACTAAAACAGGACAAGATATCATTCCATAAAAATTCTTAATTCTTCTATTTGAATATATTCAAAATTTTTCTGATTTGCAATTTTAATAATTAAATTTATTAATTTGATAAAATTATTATTATAGCATTTAATAATTGTTTAATTTTACAATCTTGTGTTATTCTTATATCTAAGTTGAGTTTTGTTCAAATTCCATTTTTCATTTTATATGAAGAAAACTAACTGGTTAGGATATTTTAATTTAATCTTGCACAATATTTTTTTTTGTCCTATTTTAGGCTCGTGATGATCAGATTAAAATGGACTTTCAATTTCAACAAGAATTACAAGCCCAAACTAAACTGGTAACTCTTTATAAGGTAAGACTCAAATTTAGAGTTCTGAAAACAAAAAACAGATTTTTTCCAATTATAAAACATGAAAGGATGTGTAGGTGGTGTAACATTTAGTCGGACAGAGCAAGCTGAATTCAAATCTTTTTTTTATTTTGGACTGATGCCCATCAATCCATTAATATACTCACCTAACCAGCTTTGGGTAAAATAGCAGGCAGACTGGGGTCTAACCTTAGTAGGAAAAAATATACATTCAGATCCCTTACAAATATGTCATTACTCCCTATAAAGACCCTTACTCCAAAAGGGAAAGTATAAAATAAAAAATAAAGAGAAAAAAAAAAAAACTTCAGATTAATTTCTTTAAAAATGTTGTATACCTTTTTAATCTTATTAATCAAATTCATATTAATTTTTTTTTTTTTTTTTTTTAGTGTCAGCTATCAAACACACATACACAGTTTGGTATATTTATAAAGAAAGAGTGCACTACTCATTACCGGCTTAATGGGTAGAGAGTTTGCTGGGAGACTAGGGTTCAATCCTAGGTTGAGTCATACCAAAGACTCAAAAAATGGTACTTGATACCTCCTTGCCTAACTCTCAGCATTGTAAGGTACATATCAAGGGTAAAGTGGAGCAATCCAGGGAAAGGAAAAGTGCCCTCCCCTATGCCTGGGCGTAGTAGTTATTGAAAAGGGGAGCCTTCAGGTTGCCCTCGACTGTGGTCGCCAACTTTACTATATATATATATATATATATATATATATATATAGAGTAAACAACACTTGGTAACTCAGTTTCTCACCTATGTGACCAATACTTGGTTTGATGATCGCATAGGTGAGAAACTGACAGTTACCAAGTGCCATTGGCTCTGTCACTGATAATGAGCACTTTCTTTATAAATATACCAAACTGTATGTATGAAATATATAAAGTTTGAATGAGGTACTTTCTATTTAGCTGCAGAGTTGATCAACTTTCATTACGAGGAAACTTAAAAAAAAAAAATCTGATCCAGCAATGAAAACTTCTGATATCCAAGTCGTATAAACCACTAGGAAAATATTGTTTTTTGTTTATGTATATACACACTTGTTAAAAAGAAAGCAAATTACTTTTACATTTTGATGATTGATATCAGATTAAGCCAGTGGGATCAATTGCTTTCAATTGGGCCTTCTGCACCTGAGGGGAGAGGACTTGCTAGGGTAATATACTCTTGCCTTATTAAAAACATTATTTAACATTTTTACAATCACTAAAATCAGTAGTTTTCAAAGGTAATTTACTCATTTTGTTTGTTCACTTTAAGTTTACAAACATGTATATTTATCCTCGGTGAGGCAGCCAGTTTTAGAGAGGGAAATCTTTGAATTCAAACCAGCCTTACTCTGCTTAAAAACCGAGCTTGTGTCACATCCTGCCTATGGTTGGAAGTGTTGGGTAAATACATATCAATATTATTAATTTTTTTTTTTTTCTTTCATCTTCTGTAGTTGCTTCTTATCATAATATCAAGAATTAAGAAAATATTAGATGTATATAATCTTATATTAAAGTATGCTGAGATCCATTTTTCCTGTTAAGTCACATTTGCACATTTCAGATGTTTGGATTGTTTTCCATTTTACAAATGTTGGGATGTGAACTTGCAAAAAAATGTTTCCACTTAGGTTCTGCAGCTCCTCATACAATATTTAATTTTATGACTACCCAACAGTTTGTTTTTGTGTTTAAGTATGAAAGTTGGCTGAAAAGTTCATAGAATGACTAATATACTCTGACAGGATATGATCAAATGATTTATTTTTCAGCAGTTCTCTGCAGTTTACACATTTTTTCCATTAGTGTTGCAGTGCTCTAAGCACTGCAACACTAATGGAAAAAATGTCAACACTAATGGAAAAAATGGTCAAAGTCATCCACAACATATATGACACATGAACTTTTCAGTCACCGTCATATATATTGGTTTTGTTTTAATTTAAAATTTGTGAGTTTGTTACTTTTTGACTTTTAAATTTTGTAGAGACAGTTAAGAATTTGAAAAAAAAAAAATGGAAAAGTGACAAATGTTCTTGTGTAACTGAAATTTTTCTTATGTCTTCATTTAAAGTTATCAACAAATATTATAAAAGAAAAAACCTCCAGTGGAGTAAATGATTATATAAAATAATATATAAATATTATGGATTTATTGAATTTTGAATTTTAGAGCTTGTCTGAGGAATCGGAACAAAAAATGAAAGAATTAACACGAGCTGTTTCTGAATTACAGAAGCTATATAAAGAAGCATCTGAAAGTAAGTTTTCATTATTTTTCAATTAACCCTTTGAATCCTTAACCCCTTGGCCCTTTGATATCTTGTCCCTTAAATCACAAAGTTCACACAGAAGAAAAAAATCAAGCACAAAGTACTCCAAGGTGAAGATATTTGTTTAAAGCTAGCCCATTTTTCCATTAAAAGAAAGGTAGTGAATTTCTACATTAAACCTTTTATTATAAGTATATCTGATGGGATCTCATTGAACCTGAAATACATTTTTCCTCATCTATATTATAATAATCCAATTTTTTGTTTTTTCTGTTACTGTAAAATAGCAAAGATTGCACATTGTATCAGGATTTATTTTTCTTTGTATAATAAAATGATCTAACTTGGAAAATGAAAGAATTTTCAATTTTATTTGCAATTTGATTATATGTTGGGTCTTTGTTTATGCTCACTTTAATAACTATAATTTCTCTTGGAAAATAGCTATTAAATGTTAAGTATATATTACTTTCCCTAATTATTATTATTTGCAATTAATTCTATGAATAGGATATGATTCAATATTAAGTTTAATGATCACTAAAGTTGCTTTTTAAGGCAGAGATTTTTAAACAGCTTATTTTTCAAATTCGTTGTTGTTCAGACTATAAAAGTATCTTGGATAAAACACAACTGCATCCAGTGGTGAGGCTCCAGTTATGGATCTCCATAATGTGAAGTGACCATTACTCTAATCCAGAGTGATAGAATCTGTTAGGGTTCCATCTATAGGTGAAATAGATTTGTTGGGGATAATGTTTAAAATGATTTTGAACTGCATTAATATATTGGTTCTTAAAACATTAATATTTCTACTCTGTGAAGTGTTTAATTTTAGAATAATTGTAAAGATACATTTGTGCATTGTATATAATTGGAGATTATAATTGTTAAACTGATTTAAAATAATCCAACTATTGAAAAGAATTAAAGTATTTAAGTAAATTATTTTTATTTATAAAAGTATTTAATGATCATAAATTTTATTCATTGACTGTAACTTGCTATGTTCAGATTTTCAATAAAAGTTGAGATTGTATAAATCAAAGATTTGTAGCATTTTCCTTGTATATTGATTTTAAAAAATTAATAAAACTAACAAAAATATGTGTTCTCTGGACACAAGTATTTAATTTTTAATGCAATAAAATATATTCAATTAGAAAGACTAATGAAAGTTAAGGATGCATATAAAAAGATAATGCTTGTATTTATTTTGATTTCTATTTGAAATAATAGATAGGGTTACTTTTGATGTTTTGAGAAAAAAATCCATAACACCAAATAATTATTTATTAAACCCAGTTTTCTCAAAATGAGCATGCAAATTATCCACATCATATACTATGCAAACCTTTGATTTTTAGTGATATATAAGACATTGCAGGATTTTAAATGTATTAAGAACATTGGCTGTTTTCAGGCCAATTTAACTCTACTAGATTTTAAGATATTGTTACTGAATGACATGCTAATTAAGATTAGATAATGGTTATTTAATAATCATTGAGAATATAATGTAAATAACTAAGGGAATGGTTATGTTGGTGGTGATATAGATTTGGTTTCAAACAGATACATAATCCCTGTTATAATATTAAATTCTATTTTTTTTTTTTTTTTCACTTTTCTTTTCAGCTCACACAAAACTGGAAGAAAGTAAAGAAACTGAGAAAAAGAAATTTATGGAACAACTAGAAGCAAAAGGTGTCAAATCTCATTGAAAAATGAAATTATAAGTTTGATTTTGAAGGATGTGGATGTATAGAAAAAACATTTTTTTACCTCCTCTTTTATTTTGATTGTTTTATTTCATCTTTTAATGATGTATGAGAGTTGGCTGAAAAGATCATTGGGTGACCAAGATACTCTCTTGCAATATGACCAAATGAAGTTAACTTTTCAACCCACCCTCATATATATTTATGTATATTTAAGTTATATCTGTTATAAGTTTTCCTTATATAAGTGAAGAAATAGAAATGGTAGTAATATTGTATTTTATTACATGAAGCATTGTCATCAATTATTTGATATCTTTTTTTATTTTGATTTTAGTTGTTTATTACAACTACTGTGGTCAGGAGTTAAGTGTAGCTCAGGAATAAAGAATAAGTGAGACTTAAGCTCTCAATGGAGAGTCTTGCTTAGAGCTTACTCTTTATTTCAAATCTGTATTGTCGACTGACAGTCTGAGTAAGTTGTAATGCATAGCAATTTAAATTTTAAACGAAAGAAATTCTTGTCAAAAGTTGATGATGGTTAGATAAAAATAAGTTTTGTGAAACGTTTTTTCATTTAGTCTGTAGACTTTTTTTTTTTTTTTTAATTTCAATAGTTATTTGAAATGTTGTTATAACTGTAATAACATACCCCCCCCAGTCCTTTATTACAATGAAGTATTTTCATATTCCCTTTTAAGTAATTTTGTTTATTTATTTATAAACTTCCTTGTAGAATTGCACCTGTCATTAGTGTTCCTTATTAATAAATAATATATACAGGTTAATTTAAAAAAGTAACAACACAGTTATAGGAGTACCTTTTTATGATTTATTTTCAGTCTCCACATGTTCACCACCTTAGAAAAGCAGAACTAATATTATGAAGACCACCTGGGGTAGATTCCCATAATGTGTTAACAGGGATGGGGAACTGATGAAAACTTCCATGGAATTGTTTACATTTTTTTTTTTTTTTTTTTTTTTTTTTTTTTTTTTTTTTTGGAAACCCTCTATTTTTGTAATAAATTAATCTAAAAATAAATAGTATATATTTTTCATAACTTAGAAACATTTCAGTAATTGTATTCATATTGTATTTAAAATTTTTTGAAATTTTATTTCAGATAAAAAAATTCAGAGCATGGAAAAAGAATTAAGCAATGCCAATGACCTCTTATCAAAATCTTCAAAAAGTGAATATTCTCTTTATAATATTTTCATTTTTTAAATTTCATCTGTTTATTTTATCAAATTTTGTATTTGTCAATTTGCTTCCTTTTTATAATTATTGATGTATTTTTCTTCATTTTTGGAGCTCGAGGAATGACTGATGAGAGTATTGCTGCTCTTTCTCCTACTGCTGCTGCTACAAGCAAATTACTTAAATCTGGAATGACTCTTACCCAAGTAAGTGACCCTTTCAGTATTAATCTAGAAAATATTTTAAACAATGACCCTGGTCATTAAACCAGAATTTAAATGATATGATTTACATCTAGAATGCCTTGTTGGTGACACTTAGAATATGCTGACAGAAAGTTAAGAACCCCACCCATGAAAAAAAGGTGTACAACCCTAAAATGCATCTGATGGTGAAGCTCCAGTTCTGGAAAATGTAGAGTACCTCTTCATTACAATTACTTCCAGGCCCAATTTGACCCAGAGTGGTATTACTTGTTAGGGTCCCATTATTGGGTCAAATAGATGTGGCGAAGATTGTGAAAACGGAGAGGGGGACTTATCTTTTTAAATGACCTTGTGGGTGCATCATTCAAAGTCAGGCTGGGAAACGAAGAAATTCAAGATGATGCCCATGACTTTTTATAACCATCTGATCTCGCAAAGTCGTGCAAATTATCACTGCTCATATGCAAATGAGGTGGTCTCCGACTTCATAAAAGCGGGTTGCTTTGAGGAAGCAAAGTAGTGCAATATGAGAATCAGTGGAGATCATTGCTGCTCATTGGATTTGCTTTTTTTGACTCAAGCTATTTTGGCATCATGGACAGATTCGACCTAAAGTTGATCCCGGAATTCAACGATTCTCCCACTGGCCCGTCTATGTTCGAGTGGTTTGAAAAGGCTGAACACGTTTGTTGTCTGTGCAAGGTAAAGGAGCCTGCGCTGGTCATCCCACTGAGGCTCACAAAGGGAGCTTATACTGTGTACAAGCAACTTGGGGATGACGCAGGGCTGGAAGAGATCAACCAGGCACTGTATGCGGCCTTTGGTGCGGACCCCTTCGTCGCCTGGAGATGGTTTACCAAGCGACGGCTTGAGCCGGGTGAGATGGTGGATGTCTACCTAGACGATCTGAGGAGACTGGCTGTGCTGTTCGGTGGTGCGAACAAACGCATACTGGGATGCGCCTTTCTGGCGGGTCTCCCGGACAACGCCAGTCGGCTACTGCGAGCATCTTCGAGGCTCAATGAGCTCAAGCTGGACGAATTGCTGGCCTGAGCCCGGAACATCTTAAAAGACGATTTGGAACTGGTCTCGTTGGCTCTGGAAGCACCCGAACCAACAATGGCACCGCGTTTACCAGTGAGCAGTTTAGGAAGTTTGCAGATAGCTGGGGCGTACGTCTTCGGTTTCGGTGCACCTATATGCCTAGCAGAAATGGGATCATCGAGCGGAACCACAGAACCGTCAAGACTATTGCAGCCAGGAAGGACTGTATGGTGTCTGAGTCGGTCTACTGGTATGTCACTCCAAAGGATGACGTTTCACCTTCCACCACACCATCCGACGCATTGCACAGGTACCATGTCAGGGTGAGGGGCATAGAAACCAACCTGCTGCCCGAATGGGAAGTAACTGGAGAGAGGATTAAGGAGGAGGATGTCGTCTGGGTTAAAAAACTGTGCAGCAAGTGCACAACACAATATGGAACCGGACACATCACTGAAGTTATCAGTCCGCAATCAGTGCGGGTTGGTGTGCCCAGTCACATTAAGGACCTGTGACCGGCGATGCAGTTGCAACCACCAGTGGGTGACGAGAGTGAGTCGGAATCTGAGACCAATGAGCCATCGCTCTGGTTCATACCAGCACTATTGGGCAGTGACTCGGGTATCAGCAGCCTCCTGGGGGCTGCAGTGTTTCTCGACTCTCAGACCGCGGACGAAAGCACAAGCAAAGATGAAGCCCATGTTCCCCCCACCCCCCGAAGAAGCACCCGGCGAAGGCGATTACCGCCTCCCTGCCCTCTCTGTGATCATGAGATCAGGGGGGAGTGTGGCGAAAATTGTGAAAACGGAGAGTGGGGCTTACATTTTAAGCAACCTCACGTGTGCATCGTTCAGTCAAGCTGGGAAACAAAGAAATTCAAGATGGTGCCCGCGACTTTTTATAACCATCTGATCTCGCAAAGTCGCGCAAATTATCACTGCTTGTATGCAAATGAGGTGGTCTTTGACTTGATAAAAGTGGGTTGCATTGAGGAAGCAAAGTAGTGCAATATGAGAATCAGTGGAGATCATTTCTGCTTGGTGGATTCGCTTTTTTTGACTCAATAGATCCATTTAAAAATTTGTATTTGATAGAACCATGTGCAAAAAAAATTCTTTAACCACTACACAAAAAAATGTAAATATGGAGGCAGAATAAATGAGATTCCTTAGCCTCTAAGCATAAAATAACCTCAGATAAGGTGACATGCCATTAAAATCAATCAATTAATCATTACATTTAGAATTTTATTTAAATTGTATATGGTCTTATGGATGTAATTTGAAAATTTTTTTTTTACATAAGTGAAAGTTCTTAGTGAATTGGTCTAAATATTACAACATTATTTTTAAAGGATCATATCAATTGTTATTTCATGCCTTTATATTGGTCCTTATTAAATTCATTATGTCATATTTAGATGTTGCTAACTGATTTATATATAAATGTGTTTGTTGATCTATGTATTTTCCCAATCCCTCCATCTCAAGGTCTACTTTTAAATGAAATACAATTGCTTTAAATTAAGAGTTTTCCTTTGAGATTGGTTGCCTTTCCAAGGTTAAAAAGCCCAGTCTGCTCTATTTACCCAAAGCCAAGAGAAGAACATATGGATTCATGTCTTTCCTTAGTACATCAGTATGAAAATGAAATGCAAACTGCTTTGTCCGGGATTGGGAACTTGGGACATTGATGTCCATTTCCTAAGATAACTGTTATGCCATGCACCTCCCTGTGCATATTGATGTAGCAACTTTACATATATTTTTCTTTTAATTTTTTTTCTGGATTTATGAGGGATAACAAAACAGTATTGTTTTCTCTATTTTCTCTAGATGTTGCTTGAACCATTCAAGATGTTTGTATTTATACACTCAAAATTTAGACTATTTTTCTCAGTTTGTATATACCTGATCATTTTAATGTGAAAGAAAATTTTAATAAGGATAAAAACATTTGATAAATCAGTTGTTTTGTGATTTTAAAAAAAATGTTTGTTTTTATTTGACTCTGTGAAAAACTGTTTTTCAGATTTATAACGAATATGTACAAGCTGTTGATGAACTGCATTTAGAAAAGGAAGAGAACAAGCGTATCAATGGTTATTTGGATCAAATCATGCAGGAAATTGAAGAAAAGGCTCCAATATTGAGACAACAGAGAGAAGATTATGAACATGCTTTGCACACCATTACACAACTTACACAGAAATTAGATACTGCCATGGAAGTAAGTAATTGTCTATTATCTAATGATTATTTTTTTGTAAATTGAATTACCATGACCAGAAAATCTGGCTCACACCTGCATGTGATATACAGAACCAGTGTAAACAAAACCTGTACTTATACTAGATTGAATTAGCTGAATTAAAACTGCTTGACTAAACTGAATAGTTTGAAATAGAAATGTTTTTCACAATTAAACTGTACTTACATTTAAACTGCGTACTTATGCTAAACTGAATTGTTTGAAATAGAACTATTTTCATAAAAATGGATTTGGTGTTAAATAGCCTACAAAGGTTGATATGCCATAAAACCCAAACAACCAACCAACAAATCTTATATATAAACAGGATTAAATAAGGGTTGATAAACTATAAAGTATAACCAACTAACCAACTGTAGGGAAAATCGTAACTTAACCTGACTAGCGTGTGGGCATGTTTCGTAGGGTTCAGTTGCTTAAGCAAAAAAATAAAAAAAAGCTAAAATGATAATACACAGTCGCTTTTATATTTGATTATCTTGCATGAGTAACGCAGACTTTTGCCATTTCTATGCAAATGAGACTAAGCCAGGTGTATGAAAGGAACCATGGCGGGAACAGGGTTAGTTCGAAGAAGGCGTGTTGTGTAGGCAGACATGTGCAACAGAATTGTCTGAGTCAACTCAAAAGACCGTAACGTTATTGAAATCAACTTTCAAACTTGACCAACAAAACTCTGTCAAGTTGCATTTTATTTGTAGAATTTATATTATAATTACTTGCAAATGAGTAAAATTATTCAAATTAACATTTAATAGTTTATTTCCTTTTAGAAATTAGAATGGTTTGAGTGAAAATGAATGAAGACTACCAAGCTAGCAATAACTTAGAGTTGAGTAGACTGGTAAGTCAGAATGTTCACATAAAGTGGGTAACTTAATTTAGGTACTGACAATTGTAAAAGTGAACAATTTGGAAGTGAAGCTAGGAGTCCTAGGAATATGCAGACATTTTGGTTAGATGTTAGTTTCAATGGTGAGGGGAACCTTTTCATGTTTAAAAGCCACTGAAATTTATTGTCTATTAATAAGGCTAAATAGGCATCTTGATAATGTTTAGCATACTGTTGCTAGGAGGTTGGTTTATATTTCTGGTTTTGTGAAAATTGGCTAAACTTAGTAAATGACTATTAATAAATTTTTCGTATGTTTACAATAAAGTCTTTAGTTTAAATCTTAAATAAATTAATTCAAATTTAATATGTATTCTACTTAAATTAAAAAGTTTGTGCAAAGAATTTTTAAAGGTTTTTTTTAAATTTTTTTAAAGGCATTTGAATATCTGTTAAAGTGGAGATGTATAATTTTAATTAGACTTTGTCAAGTCTTTGGAAGGTTGAAAATAACTTAGATGGCCACACATGAATTTAATGCTAAAACATCTTTACTTTTATTTGTCAGTGTATTTTGATAATCTTTCTGTTGTACTTAAGATTGAAATGAAAATACTATGAAGAACTTTTTAGATTTTTGTCCAGGTTAAAAGTGTAATAAGGGTAATCTGAAGTTAAGCCTTTTATTTATATATATCCGATGACGGGTATTATTTGGGAATTAAAGTTTTGGTAAATGAGCCAGAAAAATAAAATCTAGAAAAAAAAATTGGGCTTTGGGCCACACTTACTGCATTTTTAACCTGGACTATTTTACTTTCTCTTGAATGATTGATATTTTGCAGTTTTATGTTTGATATGACCACTTAATGTCTGCAGGTTTTGAATTAAAAAAAAATTCTTTATAATCAGGAAGGTCAAAAACTTCGATCAGAGGCTGATGAATCCAGAAGGAAACTGACATATGTTCAAAAAGAAAACAAAAAATTAACTCAGCAAGCTGCTGATTTGGGTCAACAGGTATGTTTTACTTTTTTCTCTATTTACCTTTCTTTATTCTGATTGGCTTAGAAGATAGGTATCTTTTTGTTAGAATTGCATACCATTTAACAACCAATCAACTTTAAGATAGCTGGTACTTCTGCTTGTTGGGAGTGGGTTATACCTTGGAGCTCTATTAAAGCTGTATATTTCTTCTTGGTTAGTTTAAATGGCTTGGAGATGCTATGCAAGTGTAAACCATGACTTGTTAGATCCTTTGGACTTTGCTGTTAATATTGCTGCTGCTGTGCCTGTCTGTATAATCCAATCAACATTTTGTTTTGTTTACTTCTTTCTTATCTAAGGAATATTGATAAGGCTGTACTTAATAAATTTTTAGTGTGTTTACAACAACATCTAAAGTTTAAATATTTAGTTGATAAATTAGTTCAAATTTAAAATATTACTTAAATGAAAAACTTCACTTTTAAAAAAAAAAATGTTTTTTTATAGAAAGCATTGGGATAGGATACCTAATTCTGAATTTGAGACCTGCAATTTTAATTGATCTTTTGACAAGACCGTGAAAGTCCACATAACATTTACTATCTAGATTTGTTTTTTTATCTTGACTTACATATTACTGATACAGCTACTTCAAAAGTTCTTGTAATAAATGAGATTAGTATTTGTAAGAAATCACTTAGTGACGTTAACAGCATCCATTTGTTGTAAAGATGACTGGGTCATGGATTTACATTACTTTACTAGCAATTGATGTTTGTTCCTAATTCCTTAAATATAATGCATGTATTTAAACTTTGCAAAATGCTGTAAAACTAGAATCTTCATAGTTAGTCTAGGTTAAAAGTGTGTTAAGGGTAACCTGAAAAGAAACTTGTTCGAGACGTTATTTTTCTGATGCAGGTATCATTGGGGAAGGAGAAAGGTTTTGGTAAATGGGCCAGGTTTTTAAAAGTTTGGCTTTGGGATACTTTTACCTTGCTTTTTACTTGGACTAACTATATAACATCACTTGACCAAAATTCAATGATATAAAATAATTATCAAAATTTTTGTCTGTTTAATTAAAACTAAATAACTCATAAATGGATAAATTTCATGATGCTTTATATTAGGGCTTCTCCACATTTTTTACTTGATGTGCGCCCCTTGTAACTAAATTTAATTTCCATTCACTCCCAAGTAAATTAAACATTATATTACAAAATATCACTAATTTACCTGTGTTTAATACAATTTTCCTGAGAAAAGAATCTGTAAACTATAGATGTAAATGTATCTTTTTAATTCTTGAATTTTTTTAATGGGAAGGATGGGTTTGATATTTTAAAATGTTTTCAGTTTCAAGATTAAAGGTTTTACTAAATCCAGGAAAGTTATTATAAATGTCATATTGAATCATATAATAACGCTCACACCAACAAATACTTGACAATAATGAAACTGACTTAACAAGTGAATGTTGATCTTTTTGGTCAGAGTGGGAGATTTATTTAATGTAATTCTAATTTTTTTAAAATAAAATATAATTCAATTTTAAATTTCATTAAAAATCTGTTATCATGGATAAGAATTAAAGTTTCTGGCATTGTATTTTGATTTTAGTTCTTCATTATTTTTCTTTCCTTTTTTTTTTTTTTTTAAATCAGTATTTTTATTAAATATTTTTTCTCTAAAGACATCTTATAACCTATTATAAAAAGGGATATTTTAGAATTCAGTATTTTTTTTATAAAACTATTCATTTAGAATATAATTGTTTTTAAATGTTTTCTTTCATGAAAATATGATCATATGCATTGTGAACAATGCTAAAAAGATCTGCATCATACTGGTTAGAGCCAGTGTTTGTTCTTTCAAATGACCCATATATTTTGAATGAGTTGTATGTGAATGAAACATCACTAGTGGCCATCACACCCAATCATGCATTCTGCTTGGTGTACAATATCTGGGTACTAGTTTACATGATCCATTGATTTTTGATCAGCCGTTATAAAGGGATTTTCAAACTAGTAAATTCACTTTCTGTGTTTGCGTATACTTTTATTCACTCTCAGAGGTTTATATGGACCATTTTGAGAAGCTCCCTTTTGGACAGTAGTTGAAATGTTAATTAAAAAAAAATGACCAAAGAAATCTTGATGTATTTATTAGGTATGTGTAAATGTTTCTATGAAAAAAACTGGCTTTCAACTGTCTATTCAATCTTGAATTTTCTGAGTGTGTTGGGAACTTTTGTACATACCAAAAAAATAAAAATATATTTGATATTTTGACTGTTGATCTAAAATCTCTACTTCATGAAATTTCTGAAACACTGTTTGGAAATTCCTGCATTAAGTCAATTCTAGGGTGAGTCAAAAGTTTTGCAATATTTTCGTGAAGTGAGGCTCAATTTGGCAGCTCCAGATGCTTTTGCTGAGGTAATGAAGGTGACAATTCACACTGGACTGTGAGATGTTGAAGTCATTAGATACACTCGGAATACTACTCACCAGATTTGCTTCGATGACTTTAGAGCATGACTTTGGAATCTACGGTTTTAGATCTATTTGACTTTGCCTGATTGCTAAAGTTCTTACAACCTGAGCAAAATTTTCTTGAACCATCTGGTTACAATACTAAAATCAACTGCACTTTAACCTTTCTCATATTACCCAGTTGGCTGGGGCTGTAGAATACATTGACTGCATCTCTGCAAAAGGGTAAGATCCCCCCCCCCACACGAGTGTCCTAGATATGACACTAAACAATCTGATGGTCAGGTTCCAGTGATGCTGGAGCTTTGGGGAATGCAGAGCACCCCTTCATTATCATTGTTCCCTGGTCCAGTCTGGCCTGGAGTGGTAGCACCTAATGGGGCCCTATCTATGGGTTAAATAGAACTAAACTGTGTACTTATGCTAAACTGAATTACTTGAAATAGAACTGTTTTAACTGTAAACAAAAACTATAGTTATACTAAACTGTATTTCTTGAATAAGAACTGTTTGACTAAACTACATTGCTTGAAATAGAAATGTTTTTGACAATTGAACTGTGTACTTATGCTTAACTGAATTGTTTATTTGTATAAAAATGGATTGGGCTTTAAATAACCTATGAAACCCAAACAACCAACCTTTCTCACAACAAATATTTTTGGTTACTTCTGTGGCATTATGGCACATTTTGAACTTGTAAAGCATAAATTCCCAAATTAGACTATGTTGCTTGTTAATCTGTGTGGCTTTCAAATCGGGCATAAAGTGAAGCAATGCACTATGTATCAACATACTAACAACCATGATACTACCAACTACTGTGTGTACCTCTTTGGTCACATGATATACACACTATAAACTAGCATATACCAAAATGTTGCATCACCTTTGACTCATCGTAGTATCATTTTCTAAATGCTAATTACAATTATTTTCCAGGTTCTGTATTTGGTTCGTGAAGTTGAAGAACTGCGTGGTGGTCGAATAGTTGCTGACCGTGCAGAAGTTTCTTCAACCGAAGTTACAAGTTCTTCTCAGCTGATCACCAATAGATTAGTCACATTCAAGTAAGCATATATTCATTTTATTTAAAAAAAAAAAAAAAAAAAAAAAATCCTATCTTGAAAAATACTTATACATCAATGAAATTTTTCATAAGATAATCAAGTAATATCCCTAACACTTGTAGAGAAGAATTAATTGCAGAGTAGTGCACTGATAAGTGAGATGTATGAAATAATTTTGTGAAACTTATTAAACATCTACTGAAAAGTAAAGAAAGTTTAAATTGTAAGAAAAAGCTTTTCTCTTTTCATTGATGGCTCCAAAAAAATCAAATATTCTTAAAATGTATTGCAAAAATTGGTTTCTATCAAAATATAAAACTATGAACATTCTTTTTTCTTTAAATACTAAAAGATTGGAAAAATTATTTTTTTATTTCTATTGGTATTATCTAGTAGTTTTAGAAGTATAATGGGTTCTAAATCCGTTATACCTGGCCTGGGTAACTTTTTGGAGAAGTGGGTCACCGGAGACATGGCTCATCATCAGGCTGGCTGCACCCCTAAAAAAAATTCAATGTAATTTTATGTTAAAGGTACCTTAACAGGACATCATAAGCATCTGCCGTAGAAATAATGAAATTTTTCTTTTTGTGGTAAAAAATTCTTTTCTATAAAAAAAATAAATCGAAGTCTTAGGTAGACAATTCAGAAAGCACTGCAGGTTGCATTTTGCTTGTGACTGGTCTAGAGTGTATCCAGAAGAAAGTTTTGACTTAGCAAATCGTTAATCTAATTATCTTATGTGTATAACTGAGTATTTAACTACTTTCCTTTAGTTGGAGTTGACTTGTGATGAATTAAATTTGATGGCAGACACACAAATAGCTCTATCTGTGACTACTGTCACACAAGTATTGGAATTACTTTGTCTCTCTCTTTGGCAGCCCAATCAGCTGAGACTGTAGAATACACTGACTACGTCCCTGCAAAGAAGTAAAACTCCTTCCTAATGAGTATGCATAAACAGGATTTGGCATTAAATAACCATCAAAAGTTGATATGCCATTAAACCCAATAACCTAACCACATAACCTAACCGCAATGTGGGAGTTGCTGTTGCAGGATAGGAATAACTAGGATCAGGCTTGCCTTTTTTTTTTTTTTTTTTTTTGTTGTTGTCCTGTCTGAATGTAATATTTTGACCTTCGACCCGGCCCAAAAATGCTATTCCAAGGTGATGCACCGGAAGGAAGTGACACATCCAATGGCCAGTAATTGAAAGAGATCGTGTGGGCGGATTAAGGCTGATAATATGGGACAAGGTGAAGGTCCCACTGTGCCACTACAGAGTGATGCACTGGAAGAGAGTGACCTCTGAACTGCATGACAGTTATTTCCGCTTGATGACGATTAAACATTCGATTTCAAAGATTGAGTGGGTGTCGAACGATTATATAACTCAGTTGAGTTCGATGAGCCAGTTGAGTTGCAGGCAGTAGAGTTGGAGATGGGATGTGGTAGGGAAAGCCACACCAGGCCGAAGGGGCCATTTGGGCCCTGAGGAGTTGGGGTCCAGAGAAGATGCTGATAAGATGCAGTAAAGAAAGCCATCACCCATCAGAGTGGACCCCAGGACTCCAGTTGAGCATCAGAAGAACGAGAAAGACACAACGCTGACGGCCATAAGTTTGGGGGTCAAAATATTGCAGTTATGTTCGATCTCCAGCTCCCTCTCACAGTAAAACCCCACGCGACCTTTTTGAACCCTTGCAATAAAGTGAGAGGTAAATATTGTTAAAGAAGTCTTCCTGCGTCTGTCTTTGTCACTGCATCTTAATTATTGTGTCATTGTGATGCTATAGATGAGCATATGACATGAAGACAAGAACAAGGAGGGATATGAACACCCTCTAGTTTCATAATCTTTCTTAGGTTTTTGGGTTGCCATGCTGAGCAGTTCCCTTTCATGCTGTTTTCAGGAAATTTGGGAGGGTTATTGAGGTTGCCTATCTCCTCTCCAAGTGACAGGTTGTACTAGGTTACATGGTACCAGTAGCAAGGCATGATCATTAGTCTCTGACCTGACTCAATGTAGAAAATTACCCTAACATGTTGACACAGTTTTGAATTCAGCTTTTCTTTTCTTTGATTCATTTGCCCATCTATGAAATTAGTCTATTTTGCCCTTCCATAACTGGAAGGAGAACATGGATTCATCTCTTTCCCGAGAGTATTATTGCATAATGGAATGTATATAGGGTTTGAATTTTGGTTTCTGAGTCCATTTCCTTTAATGATAACTGTCACATTCCACACACACACATCTGGGGGTGGTAGTCTATAAATGTATATATATGATATAACAAAGTTAAGGATTGTTGGATATGACATGGCAGTGAAATATAGTAGTTACTGTGATACAATATTATAATGCTGCACAATACCAACAGATGACAATATAATGCCAGCCTGCTGATTTTATTGAAAAAACGTACTCACAGATAATGGCAACATATCAGTAAATTGTATATGAGATGCAATCAAAAAGTATCAAACTGAAGGTGTAAATTTAGATGAAGATAAGTACACAGCTAAGCAACTTATAAAAAATTAAGATGTCTACATGAGTCTGGCTTCAGATTTTCTTTCAATTTGGTACAGTTGCTTTACTTTGTTAATAGTAGTTTTTGAGAAAGATACTAGTTCATACCAATGCAGTAAACTCTATACTCACCAGACCTATCTATGTGTGATGTTTTCTTGTTTCCTAAACTGAAAATTCATCTCAAGGATAAGATTTAAAGATGTGGTGGACATTAAATAAAATATGACAGTGTAGCTTCACACCATATCGAGTTTCAAAGGTACCTCAACTAACAGAAAACTTACTGGAATAAGTGTTGAATGCCAAAGGAGCTATTTTTAAGAAATGTTTCATTCATTTCTCTCTTGGTTAATATAGCTTCAGTATTGATACCTTTTGAACTCGTATTTTAAATATGTGGGACAAATGAGAATTATTTTAAAGAAGAAAAGTTTGATAAATCAAAGTGCTCTAATGCTGGTCAGCAGAGCAGTATAAGAACTGATGAATGAAACTGTAGTAAGGGAAGATTTTAATTTCTTTATAGTATTTGTGCATATATAATAGCACACAAACATGCATCCAATAAGGAGCTTTTTAATTGTTAGTTGAGATGGGAGGAAATATATTTTATATAGTTTTTTTTTCTTTATTGCTGTGATTATTACAGTAATCTTTTCTATCTGTTCATCCTTGTTACATACCATCTGAAAATTTGTCTCATGTGAGCTTCAAGTCAAAATTCACCAATTTCAGGATAGTTGAACAAGTTGTAGCTAAAGGGAGAATGATAAATTTCCATATGTTTTTATTTAAAAGATGATAGCATGCACTTGTTAAACGCATTATATTAAGTTCTGCGTGCTTTCATTTTTCATATTACCCCTTCCTATATTGTTTTGTTTTCATCTGACCTTGCTTCTAGAAATCTCCAAGAGCTGCAAGAACAAAACCAGCGTTTGTTAGAAATTGTGCGAGAACTCAGTGATAAACGAGAGGAAGAAGAAGAAGAAGCCACTGATGCCAAGTAAGAAAAAAATATCCATGATTATCATGGTTTAAAAATGTTTTTTTACAGGGTGGAATGATAAAATTGTTGTCCTAGAAAAGACGACATGATTCCATTTCCGTTTAATGAAAACCAGTTTTCTTTTTTTGTTGCAGACCATCTACTAGTTGGCCAGTTGTGTACAAATCCCAAGAGCGATAGGAGCCTTCTATTATATCTGAAAGTGACACAATGTTCAATGAGCGAGATCGGAGTACAACTCATGCTCTCTACTGATCCAAGTTATGACAGCCAGAACCATCGCTGGATTGCCACAAATAACAGGGACGTGCCCAGGGTGATGAAAACAAAGTTTCTGGTTATGGTCTTTGGTGTGGTTTCAAGTGAGGGCCGTATCATGCCACCTCACATCTTCGAAGTCGGCTTGAAAGTCAACACCAAAGTGTACCTGGATGTGCTGAAGAGTGTGGTGATCCCCTGGTGCAATCAGGTGGCTGGTGGTAGACCCTGGGTGTGGCAGCAGGACTTGGCGCCGGCCCACATGTCCAAAGAGACCCAGGCTTGGGTTAAGGAGTGCTACAACTTTGTACCCTTCTCTCACTGGCCCCCCCCCTCATCCCCCGACCTGAACCTGTTGGACTACTTTGTTTGGTCATACGTCGAGAACATCTCCAACACGACCTCCCACAACACCAAAGCCAGCCTGATCGCTGCCATCTGCCGAGTATTTGCCGAGCTCCCGCCGGCGCTTGTGAAAAAGGTATGCTCCCAGTTCCAGATCCGTATTGAGACGGTGATTGAGGCTGAAGGCGGCTACATTGAATAGATGTCAGCTCTACTACATAATCAAGTTACCTGGTTTGATTTTTTTCTATAAAAGTTTTAAAATAATGCTGTAGTGTTGTTTTCTTTAGGACGACAATTTTATCGTTCCACCCTGTATTATACAGATTCTATTTAAAGAAATTTAGTTGGAATCTGACGGATTAATTTTCAATACTGAGAATCATAAATAAAAAAAAAAATTGGATTCTCTGCTGAAATTGTATGTAAAGATATTTAATGGGTATGATATTTAGAAGCTTAAGAATATATATGGAAGGAAAAGGGAAACCATCTGCCCTTATGGGATGAAGTTAAAATAATTGATAGAGCTGAACATTGGAGGATTAGACGGCTTAAGGAATCAGCACATATGTTGGACTACAATGATCTGCTGAGTAGACCAAGTATAGAGATAATACAATATGGGAACCGATAATTAAAAAGGTTAGATAAAAAAAAAATCTAAATATGAGCACAGGTAAAAAAATCGTGCATAATAGTAGTAATCCTAGTCAAGTAAGAACATAAGTTTCAAAAATTCACTCTAAACTGTCCAGCAGGACACAGCGTAACAGCTGTAGGTGTTGATTCCCTAAGCTTCTAAGGAGACAATCATTTAGAGGTTGCAGGTTCAATCCTGACTCCAGGCGAGTAACAATACTGAAATACTTAACACTTGTACCTGGTTATGGTTAACAGAATCTGAACAGTGGACCCCCATGGATTCAATAAAGGACGTAGTTTGAAGTTCTGTGTTGGTTCCCGAGTTCGACAAACTCCTGAAGAAGGCTGGAGGGCATATTGGTTAAAACATTGTGGAAATAATAAAGATGAAGACAATAGTCTGAAAACCCTTAATGATAAAAATCATCAAGCTTTGTCTCAGAAATCCAGACAAGTAAATTTACTTTTGAAAATTTATCACTTCATGTTATCTGTATCATATTTTGGGTTTGTGTATTGCAGACAGGATTTCATTCATTCATTGTATCACTTGGGTATAGGATGTACCAAAACCTAGAAGTATATTGTATCTCATTCTGTGTTGAATTTAATAAGTAAATGAACACATTGAGAAGATTTTGGAAGTAATAACTTCATACTTTTTGGGAAAGTTATAAATATTCAACCTGTTATATATGATTTTATACAATAAATATTTAATTTTATACAATCTTTATACAATAAATTTTCTGATTTTTAATTACAATATTCCTTACATCTGGATGTTTTGCATGGTGTAATGATTAATGAGTTAGGCTAGAAGGCAATTACTCGTGAATTCTTTTCACATTGAGGACCTCATTCTTCTGGCTGCAGACTATTTGAATGTAATGAAGGTTAGATGATTTGCATCTTTAATCAACTAATGATGCAGAATATTTTATTTAATTCTTTTAATTATATTTTCCTTGAGAAGCAAACTTAATATTTTTCTTAGTTTTATTTGTAAGTATTTGTTGATATAACTGGAAAGGATTTCTGGTTTTATATAATATAAAGGAGACGTAAAATGATAATATTGAAAGAAATGTTTTTTAAGTATAAATTAAGAAAAAAGAGATTCACTTTCAGAAATCAAATCTTGTATGATTGATTTTTTTTTTCTTTAGGACCTTGGAATTGAAGCAGAGTCTTGAAAATGCATTAGAAGAATTGAAAGATCTAAAAGCTTCAAGAGCACGACAAGAAGAACTGGTAAACCGTTATTTTAAAATTCTTTGTTATGAGAATTTTAAATCAACACTAAGCAGGAACTACATGTTACCATAAGCATTAATTGAATATTTTTGTAATATTATAGCTTTATTATTCTACTGTTAGGGTGATTTTTTTTTTTTTTTTTTTTTTTTTTTTTTTTTTTTTTTTGTCAGTATGGTTCTTAAGACCAGTGGAGTTGTGTGATATGTTGCCTGTTGGAAGTATGCAGTTGAATCTGACATTTGTGTTGATTGAACATGTGGTCAATGTATCATAGTTGAAGATGTTTTGACCAATGAGAATTAGAATGTTTGAAGCTGTTACCAGTATCTATGCTATTTCACCATGAATAGAGGCATTGTGACTGGTATTGAAGTGGATTTTGGATTTTACCATGTATTTGCTTTATTTTTCATATGTTTTTACTGTGTGTATGTGAGTGTATATCTATATATTTCAATAATTTTTTATAGAAAAATATTTTTACTGAAAAAGAAAAAAACAAAACTTTCTTTTATTTCTAAGGCAGAAGCTTACACATACAGTGTTCTGTAGTGAAAATGGTTGAGGTTCCTTCAATATAAAATTACCTTAACATGGCTTATCATCAGGCAGGCCACACTGCTTTTCGTAGATGTGCCATGTCTCATGTGGCTTGCTTCTTGAAAAAAACTGTCCAATGCCTCTTAGGTTTTTATTTTTAATTTAAGATGTAATGGTCAGCTGCAGAAAAATATATTTTTCAACATAGTCACGGTTTAGATGTTCAGAAAATGTCTTATAAACATTTATAATTTTTTTTCTTTTTAATTACAGGCTGAGTCCATTATTCGTCAAAGAGATATGTATAGAGTTTTATTCCAGCAATCTTCACAAGTAAGTATCTGATATATTTATATACAGTAAATTTTATAGATATTAAGATAATAGGGGAATATAATGTATATGATGATTTTAAAAAAAAAAAAATGTAAACATTATTTCATGAAAAGGTTAAGTTATATATGTTCTTTGAAAAGTTGTGTAAATTTTGGTAGTTTTACAATTTTTACTTGTGGTGCACTAGATATAGATTTTGATATCCTTCTGGATATTCAGTCAAATATAGAAGTCACTAGTTGGTATTTGTAATTATACTAACAAGTGTTTTTATGTTAAAGTCTATTATAGTTAAATTCATAGTTGGTAAATTGATTGCATCAGATTAATTGCTCTTGCAATAAGGTTTTTCCTAGCCCTAATTCTTTATCAAATTCTTCAAAGTAATGATTAAATTTTGAATTTAACCATGAATAATTTACCTACAATGAATTTACTGGTGATAAATTTACTTTGAATTTACCACACAATGAATTTAATGATGAATTTTCTTACACAGTAAAAATCTTGAATATATGAGTTATCCAGGCCTGCTCAACATAGAGCATACAGGCCACCTGTAAACTTCGAGTTCTTGTTTCAGCTCTTGAGAGCTTTCAAAATAAAAATTTTGCTCTCTATAAAATAAATTCATCAATTAATATCTTGTAAAAAAATCCAACTTCAGAGAAACATGACTTTGAATAACCGTTGTTGTACCTAATTAATTTCCTCTAATCCTTAAAAAAAAAAAAAAAAAATAGAAAATGTGACTTGTTGAGCATATTTAAATTGAGGTTATAAAATGATAGATTATTTAGAATAAATGTTAGAGATATATTTATAGCAATATACCTTTTGATGTTTATTTTATCCTTCAGATAGATGTTAAGAGAATGTCATTATTTTTAATAAAAGAAGTTAATTTAAATGAAGCACATGGTAATTATATGAAAATATTTTTCATAGTGCTAAGGAAAAAATGCACTTATTGTGGAACTTTGATAGTTTTCTTTGGTTGAATTTCTTTACTTTAGATTTTAAAAAAATATATCCAGATATTTAACTAGATATTAATTCCAGTAATAGCATGAATTTGTTGTTTAAAATGGTTTATAATTTTGTTGTGAAGTTGGATATTTATGAATGCATTATAATCACATGACCTCAAATTAAGTAAATAATATCTTCAAAATTAATGGTTCATTATAATATCGATAAATGGGAAGAACTCAATAAAATTATTAGTTCATGTGGCAAAACTAATGCTTTTTGTTTTGTTTTTAATAGCAAGTAACCAGTGTAGAAATCTCCACTCCATACCGAGGTCGAGGCCGGGGTCATTACAGTCCCAGAGGAAGAGGAGCTCTTTTGCAGACACCCCAAAGACCCTTCCCAGTTACACCAATCAGTCCTATTAGTCCAAACAAAGATAAAGAGTTAGAAGATATGAAGATGGCTTTGCAAGAACTCCAAACTGAATATAACACTTACAAACGAGAAAAAGGAGAATATGAAAAGTAATTTTTCTCTTCTAATAATTCTTATCTATTTTACTTTTTTTTTTTTTTTTTCGTTTTTGTTTTTAGTTTTATATTACGGTTTGATAATTCAATTTAATAAAAAATTTTTTTATAGAATGCAAAATGCGCAGTTGGAGAAGTTACGTTCTGAGATATCGGACATCAGAGTTCAAAATACTCAATTGGCTTCACAGGTATATATGTATTTTTTTTTTTTTTTTAATTCATTTCTGGAATTTTAATTTTTTAAAACTTACATATTTTCATTTTATGATAAAAGGAATTTTCTCTTTAGATGTCTGTTGATGAATGTTATGCAAATTTTTCTGAAACATTTGACTTTGAGTCAAATTGCACTGCAGGATGTATGTAATTAAAACAATATTTCCAGTCAATTTCTATACATTAATAATGGAACAATATAGTCTTGAACATATGGTAACAGTTAAAAAATATAGTAATACATTGTAGGGAATAATAATTTTCAATTTGATTTTTTTTTTTCTCCTCTCTCTCTCTCTCTCTCTCGTACAAATATATATATATATATATATATATATGTGTGTGTGTGCATGTATATATACAGTGACAAGCATAAGTATTGAATACATGTTATTTTCTTTTATAACTCTAGTTTATGTTCACCATTTTGCCGGATATTTGGTAAGTAATATCTTGTAAAGTTGTTTTAGTTGTATGTGGAAGGAAAATTAAAAACTCATGGTTGAATCCATTTTTTTATCAAAGTTCAAAATTACCCTATGCAAAAGTATTGGATACATCAATTTTAATATTTTGTTGTGTAGCCTCTGTTTTGTTTCACTGCTTTCAGTCACTTTCTATACTTGGCCACAAGTTTTCCACACTGATCCAGCATTACTTTACCCCATTCTTCCTTGCATAATTCCTCTAATTGCTTGATATTTTGTGGATTCCGCTTATAAACTTGAACCTACAAGACACTGACTTGAATCCAATTGAGAGTACTAATACATTATTTTCAAACAATTCCTTTGTAAGTTTTGCAATATACTTAGGATCATTGTTGTGTGGAAGCACGAAATTCTGACCATGTCCTAATGAAGTTGCAGATTTCTGAAGGTTCTTCTCTAGAATCTCCCTGTACATGCTACCATTCATTCTACCATGGATAACTTGTAACTTGCCAGTGCCCTTGGATGAAAAGTATTCCCCCATATCATAATGAAACCACCCCCAAACTTAACTGTGGCGATGGTATTGTGCTTCTTGAAGGCAGTGCCATTTTTTTTGTCAAACACTTGTCGCTGTGTTCCTTCCGAATAGTTCAACTTTCGTTTCATTCGACCAGATTACCTTTTCCCAAAACTGCATATTTTTCTTTTCATAAGTTTCAACAAACTTTAATCGGTCTTTGACATGTTTTCAGTAAAGGCACTTTTCTTGATCTTGAATGAAAGCCTGTACGATAGAGAGCTCTGCTAATGGTATCCTTACTTACATTAATTCCAGCACCCTCAAGATCAGTTTTAATTTCCAAACGAGTAATGAAGGGGTTTATTTGCACATTTCTGCTGATCCACCTTGAAGTATGCTCATTTATTTTTCTTGGTCTTCCATTTCTTGGAAGGTTTGCTGTACCATCGCCATACTTCTTATACTTTCTGATGATATTTCCTACTGTACTTAGTGCTAGATTCATTTCTTTGATTAGTAGCACTATTTTGTAAAAAATTATGTGCTTCTCTGATTGATCAGAGATAACATTCCAATACTATGGAAAATTTGAATATTTAAAGTCTTTTCAAATACAAATTTTCGATTAGAAATTTGAAAAATGTGTCATGTATCCAATACTTTTACATAAGGTAATTTTGAAATTTTCCTTCCACATACAACTAAAACAACTTTGAGATATTACTTACCAAATATCAGGCAAAATGGCAAACATAAACTAGTTATAACAGAAAATATCATGTATCCTATACTTATGCGTGTGTATATTTATATATATATGTGTGTGTGTGTGTGTATCTATCTATCTATCTATATATATATATATATATATATATATATATATACACACACACACACACACACACAAATATTGTTTTTTGTAAATTTTTTTAAGGGTTTGATAAACTATATTAATTGAGGATACTTGGATACCAAAAAAATTATTTTCATTCAGCAAATGGATATTCTACATCACCATTTCATTTTTCATTGCTTCTTTTATAGTATATCAACTCTTTTGACAACTTATAGTGAGTTGAGTCATGGATAATTTCTGTTTTTTAAAAGCAAATTGTAACTATGCATTTAAAACTTAGAATGTTTTAAATGCAACCAGAAATTACCTGATTAAAGAGTTCTATCAACAGTCCTTATTTCAGTGGTGAAAGAGTGTGCTTCATAATTTAATCTATGATGTGTCACAGAGATTAACTCAAACCAGGATGCTCATCAGACCTCAATCAAAATGAATTGGAATGCAGGCTATGTAAAAGTACATGAGAATTAGCATTTGACTTCAACACATCCCAGTCCACAATCTGCCACTACTTGAAAAAGATAGAAAAAGGGAACAAACTGGATGTTTGGGTTCCTCATACTCTTAGTGAGATACAGGAAGATCACATGTTCATAGTGATGTTTCTACTTTTAAGGTGAAGAAATGACCCATTTCTAAAGAAGATCAGTACAGGTGATGAAAAACGATTCTTTTATGACAATGTTCAATGCAAAAGTAGAATGACAAGGATAAATCTCCACAGCCTACCCCAAAAGTGTAGCTTCATGAAAGAAGTTACACTGTTTATGGTGGGATCATCCTGGTGTTATTGATTTTGATTTTATACACCAATCAGACACTCATTGCAGACTTATACTTTCAACAGCTGTAATGTGTGCATAAAAATCTAAGAAAACGCCCTGCGCTTTTTTAATTAAGGAAACATTGTGCTTCTCCATGGTAACATAAGGTCACATTCACCAAAAATCATAGGATTTAGGCTGGTCTGTTCTACCTGATACAACATATTCAACAAACCTTGAACCAAATAATTTTTGTCTTTTTTTTGTTCTCTGCAAAATGCTGTGAATGACAAAACATCTCAAAAAGATTAGGTGCAAACATTTGTGGAAAACTTATGCTTGAAACCAGTTAAAGTTTACTTGAGAGGAATCAACAAGCTTTCTGATAAATGGAAAGTGGTGATTCAAAATAATGTTGAATATACTATTGATTGAAATTAATCTATTGTTAAATTATTCATGAATAGATTATATTTTACTAAAACAAAAATTATTTATGACTCAACCTAATGAAAAACTTTTCTCCTGATGACAATTTAAGATTAAAAGTTGTTGAGAACAATCAAAAAATAATTTACTACAAAGAAATATTCCTATTTGTCTTATCACTTTTGTTCACAATATAGAAAAAAATTATGGAAAATAAAATTCCAGCATCCTGAAGGATGATTTTAATTTTTAACAGAGTACACTAAGCATTTGGTCCAAGTATTGTTAATACAATCATTTCAGAATCTGTGTGTGTGTATGTATGTGTATATATATATATATATATATAATCACATACTGTTGTTCTGAGTATGACACTAAACTGCATTCAGTGATGAGGTTCCAATTCTGTAGCTTTGAGGAGTGTAGAGTTTCTCTTTTTGTCACTATTACTCACAGGTCCACTCTGACTTGGAGTGGTAGTACTGGTTAGTGTGTTATCTATAGGTCATATAGATCTGGTTGTGCTAATGTTTTAACTATGAACTAAATTGAATATATTGGTTTTTAAAACATTGGTATTGCAGGTATAAATTGTTTACCTGTTTAAAATAATTGTTGAAGATGCATTTTTATACAGTTTATAAGTGGAGACTATCATTGTTAAAATGATTTTGATATACAGGTAATATATTTTGAATTAATTATAACACATTCACAGTGTTGCAGTTGAATTGCTTACAATAAAATGTTAATTTTCTGAAAATTTTTTCTGTAGAAATTTAATTTTTTTTAATTGTTAATAATAAATCTTTTGTTAATGAAATATTTCCCTATTTTGTTACTGCAATTCAATTTCCTATGAAAAGTTAGTTTTGAACTGTTAAGTGTGAAGGTTGTGGATATTTGGATAGTTTATTTAATTTAGTTATTTAAAAAAAAAATTGTTTAGAAATGAAGCTTTTTTTTTTCTTTTTATCCATTAATTGAAAGTTTGTGATTTTGGGTATTTTATACTTTTTGTTGATAAATAACATTGATAATTTTTATTCATTTAAATTCTTTCTTGAAATTATTCTCATTATATCTTATTTCCATTGAAGCTGGATTTTGCATCTGAGCGTTACAAGGTCCTACAAAACAATGCTGAGTGTTATAAGAAAGAGATCAACACAATAAAGGAACAGAATAAAAAATATTCAGTCCAGACTGTCAGATTGGAACAGAATGTTAGCACATTGCACTCGGTAGGTGATTGATTTTTTGGGGGTGGTGAGGTAGTCAAAAAGGGTTTGATTTGTTACAAGATATAAGAATGAAAATATCTGTCAAATATATACCATATATACTTGTGTAATATTGAAAATGAATTTTTTAACTTAGAATTCAAGTTTACTTTTAAAATGTTTTAGCTTTGAGTTGAGGCCAGCCTTGCTGACTTATAGACCTTTGAGAAAGGGTTTGACAGTAAAAGTCAACAAATAGGCTCATTTCATATTAAAAAAAGAATTTAATTAAAAAAAAATTTGTTTTTTTTTACTTTGTATTTCTCAATATATAACGTCATTTTATTATTTTACTCTTGTTATACAATTAACCCTTTGAGCCCTGATCTCTGCACTGGTAGACTGGTGTTACAGTGTGGAGCAAAGTAAAAGTAGCGTTGGTATACCAGTATAACAGACTCAAAGGATTAATAAGATCGTCAGATTTGAAATGTAAACAAACATTGACTATGGTGGTGGGCATTGTATATTATATACTAATACTATATTATTTTTTGTCATCTCTTGATTCCTTATCATCAAGGAAAGTATGTTTGAATTACGAGCTGAATTTATAATAGGTAATTTTAAAATCTAGACCTGAACATAGACATGAATAACTCTTGGAATAATTGATTTTTATTTAAATTTCATTAGATCTAAATCTAAAATTATTGATTTAAATTTCAAATAATTTTTGTGATGTTTCCACAATTACATGTGTTTTAATTATAATTTACTTTATTATTTTTATTTTTATTACAATTAAAGAAAAATAAAATTCTTCAGCCCGAAGAAACATCAAGAACTGATCAGCTAAAATGTAGTTTTATATTTTTTTAATGACATTTTATATTTTATTATTCTTTAAATTCAACATTTTTTGTCATCATCTACTGATAGAGAAAAATGTGACAAAAGAAAAAAAATTTTTTGTAGAATTTGGTCATATGAAACCAAAATAGATTTTTCTTCTCATTGTAAGCTCATGAATTTGATAAAATGTCAAAATAGAACATTTTTTTTTAAGCATTTACTCTTCATAAATTTGTTTTTGTTTTGTTATATCACCAAACCTGGTAGTATGAATATCAGATATTCATTAATGATGGCAATGATAATTTATTGGCTTATTTTTCTTGCTTAAATTTCAATTTAACCACATGAAACATATTTAGAATATGATTTTTGTATTTTATCTATTTCAGGATTTAATTACTGCTCAGGAAAATATCTCTCGCCTTGAAGTTCGCTGCCAGAATCTTTCATCTGAGCGAGACTTATTAAAAGCAGCTGAACAGCGTCTTGTACAAGAGAAGGAATCTATGCTCAAAGAACAACATAGTCAGAATGTTTTATTGTCTAATTTGCAAACAATACAGGTACATTTAAAGACATTGAAGATATTAGATTTGTTAATGGATTATTTGAAAATTGATGTATAATGTAAATTATTTCCAAGTTATTTTTTTATTTATTTTTTTTTTAAGTATTTATTTTACTATATTGTTCTTTCTGATTTCACTTAAAGACAGTCTTATACATGATTATAAATGGCTTTTTAATCTTTGTAATATTGTTTTTAGTGTTTAATAAGGGTGCATCAATAAGTCTGTTGCTTGTAATTTAGTTTTCAGCTGAATTTTGATCTGAAATCTTTATTTATATAATATTTGATCTATGTGGTTAATATTTACCACTAAAGTGTATTGTCAAGGAAGGAGATTATGTTGAAAAACTTTCTCTGAATCTTTCCCATATCAAATGAATGTTCATTCTAACAATTTCTTTTTTTTTAATTCTTTTTTTTAAATTCTTTTTTTCTTTCTATAAAGAACTGCACTGTAGATCTAACTTCTTGGTGAATGTTTTCCTCTTGGCTACAATTTTAAACATTTTAAGTCCAGTGTTAATAAGTGTCTTAGCATGTCTTATTTTGGATTTTTTTTATGTTATTGAAACTTTTGTGAAATAATTGTTTCTGTGCATTCATGTTTTATGGTTTCATTTAATGCTTAGAATAACATGGAAAGAGTTGAAAATGAAACAAAATCTCGACTTAATCACCAAGTTGACGTTGCAGAAAAGGAGTTGACAAATGTTAAAAGAAAATTGGAAAATGCAGAAACGGAATACAAAAATACCATCAAAGGACTGGAGGTGAGGATGATCTATATAAAAAATTAAAAAAAAAATACCATGTGTGCATAATTACTTTTTATTTATTTATTGTGCATAACACTTTTCCCTGTTACTAGAATATTCTATTAGAAAGAAATAAGTGAATTTAGTAATAATCATCATCATCATGTCACGCTGGTAGCACAGATATCCCCGACCCTCTCTCGCCACTCCTCCCTATCGTTCATCGCCCTAGGCAGGTCTTCAGGACAACATCCCGTATCCTCACATAGCTGCTGAATGTATGTTCGTGCCAGTCGTCCTGCTTTTACACGGCCATGTGTGGGGGTCCATAAGAGTACATCTCTTATGAGTTCGTCCCTACTTCTCCAGCAGTGTCCTGCATGTCTGGTTCGTCAAACTTGAATAGTTTTTGTGATAGGGGGCAGGTGGCCGTACAGTTGGTGTCTTGTGGGGTGTTGCCGCCAGGACTTGTTCAATATTCGAACACTGAGGCCAGGGCTCCAACCTCAGCAGGACACACCCCTTTTTTACCCGCGTGAAGAGCGATGCAGTTTGTGGATGCAGTTTGTGGATGGGTCATGGTTATCTTTCGATGACTGTTTTATTCTCTCCTATAGAAGCCACTCTTATAGAGGAGCAGCAGTAGTTCCCCGATCGAACTAACGATCCTGAGCGTAAAGTTAGTAATAATAGAATTCATTATTATGGTAACACAAGGTATGCTTGTTGTCATTAAAACTGAGTTTTGTTACCATAGCAACAAGAAAGTGGTAAAGATCTACAGTAAATATATGTAAATTTATTTCTTTAACCCTTTCACTCTCACTGGGACACCTGTGTCCAAGTTGAATTTCATTTTAACTCTTAAAACATCTTATTCAAAGGATAGTTTAGCATATTCAAAATTAATAAAAACAAAAATGTTAGTGAAAGGATTAAAAAAAACAATCTTAAATTAAAGCGCCTTAGTGATTCTTCACCCCCAGATAATTCTTTTTTCTTGAATAATTTTTTCTCAAATAATTCAAATAGTTTTTTTTTCTTTTTAAATTAACTTAGTTGTTACAGATATACTAACTGACTTATCAAAACAGATTAGAAAATTATTTGATTCGGCAAAAAGATATAAAATATTTTTTTTAATCTATCAAATTCTGTTTATATTTGATCTGAGATGGCAACAGTGCATTTTTTAAAATTGTTTTTATTTTTCATTTATTTATTTATTTTTTTTGCATAATGACATCCCTATAACTTTTTTGTTTGGCACAGAATAAGATAAACAGTTTACAGAACCAGCTTGATCTAGAAATGAAATCTCACCAGAAATCAAAGGACACCATTCTTGATATAACTCGACAGTTGAACACTCAGAAACAAGAATTATCAGCAACACAATCTAAACTGGCTTGTGCTGAAACCAAACTTTCAAAATCATGTATGCAATTTTTTTCATTTATGTACTTATTATTTAGATGTGTCTGTATAAACTGAAAATTATAAGTACTTTAGAATATCACTTTATATATATAGAGAGAGAGAGTTTGTACATTTGAAATTCCAAGACTTATTTTCACTTTTAAGCTATTATTTAGCTTGTAAATTAAAAAAAAGATTTTTTTTCCCATGTTCAAATTTCAGTCTTAACTGACTTCATATAATCAAAATTTCATTTTATTTCTCTACTTAAAGGTTGCTATTGGTGACCATTAAGTTCAAAGTCACATTATATCCTAGTATAGAATTTATATTATTGTAAAAATCTAGGGAAATTACTTGATGATTAGCATACGATAATTATTACTCTTGAGAAATTATAATGATTGGTATGAAGTGTAAATGTTACCTTACTATTATGTTAAAAATTGCTTTAAGTTAGAACATCTTAACATGTATGAACTAACAAAAATTTTTCTACAATGAACTATTTATGCTGTATTAGTGGAACATATGTAAAAAAAAAAAAAAAAATTGTATCATTATATTATAGATAACTGAGAATCATTTTGAAAAGGATTACCATTTAAACAATGTTGCTTCAACTTATTTGACTTTTTATCAATTTTCTCTCCAGTTGGTACCATGGAAAAACATAGTAGTGGTACGCCTTCTATACATGCTCCAAATGAAGGTGAATCGTTGGCTGTGAAAGATCTCAAATGTCAGTTGAATGATGCACTTAATGAGATTAAAGGTAACTTGTTCAAATTGTCCTTTGATTAGCAATTTAAAATGTCTTTCTCTTTTTCTTTTAAATATCTGTAAATCATATATCCAAACTAACTATAGGTAGATTTATCGTTAGCGATTTTGTAGTGAAATTCGAAAGGCAGAACCTGCGGACTGCTGCCTCTGATGAGCCAACCGGGTTTGTTTTTCAAAGAGAAAACGAGTGGTATGCTGTATATGCAAGCAGAACAGCCGACATTTACGTGAATCCAGCAACCGTCCCTGGCTGGATAAAAAAAACAGGTGGTGAGCCGGACGAATGAAAGAAATGAAATGTGACAACAAAGCTGTGTGGATTGAATTCCTTTCATACCAACACCAAAAGGAAGGAAGGAAGGAAGGAAGGAAGAAAGAAGCAAGAAGTGATGTGTGAAATGGCTTACCTCAAAGTTCAAAATGAGCATGAATGTGTCTTGCGTTTGGAGTGCCAGAAGTATAGAAAAAAATTGGAAGCTTGAGCGTCTTTAGAAGTGCAATTTGTAGGTCACGCGTCTTGTCTCCGGTGGGATGGGGTTTGTGACATATCCAGATTTCAGTCAGCCAGAACTCTTATAAAAGGAGTAATCTCAGCATTGTTGTGGTTGTTGCATTTGTTGCTTCACAGTAGGACTGAGCGAACCAGTGTATTGATGCGGCAAGTGAGAAAGACAGGATCGGTTGCAAGCAGTTAAACAGTTTCAGATTTCATAATGTAAATTTACTGCCAATAAATTCACTCTGGTAAATCTGTTGCCAGTAAATTCATCATATCAGATTAATTATTCTTATAATATAGCGTTTCCCTTTAGCTTTTGTTAAATTCTAAACAACTATGATTAAATTCTGAATTTATCATAGGATTAATTTACTGGTGATAAATTTACTGGTCACAATGTAAATTGCTTGTCAGTATTGTCATTTGATAATTGCTTTAAAATAATTAGCTACAAGTAATAGATGATGGTTGCACTACTTGGACTATAATGTGAAATAGTTAGAGAAAATCAGTAAAAACTTACATTCATAAGCTCTGAGTGGGCACTGGGTGCCATCTAGATGACTTGCCAAGAGTAATGGCTGATATGGATGGATAGCAAGAGATAGTCAAGGGAATCCATGCTATTGGCACACCTTGATGATGACTTGGGAGTTTCTGTTATCATCTTGATAGCTGCTGCCATCTTTATTAATTAAATTTGTATGTCTGATGTATATTTGGTGCAAACTATGCAATATAATAAAATATGTATTGTATAATTTATAATGCAATTGCTGATAAATAAGCACTATTTTATTATAAACCATAAGCTTGATATTTCAGGGAGCTATTAATGAAAAGGCTTAATATAGCCTTTCATTTATGAAATAATTAGATATCTAATCAAAGATCTCTCTGCCCTGAAGCAAGTTTTTTGTTTTGTTTTGTGTTTAATTTTTCTTTTACTAAGTTTCAAACAATTTCCAGTAGGCTTGTAAATCCAGGATATAGTTCAGATTAAGAGTGTGATAAGGATAACCTGAAACCAAACTATTTTTTTTTTTTTTTTAAAGACATTTTTTCCAATGCCAGTATCATTGGGAACAAGAAAGGTTTTAGTAAACCAATCTGGCTTTGGCCCATTTATCCACAACATTTCTTGTTCCCTAGTGATACCTGTATTGAAAAAATAAGGTCTCAAAAGCCAACCCCTTTTTTTTTTTTTTTTTTTTTTTTTCCCTTTTTTTAAAAAATTTTTTAAAGACCTTATTTTTCTGATGCAGGTATTATTAGGGAATGAGAAAGGTTTTGGTAAATGGGTCTAGCTTTAGCCAATTTACCTAAACTTTTATTGTTCGCCAATGATACCTGAATTGAAAAAATAAGGTCTAATAAAAAATTGGGTTACATTTACTCACTTTTAACTTACATGCATCATGATCACAGATGAGATAAGTTATGCTGATATTATTTGTATTAATTGGATTTGAAATCTTTTAGAAGTAAAATTTCAATACTGAAATGTTACATACACACTAATTATCACTTTTTGATTTTTTTTTTTTTATTCTAGGATTAAAAGATCAATTGGAAAAAAGTCGAAAGCATGTTGATCAGTACAAAGCAATTTCTGAAAGTTTAGAAAACAGCCTAAAGGATCAGAATAAGGTGAGTTGCTTTCCAGTTTTATCATTGAATGTTTCAGGCAATAAAAAACTGTTTTGTGGCATTGATGTCTCTTGACTGAAATGAAGAAGTCTTTTAGGGATAAAATCGGAGATGTATATTACACATTTTACCATGTTGCTTATAAATAACTATACCTCTACCAATTGTTTTTGTATAAAAATTAATTTTCTTATAAACCGAGATACCAAGACTTGATTATTCTTAGTAGAAAATTCTACAAACAAAATTATATTTTATTAGGTATCAGTAATTAGTGTATTGAAACTTTGTAAGTAAAAATATGGATATGTAGCAGTCTAAAATTAAACACACACACACACATATATATATATATATATATATATATATATATATATATATATATATACCGGCTCATTGGCCTAGTGAGTAGAGTAACTTTTTAGGAATGGATTAGCAGGTGTGTACTAATTTGTCAATATTTAGTTATTTTTTGTCATTTTTTTTTTTTATAACGTGCTTTAAAACTGCCGAAGTGGTCATTGTCAAATATCTGCCTACTTATGTGAAACTGAATTACTTGAAATAGAACTGTTTTGACAATGAAACTGTACTTATGCTAAACTGAATAGTTTGAATTAGAACTGTTTGACTAAACTGAATAGCTTGAAATAGAAATGTTTTTGACAAATTGTGTACTTATGCTAAACTGAATTGTTTGAAATAGAACTGTTTATTTGTATAAAAATGGATTAGGTATTAAATAACCTAAAAAGGTTGATATGCTATAAAACCCAAACAGACTAAATACTTGCTCCCAGAGGCAACATATTTTTGCTTGTTCATATGCTTATAAATGTTTGATATTATGAACTACAGTAGTTATTTATTTCTTTTTCCAGGCTAGTCAACACTTCAGTGAAAACACTGAGAAGAAACTCGAAACTCTCAAAGAAGGTGTGAATTTTTCTTGTATCTTATGGCATTTTATAGCATTTGATTTAAAAAAAAAAAAAACAAAGCTTTTAAAGTATGCTCTGAATATCTTTTGCTTGTAGAAAATGAAACCAAGACAAAGAAGATTGAAATGTTAGAGAAGGAAAAAGAAGAACTATCAGAAGATAATACAAGATTAGCTGAGGAGAAGCATCGAATGGTAAGTAATATTTAGATTTAACATAAGTAATTTAAGTAAAAACAATTCAGTCATCATAATAGAATTACCCTAATTTTTCTGAAGGAAGAAAAAAAAATAGTGATTTACTGGATTTATAATAAAAATACCATAGTTGTTACTTATAAATTTTTTATGCTAAATATATCAACTATTAGGGAACAGGTAGTAATTACTTTGTTCAGCAAGGAACGTAATCAACAAATACTCATTTTTGAAATGAAACAAGCTACCGTTTTTGGATATTAAAAAGATATCTCTAAAATTCAGAAGGGATTTTTATTATATTAGGTTGTTTGGAAAATGAAGTCTAATTTTACATTTGAATGTATAATTGGCTATTTTTTTTTAATAACACACACTCACATGTATATAATGTTTATGTGTAAAATTCTAAAGGTATTTTAATTTCTGGAAATTAGGTGAAGTTTCTTTGGCATTTGGAAACAAAGTATATTTTTGTAAATAGTATTTTCTTATCCTATGAAAATATTGATTAAAATTTTTCATATCATAATTTCTTGGAGTAAACAATATTTTTGTTTCTTTTTTGTAGATTACAGATTTACGGAAGCAGTTGTCTAATCTTCAGAATGAACTTCATGAAGCCATCCAAAGCCGAAAGACTGCCATTGCCAATGAGCAATCTGCTCGTGAAAGTTGTCAGTCTCAAGCTAAACTTGCTGCTGAAGTATGTTTATTCTTTATTGAAAATAGTCTTTAATTAGTGAAATGGGGCAACTGAGTTTATCTATTTAGAAGTACATTAGACTCCTGTTATTGCTCCTTTGGAGACTTGAGAGTACTGTTATAATGAATTGTCTATTTTAACTGGTAGATTTTATATAAAGTATATTAATGTTTTCAAGTTATTCATCGATAGAACTTTTCTTGTGAATTTTAAGATTTCTGTATTACTTTCAGCTGCATTATTTAATGGTATACTGATTTTAGTTTTTAAACTAATCTATTGAAATTTTCATGGACTAATTTTTGTAGTCTAGTGCACAAGCCTTAGATTTTTGTACTTTCAGCATATTTTGTTATTTAGTAAACTCAGCTTAGTCTGACATACAGGACTTGTGTTACTTAAAGGATCTGCTGTTAGTGATTGCCTAATCACTAAGCATGTTCATCACTACTTTGTGGTCTAGCAGAAACTGGTGCAATGTAACTTTACTGTTAAGCCACTAAACTGGTGATGAGGCTCAAGTTCGTTGCCATTACTCCCAGGTCAATTCTGACCTAGAGTGGTTGTATCTGTTAAGGTCCAAGTTTATGGGTGAAATAAATCTGTTGAAAAATTATTAGTATTCAATAGGACAGTGGAGCAAAAAAATACCTCTTAAACAATTATATAAAAATGTAAATCTGAACATACAATGAATGCAAGTATCTAATTCCTAGGCATAGAATAACTCTAGACAGGTTGATATGCCATTAAAATCATTGACTGTAAATCAAGTCAATCATATACTGTTGTTGGAAACTAATCTCCAACAATAGTCTTTCAAAATTATAAGATAAATGTACTGTTAGTCTCATTATATGAGGATCATTAAAAAAAAGTTCTGTCTCACTCAGAAAGAAGAGCATAGCTGAATATTTTTGTTGTAGCAATACACTACCACTTTTTGTAAAACGAGAAAAGCCCAAATTAGTTTTTATATTTTTATAAGTGGTAGTGTGTTGTTGCTACAAAAAGTGGTCAGCTATGCTTTTTTTCTTAGAACTTTTTGGACGACTCAGATAGTGACATTAGATCATATTTGAATTGTTAGGTAATTTTTGTTCCTATTTTGTCATTTAAATTCATTTGTTTTTACATAATTACATTGTAGCATAAGAATTTAATGTTAATTTATCTTGAAAGTTAATGATTTATTGTTTTTAAAAGAAAAAAAATTTAGGCCGTACCCAAGTTCTTGAGCATCTAATACTATGGTCCCCAACCTTTCTGCCTTAGGGCTACAAACTTTAGAAGGGTTTGTGGCCATGATCTTTAAAGGAGAGGAAAAAAAACCCAGCTAAATTTCTGAAGTAACTATCAAAATTTATTAATGAGATATATAAATTTAGCATTTACAAAAAGATGTAATATCAGGGTTAAATTAAGATGTTGACAGAAGGAGCACATCAGACAATTATTAATTTAACAATTGAACACGGCATACTCTTGGCACACTTTATTTTTGAAAAAAAAACTATTCACAGCGGCATATAATGCCGAACATCCTCACTACTTGTTGGGTGTGGGTGATAAGTTTAGGGAATCACTCACATGGAAACGAGTGTTGTGTGTGTGTTTTTTAATTTTTTATAGAAATTGAGGATGTGGCAAGCAAGAAACTTGCAATTGAAATCTTCTGAATGAACTCTGAAGATCAATTAGTTCCTAGCCCAGTTGACTGGGGCTGTAGAATACGCTGACTGCATCTCTGCAGAGAGGTAAGAATCCCCCAGCAAGTGTTCTGGATATGACACTAAACCATCTAATGGTCAGGCTCTAGCCCTGGAGCTCTGGGGAATGTAGAGTACCCCTTTATTAACCTTACTCCTGTGTCGATTCTGAGCTGGAGTAGTAGTACCTGTTAGGGTCCCATGTATGGGTCAGATTGCATTTTTTGACTATTTGAGTCTGTGCAAAGAAATGACTGATCTTAGATTAAATTGGTGTTTACATAGCAATGCTTGAAACCATTTAACTGTGAGCAAATAAATCTATTAGTGTTAGAAAGCAATATTTGAAGCCATTTCAGTGTGCAAGCAAATAATTCGTGTTAGATAGTAATAGAATTATTCGTATTAAATTGCAATATTTGAAACAATTTAACTGCACAAACAATGCCAATACTTAGCTTTGAGCAAAATCATGCAAAAATAAAATTATCTACTAACTATTGATTTATGAATCATATATATATATACACACACACATACTAGGAGAGTATAAATTAAGTCTAAGAATAGACTTGAAAGGTACAATCCATACTGAATATGTAATGTCAATATATTATAATAGTGCTCAATGCTTGTCTATTAATATATAAAAAAAACTTACCTGCAGAGGAAATTATATTATTAATATCAAGTAAAACTCAACAGATTTAATCCATTATAAATTTTTCAACAACACTTTTTATGAAATTGTATCTTCAGATGGTAAACAATTTTTATGGAGTTTAATTTGATATCAGTCATTTAACTGTGTGCAAGCAAATGACTTATGTTTAATTTGATTGTTAGTGTTTCTTAGCACTACTTCAAACTTGTATGCAAACAAATGATTAGGTTGAATTATCAGTGTTAGAAGTACTTGAAACCATTTAACTGTGTACAAACAAATGAGCTCTGGATTGTTTAAAATCTTACTTACAAACTATTTCTTGACAAATCGTATATATATATATATATATATATATATATATATATATATATATATATTGTGACGGTTACTGTATCTTTGTTCCGAGGTTACATTATCCTGGAATGTCGGGAAGAATCTCCGACAACAGTACCGTACCACCCAAGCTCTAAATATTCTCTGTAACTAGTTATATTTTATTGATAGCTTTGAAAGCCCATATAACTAGCTAAGTATAAAGCTGGCGTATAGGTTTAATTTTTCGAGATGCGGACGAATAAGGATGTGTCAAGGGTCAAGAGGGTGACGTGATATAAATGAACACGTGAAGAGTTCCGAACTGGACAAACAATATGACGCGTAGTTGTTTTTCTTCTTTTCTTTATATATGTATCTTTCTTACATATTTTATTTTAAAGAAAGTACAATTATAACAACAGAAAAACAAAAAGCAAAACAAATACAAAAAAAAATACGGAAATGTGGAGGACAAGTCGCTTCCAATAGTGTTTGACTATGTCCTTCCAATAAGACAAAGTTCTCTTTTTTTTTTTTTTTTTTTTTTTTTTTCCAACTCGTCTTAAACTCACACCCGTATCTTCTTGTCCCCTTTACAATTAAAGGGAGGGAACCTCCTCGTTCTTCCCCCATATTTGTTTTCTTATTTTCTCTTTCTTTCCCTTCTTTTAGCGAAGAACAAAAGTCTCTCCTCTTCATCTTTTTAAAGTGGATATACAATTTTAAATAAATGTTTTCCGCCGAAACTGGCTGCTAATGAACAACTTCAAAAATATTTCTTTGGATATTCTTGATACGGACCTTTATTTAGGTTACGTATATCATTTGTAATAAAATTTTTGACCAACCTTTTTCCTTTCCTCTCTTTTGTTATTTTTTTCTTATATTCGTTAATTTCTTATTAACGAGACGCAAGGCACCATTTTTTTCTTTTACGTTGAGCCTCAGTTTCTTGCCCAACGGAGTTGACGGCTTCTATTAGGCCATTCTGTCACTAGAATTTCACCTTTCACCGGACCACGTGAAAAGGCGACCTTTCTCTTCCTTGGCGAAGCTCGGAACTGACTTTTTGGCTTTCGTTTTTTTTGGCGGTAAAACGTCCTCCCTGCCTCGACCAATCGTATGTCTTTTCCCTATCTGGGTCAAGACCTTTGCCCCTTGTCAGTTGGTCCTTCAATGTTGCCAGGGCTCGAAAACCCGCCAATCGCCTGCCTTACTTCCGGTCCTCATAGTAGTCCTTAGTTTCCTACATTTTAACCTTACCGTGGCTGCTGGGCCGTCACAATATATATATATATATATATATATATATATATATATATATATATATACATATACACACACACGAAAAAAACTGAATTTGGCATACCATGAAACACAACTAACTAATCTTAATGAGTTCCATCTGCAATTGTAATGGTACTTCTTCAGTCAACATCAAAAGATGAAGAGAAAATTTTAAAATTGGAATAAAAGGCTGAATAGAAGGATCTCGAGGGCCATGTTAAGGACTCCTTGATCTAATATATCAAACAATAATAATCCTGACAAGATTTTGGTTATATTTTATTTTTTCTCTTACGTTTGTTTTTTAATATTAAATAAACATTTTTTTTCTTCAGGCACAGGACAAGTATCAACGAGAGTTAATGTTGCATGCTGCTGATATGGAAGCAATGTCTACATTGAAAAAAGAAGTAAGTCTTTTGAAAATTGCCTGAAGAAACTTTGGTGTATGAATCAACCAATTTTAATATGAATTGATCAAACATAAACTATGATTAAAATGTATTGGTATCTGTTGAATTTTAATCTAAAGTAAATTGAAGTTGGATTTGAATGTACTACAGTTCTAATATTTTTGTTTAATAGGCCATTGAGCATTCACAAAAATTAGAAGCGGCTAAAGAAGAGGCAAAACAGGCCACTGCAACTCTAACAGAAGCTAAGGTAAATAATCCATTTTTTTTGTTTTAAGCTTTTTAAGTTGGTCAATATAAAAACTTAGATATTTCTGAATATTCAAATTTTTCTTTTTATTTATTTTTCTTTTTTAAGAGATTATATTTTAACTATTTTAAATTGAAAAATTATTTTTATACCTAGTCTGTGATATCTTTCTAAGATATTTCTTGGATGAACAAGTTAAATGCTTAGGCACATAATCAAGAACATGGGCAGTTAACAAAGATGACTGGCCTGAGATCTTTTGTGTCTCACATAGAATATTGTAGACTTTTTGGGAAGTATAGATAGGGTAAATTTTCTATTAAATTTCTTTCATGCATATTTGTGAGATTTATATCCACTATATCTGAAGAACATTCATTCTTGGAAAACAATATTGTTCATAAAGCACAAAGGAATGTGTGCTTGAATGATGCTAGAGTAGTATGATATAATCATTTCAACTACTAAATACTATTGTTTTTGAGAACAATATTGTTATTTGACTAATCTTGGAGTAGAAAATATGCGTGTCCATAGATTCTACTCTTTTATCCTAAAGGTTATACTCTTTATGAAACAGTTTGTACATTTCTAACTTAATAATAAATTTGTAAATAAAATGTAAGTTTTGCTCACTTGTTTGTTTCCTTCTGGTGGATGGAATAAGTGGTTATGTCATCAAATTCTTTAAAATGACAAAGGATGGTTTTCAGTTGAATTGCCTTTTATTGTGATTTAAAAAAAAAAAATCATTAATTCTAAACATCTTTAGATTAATCTATTTGAGTAATTTTCTGATATTTTTATAGAATAATTTTTGTTAGTATTTGCCACATGTTCTGTTTTTAATTTTATATTTATTTTTTGGGATTAAAAACGTTTTTGCTTTTGTTTTTAAGAATTCTTGGGCAGAACAGGAACGAATCTTGAAAACTGAAAGCAGTCAAATTGAAAACAGAAGTGCAGACCTTACCCGACAAAATGCAATTCTCCATGAACAACTTGGCCAGGTAACCCCTTTTTTTAAACTTGTGAGAATTCTATGGTGGTTTACATCAATAATTTTGATTTTTAGACTTGGATTTCAATGAAATCAATTCAAATTCTGGTTAATCACTTAGGACTGGATAATTTTGTGTGATGTCATATTTGCTAAATATGTATTGTATTTGATCACTCTTTTCATTTCCTTCTTCACCATTTACAAATTGGTTTGAATCACTCCTTTTTTTTTTGCCAGAGTAAGAAGGCCCAGATTAAAGAATTTTCTTATCAGTTGCTCTAGGAACAAAGGAAATTTTCATGAAATATCTTGTCAACCACTTTCAAATAGTTAATATTTATTTCCATTATTGCAGATAAATCTATATGTAATATTTGTCTTATGCAAATCTGAAATTTATTTTTCTTTATTTTAGCTCTCCAAACAGGTTGCTTATATCCAGAAATCAGCTGAATCCTCAGACGTCCTAAATACCTCAATAGAAGAAAAGGAG
Source organism: Sepioteuthis lessoniana (assembly GCA_963585895.1). NCBI lineage: Eukaryota > Metazoa > Mollusca > Cephalopoda > Myopsida > Loliginidae > Sepioteuthis > Sepioteuthis lessoniana. The sequence goes on along the minus strand of OY757907.1, from coordinate 39,158,152 downwards.
AAATCTTCAGAACAACTTTTGGAAGTCATTCGGTAAGTGTGGTCTTTGTTGATTTTTTTTTTTTTTTTTTTTTTTTTTTTGTGGGTTGGTTTTGAGTTTTTTATTGCATGATTTTGACCAAAAACATTCTATTACTATATTTGATAAATTCAATTGTTTTATTTTTGATTACAGGACATATTTACATGAAAATTACATTAGAACAAATTTTATTTTATTTTATTTATCTTACCCTTTGAGTTTGTTACAGTGGTATACTAGTAGTACTTTTACCCACCTCCATCACTCTCCCACTGGTTTAGTGGTACAGTGATCGTGCTTTAATAGCAGAGGGTAAATTTAGGCTCAGGAGCTCGGGGGTCAGCAAATTTTTATTGGTACGACTAAATGATAATTTCAACTTGGAATCTATAGTAACAATTAGTAAGACCTTGTTTTTCTAGCCTTTATAGATGGCCAAATAGTTTGATGCAGAGCTACCAAATTTAATATTACATACTTTTTGGATCCAAGGCAAACTTTTAACATTAAAAAATGTTGCTTATGGGGAGAGTATTGCTCACTATAATTGGTAGCAAGAGGTAGTAGAATTGAAATTTTTAAACTTAAAAAGAAAATGAATGAATTATTTATTTTACTAAAATAGATATTCACATTAAACATTACAAATTATCTTTTATTGGTAATTCTTTGCTCTGGAAAGGTGAAATAATTTCATATGATGAGGTAGAACTGGTGTTCCAAACCAAAATGATTAAATACCTGATCCTCTGAAGTGTTACTCACTGTTCAGTGTAAATTTTTAACCTACAGCAATGATTGTAAAATAACCTATGTGACCGATGTATATTCATGTGTTGGGTGAAATGAAATAAATCAGCTCAGCTTCAGAGTTCATTCACCCCAGAAATACCTACACTTTTTGTCTAAAAGGGTAACGGCTGGGTTTATTGTCTGGTACCTGAGGCACCCTAAAAGAGCTATTTTTGGCACTACCTTCAATGGTGCATTTGTATTCATGAGAGTTTTTGCTTAAAGTTTGGCTTTATGTTGTATACTACCCCTTGTGGAGGGCTTGGTAAATAAACTCACCTGGCATAACTGGACACCTTGACTAGTTATCTAATGTTTGTGTTTAACTAATTAATATATTGACAATCCCGTTTTTTTTTCTTTCAAAGAATAACTTTCTGCTTAAATTGAGTAAGAAGTTTATTGAACAATTTATTTTAAAATAAAAATATCTTAATTGTATTTCTTTGGTGTTGACATTTGTGAAAACATGTATGATACAAAGATTTCTTATTATAATGGAGATTATGTATCTGTCTATGATTGAAACTGTCAACTCCTATGTCACAAATCCCTTAGTTATTTATGTTACTTTCCCCATGATTTTGTTTTTATTAAAATCTTATAAAATTGTTTTATATTATTAATAATGTTAGCCTTATCTACATACTAATAACATGCTATTGTATTTATATATACAACCAAATAGCAGTTTACAGTGTGAACTAGAAGACTAATTTGCATATTGATTTTAAAAATGAATATTAGCTAGGTTTTATTGATTTCTAATTGTTAGTCTTTATTTTAATAAGTATGAGGAAAAATCCTGTTGATGAACCTTAAAAAGAAATCTAAGAAAAAAAAAAGAAACTAATTTTCTTTGAAAAATTAACTAGCAATGTTTTTTGCTTTTCTCAATTTTTAAAAAAATATTTATACACAAAAAAGAATGTCATTAAAATAAATAACTGAAACTGTTTTGTTAGTCTTTTTGATTTAATATACTCATACATTAAAACTTCAAAACTTGCAATTGGAGGATGCATATTTTTGTTTGTAATTCTAATGTTTAAATATTTTTATGTGCAGAGATTTTATAATTTCTCTTGCAGATTTTTGCGTAAAGAGAAAGAAATTTCAGTGACTCGTGTAGAAGTGTCTGAAGCAGAAACACTCAGAATGAAACAGAGATTGCAAAATCTTCAGAAGCAGTATGAAGAAACTTGTAAAAATCTTTCTGAAGAGAGGGAGAGATCTCAGGTGAAAACAAATCATAGTTTTTCTGTTTTCTTTGAATTAGAGGATTAGTATTATTTATGGATGCATTGGCTTTATAAAAATGAAGCAAGAGGAAACAGTTTTTCAAGTTTTGATTATTCCATTAAATCCTGAATGATTTTCAATAACAATAAATAGATTGAATGTGTAAAAATTAATTGGTTATCCTTTTAATAATGTTATATTATAGAACAATGAAATGTATTGATGTTATTTGCAAAGAAGGATCATTTATTCTAATGATAAACTTTAAAGGTTATAAATAATGGGAATGAAAAATAAGCATTTACATTTTTGTATGAGAACTTAAGTCTCAAGTAGAAACTGTATGTATTGTTCTTTTAAGCATCTGTAACTTATTGAAATGAGAACAGTTATCCTGATCTGTTAGCATAGCTTAGAATATACTGATTGCCTTTCTTGCAGAGGGGGTAAGAACTCTCTTCTTTCAAAAAGGGATGTCCTGGGTTTGACACTAAACTGCATCTGATGATGAGGCTCTAGCTGTGTTAGTGTGGAACATCCCTTCATTGCTATTACTCCAAGGTTTACTAAACTGGAATGGTAGTACTTGTTAGTCGCATCTATGGGTCAAATAGGTCTGTTTGAAAATTATTCCTATTTCATAGGATGATGTGCCCCAAAAAAAACCTTAAACAATTACACAAAAAATGTAAATATAAACATACAACGAATGCAATTCCCTAACCTCTGGGCACAAAATAACCCAAGACAAGTTGACATGCTGTTAAAAATCAATCAATCAAGTCAACTATTAAAAAATGCCAATCAAAGTAGTGAAGATGGTGGGTAAACATGTTTTAATGTTCCTAATTTGAAAAGTTTTTAGAAAATTAAAAAAACAAAACATTTTACACATTGTAATGTTCAGTAAAGATCGTGTTAATTACAAATTTGATTTACTTTCACATTAAAAGATTTTATGACTATGTCCTCTTTATGCAGGAATTACTTTTAATTACTGTGTGTGTGTATCTAGATTGATTAATTTTACAAAATAGTCAAAGGAAATTTTCAAACTTTTTGTATTTATAGGTAAATGTACATACTGCATCTCAACATGCAGAATTGATGCGAAAAGTTGAAAATTTGAATGTCCTTTCTGAAAGCAATGCTATGCTTAGACAAGAAAAAGAAAAACTCAATGGAGTAGTTAAGGAACTAACAACCAAGGTGAGTTTTAATATTCTTCTTGTATTGATTCCTTCTGTTATCTTAAAATTTCTCTAAAAGTTTATTTGATTGAAAAATAGTAAATATTGTAAATATTAACAACCATTTATTAATTTTTATTCATATTTCTTTTATCTTAATTTTAGTCACTTTTCATTGAAACGACTCGGGAAATAATTAATGATATATAACTACTACTTATACAACTAGTGTTGCACTTTTTGGTGTATTGGTCAACAAGTTAGTCTCAAAAACTAGTGACTAGATAATGACTTTGATCCTCATTGGGTACCGATACCTGCAACCTTGTGCCAAATCTAAGTTATACTTTGTTTTTAAAAAAATTTTAGTGTTGTGTAATGGTTATTGAGGTCGGCTAGTTAGTTTGATTCTCGCTGTTTGCTCTATATTTCCGGCCTTGTGCCATACTATGCTGACCTTGGTGAATGACTAATACTACTAGTTTATGTTAAACAAAAACAAAGTAACATTAAATATAGTAATGAGCAGTTAAGGTGGGAGATGAAGAGTAAGTTTATATGATTAGAATGGGTCTGCTAAGTATAAAGCTTTTGTGTCCTAGGTATTGCACTAAACTGCATTTGATGGTGAGGCTCCTGTTCTAGAGATCTAGAGAGTATACTCCTTTATTGCTATTACTTCCAGGTCCACTGGAGTGGTAGTACCTGTTAGGGTCTCATTATAGGTCAAATAGATGTTTAAAAATTATTCCTATTTCATAGGACCATATGCAAAAAACAAAACAAAAAAAAAAACTCTAAGTTTTCTAAATGGAAATATTCAACAAATTCAATTCCCTAACTTTTCAGCATAAAATAACTTTGAGATGAAATGCTGTTAAAATCAATCACTCAATCATATAAAGCACTTGTTGTGGTAGAACAGCTGTTATAAAAAAAAAAATAAAGCAGCAGAAGTAATAAGTTAAAAGCTCTTTTTATTTCTAATTTACATTGTTTAGTAATGACTCTTGATTAATGTTTGGAATATCTGCAATGAAAAGAAACTTGGACTAAGATAAAAGAAATACAAGTGAAAAATTGATAATAGTTGACAATGCTCTAAGGAAAAAAAATGATTCAGGATAGAAATATTACTGTAGATATTCCTCTAAAAAAAAAAATCAAGGGTTTACTTATACATATTCATCTAAAATTATTATTCCTGGCTTAGTGTAAAATAGAATATCCTTTTGTCTTTCCTGGACATTGTCAAAAAAGCTATTACCTTTTTTAATATATTTGTCAGTAAAGAGAAAGATGAGGAGTGATGCTATTACTCCAGATTAAAAGAGCAGTAAAGGTAACCTGGAGCTAAACAGCCCAGTCAGCTGGGGCTGTAGAATACACAAACTGCATCTCTACAGATGTATAAAACCCTCTACCCCAACAAATGTCCTGGATATGACATTAAATCATCTGATGGTGAGGCTCCAGCCTTGGAGATTTGGGGAATGTGAAGTACCCACTTCATTGCCATTGCTCCCAATTCCACTCTGACTTGGTGTGGTAGTCCCTGATAGGGTCCTATCTATGGGTCAACGAGAACTGTTTGACATTTAAACTGGGTGCAAACAAATGACTCGTGTTGAATTGTTAGAAATAGAACTGTTTAACCATTTAACTGTGTGTAAACAAATGACTGATGTTTAATTGAATTGTTAGTGATACAAAGCAATACTTGGAACCATTAACTGTGTGCAAGTGAATGAATTGTGTTGAAATAAAATAATTAGTGTTAAATAGCAAAACTTGTAACCACTTCATTGTCTGCCAACAAAATTAAGAGTGTATAGAATTATTAGTGTGAGATAGCAATAATTGAAACCATTAAACTGTAGAAACAAAAGCAATATTAGTGTGCAATCAAATTAGTTCTCATTTAAAAATGAAATCACCTATAAACTATTCACTTACAAATCATATGTATATCCATTTAACTGTGTGCAAACAAACGACTGATGTTAAATTGTTAATGTTGCATAGCAATACTTGAAACCATTTAACTGTGTGCAAACAAATGATTAATAGTAAATAGAATAATTCGTGTTAGATAGAAATATTTGAAACCATTTTACCTTGTGTTTAAAGAAAAAAAAAAAAAAAAAAAAAAAAAAAAAAAAAGCTCAGGCTTATTTAAAAATGTTATCAACAAAAAGAAAACCCAAACCAAACTATTCTATTTGCTTACAAATCATGTATACTTATATTTATATAAACAGGATTTGTTGTTAAATAACCTACCAAGATTTATATGCCATAAAACCTGACAAACCAAAACATCTGAAGTTGAACTTATTTAGACCTTATTTTTCCAATACAGGTATTATCGAGGAACAAGAAAAGCTTTGGTCTGTTTACCAAAACTTTTCTTGTTCCTATTGATACCAGCATCAGAAAATGATAGGCTGGGAAATAAATTACCTACTTTGAAGTTGTATTTCTTATCAAAAATTTTTAAAGCTTTTGATAGTTTAAATGGCCTATGACTGAATATGGCTACATTTCTATTCAGGTAAAAAAGCTGGAAGATGATATACAACCTTTACAAGCAAACATTCGTGAGTTGAACAACCAGAAAGATACCTTAATGATTGAGAAAAATAATTTGTCTGGAGAAGTGGAAAGATGGAAAGCACGAACAAGTCGTCTGATTGAACAATGCAACAAGTCTGATCCTGAAGAACATAGACGCATTGTGTGAGTAAATTGTCTCTTGTCGTTCTTGATAAATTTGTATTGTATATGTTTTGTAACTAGCATCACAAATTGAAGAAAAATTTTTTAATATTTTTCACTTGGTTTGTACATATAAGATGAACAATAATGAATATTTAAAAAAATTTTAGCTTAAGTTTAGGATAATTTTAATCTTGATGCAGAAAAAAAAAAATCCTATTCTGTTCTGCTTTGCAAATTTGTTAGTGATAAGTGAATAGGTATTATTTATACTGCTTCCATCTTTTTGTCAGCAAAATACATTTACAAAAAAAAAATTAAAAAAAGAATCAATGATGCCAAAAGGTTATGATGTTTAAATAAAACCCTCTTCATTTTATTGAAGATTGCTATCAAATATCTAAAATTTGGATGTGATTGTGCTGGTGACATTGATATATCAATAGTTTTGAAGATCTGAAAAAGCTAATTTGTTTTTCTTGTACCATAAAAATTGTTATAATTGTCCTTTTTAATAAATTTTACCTTTTTGTAAAATATAATTATTTTGGATAATGATATCCTTGTTAAAAATAAAACAAAAACAAAGGTCTTCTTGATCCACAAAACATGTCCTCATTCATGCTCTGATGATTTCAGAACCAAACTTTTCTATTCTATTTATTTCTATTCACCCAGGCAAGAAAGAGAAGATTTCAAGAAACAGGTTTCAAACCTCAATGAAGAAAACCACAAGAAAAAGTAAGTTCAAGAAAAACATTTTTCTTTTTGTATTTGATTAGCAATAACTCTTGAAAGGTACAAGTTATAGTAGTTTGATAGGTTTCATTTTGTTTTAATTCATGTTTGATAAACTTAAATGTTTAACTCTTTGAGCCCATTACACTAGTATACTGGTAATACTTTTATTTTTTTCCACACTGTAGCACTGGTTTACCAGTGTGGAGATAATGCTTAAACAGTAGAGAGTAAATTTAAGCTCAAAGGGGTTAAAAAATTTTTCTTTCTTGAAAAATTGTTTACACTTCCTTAATTTATTTGTCATAGTTATAATTATCTAATACAATGTTTAAATAGGGTCTGTACCCTTCTCTCTTGGGGGACATTAGGAGTTTAGAGGAGGAGGTGGTGACTAAAATTATTTCATGGGGGCATCTAAGTTAAATTTAGACAATCTTCTCTCATTAGATTATAATGAAAATGAACCTCTTATAACTGAACATATTTATACAAGATTTCGGAAAAATGTAGCTGTGACCATTATCTTTCAAACAAGAAAATTAGAGTTGATCTATTCACAAACAATTAGACTACAAGAGTGTTTCCTAATGGATTCTTTACTGTCCTAGGAAGCAATTTTAGGGGTTGGAGGGGTAGAGGCATTCAAGTGACTTTGGTAGGCATTCTCAAAAAAAAGTTGAAAGACATTGATCTGAAGCTTGTTTTTTTTGTTTGTTTGAAAACAAAATTAGGTTTCCTTTTTAAATATATGTCGGAATATTGTCCTTAGTGCCGATTTGCTATATATAGGTCCCTTATTCAAAAAATTTAATCTCATAAGTAAATTATGGTAAATGATGACAGCATCTATGGGTGGTCTTAGAAGTAACTATATATTTGGGTAACTGTGTTGTGTGTATGAGAATAAACAAAATAGTTTTTATCATGTATCAATATACATTGATATTTAGTGAGATTTTACCAGCTCTTGAAAGTAGCTACCAGATAAGATACACAGCACTAATCCATTCCATTTTTTTTTTTACGTTCAGCAATTTTATATTTTAAAATGATTGCTGGTATTCTATTTTTATATTTTTCTGGCAGCTAGCTCTACATAAAGATTCACTCTCATTCATAAACCCAAATTTGTAAAATTTCATGTCTATCCATTGGTTCACACAATTTTTTTACACAACATGAGTGTTCATGTCATTGTTAAAAATAATATATCTTGCTCGCGTTTCTGTTTAGGTGTTATAATGATCCAATATTTTGTTTTGTTTAGTGTTACTTATTTAGTTGATTATCTTGTATGTTAACCAAGGAATTATTTTTGTGTGTGTTTTTTATTTATTTATTTATATTTATTTAAATCATCTCTTAAAGTCAGTTAATATAATTAAGTAACTTTTGGTTTTTAAGAAAAGAACAATTTAGAGTGAAACTTTAATCTTTCTCTTTGATCTTTTAATATTTATAGTTTTTAAACTCTGAATTTATTAGGAAATTACTTCTTAAAAAATCAATGAACATTATAAACCAATGTTTCCTAACCTTTTCCTTTTGTGGCATGTTGAGATTTTGAAATTCCATCCTGCACCCCGAGGTTAAGCGCATAAGACAAAAAAAAACTTGAATTTTTAGGTCAAATTATGAGTTACTGAGCTGCTCTTATTTAATTAATTATACACACAAAACACAATTACTTTACTATACCACAAATCACATGGTGACAAAGTAATGAATAATAAAACAACACAATTGTAGTAATTTACTAAGCACCCAATGAGAACTAAACTCTTTATGAATGTTTGCGAGTCACCAGACACACTCCAAACAACACAATTGTAGTTAAGAAATTGAAACAAATGGAAAGCTATGAAACTGTTGAATGATGGGAAGTAAAAATGAAAAAGTTATTTTTCTGGACATTTCCTCACATCCCAAGAACTGAATCTTGCATTCTTAAAATAATAAAAAACAAAAAACAAACTGTGTCATATAATTTTGAAGTTATGATACTGACATGCAAGTTTTAATTTTTTGATATTTGTTGATATTTCAACAAAACAAGTGAACATTTGCTGCTTGGTAATTTGTTCAAATCCAAATAATTGTAATATTTAATTTTTTTTATTAATTTTTTTTTTAACAGAGTGGAACTTTCCAGGATCAATATTGCTCATGCAAATACCACGTATGTAAAATTCATTTAAAAAAATTTTTTTTTATTGACTTGAAGATGAAATTTAATCTTAAAATATGAGTGAAAATTTTGAAATAATTTGTTAAAATTTGATTTTTATTTAAAATTTTTCAGGAGAGAAATAAATAACATAAAAGGAGAAATGAGCAAAAAAGAGTAAGTAGTTTTAAGTTTGTTTTATCTCTTTATTTCAAATGGGTTGGTAGTTTTCATTTATTTTAATGATCTGCAGTTGTGCTTGGTACAATAGCCATGTTCAAATGTAACCATATATGGATCAGTTTAAAAAGATTAATTTTTCGTATATGAATTAAGATTTACTTTTTTATTCTTGATAAAATTATTCTTACAGAACTATTGACTGAAGCTGGTAAAATCTCAAACTTGATGATTTCATAATTAAACGCTTACTTTCTCTATCTCCTTTTTTTTTTTTTTCTTAGTTCTGAGCTTGCTTCTTTGCGCACCCAATTAGAAGAACTAAATAAAGACATGGAGATTAAAAACAAAGATGTGGAAGAGAAAGCCAAAACTATTTCACAGGTAATCATTGTTTTAACTTAGAATAAAAAAGAATTGTTTTACTTTGTGAGATTAGCTCTGCTTATGGTGGTATTAAGTAATTTTTAAAATCCTTTTGGGTTTTTTTTTTTTTTTTTGTTTTTCCAAATTGAAAATTTTGACGACATAATTTTTCTTTTTTATTAAAATTTGTCTTCTATATAATTTTGAAAGTGCTATTAAGTGTCAGATTTAAAATTATAGTAAAAACAACAGAATTAACAATGTATTGTAGAGGAAGAGTGGTTGTTAGTTGAATGTTTCCTCATACAGAATAAATGCAAGAACAATTCATGATGGATTAACAATGTATTTTATTGCCTGAGAAAACTCAATAGAATGAATACAAGAAGGATATTAGATACAGAGTACATAAAAGAATATCCTTTGCACATGTAAGAGACGTTTTCAGTAAAAAAAACTTACATATAAGTGTATTGTTCTATGGTGTCATGTTAGATATGACATGAGGTTTGAGAGCCAAAAGGCTCTGTCTTATGGGACTAGAATCAGGTCTCTTGTCAAGAGGTAATTCCAAATGGATCTCTAACAATTTTCCCCAGAGAAAATTCAGTTGACTGTATCACCTTGAGAATGTTCATGTTTCAATCACTGATGAATGTCAAAAAATGTCTGAATTTGCTGTACTGATTCATGTAACTGTAGAGGTTACTTTCAAATGAAAATGTAGTCAAAAGGCTGTATATAACATATTAAATTCTTGACATGGTCAATTGCAATTTTGGATGTGAAAAATTGAAGAGAAATGACACTTGGTCCTGAATAGTGAGTGATTATCATGCTTTAACACGTGAAACCAAGATGATGGGTGGCTGCTATATTACATATTGTGAAGTAGGATATTCCATTAACAAAAATGTTTGAAGATCAATTTGGAATCCAAATGAAGCATTTTAATTAGTTTAGTTAAAAGAAGTCAGAACAAGTTGGAATTAGTTGATGCAGAGTAAGGTTTTCAGTCTACACACCTGCTTTTGTAGATATATTTGATACCTGGTAGATAAGGGGTTAATATACTTGCCATTGAGTTATAGCTGTGAGTGGGATTTATGCGAGGATGTATCTTTTTTTTTTTTTTTTTTTTTTTTTAAATATTTAAATTGAATTTTAACCATGTCTCTTCATCAAATCTACAGTTGAAGAAGATTGGTCGCAAATATAAAGACCAGGCAGAAGACACTGCAAAACAATTGAGTGAACTGAGAGACAACCAACAAATTCAGCCTACTACTGAAGGTGGCAATCAACAAGCAATGGCTGAAGCAAATGAAATGTTGGAAACTGTCAAAAAGAAGGCAGAAGAATCTGAGAAAAAGTTACAGGAAGAACAACAGTTAAGAATCATATTAGAACAAGTAAGTTTGATTACTTTTTTTTTTTTTCCCACCAAGCTAAAATTGACCCAAGGTCATTTCAATGGGAGGGGGATGCCATGTAGGTAGCAGTCTTCCATAGTGGTGGGTTTACGAATGAATTAGATTCTTTTGGCATTCCCCTTGAGGTGGGGGTGTCTCAGACACCAGGCAATAATACCTGTCCTTACTTCCTTTTAGGTAGGGAAGCAGATGCTGCTTGGGAAGACCCCCTTATTCCCTGGAATCCAGCTACAAAGCTTTCTCATTCATTTGGCACAAGTGTTTTTTGGAATTTATTTACATATTGCAACATAATTATCAAATGACTTATGGTGTGAAGTCACACTGAAATCACTAGTTCCTGCTTGAGTATGATGAGTCTGTTCAATACTTCAATGAGTGACCACTTAGGCATGAGGTTGCTTATAGTATCCACTGTTGCTTGTGTGCCATATCTAAGCAAAAGCTTAGTAACTAACATAAGAAACAAATGCCTATAAAGGTATACCTCACCTTACATTGGTACTTGTTCCAGGAGAGATAACTAAAGTTGAATTTGTCACTAGGCTAAACCACAAATAACGATTTGCAGTTCTGTATTTTATTTATAAATGCATTTTTAATAATATATGGTCAATGAAAATCTATTTTAAGCTTACAAACAAATAAATTTTAGTTTTTAATATTGTACAGAAAAAGTATTTTAAATTTACAAATACATGTATGTACATGTAAATGTTTACAATTTGGCACTCTTTACAGTACAGTGTGGACTCTTTCTTTGTGAATGTGGTTTGCTCTAAGACATTATAAAATAAAATGATTTTGTAAGGTTAAATAACAAATACAGTTATTAAAATTATTTTGCAATAATAGAAAATAAACTAATTCATGTTAAATTTACCAATATTTACATTCGATTCATTCATTTACTGTACAGTAATATGATTTTATGAATTTTAACGCTTTTCTAGTGATATTATGACTTCAGTATTTGTGGCGGACAGACGTAAAGTCGAATAAAAATTACTTAAACTTGATTTTTATTTTTCCTTGAATTTTTTATTTTTTCTAACAATTTATAATTGAGAATGACTTGACTTAAAACAGCATAACCTGAGGTATACCTGTATGTGTGTCTATGTATACATATATATATATATAATTCTGATTGTTTTGTTTTATTTTCAAATCATTTTAATATTGATAATTTTCAGTCTTTATTATTACATTGATGAATATTTTTGGTGAATTGTGACCCCCCCCACTTCCTCCTAGACATTTTTTTCTTGTCATTTATTTGTTGCTACTTCAAAGTTATATCCTGTTGGCAGGGCATAGAATACACAATAATCCATTGCGGAGGAATAAGGACCCCCCCGTTTCCTGAGTATGACATTAAATTGTGTCCGACCGAGAGACTCAATTTTTGGAACTTTGTTTAGGGAATAAGTAGTCACCCCTTTGTTACCATTTCTCTCAGGTTCAATCTGACTCGGAATGGTAGTACCTCTTAGAGTTCAACCTATGGGTCAAGTAGATCTGTGTGAGATAATGAAGTATTTAATATTCTTAAATGAATGTGAAGATGCATTTTTGTACTATATATATATATATATATATATATATAAAAATTGAAGACCATAATTATTAAACTGATGTCAACATAAAATAACCTATCAAGGATTGATGTTAAAAAAAAAATCAACCAACTAATTAAAAGTTGGTTCTTAAGGTTCAGACAATTTCTCCTGTTCTTGGAAAGTTAAGATTAACAATAATATCTTGGAGGGGTGTCCTCATGGTGTAATGGTTAAAGTGATGGAGTGCGGAACTCCACTCACGCTATTACATTCACTTTCGGACAAATACCCTTGAGAAAGGTATTAACCCCCTTACCCTCCCAGCTATGGGTTAAATAGCATCACTGCTGTTCTTCTAGAAGGATGGCTTTGGCATTAAATAACCCACAAAGGTTGATGTGCCATTAAACCAAACCTATTATGTCTTGATTTCTAATTAAGATCTAGTATGACTGTTATAATGAGTAGACCGATCTGAAGATGGCTCTGTGGTCAGTGATTCATTATCTTAATTAAAAACTTAAATGTTAAATATCTTAACTATTGGTGGGATTTTTCCATCTAATTTCTTAGAGATAGTTGTTGATTTATCTTAGTCATGCAGACTAATTATTCCTGTTAATTATTCAAACAAAAATTTTAATTAGTTCTTGACAGAAGAAAAAAAATATATAGAAATAATATTAGTATACCATATCCTTTGATTTATAATCTTAATCTTGACAATTTTTTCTCATAAATCATCTTTTGTGTTATTATAAAAAGATATACATTAAATCTTATTAAAGAAATAAAAGATTTTGCATAGTTATTTTCAATTTTGGAGTAATATTTTTCCTAGATTTTACTTGCTGGAATGCCTTTTTGTGTTTTTTTTTTTTTTTGTATTTTTTTTTATATCAAGTCACTTATTTGTAGAATTTTTATTGGAAATGCTAATTGTTAAGCTTAATTGTTAATTATCATTAACATGGTACTTGATGGAATTATTTGAGATAAAAATTTTAAACTTTAATGATTAGCATGGCATATGGGGAGGTTTTCAAAAAGAAGGTATACTCAATATAAAATATAAAAAGTTCCATCCCACTTATAAAATATAAGAAATTTTTGCAAATGTCCCATAAATGGGACAATGATATCAATTGAGTTAAAGTATTGTCACTGGTCACTACAGCTGATGTACAGACAGGTAAAGGATTCTTTTCTCATTACTCCTCTTATTGTCATCAGAAAACTGGGAAATGACTCTGTAATTAGCAGTTAAAAGATGTGAAGTTATCTTCTCTTGGACCTTTTTTTTTTTGTGTGGGGTAGTTAATTTATACTTGATTGAAAAATTACTTGGAAACTTTGGTTGCCATTGGATTGGAAATTGTTTTATCCTTCAAATTAGTGTTTTAGCAGTATAACCTAAAAAAATTGTTACAGTAATAAGCATACAGAAATCTAATCATTACAACTTAGAAAAAAAATTGACTACTTATTAAATCATAGTTGGCTGAAAAGTTCATAGGCTGACCAAGATAATCTCATGGAATATGACCAAATGAGGTTTATTTTTTAACATTGTCCCTTTTGTGTTCCACACACTTCTTCCATTGGTGTTGTAGTGCTTAGGATTCCATTGGGCTAAAAAGTCATCAAAACCTTTCTATGTTGATACTTAGTTATTGTTGTTGTAAGTATATGTATACATATTATTGAACTTCTTTTTCTCTACAGGAAATAAATGAACTAAAAACGAAAAATACTGAACTGGAGAGCAACCAGTTGAAGTCTAAGAATGTCTTCCTAACTGCCAAAGCTAAAATAACTTCCCAAAAGGAACAATTGGAAAGGTTGACAAGTGAAGTAACAGAACAGAAGAGATTGCTAGAAGATGTTGATAAAACTAAAAGTAAGTACTTGAGCTGTACAACTCTTCATTTTAAACTTTTTTCTATTCTATGTTATAGAATGGAATGTGAACATGTAATTCAAATATGTTTGTTTTTGTAATATTGGTAATAAAATTATCTTCAGTCTGTAGGATTGAGATATGTATCATGTAATATTCATAGTAAAATATCCCAAAGAATATAAGGAATAAATTATTTTAAGCAGTTATTTACAACAGAAACTTATTCCATATTTTTCTAGAATAGTATGGCAGATTGGCACTATTGAAAAGGGAATTTAAAAAAATGTTTTTAGTCAATATATTTTTAACCCTTATCCTATCATGGAATGAGATTCCTTGTGGTGTAGTGGCTAATGTGCTGGACTGCAACATTGTAGTGAGTGAGATCTAACTTTACTTGTGCTGTTACATTCACTTTCAGATTAATACTCTTGGGGGGAAAGTATGAACTCCTTATTTCCTCATCTGTAAGTTAATTAGTAGCACTACTGTCTTTCTGTATGACTTTGGCATTAAATAATCAACAAAGGTTTATAAGCTATTGGACAAAGAAATTAAGCCAAAACTACCATGGAAATTTATAATTTTTGAAGATCATCTGACATAGGCAGTCAAAAGGCTGTGACATTTCAAGTTCTAGGCATCATCAATTGCAATTATGGATGTAACATTTTATGTTCTGGGTAATATCAGTTGCAATTATGGGTGAGAAAAACCCAGAAGACAAAAGACACTTTTTGTCCAAAATATTGTCTGGTCAAAAGAAGTAATTGAAATAAAGGTTAAATATATATGCATACTATATGAATTCGTACAACTACTACAGACCCCCACGCCTCAAAAAAATGGTAGTGCCACCAACAAAGCCTTTATCAAGTGACGACTTTGCAGTCAAGCAGGGTTTTGTTGCCAAAGCATTATCATATTTACCCAACCCCTCCGCTCGGGCAGGATATGACACAAGGTCAATTTTTTAAGCGGAGTTTAACAGGTTTGAATTCAGAGTTTTTCCTTCTCCTAGACTAGTTGCCTCACCAAGGCTGAAGAACCTAGTCTGCCCTACTCTTTACCCATAGCTGGAGGGAGAATAATTGGATTCATACCTTTCCCAAGGGTATTAGTGCAATGTGAAATGCAATCAGTCCAGGATTTGAACTCGTGTCGCCGTGTCCAATTCCTGCGACGATAACCATTACACCACGGGCACCTCCAAAGCATTATTACCACAAAACCAGGGCACTCCTGCAGTACCTCACAATACCACTATGCTTTGTTAGTTTTATGTCACTGTGCAGGAGTCCAAGACCCATGCAAATATAGTTTCTGACTGATCTTGGAGCCTTTTGGTATATTTCTTGTTTTCTGTTGATGATAAACAGTTGAGGTTGAATTGGCTATAAAACTTTAAACATTGCTCTTGCAGACTTCATACTTTTTCAGCTTGTTTTGATGTATCCAAGATGGCTAAGTTATCTCAGCTGGAAAGACAATTGAGGTTCCAAGTATTCATCGATGTTACCAACTGTACAGCTATCAAACAATGATAATTTGTACTTTTGTTTATATTTCTAAGATGAGACATTGTTGTTATTCTCTTCACATTGTGGAAGGCTACTAAGTACAATAAAAGGAACTCAAAGAAAGCTGGAAAGTATGGTGTCTGGAATGTGAGTATAGCAACCCAGATGAGTATAGTAGTCCACAATGTGTAGAGAATAATAACTTATTTATGAATGTAACTCCTGGAATGTTTTCTTATATATACTGAGGAGATATGAAGTGTGTATGTATCATACCCCTCCACCATGGGCAGGATGTGACATAAGTTTAATTTTTAAGTTAAGCAAAACTGGTTTGAATTCAGAATTTCCCTTCTCTTAGACTGGTTCCCTAACCAAGGCTGAAGGACTAGTCTATCCTACTATTTACCCATAACTGGTTGGAGAACAGATGGATTCATGCCTTTCTCTAGGGCATTGATACAAAGTAAAATACAAACAAACCTGTCCAGAATTTCAACTCTGGTTACCGATTCCATTTCCTATGATGATAACTGTTAGGCTAAAATGAAATTGTCTGTGTTTGAATTCAAGATTAAATGTAGAATTAATATAATTTCAGTAAATGATTACATACTGATCAGTACATACACAAGTATGCAAAAATATAAGGTTTTACCTACAATATTCAAACCCCATGTCCTCACTGTATCCAGGTCAAAATTAGCATTTTTCTTTATGTTGTTGTTATATATACACACACACACACACACATATCTAACTCAGAAATCAAAATTGCATATAACTAATTAGTTTCATATTTTCAGGATCATCAAGCAATATATACATTCTGAAGCAATGTGTGGTTTTGATTAACTATGTGTATTCTTTATTGTAGATATCAAGGATTCTTATTAACTTTTTAATACATATAAATATATAAATAATAATTCTCAATTCTTTTTCTTTTCTACAGTTGAAAATGCTTTAAGGGAAAGTACTATAAAATCTCAATATGAAGGTCGTATTAGTAACTTGGAGAGAGAACTTGAAGAAGCCAGACAATATGCAAATGTGGCATCTGTTGGAGACATGAAACAAGTAGTAGAACGACTCCAGAAGGAAAATGCAGAATTACAAGCCAAAGTGAGTTTACAAGTGTAAATTTTCTGTTAGGCTTTTATTTATTTATTTATTTTTTTGGCAGGAGATGGGGAGGGGAATGATAATGATATTGCTAATTCAATTTCTATTATATAAATTTACATTGTTATTATCAAGGATGATTTATGTATGTATTAGTACTTCTGCCTAAGATCTGATCATAGTTCCAAAGTGATCCAAATGTAGAATCTATTCCTTCTCAGATTAATATTAATGAAATTTAAAAAGTTAAAAAAAAAAAATTTCAAAAAATAAGTTTGTAAGATTATAATTTGGATAAAAGATGAATATTAATCTTTGGTCCAAGTTCTTTCAATTTTGAAGCTGTAATGAATCTTTTTGGAGTGCATTAGCAATCTGGTCTCACTATTTAGTAATGAGAAGTTTGTTATAGTTGCACAAGTTATGTTTGCTTTGAGTGGTGTTTCATGTTACTGTAACAGAATTTCTCTTTACTCTGTAATGAAACTAAGTTGCAACGCGCACACACACACAGTCACATTGTTTCATATATAAGTAGATATATGCTTCTTTGTTTTTATTTTATACGGTAGATTATGGTTTTATTTTTTTTTTTTTTCGAACTTGGTATTTAGGGTTTTTCATGAAAAATTTTAACATTAACACTTTAGTGTGTCATAGAAGTTTGTGGTAGTAAAGATAGAGGCACACTTTTAATAATATATATAAACTTGAGATTTTACTACTAAAGTAAAAATTGAGATCACTTTAAAATATTTATTTTTTTCTTAATACAATGCATTTTATAGTTTAGCATTTAAATTTATGAAACTAGTTGTTTCCATAATATGCAAGCAATTGGAAATGATTTCATGAGGTTCCATTAGAGACTACCATGAATATGAAAGACTTGTTGGGTACAAAAAAGAGAAACTGATACTTTTCACCTTGACTTACAGTGGGGAAATTTTTTATATTTGAAGGCAACATAGAAATTTTTACTCTTACTAAGGTTGTACTGAATAAATTTTTAGTATTTTTAAAACAAAAATCTAAGGTTTAAAACTTTAGGTTGATAACTTAGTCCAAATTTAATTAAAAATACTATTTTGCTAAAAATTTTTTTTCCATTTAAATTTAGATATTGTCTTATGTTTTTGTTGATTCAAATTACACTGCTGTTTATTATACTAATACTTATGCTTCTTTTTTTAAATTTTTTTTAGATGCAGCAAATGCAAAAACAGTTGGAGGTGAAGCAGAAGCAACAGCCATCAGTATCTAGAGCCACAACACCTGCTGTATCTGCAGATAGATTGAGGTAAATAATGTAAATGACTTTTTCCTAATACAAAATTAACAATTAATAATAGATTAATGTTGAAATGTCATGGATCTATTTTTAGGAGAAATAGATCCATGACCTCACAAATTTTGACTATCCGTCAAATTCTTAAAGGTGTACGCTCAAAAAAACCTACAGGCAACAATATTATTTGTTGACTTTACTAAGGCCTTTGACTCCATTCATAGAGGTAAGATGGAGCAAATTCTTGCCTACAGCCTACCAAAAGAAACCATCACAGCCATAATGATGCTATATAGAAACACCAAAGTAAAAGTCCATTCTCCAGATGGAGACCCAAACTACTTTGACATAGTAGCAGGAGTACTACAAGGGGACACACTAGCCCCATACCTATTTATCATCTGTCTAGACTATGTACTTAGAACATCTATCGATAAAATCAAAGAAAACGGTTTCAAGCTAACAAAAGAAAGAAGCAGAAGGTACCCCGCAAAAACAATTACTGATGCCTACTACGCCGATGATATAGTGCTTCTGGCAAATGCACCCGCCCAAGCTGAAACTCTGATACATAGTCTAGAATGAGCCACTGCAGGCACAGGCCTCCATGTCAATGCACACAAGACTGAATTTATGTGCTTTAATCAAACAGGTGACATCTCCACACTAAATGGTAGCACTCTGAAACTAGTTAACATGTTCACCTACCTAGGGAGCAGTGTCTCATCAACTGAAACAGACATCAACACATGACTAGCAAAGGTATGGACTGCTATCGATAGGCTTTCTGTCATATGGAAGTCAGACCTGACTGATAAAATGAAGTGCAGTTTCTTCCAAGCAGTGATCATGTTGATACTGCTATATGGATGCACTACATGGATGCTAACTAAACAGATGGAGAAAAAGCTTGATGGCAATTACACAAGAATGCTGTGAGCAATATTGAACAAGTCCTGGAGACAGCACCCCACAAAGCAGCAGCTATACAGCCACCTACCACCCATCATGAAAACTATCAAAATTAGATGAACCAGATATGCTGGACACTGCTGGAGAAGTAGGGACGAGCTCATAAGTGATGTACTCCTGTGAACCCCTTCACATGGGCTAGCAAAGACAGGATCTCCAGCTCGAACCAACATACAGCAGCTCTGTGTTGATATGGGATGTAGCCCTGAGGCTCTGCTGAAAGCAATCGATGATAGGGAGGAGTGGCGAGAGAGGGTCAAGAATATCTGTGCTGATAGTGCGACATGATGATGAATGCTGAAATATTTTGATGTTTACTTATTTAGAATGTGTTTTTAATTTAAAAAAAAAATTATAGAGTATAGACATCTTTGAAGGTATTCCCTCATTCTATTTTTTTAAATGGTTTTGAAAAATCTTTATATTTAATCTTTTTATTATGAGTACTTAAGAGCCCAAAATATTGGGTTTATGATGTATAGTAAAAAGCTTGAAATATTATGAATTCAAAGGGTTAAACTGTATATTTTACAAGCATTGATGTATCAATGAAAGCAGTACAGATTGATACTTATAAAATTCTCTATGTATATGGTATAAATTTTAACTAATTTCATTGTGTTCATTCTTCCTTAATTTTGTGTCAACTTATTTTTATTTTCCAGAAAGTAATATTAATGATTATTAATATTTGCTTTTCATAAGAATTAAGCAGTTAATATGACGGTTTCACTGCCATAAATAATGATATACCAGAAAATATTAATTTAAAAAAAATTAATTTCTTAGGAATTTTAACATTTCTTCAGTAAAAGTTACATAAATTGTTATTTGTTGATGTCTTAGCCTGCCTGTTGGTGAAACTCCTAAAATGGCCAACATTCGTCCAATGACTTCAACTACACCAGCCTCGGTTCGACAAACATCAGCTCAACCTATGATGTCTGCTGCAGCTGCTGCTAAGGCTACTGCTAGCATTAGGCCCATGGCCATTGCCCCAACTACTGCGAGTCCTGTTTCTGCAACTACACCAACAGCTACAGTGATGCCAACTACTATCACATCACAAGAAAGCCATGATGGTAAATGTACATTTTTTTCTCCTTTCAACTATTTTTCTCTGTAATATAACAATGTTAATAATATAGTTTCATTAACATAAGTGTTTCTTTTGATAATTAACCTATATTAATCTAACTTGAATAATTTAAAACAAGATTGATTTGAGAGAAGTTTGGGGATATTGGCATTTGTTTTTACTTGCTTGAACTGTAAGGATCTGAAAGAAAGAAAAAAAAAAAAAAAAAAAAAAAAATTGTTTTGTCTTGTGTATTTCTTTTGTATTGGAAGTTCATAGTTTCTTGTTACAATTTCCTGTCTGGTTTAAAAATGAGTTTATTGTTCAAATGAATTAATTTTTCTACAACCGTTTCTTATATAATGTCTATTTGTTAGTATTCTCTTCATCGTTTCCATTTTCAATTAATTTCAAGTGGTTTGTCTTTTTATCAACTGCTTTGTAGGTTTATTGAATTTATCCACTCCAAGTAACTACATTTGTTTAATTTGTCTATAGTTAGTGATATTGGAAATTTTAATTATATTAAACCAAGTCATTTATAATATCAGAACCCCCTCTCTGCCAAAAAAACAAAAAAAGTGATAATAGCCTGTCTATACAGAAAAAAAAAAGCTAATGGTAACCTCATAAATCTCCAACATAGACCCCATATAGTGCTTTCCTGATTCTGTAATTATTATAAAGAGTCCAGATTGTCTGATTCTCTGCTTGAAGGATAAATGACTCTGAAATGAATGCTTTCGAAAGAAGTCTATACTTGCGACTGACACCTAGGTATTTTCCTAGGTAGCCCCTCTACATAGTGCAGCCAATGACTGTTACAAATGTGTGCTGTTGTTGTTATGTGCTTCAGGTATTACAGACAGTCCCCCTTCAACTATCAGCCAACTTAGCAGTGCAGTGCCTTTGACTGGTCGGCCAACACAGCAGATCCAGCGTGTCACTCCACAGATTGAAGTTATGCAAGGTAGGTAATCCACTAGCCATAGACTCAGTCCTCTAACTTTGGTCATGATTCCATGAAAGGAATAATGCCAAAGTGGCCTTTGCCAGTTCCTTCTAATTTATCACAAGGATGGCTATGTGCTACTATAGAGGCATTCTTGTACAATTTGCTTCTCATTATCACTGGCTAAAAAAACACCCTTCCAAGATTTGATTTTTGATAATTGGTCAGTTATTGACCAATATAAAAATTTCAATATAAAGCACACCTACATAGAGAAGAGGAACATTTTTCTCGTCCTGTGATGAATTTGCGGCTCACTCTATACTTTGGAAATATTAGTTCCTATTTATAAAAATATAGTCTGTGCATGTGTGTGAGAGAGAATGTATGTTATATATTTAGTTTGATTAAATAATAAACACACATTTTGTCTATATAATTTTATTAAGATCCTTTCAAGTTTTCCGATAAGTGTCTTGGTTTCAGGTTGGAATTGGATGAATTTACCAAAATTGTCTTGAGCACTTTCGGACCTTTCTTAGGCCATCATCAGGGGTTGCTTGCATGTATAAAGAGTGTATTATTTTTTTTTTTATTTATTTATTTTTTTTTTAAGTTCTTGAAAGGGTTTTTTAGGTGTTTTATAACATTACAAAATTACGTAAACTCTTTCAAAAACACTCTTTATACATGCAAGCAACTCCTGATGATGGCCTATGAAAGGTCCAAAATTGCTCGGGACAATTTCGGTAAATTCATCCAACAATTCCAACCTGAAACGAAGACACTTATCAGGAAACTTGAAAGGATCTTAATAAAATTATATGGACAAAATGTGTCTATTATTTAATCAAACATGCTTAAATGAAAGACTACTGCCCAACCACACACACACACACACACACACATATATATGTATGCACTGATGAAATGAATAAGGCAAAAGTGATCCTAAAATGGGGAAGGGGAAGAAGAAAAAAAAAAGCAAAACAAGTTATGAGAATTGTTTTTCACTGTATGCTTATATTGCATTTGCAAGTGCATGATAGTTAATCAAGATAGGCTAACAGGTCATTACTTGTAAGTTTCTCTATGGATATCCTCTACTTCTGCCCTTATTCTAAATCAAGTTAAGAAATAATTTCTGTATTGGATTTGTAAGCAGTTGATTTCATTAGATGCCTTCAAGACATTTCATTGACTCAGTGTGTATGTGGAGAGAATCTGATATCTTTTTACTAGATCAGGATTGGTGAACCTTTTTCATGTTTAAAGGCGACATTGAAATTTAGTGTCTGTGCTCTCAATAATTTTTTTTAGTATGTTTACAACTAAAACTCCAAATTTAATTTATCCTGCTTAAAAGCAATGAAAAATATAGTCTTTTTAATTACCTTTTTGAGATTGCATTTTGCAAATAAACATTGGTATAATAGGTTCTAAAACATGGCTTCTCAAAGTTTTTATTTGGTGCACTCCTTGTCACCAAACTTAATTTACATTCATTTCCAAATGAATTGAATATTGCTGACGTTTGTTTTAGTTTCCCTGGATGTCATGCTGAGAGGGGTTGGTTTAGAAAAAAAAAGTTTTCAGTTTTTAATTTTTATAAAATATTTAATCCTTTAATAGCACCCGCATCAACAAATACCAGGTAATACTGAAATTAATTTAACAAGTGAAGATCTGAATCTCTTTGGTTAAAATGAGATTTTTCATTGATAATAATAATTCCGTTTTAATTTTATTCATTAAAAATCTTACTATGAATAAGAATTAAAATTCTAGGATTTGTATTTTAATTCTAGTTTTTCATTATTTTTCTTATGTTTTTTAAATATATTTTTATTATTAAATCTTTTTTCGAGATATTTCATAGGGATATTTTAGAATATAGTATTTTTATAATAAAATTCAAAATATAATTATTTTTGAATGTTTTCTTTTTTGAAAATATAATTATATGCATTGTTAATTATGCTGAAGATTCAAATCTTTTTGGTCAAAGCCAGATTGTTTGTTCATGTAAATGACCCATCATTTGTGCCCTGATCTAAAGTGAAGTTATGCAATGTTAATTGGTTTATGAATAAGGCTGTTGAAGGTCACACTTGATGATGATTTAAGCCAAAGGTTTCTTACTCCTTATCTCGATTAAAAAGGTATTGATAAATGAATTGGAGAAAAGAACTGAAAACAATTTCAGTAATTTTATCAATAAGTTGGTGTAAATAAGGTTTAAAAGTAAAAATGGCATTGTATCTATTTATAAACGATTTGTTGTCTCTGAATCAGAACTTAAATTATAAATGTGGGTGAGCTTTGAATACACAGCTCTTATGTGTATGTCTACCAAGATATTCTTGTTTGCCAAATGTTTATAGACTCTAAACAAAATATTGTTTGTTACATGAGAATTATTGATATGCACCACACAAAAGATGTTTATTTGTTAGTATAAGATTTAGAAGGATGGTAAAAGTTGATCTAATTTTGAATAAAATATGTAGAATATTTTAGAATTTAAAAATACCTTAACCTTTTGATATTTGCAGTTGAGCAATATCTTACTAATATCACTCATGCCTGATCAAAGGGTTCACATAGTCTTTCTTTTAATGGAATAATTTGTCCAGTCAGCTGGGGCTGTAGAATACACTGACTGCTTCTCTGCAGAGGGGTAACTCCCCACCCTCCCGCCACAATGAATGTCCTGGATATGACACTAAACAATCTGATGGTGAGGTTCCAGTAATGCTGGAGCTTTGGGGAATGTGGAGTACCCCCTTATTGTCATTGCAATGGAATAACGAGATAAAAATATTCTGTAATGAAATTTGGATGTTTTGTGTTTGATTTATAGTTGGGAGGTTGTGAACTCGGATACATGATTTTAAGTGACTAAGATTTCAAAGGGTTGATATACACAATTGCAAAAAAGTTAGTGTACAATCTTAATTTAAGAATTAGTTCTCCAACTTATTTTTTGGTAGGTTAGTTTAAATGGCAAAGATTTAAGTCAACAAAGTTTAATTAATCTTATAATGAGGATTGTATCTGTATGTCTGTAACCTAAACTATGTCACCTGATGTCACTATTCCTGTAGTTATTTACATTATAGTCTCAATGATTATCAAATAATCATAATTTAATTTTAATTAGCATATCTATTAATGATATTGCTATTAAGGTCTAGCTGAATTAGGTTTGCTTCAAAACAGTCTGTTATTAATGCCTTTAAAGTTCTTCATTG
Source organism: Sepioteuthis lessoniana (assembly GCA_963585895.1). NCBI lineage: Eukaryota > Metazoa > Mollusca > Cephalopoda > Myopsida > Loliginidae > Sepioteuthis > Sepioteuthis lessoniana. The sequence goes on along the minus strand of OY757907.1, from coordinate 39,133,648 downwards.
TGTTATATATCACTCAGAAATAAAGGTTTACACAGGATGTCATGTGGATAATTTGCATACTGGTTTTAACGAAATCTGGTTTGATAAATAATTACTTGTTATTGATTTCTAATATTGTTTTCTCAAACATATTAAAAGCAATCCTATGTATAATTTTATATGAATATAAAATAAAACAAGTTCAGTCTTTTTATGTGTTCTCATTTAGTTTTGTTATTTTTTCTAATATATTTTATTATATTAAAACTTAAATACTTGTGCTCAGAAGATGCTTATTTTTATTTGTGTGAGTAATTAATCTTCAAAACTTTAAGATTATTCAGCGCAGTTTAAATTAGTTGTTTGGTTTTATTTGTCTCTTGTGGTTTATAGTGTATAAAAGAGGTATAGTGTCTTTAATGGAAATAGTGGACCCCTCTCTGAGAGATGAGTGTTAAAATCAACATCTCAGATGTCTTATACATTTTATCCATTGTAATTAATCATTATTTCTAGAAACTCTCAGTAAAATGTCTTAAATATTTTTTCTTAGGATATTGGTTTTGTGTAGATTTTCTGTTTTGTTCATCAGATCTTTTTGCCACAAAAAATTGATTTTAAAACTTTTTTAGATTTTGGTTATAATTAAGTAAAAGGAAAGGTTTATTTATAGGCTGAAAAAAGGAAAAAGTTTATTCATAAAGTAAAATTGAAGCCCTTATCTCTACTCAAATACTGCTATTTGTTTCTAGACTTGTATTTAGTAGAATTTGTGTGATACAAGTGAAGAACATTTGTATGCTTACTAAAAGCTTAGAATTCTTTGTTGAAATTGAAGGTACTAATCTCAGTTGTATAATATGGTGTTTTTTTTTTCTCAGTTACATCAGATGGTTTAAAAAAATTTTTTTGAAACTGACTTGAATATGAAAATATCTTTTATAGGGCCTGAATAACTAGTTGTGTTTGTAATTTTAAAACTATTTCATGATTGATTCTTTAGCCACTGATAACAAAATGCTGAACAGCAACATTGTAGTAAGTGAGCTCGAACGTCAGTCACACTATTATATTCACTTTTGAACTAATATCCTTGAGAAAGGTATGGACCCACTTATTCCTCCAGTTATGGGTAAAATAGTATGACTACTGTTTTTCATGGTTGATGACTTTGGCATTAAATAACCCATGAATGTTGATATGCCATTAAGACAGAGAAACTAAACCAAACCTCTGTTAGCATGAAGCATTTCAGTGTTATTTATCAAGGGTAGTATTAATTTACTGAGCTTTTTGCTTAGATGTAACACAAGGTCATATGCATGGGACACCTAATGAGACTAAAACTCACTCATGTAGGTTTGCTAGTTTAGCTTGCTTGCCATTACATCACCAGAGGTGCCCTTATTCATCAAAGGTAGTAACTATGTAGACAACATCACTTCCTAATCTCTCTTTTTCTCTCTCTGTCTACATATCTCGTTCTTTTACTTCTCTTACCATAACTTTTTACATTTCAGTCTTTGAAACTGTGACTCTAATATGAAAATATCTTTTATATGGCTTGAATAGCTACTTGTGTTTGTAATTTTAAAACTATTCCATAATTGATTGATTCTAAGTGTTTCTCTATTGTTATTAAGACTTATTTTTTTTTTTTTTTTTTGCTTTCTGAATGTTTTCTAGAAAACCTTCCTGTCATGAATAAAACCTTTTGCTGTTTTGAGTCTTAGAAATTAAGTGAGGATTTAAATCAGTGGTTTTTAAACTGTGTACATAATAGTATGCTGCAACTGTCTCCCAAATTTGACATGTATATTTTAAAAATATACAACCATATTTTGAACCTTAAAATGCCCTAATTATATCATAATGTATACTATTGTATATTTACATTTTGATGGAGCCAAGAATTGCTATTCTGAATATATACCTTACCCTTCTGTGATTGGAAGGATGTGATACAAGGTCAAATTTTAAGCATGGTACTGCTGATTTGAATTCAGATTTTTTTCCTTCTCTTAGACTGGTTGCCTTACCAAGGCTGTAGATCTCGGTCTGTTTTACTATTTACCCTTAGTTATGAAGAGAAGAGATGGTTTCATGCCTTACTTGATTAGCACAAAATAAAATGCAAACAGTTCTGTTCAGGGTTTGAACTTGGGTTGCCAGTTCCATTTCCTCTGACAATAACCTTTATGCTAAGTGTGCCTTCTGTGACACTAATTGTGCCTCTTGTATAAGTTATATTTCACGGTGTGCTATCATGTTACAAAATTTAAGAACCACTGCACTAAATTTTAGAAGTGTTAAATTGATATAAGCAGAATTTGTATATCATTGTCTTTAACTCTGAGAATCCTCACAGCTCCTGGCTAAAAAATAGCTTAAAATGTAAAATATTATAATTCAACAGCCTGATTGGCTCTATTGTTACTAGGTATTAGTAATGCAGAAATAGGGCTTCTATGATCAGTTTTATGTATTTCTATTTAGAACCTGAGCAGCTGGTATTTGTACTTCTAAGGGATAAATTTATTTTTGATCTGGCTGGCAAGAATCTTGTATGTGTGTCTAATAAAACTGATAACTTGAAATTATTTTTAATGTTTATAATTGGAAAGAGTTTGTACATCATCTGTAGATGATTACATAATTTGTTTTAAAGCTACTGAATTTAGTATGCATTCTTATTGGACCCTGGAGAAGGTTTTTACAGGAAAGTTTTTTGTTCTTTGGAAAAGGAGAGGCTATCATCAAGAATGTGCCTCTAACAATAAATGCAAAGCCATGTTGCTGCAAGATGTAACTAATTGTAAGTAAGTAGTAAGTAAAGTTAGCGACCATAGTCGAGGGTGACCCGAAGGCTCCCTTTTCGATAGCTACTACACCAAGGTGTAGGGGAGGGCGCTACTCCATTCCCTGGATTGCTCCACTTTACCCTTGAACCGTACCTTATAATGCTGAGTGTTAAGCAAGGTGGTATCAAGTTCCATTTTTAAAGTCTTTGGTATGACTCGACCTGGGATTGAACCCAGGTCTCTCGGGCCATTGGCGAACACTCTAACTGCTGGGCCAATGTCCCGGTTATAAAAAAAATATGAAACGCTTCACGAATTTGCGTGTCATCCTTGCGCAGGGGCCATGCTAATCTTCTCTGTATCGTTCCAATTTTAGTATATGTACCGCCGAAGAAAAAAATGAATTGTCTTACTCAAATAATATTCATATTTATTTAAACATTACTAATTAAGTTTACAGGTAATTCTTGAAAATAGACACATAAAATAATTACATACATTATTGCTTAGTTAAGACTAATAATCCAGACAAAAAGCAGAAATGTTTCATCTCAAGTGTTACTTAAGATTTTTTAAAATTCTGTTAAAACAAATGAAATTTTTAATAGAACAGTATTAACTTCATAATAATTTTAAAATATCTTATATTTTTTGGCATAAATAGTATTTCGCAGATTCCTACTTGTAAAATCTTATTCAAGCTCTATTTGTAGCTTTGGTAGCTGTTCCTCTGATCATAATATTAGCATATTTAATGCTGTGTAACATTATTATAGGTTTATTTGAACTTTGAATGTTTTCTCATATGCTAGCAAAAATGATCCTCTAAGTAGGAAGATGTAAATTGATGGATATGCTTGAATTTTTGTGATGATTTTTTTAGTAAATACCATATTTTCTGGCATACAAGAGGCATGTCTTATAAAGATATTAAGCAGACTACAACTTAGAAAAACTCATTCCAATCCCTATAAGCTGTGTATTTGTAGCTTTGGTTGATGTCCCTTTGGTCATAATATCAGCATATTGAATGCTGTGTAATATGATAATAGTTATTTGAACTTAAATTTGTAAATCCTTTTTCTCTTATGGTAATTTATCTTTTGTAGTAACAATAATTACTGATTGTAATCATTTGGTGTCAGTTTTCAATTGATGACTAAAAAATGGTGAAAAATAAACTTGTTTTTAAAAAATGAAATAAGTACAAAAGATTTCTGACATTTGTCCATTAGTCTCACTGTTTGCAATCCAAGTTTTGACTTTTTACCCTGTGTTGAGATATATGTTGGCTAGTTCTTCATACAAGGTCTGGCAAAATAATCTCCTAGATTTAAAATTGCCGCAATACAGGTATTAGTAACAGTGAGTAGATGAGTTGATGTGCCTTTGAGTAGCAGCAGCCATATAATTTCAGTTGCCATCATGGCACAGAACAATAAACATGTTTTTCCAGGTTGTCTCATCTCCCTATGTAGTACATTCCATGGCTGGTTCACTTGTCAGATATATCGCCTTGTAACTACTTGTACTGGGGATATTTGAAGGCACAAGTCTTTAAACACAAGCTGCAGACTACTGACCAACTGGAAAATTCTATTTGTCATGAAGCAAGAATGACTAGGCGAGCACTACAGAACTTCAAGTAGTGTATAACTTGTGAGCGTAAGCAGTTGGATGATATGACAAAAACAAAAATATCAAATATTCTTTCTTGCAGTAAAATTGAATTTTGAATAAGATCTATGTGGCCTTTTTCTTTTACTATTATTTATGTTCTAAACCCAAGAGATCATTCTGCTGTATCCTATATTTGAAATGTTGATTTTGAAATTATGTATTCAAAGTTTTTCTGAAATGGGAGCAGAAAAGCATTCCTGCTGGTTCTATACATTTTAATCTGTATGATGGTGGCTTGAAAAGTTCAGAATTCAGTCATGTCTACTGTTGGTGTCTTTTTGATCAATGGGATCCAAGAACTATAACACTGATGGAAGAAGTGTGTAGATCACAAGGGAGAGACTGTTTAGAAATAATCCTTATTTGGTCACATTCCATGAGAGTATCTTGTTTAGCCTATGAACTTTTCAGCCAACCCTTGTAAATGCCAATAGCCAATCATTAAAGTACTTTTTTTTTTTTTTTTTTTTTTTTTTTTTTTTCCATCTATTTATTTTTTAAGATTATACTTTGTGGATTTGTTATTGGGAATATTCCAAGATCATCAGTTTTTATTACTTTGTGTAAATTTTGGTGCATTTGTTGTTGACTTATTAACATTTGATTTAAAACTTGATTTTTTTTTCTCCAGAGCCATCTGTTCCAGCAACCACTACATATTCTACAATGCAAATGGAGATGACATCTGTGATAACCAGTGCTGCTTCATCTGCAACATCAGCTACTGTGCAAGTTTCTACATCGTCTGGTACGATAATAACATCCACTTCAACTGCAGATGATGCAGATCTGACTGAACCTCAGCCATCAACATCTTCTCCCACTGGACAATCACAGCAACCTCAACCATCAACTTCTCAATCTGGAAACAAAAGAAGTAGAGATGATGCTGATGCGTAAGTCATTTACTTTATGAATAAAAAAAATAATGCTTTCTGAGATATATATATATATAATCTTTTTAAAATATGTAATATAAATGTAAAGTTCACACAGCCAAGTGACAGTATCAGTTTGGAATATAACTATCATATATGTCGACTTTTTATGCCTGAAAATTTTTTTTACAAAACTAGGGGTTGGCTTATATGACAGGGCTAAAATTCAAATCTTTGCCACAAACTTTTGAAACCAGGCCATTGGCTTAATGAGTAGAGTGTTGACCAATGGTCTGAGAGACCTGTGACTGAACCCAGGTCACGTCATACCAAAGACTCAAAAAATGGTACTTGATGCCACCTTGCTTAACACTCAGCATTATAAAGTATGGATCAAGGATAAAATGGAGCAATCCAGGTGTAGTAGCTATTGAAAATATTGCCTACTTTTCTTTTTGATATTTTAGTCCTGCTGTATAAATTGACTCCAATTTTGGTGAAAAAAATTTTTCAGACTTGAAGGGTTGACTGATACACCACAATTTACAGTAATATTATTGAAAAAGATATTTTAGAGAGAATAATTTTGATTTTCAGTAATTGTTTAAATTTTAGAAATTAATTTAATGTTCTACAGTTTTTTTTCTTTAGTGATACCTTTTTAATATTTTACTGTATTTTTTGCTATTTTTCTTCAGTTCATTTTTTTCTCATTTGTTTTTTTTCTTGGCCTCTTTTTTTCTTTGCCTCTTTTTTTTTTTCTTTGCCTCTTTTTTTTTTCTTTGTCTCTTTTTTTTTTCTTTGTCTCTTTTTTTTTTTCTTTGTCTCTTTTTTTTTTTCTTTGTCTCTTTTTTTCTTCTTTGTCTCTTTTTTTCTTCTTTGTCTCTTTTTTTCTTCTTTGTCTCTTTTTTTCTTCTTTGTCTCTTTTTTTCTTCTTTGTCTCTTTTTTTCTTCTTTGTCTCTTTTTTTCTTCTTTGTCTCTTTTTTTTTTCTTTGTCTCTTTTTTTCTTCTTTGTCTCTTTTTTTTTCTTTGTCTCTTTTTTTTTTCTTTGTCTCTTTTTTACCTCTTTTTCCAAGTTTCTTTTCTTGTTTTTTTTCCCCTCTCTTTTGGTAATTGAAAATAATTGGGAAAACTCTTAGGTCTTTTTTTTTCTTCTCTTCAGTCATTTTCCTTGCTACTTCCCTCTACCATTTTTATGTTAGTATATAAAAACATTATAAGACTTCTCTAGTATCACAATAACACTATCATTTACTATTTTATTGAGTGAGTGGGAGGGAATTAGAGAATATGTCAAGTTCCTTTAGCTTTATTAAATGTGAAAATGTTCAGATGTTAATGGTTGTCATTTTATTGGGTATATTTTACCAGTATGAACTGTTTAATCATTTAAAAAAAAAATGAACTTTGAAGTATATATATATAAAATTCAAAATAATGTAAATTTCAACTTTTGATATTTCATTTAAAATGTTGTCTATTTTTAAAATTTTCTATTTTCAGATGGTATGTATTTTCCTTTTACACTTGAAGATTTGCATCTGAATGTAAAAAAACCTTTGTTTTAAATGTCATTTTCGGCCTTTTATTTTAGATCTGAAGAAGATAATCAAGTTAAGCGCTCAAAAACTGGACAAGTAAGTAATATCTTGTTTCATTTTTGCAATCTAACACTTTTGAGAAATCAGTATCTTTTATGAATGCTTTAGTATATTGCTATAAATTAATTTTCTTATAAAACATGAAGTTATTAATTTCTTAAACTAACTTTTTCCTGTTATTGTTTGCATACTTTTATGTACACACGCATTTTATATATATATATATATATATATATATATATATATATAACCCCCACCCCCCAAAAAACCTTGTTTATATAAAGAATGTTGAATAAGCTAATTAACAATCTTTCATATTGGTGAAGATGTTCACTGTAGTCTATCATGTATAAAAAGTGTGTGTGTATGTAATATGTGTGTGTTTTGTAGGCTTATGTGTCTCTGTTCTGAACTACTGCTCAGATGAGAATGTATCTGTTGGCTCTGGGTAGCATCAGTATAGTATCTACATCTTAGAAATCTAATTCAGTATATTACAAGAATAAAATAAATTCAAGTCATTTATATATTTGTATTTGTTTTTCTCATTCAAATTATTTTAAAAAAGTATTAAATGTTATATTTAAAAAACAAAATGTAAAACACTTTTCCTCTGCATATTTTATATCATAGTTTTAAAGTAATTGTGGTATTCCCATGGGTAAAGATGCTCTACTCTGATCTGAGACAGAAGTGGTGATTCATATGTAAATAACCCCATCATGAATTATGGGAATTATGCTAGTATTTAATATTTCACTAAGATCCATTTAATGAAATCTGTTAGATTAGACCTGTTAAATTTTATACTATAGGGATATCTCATGTTAATGAAACATGACTGAAGAGTGATATAAATTCCCTTATCTTGAATAATATGAAAATTATATTTGATTTTTAACTTAGAAAATTAATTGTTAGATATGTTAGTGCTAATGTTACAATTTTTTATTTTTATTTTAGGCTTCAATTGGATCTATTCCAGTGATTACTGTAACAGATGAGCAGACTCAAACTACAATTCTAAGCTCTAATGATTCTCAGAAGAAACAAGTAAGTAACAAGATAACTAAATTTCTGTTTTTTATTAAATATAGTCTGTTAAAAGTGCTGTAAGGGTAACCCAAAGCCAGACTCTTTTAGACCTTATTTTTCCAATGCAGGCATCACTGGGAGTGATAACCGCATTGGAAAAATAAGGTCTAAAAGAGTTAGACTTTTGGTTACCCTTACAACACTTTTAATTTGGACTAATAAGCTTTTCTTAAATGTTAGATATTTATGCTTCATTCTAATAAAGATTTTATTGTTAGAAAATTTTTTTATCATAGAATGTTTGCCTAAAGTAGATGTAAAAGAAAAAAAAATGTTAAAAAAGAAAAAAAATCTTAGTTTTATCTTATGACCCAAATCAACATTGTTTAGACTAAGCATTCTACATATGAAAAAAAGTAGTAATGTTAAGTAGCTATACATAAATGCTCTTGATGTGTTCTTAGCATCTAAAGATTTTTCATTTGATTCAAAGAATTGTTTATTTTATTGACTTAAAATTGTGCCATATTTGAGCTTTATTATGTACAAGCAAGTTTGCCAAGTTTTTCCCTTTCATTTTTTTCTTTGACTTTTAGTAGTAAAACACATAAGAAAAAGACATAAAATAATCAAAGCTGGAATCTGTTTTTTTACAAGTTTGTTTGAGTGCTTTACAAAAGTAGCTCCCACTTTGATCCTGGCCTGTTATTTTTTAACCAAAATGAAAATATTTATGGATTTATTTATTGTTACAGCACTTTGAATTGAAGAAGACAGACATTTTTGGTGTGGGGACAAAAATTAATTATGACAAGACCATATATTTCTTTTGTTGCTGCAATTTCCAATTTTCATTTGCTCCCAGTGCTAGAAATTCAACTATAGTTGCAAATGGCCTGGCATCTGAACCATCAAAATTGTATTCCAGGATTCCTTAGTATGTGGAAAATATGGACCAGCAAAGAAAACAGTATGAAATTCGACTATATTTGCACATTGCATAGTGCTAGAAATTTTGAGTATGTTGCACATGGGAGTGGAAGGATTAAAAGAAAAGGATTTTATGATAAATTGCACCTTACAAATTCATATATGTATATATATTCTCTCTTTGAGCACAAAGTATGGGGGCCTAACAATTCAATTAAAGATGCAAACCATTGAACTATCTACACAAGAGATTTGCTTATAGTGGCAAAAGTTTGTGGTAGAGCCTGCTGCACTTTTTGGATAAACTGATGACAGAAGAATAGTGCATGGTAGGTTACAGATTCTCTGAACAACACTCCTCAGGTTTTGAAGTTGGTTTTTGTCTTATCAAGGCTAGAGAGCCCAGTCTATTTTTCTATTTTACTCATAGCTGGGAGGGGGCCGAAGAGATGGATTCATGATTTTTTTTTTAAGGGCATTAATACAAAGAAAAATGCAAACAGCTTCATCCAGGATTTGAACTCTGCTTGTCAATTGCTCAGTCGACTGGGGCTGTAGAATTCACAGACTGAACCACTGCAGAGGGGTAAGACCACCCCCAATGAGTGTCCTGATATGACACTAAATGATCTGATGGTGAGGTTCCAGTAATGCTGGAGCTTTGGGGAATGCGGAGCACCCTTACATTGCCGTCACTCCCAGGTCAGCTCTGGGCCTGAATGGTAGTACCTGATAGGGTCCTATCTATGGGTCAAATAGAAATAAACTGTGTACTTATGCTAAATTAAATCACTTGAAATAGAACTGTTTTTGATATTGAAACTGTATTTGTACTAAACTGAATTATTTGAATTAGAACTGTTTGATTAAACTAAATAGCTTGAAATAAAAATGTTTTTGACAATTAAACTGTGTACTTATGCTAATCTGAATTGTTTGAAATAGAACTGATTATTTGTATAAAAATGGATTTGGCATTAAATATCTACAAAGGTTGATATGCCATAGAACCCAAACAACCAAATCTGCTTGTGAAGTCCATTTCCTATAATAACTATTACAATATGAGCATATATATATATATATATATATATATATATATATATATATATATATATATATATATAATGTGTGTATATAATGATGTCTTTAATACTGTTGAATGTTAGGTATATACTTTAAAAAAAAAGTTTATTTACCATAAGAGAAAAAATTTAGGCTCAAGTATCTTTGTTGAATAAAAAGAAAAGTTTAATTACTTTAAATTGTATAATTGGATCTGACCTCATGAATACATTGAATTATTTGCATTATGCATTTGCTTTTGGAAGATATTTTGTAATATTATAATAGAATTTGTACCTGTAGAGTACACAGAAATAGTTTTGTGAGCTAAGTAAAATAAAATTAATATATTTTCAAAATATTGTGAGTGCACATATATATATGTGTGTGTGTGTGTATGTGTCTAAAGAAACCCTTCTATGTCGCTTGAGTCTACTTGAGTTGATTTGGAGTGATCGCTGCTTTTTTTTCTTTTTTTTTTTTTTTTTTTCTTTTTTAATTCTTAAATCTGCCATTTAAATTTACACATGTCATTAACATTTGCTGAAGATTTTCCTTGGGAATATATTTTTCAAGCAAAATTAAAAACTGTATAATACAAAAAAGATATTGTGCAGTTGACAAAACTAATTTCAACTATAAATTGATATCAGTCAAACTTTATTTAGAAAATTTTAATATTTTTATATCAGTCATTTTCAAAATTTTCTAAAAATTAAGCTAAGATTTAATCATACTGATAATTCATGTACATTAATCAGATATGTTTAGATTCCATTTGGTGTACAGTGATCAGCATCCTACTGTTATTTGTTTTCTTCTCGCCAGGTGCCCCAAAAGGTTTTCTTTTAGATTTGGCTCAGTCTAAATAAATTCTAACTTCAGACTAGCAGGTTTTTACTAATTTCGTGCTTAAATTTAAAGAATAGTTATTGAGTTTTGGGATAAATCTGTTACCACTTTATGAACATACCTAACTGTTTAATGGTCTACATTGATAATTAAATGCACAAAAAAAATGTAAGTGTTTGTATTATCTAATGCAAAGCCAAATTTTTTACTTTATTTTTCTGATGCCGGTATCATTGGGAAATGTGAAAAGTTTTGGCAAACTGACTAGACTTTGGCCCATTTACAAGAACTTTTTTTGTTCTCCTATGATGCTTGCATTGAAAAAATGTGGTTTAAAAAAGTTTGGTTTTGGGTTACCCTTACTGCACTTTTAATCTGGACAAATCAGTAAACTTTGTATCTTCATTAGTAAAATTTCATTGAGTAGATAAAACAAAGATTTTTAATTTTAGGATCAGGGTGGGTATCTATAAAAACCTTTTTATCAACTTTAACAGTTTACATTTGATATGATTATTTTGCTTTGAAAGTATGAAAACTGATTAAAAAAAAATTAATGCTTGAAATTATGCTGAAATATTTGCAAAAAGTATGTATATTACCAATATATAGCAGTCAAATCAGTGGTATGGACTGCATAAGATCCCACAACATATCTTATGTGGCTTTGTTTTGGCTATAAATATGTGAAAAGATTCTTTTTAAAGTTTAAAAAAAAGTCTTGTTTATAGCTTGTCCTCTGAGCGGTGCTTTATATTCATTATGCTAACCAATCAATAGTTTCATTCTAATTTAGCAATTAAATTTGTGCTCTAGTTAATTAACAAGAATTGATGTGTAAAATTATTGCTAATTGTGTTAGGAATGAAGGTGCTAAATTCTACAGTAGTTTAAAAAAATTGAGGTATAAGCCCTTTCGTAATGAAGGGCTTGTATTTCATTCTTGTATCTAGGATTATATACCTACTCTCACCCCCAAGAACAAGCAAAGCATTTGTATATGACTTCTCATACTCACAAAATTGTTATTTACTCAAGTATTGACTAATGTCAATTCACTTTAGTAGTTAGACAAAATGGTTTTTCCAGGTTTTGCTTGAGCCATAAATATCAGGCACAACATTGGTATTTGAAAAAAAAAAAAAAACTGAAAGAAAAGAAATAAAAAGCTCTTTATTGAAACTTCTTGTGCTCCCTTGAGTTGGTCATCTGGTTAACATTTATTGTTTGAAGGATGTTGTTGGGCCAAGACCAGACATTGGCCATTGGTCATCTGCAGTCAGTGGTAACCTCTTCAGGAGTGTGATTGAACATCAAGATCACTCAGCCACAACCCTCAGTGAGTGGCAGAGTTTGGCTAGGCGAGCTAAGCCTGGGCCGCAGATGACCGCCAACAGTAGTACCATCATAATTGTGGACAGTGATGGAGAGCAGGTAGGTGCTGTAGCTCCAATTTGACACCCACCTTTATCGTATGCTATGGGAAACATGATCTACTTGTCATGTCTACATCTTGTTGACATTACTGTGTTTTGTAATTTTTTTTTTACCATGTGTCGTATTGTGAATCAGTGTTTTCTTTTTTTTTTTTTTTAAATAGAACTTTTGACAGCATTAATATTCTTATTGAACAAAAGCAAAAAACACAAAATTGAATATAAAGTGCAAAATGCAGAAAAATCTTATTTCTCGCCTGCCTGCTGAATTTGATTAAAAATGTGGGCAATATGGATAAAGTAGTAATTTTCATCATGTTGGAAACGTTCTTTAAACCATAATGTATTTTTATTATACACTGGGATATGTCATTTTTGTGTGAAAGATAAGAAACATTCTAAAACTGAACATTAATTATGTATGAATATTTAACATTCTAGTGTAGGAAATAATTAGCAATCAGAGTTCATGTTCTAAAAAAAGTTTTTTTTTTTTTTTTTTTTTTTTTTTTAAATTTTAATATATATTAATGCTTTTAGGAAAGGCATGAATCCATCTTTAGTTTTTGGTAAATAGTAAGTTACATTAATTACATTGCATTAATAGACCAACCAGTTTTGGAGAAGGAAAACTGAATTTAAATCCCCTACCAACATTTCATGAGCTACTGCCAGGTAAAACTCATTACTCTTTGTTTTACAGACCTTGGCAAAGGCCTGAATCTTGCTGGACGCTTAGAAAAAGGCTAATAAAATTGTGTGTGTGTATGTATATAAATGTGTGTGTGTGTATGTATGTATATATATATATATATATATATATATATACACACACACACACACACAAACTGTGGATGTAGAGATAATAAATAGTGATAAATCATCTATCAAAATATCTATCATATTTGTTGGTATATAAGAGTATTTGGAGGACTAACATTTACTGCAACTTATCAAAGATTTATAGCTGTCTGTTTTAAGCTTGAGTCAACATCCTCTGCTTCATAATACCAGCTCATTGAATGCGGTTTTATTGTATAATTTCTTTTTTGTTTATTTGAATGTGCATCTTATCACTAGACAAATATGGTTTGGGTTAAGTTTCAACATGGAACAGAATGCTTGTTTGATCATAATATTGTCAAAGTGCATATTGAAATGAAATCATGTTTATTGAAATTTGTTGATTTAAAAAAAAACATTAATGCTGTCAAACTTTTAATATTACATATTTGCAGTATGAAATATGGTGGAGAAAGAAAAACAACTCATTCTGCTTCTCTGTTGCTTTTTGATAACTTCAAAGTCCTCTTACTAGCTTAACCTTCTCTTCTAATAATAATAATGTGATAGTATTAATCTGTTATCCCTTTTTATCTGGCCATGTCTGTAAAAGCAACTGAATGATTGCTTGCCTCTCTATTTTTTTTTTTTTATCACAACTTTGTTTAATAAACATTTCAATTATGGCTTTATTTTAATGTAAAAACTAAAGTTATAAAGCTTTAGATCCAGTTTTAAGTTAGTAAGGGAAACTAAAAGCCAAATATTTTTAGACTTTATTTTTTCAATGTAGGTATCAATGGGGAATGGGAAAAGTTTTGATAAACTGGCCAAAATTTGGCTCATTTACCAAAACCTTTCTCATTCTTCATTGTATTGGAAAAATAAAGTCTAACATGTTTGGCTTTGGGTTACTCTTATTGTGGTTTTAACATAGACTATCTTGTATTTTAAAATTTTTTTTTCAATTTAAAAAAAGATTCTGCTTCAATTTATCCACTGTCAGACATATTCTTTTGAGTGTGTTATTGTCAGAATAGGTTTAAACATTAATAATTTCAGTGCTTCTAGCATGATCCATTTTGACCTGCATTTTCTTTTCTGTATAAGCCAAGTCATAAAGTTGTTAGTATTGGGGTTCAAATCAACCACTCGTGTTCTTATTTATTTGAAACTGATATTGCTTTATTTGACTTGACCTTCAGAGGTGTGTGTGTAAATCTCATTTAGATTCATTTGCTTCAGAAAAAAAAAGACAATTTTTTTTTTTTAAGAATTCCATTCATATAAGAGACAGAATTATCAAATAATGAAACTGGGCTTATGTAAGGTAAAACTGAGGAAATTTATCCAAACTCTCAATGGGCCAGATTTGACACAAGGTCATTTTAATGTGGGGGAGAGAAATGCATGAATTGAGACTCGTGATGACTGTCACAAAAATGCTTAGCTCCCTTGGCATTCCCCTTTTGGGATATCTCGGGCAGCAATCTATGAACTCAGCCCTGCCAAGCAGGTATTGCTCAAGAAGGCCTACAGGGATCAACTGATCGCCATGTGATCCCTAGATAGAAACATACTATACATTGACCAATGGGTCAAGCTGAACTATCCTTGAAAATTTTGATCCATTTGCATCATCACTTTTTGCTGTAATGCATAGTTTGAAATAGATATTTTTATCTAACTTGTAAAAATGATCAGTTAAAAAAATAAGTAACCAAATTTTAATATCTCAATATGTAAATACAAAGCACATTCAGATCAAACTCTTTAAATGTTATGTTTCAAACTTGTATGAAATTTTTGCTTTTCATTCCAAAATAAAGATAATTTCAAAAATGTTACTAAATCGTTTGAAAAATCTTAGGGATGGTAATAGTTTGTATCTTAAGCATTTTCTGTTATATTAATATTTTGTATAAATTTTTAAATTTCTTGCTGCATGTTTCAAATTTAAGGTAAATTTTAACATGAATTTTATGAAGAGTTTTTATTTTATTCTCATGTCATTGACACAAGTATTCTGGGGGATCGTATGGGGTTCGTAACATGTGTGATTATGGCAAAATATTCAAATGGAATCTGATACATATGACCATTTCTGTTATCATGCCAGCACCTGAACTATGTTGACATCTCATAAGCTATTCAAAAACATGGACAAGATTCTATGTAAAAAGCCAATTATCTCAGGAGAGACAATTTTTTTCATAAAAGACCAGGTTTGCTTTGTAAAGAGGAATGACTTATGCCAACAATGAGATGGTTGTAACCATTTTTTAAGATAACTTTTTATCAGTTTGTTTCTGCAGGAAGGAAGCCTCCTAGAAATCAAAAAACTGGAATCTAAAACCTATTCTTTTTGCTAGAAAACTACCCAGTACACTTGCATTATTGCTTGTGGGAAGATGAAACTACACCATCTTATAAAGAGCATAATTGCCAGTTTCCAAGGGTCAATCTGAAAACCTCTTTCTGCCTTGTAGGGTCAAAGTGAGTCTTGCAGCACTCACTTTTTGAAGGTCCGCAAACCAATTCTGGATCATAAAGAGGTTTTATGATCAAGCCAAACTTTCTTTACTCACCTTGTATCTGGCTCAGCAGGTTAAGCAGAAGTGTTGACAGAGGTTATTCAAGAAGCTGTAAAATACTTTCTCTTTCTTTGCCATCTCACCTGGCACTGCCAAGTTGGAGGATTAAGAAGCAAGAGGAGAACAGCAAGTGAATCTTTGATGTGTATGGATTAGTTGTATTAAATTACATAGAGTAACTCAAGAGGGATCAACACCAAATCAAGATCTCTCTTAACTTTCTTGAAGCAGTAAAGAATGAAAATTATGAAGTACAAGACACTTGGAACTTTATAGTTAGAAGTTTTATACATTTTTCTTTAAAATTTTGTAATTAAACTAAATTGTTTTGTACGACAAAACAAATTGTGCAATTTTGTTGTACATTCTCTGACCTTCTTAAAAAAAATCCATCTGAACAATATAATATAGTGGCTCCCTATTGATACCTAAAAGTAAATAAAGATAGGCAACTTCTTACTGAATTTTTCATAAAATATTTCTTGTTAGTGTTCTGTGGGGGTGGGTGGAAATCATTAATAATGAAATCTTGAATATAATGTGACCCTCCTACTCATGTTTTGTAGCTAAAAATCAATTAACATTACTGAAAATAAAATAGCAACACTCTGGAGGATTGTGTCTGGTAAAATAATCTTAGGTAAATTATTCATGGCTAAATTCAGATTTTGATAAAGATCTAAAGGGTTAGGGAAACCCTATATTATAAGAGTAATTAATCTGAGATCATGAATTTACCTATAATCTTTAAGGATGATGTTAATTTTATTACGTTATGTGCTGAGTATTGATGATACACTCCTTACTTTAGAACCTATGTATGTATTAATTTTACATGTGATCATTTAATATAATCCAACTATATCATATTTAATCTTGGGTAAATTGAAACACATCTCTAACATGTTGCTATTTCATTTTCTGACATTGCATATTATTCAATGTGCAGCCAGAGTTTGATATATTTTTTTAAGAAACCCAAGTAATATTGCTGCAAATTTGAAAACATTTTATTATATAAAAGGCCTTGTTGAAAGGTAGATATTTTTTTGTCTCCTACCCTTTTTGTTTAAAAAAAATGCAGCATTTTTACCTTTCCTTATGACTGACAGACAAATTGATATGTATATGTTGCCTTTGTGTTTTTTTTTTTTTTTTTTTAAATCTGTTCAAATTAATTCAAAGTTGAAATTGCGTTTTAATTTACCTCATCTTCTATATAATAAAGATACAAATTCTATGTTTGATACCATTAATCCTGCAAATATTTTTATGCTAATATTTCATCCAGAATTTTGACCACCTCCTTATTTTCTTTAATTTTTTTTTTTTTTTTTTTTTTTTTTTTTTTAAATCATCAAATTTCTCACACTACACAAAAGTAAACACTGCTATGCTTCTATTTGGATCTCCAACACTAACATAATATTTCATCAGGATCTGCCTGGATATGCAAATGTCATTGTTATTTAATGGAAACATCTTATTGTGAATTCCCTATTCAGAATATGTTTGACATCTCTAAACACAAACAATTTTGTTTGTTTTGGTTTTTCTTTTTTTTTTTTTTTTTTTGTAGAGTGCAGAAAAGAAAACTTAAAATGTGTGGAAATATAAAATCTGATTTAGGAAAAAAAAAACTTTTTTTAAATATAAACTTATCTGACAAAATTTAATTTGTTGAAACCCCACCCCCTCTCCATCCAAAAAAATAAAACTCATCTTAGCATTTCCTAAATTTGGTAAACTTGCTGGTTATTCTTTTTATGTTTAAGAATACACTAATAGTTTAAAGAACTTAGAAAACACAAAAAGATCTGTCTTCAATTTTTATTTTTACTTGTTTTAAGTATACTTAATGTATATTTAAAACATGTACATATAAAAAAAAAATGTTCTCTTTCCTTCTGTTGTCACCAATGATTTTTTGTTTTTTGGACTTGATTTAAGAAAAAAAATCACTAATAAAACTAAATTTGCTTTAAATAATAGAAATTTCATTTATTTGTATAACATGGAAAGAAAATGGTCAATAAATTCAGTTTTGATTTTTTTTAGTATCCCTCCCCTAATGTTATATTCAGCAAAACAATTATGTGCTTGTAATTTACTGTTTGCTTTTGTTTTTGATTGCTAACAAGAATAACTTTTATTTTAAATGATATTTGCAAACCCTTTTCAAAATATATTCACATTTTGTCATGAAATTATTTTTCATGTTTTTTTTAAAATTTTTTCATTAAGTCTACTTGACAGATTTTAGGTTCAAATCATACTCTTCAGATGTGTTGATAATTAACATTGGTGTTTTTTCTTTAAATGTCTGAATTTTTGAAAATTTTTAAAAAGAAATGTATTTATAATATAATAACCCCCTCCTATTTTACAGAATTTTCAATTCTGTTTAAAGTTCTGAATATTGTTTCAAGGTCTGTTGTTCTTAGCTACCTATATTTGGTTTCGAACATCTAGAACAGAAATTGGCAACCTATAACCAATGATAATAAGGCTAGGCTAGCAGACCATTATTAGTGAGTTTGATTCTCACAAGGTGCCTATACTTTTGGCTTTGTGCTAAGCTAAGCTTTGTAAATAATAACTTATGGTCTGCATCCAGCCTGCAAGCAAATATTAGGCTACTATACTTATCTGTCCCACAATTGCTCCAGGTTTTGTCACTTTGCTTTTAAAAAATCATTTCAAGTATAATGCAGTAATTCAAATATCTTTTGTGAAGTTTTATAGTCCAGGTTAAAAGTGCAGTAAGATTTGAGTTTTGTTTAACAGTATATCAACCTCTGTGGGTCATTTAATGCCAGAAGGGTTAAATGCTGTAAGAGTAACACAAAACTATCCCTGTTTTTTTTTTGGAGGGGGGACCTTATTTTCATGATGCAAGTAACATTGAGGAATGAGAAAAGTTTTTGTAAATGGGTCAAATTCTGGACTCTTTATCAAAATTTTGCTTCTTCCATAATGATACTTGGATTTAAAAAGTTTGGCTTTTAACTTGGACTATTAGTTTTTTCGAAATGTGAATTTATTCAGCTTTCATAAAATTAGATAAGATCTTACTTGAATTTATTTTCACAGACTTTTCTTAGAAAATGCCCTTTTTTTAAAAATAAATAAGAGCAATTGTTAATGAATTAAGTACTAAAAATTTTATTCAAATCAGATGATTAGATTTTTAAAAATCTGGGTCTTTTGATGTCTAAAATTTTTCTTGTGAACATTATTATATCACACTATTCTATATACTAGCATGAGTCAAAAGTTTTGCTAACATAAGGCACAATTTTGGCAGAATCCAAAGTCATGATGGTGATAAACCACACTGGACTAAGAAATGCAATATTCACCTGATACTCTCTGATTGTTTGTTGCTGAATAGTTTGTTGCTTGGAGCACAGCCTTAGAATCCATGGTTTTAGGCTTAATTGACTCGACCTGTTTGCCTAGGTTCTTGAGCAAAATTTCTTGAACCATCTAGTTATTGTACTGTTTGTTCAACAAATATTTTTGGTTGCTTCCTCTGCATTATGGCCTAACTTGTAAAACATAAGTTCCTGAATTAGACTACATTGCACATTCTTCTGTGCAACTTTCAAATCACACATGAAGTGAAGCAATGTGCTGCATGTCAGTGCACCAACTACCACAATACTACTAATCTGAGTAGGTACCTTCCATAGCCTGAACTGCTTCAGTCACATTATATACATGCTGCAAACTAGTGTGTACCAAAATATTGCAGAATTTTTGACTTGCTCTAGTATGATAATAGGTCACAAATCATTTTTATCAGAATTTTCTGTTAATGTTTTTTTTTTTTTTTTTTTTTTACTTAAGATTATAAGGATAAAATAAATCTTTATCCATGTTTTAGACAATTTCACTTCCCAGACATTTTATTGCCACTCACTCATTAATTCACAATCTGGACTGTTGAAGCCCCCCCCCCAAAAAAAATTCTACACATCTCTGAAGTCTCTGGATTGATTTCCGTTGATTTATGTAACCTATATCTGTTGAGATAATGAAGAAAAAAAAATTGTTTATATTTTGAAATTATCTGAATTGACAATTATCCTCACTGGTATACTATGAAAATGATAGTAAAATATACAGGAAGAGACTTTAACAGAACTATATGCTGAGCCCAGTATTTTGCTTTGAAGTACTTTTGTCTTGGTTCATTTGCTTTAAACTCTTGTATTGTCTGATTTAGGATGAAGCTCCCGAGATGTCTCAAGCTCAGTCTTACCAAGACGCAGAGCTGGAAGTGGATGATGATGAGGATGATGATGATGATGATGATGTTGATATTCCAGATGAAGATGAGGATGATGAGGATCTTGTAAGTTATAGCATTTTACTTTAACATTGAAGTGTATTTGATAACTTTTCATTTTAATGGACACATTTTTTGTACTAAATTTTTCAGTTACACACATAACTGATAAATATACTGGATATGATAATAAAAAACTATAGATGGTGATACACTTATTCTATTTCTTGTGTAACATTTCTCTTTTAGCATGACTAGAAAGGTTTTGAAAGACAGCTTCTTCAGCTTTAAAAAGAAAAAAAAAAAAAGGCTCAAATGTGATATGAGGGTGATTCAAAGTTTTGCAATATTTTGGTAATGTGAAGCGCAATTCGGCAGCTTTGGAAACTTTTGCCGACATTATTAAGAGGACAAACCACAGTGGACTGTGAGATGCTTAACTCACCTGATACTCTCTGAGTACTACTCTCCAGATTTACCAAAGTAGAGCATGGCCTCAGAATCCACAATTTTAAGCCAACTTGACCTTGTTTGATTGTTTGGGTTCTTACAACCCAAGCAAAATTTCTTGAACCATTTGGTTACTGTACTATGATCAACTGCACCTTCACTTTTTGCATAACAAATGTTTTTGATTGCTTCCTCAGTGTTATGGCCCTGTTTAAAATTGTAGAGCACAAGTTCCTGAATTAGACTATGTTGCTCATTCATCTGTGTAGCTTTCAAATCGCACATGGAGTGAAGCAATGCATAACATATCAGTGCACTAACAACCACAATATTACCAAACACAGCGAGTACTTTCCATTGCTGAAACTGCTTTGGTCACATGGTATACACTGCAAACTAGTGTGTATAAAAATATTGTAAAACTTTTGACTTATGCTTGTATAAATAGTTATGTGTATTATCAGATATCAGTGTTAAATAACCAATCTGGGGTTGATATGCTGTTAAACAAACCAAACAAAAAAAACCAGTTCTAGTGCTTGTTTTATATCTCCAGTACAGATTACTTAAAAAAAAAAATGCTTGTGCTCTTTGAATAAATGGATAATTCTTACTAAAAATTGCATTTTTCTACTTAAGTTTTTACTTCAAAGCTCTTGACTTTAATGTATTGATTGGAATCACTGTGTTAACACAGCATTTATTTACATCAGAAGAGATTTTGAAATGTATGTCTAATATCTTGGGTGTTAGTATTCCTTTCAATGTTGTTTTTTTTTTTTTTTTTAACAGGAGGAAACTGAGCCTTTCACTGGAAGTCTGATGTCAACTCAGACTTATAGTGAAGCAGTTGATGATGATGTTGTTATTGTTGGTAGGTAACTGTTGTTTTTGTTTTTAAAAGATTTTCTATCTTTTCTTTAAACTTTATTTTCTTCTCTGCCATTCAAATATTATCCTATTGTGAATGAATTAGGTGTTTTGGGCTATCATCTTGAACAGGGAACATCATTCAGCTTTTCAAACCATTTTTGGCATGTTTGATCATTCACCAAATATCTTCTCTGTAAACCACAAAATCTTTATTTTTCTTTCTTAAAATAAAGGGAAAAAAAAGTATGTTATTTTTTATCATCTCCAAACAAAATCTTATCAATTTTGACATTTGAAAAAGAAAAAAAAGAATGCATATTGATATGACAGCTGTCATTGAGTGATTTTTTTTTTTCTTTTTAATGTAAATTTTATTTTCAAGTTTAGCCATTTCTAATATCTAATGAGAAATACTGAATGAACTTTTTGGCTCACAATTATTGTTACTTTCCTCAACAGAAAGTGAATAAATTTTAGCATCAACCATAAAAATTAGGCACCAAATAATCTTCTTGGATTGTGTAGGCTTAACTAAAAACACACATATAAAATACAGAGGTACTTGTGGTGTAGTAGTTATCATAGGACACAGTGAACCCAGTTCAAACCTGGACAAGGCTGTTTGCATTTTATCATCATCAAGTTGTACTGACAACATGGAGTTCCCTGACTCACTCTTGCCATCCATCCCTATCATCAATTGCTCCTGGCACGTCTTCTAGGTTGCATCTCGTGTTCATACAGAACTGGTGTAAGTTTGTTTTTGCTGGTTGGCCAACACTGGCATATCCACATGCAGGAATCCATAAAAGAACATCGGTTTTGAGTTTGTCCTTGCTTCTCCAGCAGTACCCTACATGTCTTGTTTGTCTTACTTGAATGATTTATGAGATGGGAAGCAGGTGGCTGTACAGCTGCTGCTTTGTCAGGTGTATGGGTAAATAGTAGGTGGACTGGGCTTTTTAACTTTGGTATAGCAACCAGTCTAGAAGAAGGAAAACTTGAAATTCAAACCTGTTAAACTCCACTTAAAAATGACTTCATGTAGAGGGCTTGGGTAACTACTTATATAAAGTGCAATGTGTATCCAAATATATATGACAGCAGCTGTATGCCCATTTACCTCACAAACCCTCTAAGACTAAGAAGAGAAGGGACGAACTCATAAGTGATATTTTCCTGTGGACTTCAACACACCTGTGTTGGCCAATTAGCAAAAACTTACATTTGTCAACTCTGTGTAGACACTGGATGCTGTCTAAATGACTTGCCAAGTGTGATGGCTGATAGGGACAGATGGTGAGAGAAACTCAAGATGAGCTGTATTATCATATGATGATATGTTTGTGTATGTGTGTACATACATAACTTTTTTATATCACCAAAGGAATCCATGACCAAGAGATTAGTGAATTGAGTTATGGAAAAAAAATTTATACTTATAAGGCTTGTTCCTTCCTCTCAGTTGAAATGAACAAGCATTGTGTTATCATAACAAAAAATTCTGACAATAAATACATATACAGTAGTGAGCATAAAAATCAGAACGATGTTAAGAAAAAGTCTAAATGTGAAATAACTTTTTATTTTAAAGCTTCATTGAATATTTTATCAAGGAAAAATAAGGATATAAAGGCAAATTATATAATTCCAAAATATAAAGCTCTATAAACTTATGTTGATAAAGTTATAAGAATAATTATATAGCATTTGAAAAAAATAGATGATCAAAAACATCAGAACGATTAACAAAACCATACTATTATTATGGATACATCATATCTAAATGAAAATAGCATTCATAATTCATTAGTATTTGATGTGTAAACTTTTACTTTCAATAACAGCTTGACATCTTTTGCTACATGAACAAATTAATGTCTTACATTCATCAACGGATATTTTCTCCCATTCTCCTTTTGAATTAGTCCATAGTTCTTCGACATTTCTTGGATTCTTTTCTTTAGCGCTTTCATTGAGTAACTTCTAAACACTCTCAATAGGATTGAGTAACTTCCAAACACTCTCAATAGGATTCATGTCTGAGGTTTGAGCAGGCCACTCCATAACAGTAACATCCTCCTCAGAAAGAAATGTCTTAACAGACTTTGCTATGTGACACAGAGCATCATCTTGCATAAATACAGCTGGTTGATTAATTGCAGTTCTCAAATTAGGTACAAGATATTTTTTCAATATCTCTTTGTATACAATTGTGTTAATTTTACCGTGTAGCCTGACAAGAGGTCATGTACCAGCAGTTGAAATCATGCCAAAGACCATCACACTTCCTCCTCCAAATTTAATGCTTCTTTTTATGCACTGAGGCGAATATCATTCTTTAGGACTGTAATGAACGAACTCATCACAATTAAATAGGTTTAAATTTGACTCACTGCTGAAATGAACACAATCTCACTGTTCATCAGTCAATATAACGTTTTCAGTAGCAAATTTCAATTGGTTCATTTTGTTCTTTTTAGAAATGTAAGGCATTGTAGAAGCTACTCAACTGTTCAAATTTATTACATTAAGTCTTTGGGGAAATAGTGTTCCTTGATATTTTAATGCCAAGGTTAGCTCTTGCTCTTTTAGAGATTGTGGTTGTTGTTGCAAATTGATTCATTTTTGATTCATTACCCATCCATCTGTCTTCCCTTGCAGTAGTTTTCCTTGGTTTCTTGGCTTCACATTACCCAGTTTTCTCAAGTTTTCTTAAAATACTAGGAATAGTACTTTTAGATTTCCATGCAGTCTTTGAAATACCCCTAACAGAGAGTTTATCTTCATTATGTAACTTTACTACTAGTTTTCTAAGTTCCAATGATGTCACAGATTTTTTCACCATGTTTACAATGCAAGAGCCGGTGTAATTTACTGTAAATCTTTTTTAATTTATTTTCTAAAAAGAAAAAAAATCTCATCGACAATAACTAGTGGTGTAATAATTTTTATACAAGATGCTAAGTTGCTTACTATTGAGTTACTGTTTGTATTGTATGGAGATTTTTTTTTTTTGATCTCTAGGTGATGTGAAACTGATTTGTCTTTTATTATATTATAGATTTATTTTATTATTAGTCTTTTGTAATAAATTTTAATTTCTTTCTATTAGGACTGAAATTAATGTTACATTGTATCATCAACTGATCCATCATTTGATTAAATTGCTATTGTGTTTTTATTAGATGACGATGAAGAAGAAACAAATGCAGAAACCCAAGCTGATTCTCATGATGAAGATGAACAACGTCTTCCTGATCAAGATAATTCTGGTAAGTTAAATTAGCTTTGCCCATTTCAATATCGTTTTAGATGTAGATACTTTTTTTTTTTTCCCTCTCTCAATATAAAAGGAAATTTTTGTCTACATGATATATATATATGTAAGGAAATAGATTATTTTTTAAAATATTAATTGAATATTATAAAGAAATTAAAGAAAAAAAAATTTGTGCTATATGATTCAAATGAGTTTTTAGTCTTCAAGAAAATTATGCTTTTTGTCTTCAAGAAAATTATGCTTTTTGAAACTTTATATGAAGGTGGGCTGAAAAGTTGATAAGCTGATGTCATATCTTCTATTGATGCCTTTTTTATGAATGGGATTCAAGCATTGCAACACCAATAGAAGTGTGTAGACTGCTAGGAGAGCAATATTGAAAAATAAACCTCATTTAATCATATTCCATGAGAGTATCTTGGTCAACCTATGAACTTTTCAGCAAACCTGTGTGTGTGTTTATATATCCTTATAACTTATATATATATATATATATATATATACACACTGGCCCATTGGCAAAATGGTTTGTGTTCGCCAATGGTATGGGAGATCAGGCTTTAATCCCTAGTTAAATCCTTCCAAAGACTCCAAAAAATGGTACTTGATGCCTCCTTGCTTAACACTCAGCATTATAAGGTATGGATCGAGGGTAAGTGGAGCACCCTCCCCTACACCTCAGTGTAGTAGTTATTGAAAAGGGAGCCTTTTGGTTGCTTTCAACTACAGTCAGCTAAATTACTACATATATATATATATATCTTACAATAATTCACCAAATATCTTTTGTATGTTTTTGCTTAAATAAAGGATGATTAGAGCTATGCCCATCAATTTTCATATAGCTAATAATAGGATGCTGCATCATATTTTTGATATTAGATTTTGAAAATTTTATAAACAATGGCCACGAGGAGGCCATAAATTTAACTTTTCATTGACATTTATAAACTTTTAAGTCTTCATAAAATATTATTTTTGCTATAATAAAAATGAGATGAATAAATTCATAGTCAGTTTATATAACTTAAAATCCTGTCAGCAGGGTAGGTTTTCAGTTAGTAGTTGTAATAGATGTTTTTTTATTTTATTTTTAAAGCAATATTTTGTTCTGTTAATCATTTTACATTTTTCCCTTTTGGTCAGCCAAAACATGTAAACTGGTATAAATCACTTTTCAATTTATATACTCTGTAGGCAATACTTGAATATTGAACCATTTGATTTTTATCTCTACGTGAAATGCACTCTAGTTAGTTAACTCATTCTCTATCCTACCAAAATAGCGAATGTTGGAAAACATTACGTTAATGTTGAATTTGTTTTCTTGTTAATGTAGGAAGTCAGGCTTCCAGTGGTCCAGTTCCAATGGGAACTAATGCTGGCCAACGTCCTCCACCTCAGTTATTGCCATTACCGAACCAGACTGCTGATAGATTGCCTACAAGCGGGGGTAGTGGAAGTGCAGGACGATCACAATTAACTCCTTTTATGTTTCAGGTAATCTTTTAGATTTTCTATTTTCTTAAAAATATTTTTTTAGCTTATGTGGCTTTGCCATTGCATTATTTGTAATGTGTGTGTGTAAAATAGACCTAAGCTCATGGATTCAGGAATCTGTGATAAACAACATTAAGGTTAAATGTTACTGGCAGGGCCCGTGGAAATTTCACAAAAGGAAAAAAAAATCAAAAGAAGCTATTCAAGCAAGGAAAGATGATTTGGTATTTTATTACATATAAGTCCTATAGTTACCTTTGCAATGAATAATACAAAAATATATAACAATCTATATCTAATACACAGTAATAGTAAATGATAAAGAAATGTATGAAAGAAAAATAATGATTAATGAAAAAATTGTCTGACTCTATATTGAAAACAAACCATTATTTTTTATCTAGAAAGAAGATAACAAGTCTTATTTTTCATTAAAAAAATAAAGATAAAACAATACTTTTTAGCTTTCATTTTGATTAAACAATCTCTAAATCTTAGTCTAAAAACAGTCACCTGTTTAACAAGCTTTTTTATTTTTGACCTTGTGTACTGTTATTAGATATTTGCAACTGTCTTTTTTGTGAAGCCATGGGCTAGGCCAATCACTTGATTGAGGGGGAATATGGAAGAATATCCTACTTGGCTGTTGGTGAGCATAACATCCAAACAGATAAGCTGAATTATGATATAGATTTATATCTGTAATATAAACAATGGCTACTAGAAGGTCATAAATCTTATTGCTCATCTTAACATGTCTGAATTTGATTTTATCATCTCCAGTTTTTATTTTTACACTTACTTGCTAAGCAGTTTAACTTCAAGATTTGTTTAGCCATTTCACTTGAAATAATTTTGTTTTATTTTCCAAATTTGACCTAAACATGAGCACATGCAGTAATTACCTATTTGAAATAGTAAAAAAATGACTGGATTTACCAAATGATAAACCTCTTAATTATACATTTTTTATTCTATATTTATCTACATTTTATAATCATGAAATACTTCATATTTCAATGGAGATTTATTAGAAACCTCTGACCTTCAGATACTGTGTACCCGGAAATATTAGATAGTTTTTATGCTTTGTAAGCTTATTAAAAGAAAGGTTTATTAACACATTCATGATTGGGAAGATTAAAATGTTCTTTATATTGTATAGACTTAAAAACAATGAGTGATGATTTTTTTTTTTATATATAGTTATTTAGAAAAATTTATTTATTTTTTTATTTAGCTCATATTTTAATGTTTATAAAATTGCGCTTTATTTTAGGGACCTCCAGGCCCCTTTGAAGAGGGTGATGACTGCACTGTCCCCAGTACCCCAACTTTGTGCATTCCTCGTCGAACTGATGGTTTTGCCGAAGCTGTCAGGTATGTATTTATCAACCCCTTCACACAAGTAGGATCTGACCAAACTCAAACCTGTTAAACTTTGTTTAAAAAATTAACAAGTTTTCCTTCTTGTAGATTGGTTACCATACCAAGATTAAAGAGCTCAGTCTGCCTTACTATTTGCCCATATTTGGAGGGAAAATACTTGGATTCATGCCTTTGTTTATTTGGGTTTCATGGCATATCAACCTTTGTAGGTTATTTCGTGCCAAATCCATTTTATGCAAATAAACAATTCTATTTAGCATAAGTACACAGTTTAATTGTCAAACATTTCTATTGCAAGCTATTCAGTTTAGTCATACAGTTCTGTTTTGTATAAGTATAGTTTTTATTTACACACAGTTAAATGTCAAAACGGTTCCATTTCAAACAATTCAGTTTACTATAAGTACACAGTTTAGTTCTGTTTCTTATTCAAGAAATTCAGTTTAGTATAACTATAGTTTTTGTTTACACACATTTAAGTATCAAAACAGTTCTATTTCAAACAATTTAGTTCTATTTAACCCATAGATAGGGCTCTATCAGGTGCTACTACTTTGGGCTAGAGATGGCAATGAAGGGGTGCTCCACATATCTCAAAGCTCCAGCATCACTGAAACCTCACCATCAGATTGTTTAGTGCCATACCCAGGACACTTGTTGGGCTGGGTGTGTTATCCCTCTGCAGAGACACAGTTGGTATATTCTAGAGCCCCCAACTGACTGGGCAAATTCATACCTTTCTCAAGGGTATTAGTGCTATGTAAAATGTAAATGGCATTGTCCAGGATTTGAACTCTGGTCGCTGTGTCCATTTCCATAACCATTACTTTACAGGGATCTCAGGATAAGCTGTTGGGTTAGTCAGAAATTCTTTTAAGACTTTGTACTTATACAAATGTACAAGCAACCAAATGGCTCAGCACTTAATAATTTCCCTTGTTTAATAGGCTTATACATAAGTATATATGATATCTTATGTATAGGTTGACCCTTGATTTATGATCATGAAACCATCCAATTAATTCTTAAGGCTAAAATTTGCTTCTTGTCCTTCTCAATTTTAATTTCAATCTGAGAATAAGTTGGCGACCATAGTCGAGGGTGACCCGAAGGCTCCCTTTTCGATAGCTACTACACCAAGTGTAGGGGAGGGCGCTACTCCTTTCCCTGGATTGCTCCACTTTACCCTTGATCCGTACTTTATAATGCTGAGTGTTAAGCAAGGAGGCATCAAGTACCATTTTTTGAGTCTTTGGTATGACGCGACCTGGGATTGAACCCAGGTCTCCCAGGCCATTGGCGAACACTCTAATCGCTAGGCCAATGTCCGGTAATACTAATGCCAATTTTTTGTTTAAAAATTAAGTCTTCAAAATTTGAGCTTGAAATAAGTATATACAGTAATTACATTCAGTGGAGATGCATGGAGTAAGGATTATTATCTTTGGAAATACACCTTTATTTTTGATATTGAAAGTCGCCCTAGAGAAGGCCAGTTGGCCACTTTAGGCAAAAGATTATGGAGGCATGGTTATTGTCATAGGAAGTGACAATGGTGACCTGGGTTCGAATTCCGGATGAAGTGGTTTTCATTTCTCTTCATGCTAATGCCCTTAAGAAAGTCATGAATCCATCTTTTCAACCTCATGCTAGGGGTAAAAAGTAGGACAGACTGCTTTCTTTAACCTTGGTATAGCAATCAGTTGCAGAGAAGGAGTGATTGGATAAATTATATTCATTGGGAAAATTTTGAATGTTGTGTTAACAATCAATTAGTTCTATAAATTCAGTTATTTTTTTTTCATTTGTTTGCTTAGCAGTTTAACATCTAGATTTGTAGCAGAAGTTACAAAATGAAACAAAAAACCCCCCAAATCTGCTCATAAACTTAGTACAAAATGAATTTAAACTTTATTCTTGTTTATGGCTGTCTGAATCATTTTATTAAAACAGAAGTTGTGAATGGTTTCGATATTATTAGTAGCTGACATGATCTCTTTGGGCCTGAAATATCAAGCTTATAATGCTTAGTAAAATATCAGGAGTCCCTGAGGCATGGTGGCCAGCATGTCAGACTGTGACATTGTAGTCTGGATGGAGGAGTTATCTAAAGTAAAATCTTAGCTTAGAGTGTATCGTAAAATATTGTTCAGTCCAAAATATTATCGCCCTGTTGGCTGGGGCTGTAGAATATGCCAACTGGACTTCTGCAGAGGGGTAAAACCCCACCAACAAGGCTACCTGTTGGCTGTGGGTGGCGACCCATAATGCTTGAGGATGAGATCCTGGTGGCTGAGCAGTCCATGACCTGACAACTAAAGAGGTCATGTGACCTGCAATACTCCTCTTTGACCCTTACTGGGCTAGATGGGCAGTTGGAAAGGCCTGATCCAATCAATTGGCTGGTCATGTCAGCCCTCTTTTGGATTTTTGGAAAAATCTGAATTAGAGGGTGATGGCTGTAAGGTCAGTCATGCTGGGGAAAGACTTATACTCCTTTCTGTTCCTGGGTGAGTAATTATCTTGGGAATGAAAACCCAGGGACAAAATTAAAACTGTCTACCATCAGCATGAGTATAATTCTATGTCGCCCCAATGTTACTAGGTGAATAGGTTTTCTCCTGGGCACATCTCCATGTGGGGCTCTATGGTGGGTAGGGAACATAGCCAATGAAACTCATAAACTTTCTTTATAGCCCTCGAAAATATAACCCAAGCAAAAACCAAAAAAAAATCTCAAGTGACCTTACTGAGTTGGACAATTCTGACAAAGAAAAAATACAGGATGAACCTCCGTTCCCAAAATTTATAATATTATAATAGATTGAAGATATCCCATTAACAAAACTATTCCCATTTCTTATACAGAAGATCATATCATATCTACAAATATCAGCCAAAAACAGTTAAAAATTTAAGAAATAGCACAATAATGATTGAAACAGAAAATAAAAAAAACACAAACTTTTTACTAAATATGAAAACTTTTCACTATTCAAAAATGAAAACGTACCCCCATAAAACCTTAAATTCCTCTAAAGGAGTTATAAGAAACAAAGAACTCTTCCAGTGTTCAAGGTAAAAAATATTAGCTGAACTAAAAAAAAACCAAGGCATAACTGATATGAAAACAATTACCATCAAAAAAGAAAATCAAACAATACAAACACTTATCTATTAACCTTCAATTCCCCTATAATTCCTAAAGAAATAAAAATTGGCTATATTAATGAAAAATAGAACAATACATTCCAAACCCACTCAGATGCTTTAAATGCCAAAAATTAGGCTACCATGGAAGTGTATGCAATATGTGATAAATGTGGAGAGAGAGAGAGAACGAACTGAAGCATACCACCATCAACTGCAAACTCAGCAACAGATGTGCCAACTGTGTTGAAGACCACCCATCCTATACCAGAACATACCCAGTCTGGTAAAAAGAAATCTCAACTATAAAACACACAAGAAACATTCCCTATCCAGAATCCCGAAAAATAGTTGAAGGCTACATGAAAGAACAAAAAATAGTTGAAGGCTACATGAAAGAACAAAACCTTCTCCCAAAACAACTCAAAATCAGAGTAAAAAAGGAGAAAACTACCAAGAACTAATCTCCAATTAGGACCTCAAGACTAATCAAAATTCATACAAGAAATAAAACCCATACTATTAGGTTGGTGCAAAAATAATGTCGTTTTTGACGTTCAACTTCAAAAGATCATAACTCCTTTCATAATAAACTTTATTAATCGAAATAAGAACCATTTTTGCCAACGAGAAACAAATTTATTTATCCCATTAGCATAGAAATCTGGAGTTCTGGAAGCGATGACGTCATTGAAGGCTGATTCAGCATCATCTCGGCTTTTGAAGCATTTTTCGCGCAGGAAGTTGTTGAGATGCTTGAAAAAGTGATAATCGGTGGGCGAGAGGTCCGATGAACATGGCGGATGAGACAGAGTCTCGTAGCCCAATTCATTCAGCTTCTGCAGGGTCAGTTGAGCAACATGCGGGCAAACATTGTCATGGAGGAGAATTGGTCCCTTCATATTGACCAATTTCGGGCACATATGTTGGAGCTTCTGGTGCATTTCGTCAATTTGTCGGCAGTACTTCTCTGCCGTAATCGTTTCACCTGGATTCAAGAAGCTGTGATGGATGAGACCGGCTGCAGACCACCAAACAGTCACCATAACCTTTTTTTGGTGCAATTTCGGCTTCGGGAAGTGTTGTGGAGCTTCTCCGGCATCCAACCACTATGCCAAACGTTGCCGGTTGTCGTAGAGGATCCACTTCTCATCATACATCACAATCCACTCGAGAAATGGGTCGTTTTTTTTGCGCAGAAGGAGCGTAGAAGACACCTCAAAACGACGATTATTTTGATTATCGTTCAATTCATGCAGCACCCATTTATCCAACATTTTTGACTTCTCTATTTGCTTTAAATGCTGAACGACTGTTGAGTGATCGATCTCGATTTCAACAGCAACTTCTCGTGTGGTTTTGCGTGGATAGGCTTCAATTAAAGCTTTCAAATGTTCGTTATCAACCGCAGTTGGCCAGCCGCGACCATCTTCATCTTCAAGGCTCTCGTCACCATTGCGAAATTTCTTGAACCACCGTTGTGCCATACGTTTGTTAGTGGTTCCTGGGCCAAATGCATCATTGATATCACGAGCTGTCTAGGCAGCTTTTTGGCCTAGTTTGAACTGGAACAAGAAAATCATACGGATTTGAATTTTGTCCATGCCGTCAAAAAGTCTGCAAAAAACATAAATGAAGAGATTGAGAATGGTAACGAATAACATGATTCGATAGAGCGAAAAACGTGCTTCAAAATCATATATAACATGGCTATATATATCAATAAATTAATTCAGAAATCATATATAAAAGTAACATATGTGAGAAAACGACATTATTTTTGCACCAACCTAATATTAAAACTCTACCAACATTACAAACTCTAAACCAATGACTGAACATAATCTGGAAAAAACGTCATGATACATTGAAACAAATCCCTTAGACACTATACCCACTAACCACAACCAGTCCATAAACTAAACATGACACAAAACATCTCCCCTACAAGGAATTACAAGACCCAAACAAACTTACAAAACAAATAAAATCATACAGTGGAACATCAGAAGCACAAAAGCCAAACTTGATGAACTAACTCTTATCATTAAAAGCTTATGCCCAAGTGTTATATGCCTCCAAGAAACTTTTTTAAAAGAAAATGACAAATTAAACATAAGGCAACACACTCTATATAATCAAATAAATAAACACACAAGAAGAGCATCAGGAGGTATATCTTTTATTGTAAACAATACACTACCACAAAGCCAAATAAATTTAAACACAAACCTTAAAATCCACCACCTCAATATTAAGTTAACCTTTTCAAAAAGTGAAACAGATTGAATTACCTTACAAATATTAAAGATACCATAATTAATTGTGCAAAATATGCTCCCCAAACTTTCAACTAGAAAATTTTAGAAAAATGAAACAAAAATGTATATAATATATATTGACTTTTTTAGAATTTGTAGCAGCTGAATTTAACATTTTGTTCAAATTTTTTAAACCGAAGAATTTATATTGTTTTGAAACACAAGATTTACACTGCATTTAGATCAAATATGCAGACATGTTCACTGAAAAAAAATGCAATAAGCTTGCAGTGAAAATGAACTCTCACAAGAAAAAACAAAATTATAAACAAACATGTTCCAGTTGTTAGTGGCTATTTCTCATTAATGGTATAAAACTAATTTGTTAGAGACTGACCTACTATTGTTCATACCATCCTGAATATGGTGACTAACATGACTGGGGAAAAAGTTAGTGTGACACTATGAGTTGGATATATGCACATACATGTATACACACGTGTGTGTGCACCTATGCCAGTGTGTGTTTGTGTGTATGTGTGTGTGTGTGTATATATATATATATATATATGTGTGTGTGCGCCCACGCACACACGCACCTACATGCACGCACACACACGTGCGCACACGTGTACACACATGTATATGTGGCGAGATGAGTTAGATTCGGCCTGGGTATCGAATTTCAAATGTTAGGAAAACCCATTAACTAGATTAAGGAAATCATATAGCTGCGGACGTGTTAAGTACTTGTCAGAACTTAAAAGGGTCTGAATTTAATGTCCCTGTATCGGAGACGGCCAGTCTAGGAACTAATTTTATGTCCAGTTTTTTTAAGAGAGAATTGGCTCCTCAAAAAGTTATGGGTTTATTCGTGGGTGTTCCATTAGCCGGAAATAATAATGAAACATTCTGTATATATTCAGGTGCATTTTGGGTCCGAGAGTCAGATTTAGTTTGGGTTCGAAGGGAGTTGATTAGACCGGGACAAAGAAATAACGAACAGCGACATTACCAGCCGGACCCAGTTAGTTAAGATAATCTTTTGCCAGCCGAAACTCAAACTAGAATTAATCATCCACTAAGTGTTACACGCTTCTCATCATCCCTTGACGTTTTAACCACAAGTTGTTGTTTTGTCTTGTTCTTTTCTCTGTGAACCTGCTTCTCGCTTGATCCGGCCCACATAAGTATTCAGACGAGGACTCAGTAACTTATGCAAACTGCAGAAGCGGGTATTATCACATTAGTATTTAGTTCTTATGTATAATATGCAGCCCTAACTTTTGGGCTGAAGAATCTGGAAAAAGTGTATTATAGATAAGTATTGTAATCATTCTCACTGCTGTTTTGACAAAAGTTTTTAAAAAAGTAACTATGTAATTAAATATTGTCTCTATAATCCCTTTCTAGTTGGATAATTTTTATGCTTTCTATGTGTTTTGGGTTTACTGACTAAAAAAAATTTTATTAGTTTTTAATTGCTTTATTTCTTTTCCAGTTATTCACAAGTACCTCAACGATTTGTTTTTGGACCGGGAGATGGAGTTGGTCCTTCAGAGTTAGCATCACAAGGAGGTAAAATATGACTTGTGGAAATTTAAAGGATTCATTTCTGTAATTATTTAATTGAATTAAAAAAAGAGAAAAGAAACAAAGAAAAATATTTTGCTTCTGAAATAATCCTTCTCTGAATAATGATCTTTACCTTTTTTAAAGAAAGATTCAACCAATAAGACCTTTTCTTTTTCAATGTAAAAATTAACTAAATACTATTTTAATGATTCAATAGAGATTTATTAGGAAATTTTACTATAAGTATTTAAGATGTTTTATGTATTTGTTTTTTGTTTGGAAAATTTAGATTCTATATATATATATATATATATATATATATATATATATATATATATATATATATATTATAAGGAATTGGTGAAAGTTGATAGTCAAGTGTATTGAACTGCTGGATGAATATGTGCATAAATTTTACATTTCATGGCTTTGATTCATTTTCTTCTTTGTTGGGCTATTAACTTTCAATGTTTTTAATATCACTACAAAAATAGCATTTATCTTGATTTTTTTTTTTTTTTTTTTTGCTGGTACATAAGTTTCCAGTTTTACATTGTCATAATATGTAATGTAAATATAAAAATGCATAAAATATTTTTTTGCTTTATTTTCACAAACTGTGGTACAATGCAACAATTAGCTTTTGGACTAATACCCTTAGAAAATGTATGAGCCCACTTATACCCCTAGGTATGGGTTAAATAGTATCACTTTTGTTCTTTTACACACATGGCTTTAGTATTAAATAACCCACAAAAGTTGATATGCCATTAAACAAAGAAGCCAAACCAAACAATGCAACAGATAGAAAATACTATGAGCTTGATTGGAAATTAAAGCTATGCACAAATTTGCTTGCTATTGGCTGAGAGCTAACTGGGGGAATAAATATATTACTGGTCTATAACACATTGTAGAAATATCTTGCTTTTATGCCTTATCACATAGTCTGAAAAGTACTGTTGTTGAGGATAAAAATTACTTATATTAAGTAACCCGAGTTACTCTTTTTGGTAATATGGTGCATATTGCAGATCCAATTCTCTACTCTGAGATTTAATAGTTATGCTTTACTTTGTGAGTGACAGATAAAATATATATATTCAAATATACAATGTAGAATAAAATCAAGATAGATACATACCATAATTAGCTCATTAATGAAAACAAAAAAAATTTCCTTGTTAGTTTCTACTGAATGCAATTTGCTAAAAAGTGTTTTTCTATTATTGTTTCTCTTAAAAATCACTTCGTTTTAACTTTTTTTTTCTTTCTTTCATCTTAAAAGGAAATACAGTGGAGAGAAAGGATTATCTGGATACGTGTAAAATATTTAATATATTTCTGATGCTTACATTTACTTTAAATTTACACAGGTGGTATATTATAAAATTAACTATTATTAAGAAAAATACATATGTTCAAATATACAATGCAGAATAAAATATAAACAAAAGTAATAGTTGAAAAAAAGTATTTGAACACTATTAAGAATTTATCATAAAAATGTTATTTTTCTAAACAATTGTTCATTTTATATCAAAATATATTGCCTATATAAATTTTATATAAAAAAAAGAATGTACATGTAAATTTAAATTAATATGAGCATCAGAAGGATGTTAAATATTTAGCAAATGTTTTAATACTTCTTTTCTCTGACTGTGTATGTCTCTTAAGAAAATGTGTTAATAATACCAGTCATTAATTTCTGTAAATAATCCTCTTTATGTATTTTTAACACTGAAAGTCATGTTAAGGAAGGCCAATTGGCTGCTATAGGCAAAGGATTATGGAGGTATGCTTTTATAGTCATAAGAAATGGAATAGGCAACCAGAGTTCAAATCCTAAAAAACATGGTTGTTTGCATTAAACTTTGCACTAATGCCCTTGGGAAAGGTCTGAATCTCTTTCATCAGCTATGCATAAATAGGAAAGACTGGTTTCTTTAGCTTTGGTGAGGCAACTGGTCTTGTAGAAAGAAAACTCTGAATTCAAACTAGCTTTACCCTGCTTAAAAATTGACCTTGTGTTGCATCTAGCTGATGGTGGACAGATTAGGTAAATACATATAGGTAAAGGATTTTGAAATGAGAAAATGAATAATAAAGATGTAAAAGAAGAGTATTACAATAGAAGAAAAAAGCAGAAATCCGAAATAAGGGATGACACTTGTTAAATAAAAATCAACTGAAAATAAGGGGGATCAAAAATAAATAGGACAACAGAAACAAGTTCACTCGTCTTTTTCCTTTTCTTTCAATCCATGTGGCTTTGTCATCACATTTCATCTCTTTTATCCAACTGACTCGCCACCTGTTTTTATGCAGCCAGGGATGGTTGCTGAATTTGCATAAGTCTCCCTTAGCATTGGTCAACCTTCGTAATCAAATGAACCCAAATTATGTCTGCTGTTCTGCCTGCATATACAACACACTACTTGTCTCTTCAAATGGCGGAGACTGATTGGTTCACCAGAGGTAGCTGGCTGCTTGTTTTGCCTTTCAATTCTGTTACTCTTATTTATCCTGGACTTGAAATGTCTAAATTTGTAACTGGAAGAAAAACATTCCTAAAGGAGTGTCCTGTATATGACGCTAAACTGCATCTGATAGTGAGGCTCCAGTCCTGGAACTTTGGGAAATGTGGAGTACTCCTTCATTGCCATTACTCCCAAGTCCACTTTGACTTGGAATAGTAGTTCTTGTTAGGGTCTCATCTATAGAAATATTTGATCATTTACTATATTTGAAACCATTAAATTGTGTGTGAATAAATGACTGATATTGAATTATTAGTATTACATAGCAATACTTGGAACCATTTAACTGTGTGCAAACAAATGAGCTTTGGCTTGTTTAAAAATGTTATCTGAAAACTATTCATTTACAAATCATATATTTAATATATGTATAAACAGGATTTCATATTAAGTAATCTGTAAGGTTTGATATGCTATAAAACAACACTAACTAACCATTTCTGAAGGAGCTTGATCCACAGTGTAGATATCTTTAGAAAGCAGCAGTTGAAAAGAACAGTATGGAGAAGATTTAGAAAGAATGAATGCTGCTTGCTGGATATGAGTGTTGGAATATTTTTGTTCCACAACTGAAAAACTTTCTTTTGAATGGAAATAGTAGTGTTTATCAAGGGTTTCGAGAAGGAAAGAGAAAATTGTGCAAAAGCCTTTATTAAAAGGTTTTAAAGACATCCTTTATTCTTTTCATTTTGATAGCACTGGGAATGGATGATACTAGAATGGATCTTTCACAGTTTGATGATGGTCAAACTCGTAATGTACCCACAACTCCACATCAAATAACGCCACCTGGTAAGTACTGTTAGGTTATTGATGATTTTAGGGTGTTTGGAAAGTAGGATGGTCATTCAATAAATTAGGTGAAGTTTGCCTAAGGAATTACTGCTTATAGTTGCACGTTTTTCAAAGAAATCAATATTGATGGGTCCTCTCATGTCCCGGAAGACTGTCAGCATCATTGGTACTGGAAGCTACATCAAGAAGTTTTTCAGTCAGTGTGTTTCCACTCCATTTTGACTCAGGCTCATCATAGCAAACCAATGTTTACACCATTTTGTAAATATTTTTTATTTTTGACTGAAACATACTTCTCTGTACACATCACACACTTTGTAAATTTTACACAGTTTGCATTTCTTAGCCACCAAAAATTTCATGACAGACCTTCATTCAAGCTTTGGAGTACTCTGTTTGACTTGCCACCATTCTAAGTTGTTGCAAAATGTTTTTTTGAGATTAAAATAATTATAAACCAATTCCAAACAATGAAGAGTTTACATTTATGGGAAAAAATTCTGGAAAAAAAAAGGATTTTTTTTTTTTTTTTTTTTTAACATCCCCCACCAAAAAAATAAATTCACCTTTATTGAATGATCCTTATAATTACACTTTACCCAAGAGGATATAAAAACAAATATTAGTTAAACTTAAATGTTATAAAAAAATATAATCACCTTCACTTTCAACCTCTGTAGACCAATATGGAAATTTATGGTAGTGTGCAATGCCCATAATATTATTTTGCACAAAGCAATGATTTGAATTTTGTTATAAATTTTGTAAAACTCTACTGATTTTAATAAAATGTATACTTGTTGAAAATGTTACTTTTGGTATAAGAACCAGTCATGAAAAATGCTATGAAAAATTTTAGGTTCTTTGATTTGTTTTTGCTTAGATGTAAACAAGTAGCAGTGGCACTTTTGAATTTAATGGAAACTCATTTATTTGTAGATATTTTTTTACTTTATTTAATAATATAAAAAAAAAAATTTTAGTTGTACAAAAACATTTTTTTGATTAACTGTACAAGATTGTATTCAAAAATTTAGTTTTAAAGATTTTTAATTGCCTGTTTTAGCATTTTTATGTTAATAGTCCAGGTTAACCTGAACTTTTTTAGGTCTTATTTTTTCAATGCAGGTAGGATTGAGAATGAGAAAAGTTTTGGTAAACTGGTGAAAGCCTGACATTTTCTTGTTCCTAAATTGTTCTGTATTGAAAAATAGGGTCTAAAAAGTTTGGCTTCAGGTTATCTTTACTGCACTTTTACTCTAGACTATGAAGAAAACAGGACGAGTCAGAAAAATGCAGATCTGCACAATGTATTAATATTATTGTAAAAAAAAAAAGAAAGAAGAATAATTTTAACATAAAATAGACAAAAACATTATTTTAGTAGCAAGATTAATTTTATCCTAAGTTTTACTTGTGGGTCTATGGCTCTAAAAATATCTATTTTGTGCTACTGCTATTTTTTCATTTGTTTTATGTTAGAATATTTTTGTTCGGTGTTTCGTAAGTTTTTACAATATCAACATATTCTTCTTGTTGATATTAAATGAATCCAATTTTTATTTTTCAGTACAAATTTGATATAATAAACTAGAAAGATCTGGGGAGTGTAGAGTATTCCTTTATTGCCATTACTCCTACATCCACTCTGAACTGGAGTGGTAGTCCTTGTTAAAGTCCTCTCTATAGGTTAAATAGATATGTTTGCAAATTATTTGTATTTGATTGGAATACTTAGTATCATGTGTGCAAAAAACCCCTTTAGACTGCACAAATAATGTAAATATAAATGTACAATGTATGTCATTCCCTAACCTCTAGGCATGGAATAACCACAGACGAACTGACATTCTGTTAAAATCAATCATTTATAACATGGTGCTCAGACTTTGCTATATTTGGGGAGGAGGGTTTAATTTGCTCCATGTAGAGAATATATTTCAGTATCAGCTGTGCAGTGAACAAACTTTGCTTATTCGAATATAAACTCTAAGAAAAAAACTTCATTGTTTCCAGTCTTTGATAAGCGAGACAATTTTTAATAGGAACTATGGATATTGATCTGATGCTTAATAATTTGTATTGTTCTTTGTAGGTGGTTCAACCAGTGTAATTTTTGGAAGTTTCCAAGTTACTAATGCTCCCCCTCAACAAATCCTTCAGGGAGATTCTGTTGCAGCGAAAGAAGGGAGCAGCCAAGAAAGTGCCAGGTAAACAATTCTTTTTTTGAATTTTCCAAGGTATTTTACAGCCCTACACATGCTGGCTGTATCCCCCTGCAGAGTAGTAAGATCCCCACACCTTGAATAAAAAGTGATGTTCTGGGTATGATACTAAACTGAATCTGGTGGTGAGGCTTGAGTACTCGTTGATTGCCATTACTCCCAAGTCCACTCTAACCTGGAGTATTAGTCAAAAAAAAAAAAAAGTATGTGAACATACAGTGAAAGTGATTATCTAACCTCAAGGCATGAAAGAACTTAAGAAATCAATCAATCCAAAAAATTTTAGTTGAAATATTATTAGCAAATATAGGAATTTATTTTCTTTATTGTGACACATGTACTGAATTAATAATAATTGATTACACTGAATCTCCCACACCCAATTTTGATTCAGATAAGGAATTAAATGTGTGGTTAGGGTAACTCATAGTTGAACAGTTTTGGACTTTATTTTTCTGATGCAGGTCCGTTTACCCAAAATTTTTCTCATTCCATAATGATAACTTCATCAGAAAAATAAGGTCTTAAAATGTTCAGCTTTGGGCCGCCCTTACTGCGCTTTTAACCCAGACTAGAAAATTTCAAGTGAAAAATGTATTAAAAAAATAAAATTCATTTAATCGTAAATATCTAATACTAGACAACCTATGAATCCGTTGGGTTCCCATTGTGATGGTAGTCTTTGGTGATGTGATGCTTTGATTTAGGAAAGAGTGAAGTATTTTCACCATGAATTCAGTTGCAAATTGGACTGAAAATTGCTTTAAAACATTTTATATGTATATTTCTTGAATAAAAATCTTTCTATGATGTGCCCTTTTTAAAATAAAATCTTGCTATGATTTGCTCTTTTTGCTGTGTTACAATTCTCTATCCAAGAAATATCTGAAAATTTAGGTACAAACATTTACTTGTCTAACATGTTTATTACTAAACAAATAAAACATTGTGGATGTTACCAGCACTACTATGCTACTTTTTCATGCAACTGTCCCATCAAGACATGAGTGCATATATACCCTCTATAGAGAATATGGTGTTAAGTGAATTGTTCAAGTAATTGCTTTGAAACCCAAAGAGATGATACTTTGTGATATCCCAATTGTAGGTGATGATTCTATTTGCTTTTCGGATGAATTCAACCTTCCTGATCAATTTTAAGCTGAAATTTACCCCCTTCCACCAGCAAACACTTTAGAATTACTCCTTGAAAAAGAATTCATATACTAAGTTTCAAGATACGCCTATTAGCTTTGGAGTTCATTGGTGAGAAGAAAGCACACACAGAATTTTTGTAATATGTTGATGTCAATAAAATATTGCCATTAGAATATGATGAAAATAATCATAGTTTATTTTCATGTGAGATTTTTTTAATAGATTGATTTCTTCTAGCAAAACAAATTTCATGAATATCAACAAGCTGGACCCATTGAATTTCCTCGGACTGAAAAAAAATTAAGTAGAGCTATTTAAGCAAGAAAGAATATGCAATTTTATTGCGTATAAATCTTATCGCTATCTTTGCAATATTAATACGCAAGTATACATACTAATCTATATTTGTCCAGTCGGCTGGGGCTGTAGAATACACTGACTGCTTCTCTGCAGAGGAGTAAGACCCCCCCCCCAATGAGTGTCCTGGATATGACTCTAAACAATCTGATGGTGAGCTTCCAATGATGCAAGAGCTTTGGGGAATGTGGAGTACCCCTTTATTGCCATTGCTCCCAGGTCCACTCTGGCCTGAAATGGTAACACCTGCTATCTATGGGTTAAATAGAACTAATGGCATACCAATGCTAAACTGAATAGCTTGATATAGAAATGTTTTTGACAATTAAACCATACTCACATTTAAATTGTGTGCTTAAACTAAACTGAATTATTTGAAATGGATCTGTTTTTTGACATTGAAACTGTACTTACACTAAACTGATTTGTGTAATATAGAACTGTTTTGACATTTAACTGTGTGTAAACAAAATCTGTACTTATACTAAACTGAATTGGCTGAATTAGAACTGTTTGAATAAACTGAATAGTTTGAAATAGAAATGTTTTTGATAATTAAACTGTTCTCATGCTAAACTGAATTGTTTGAAATAGAACTGATAATTGGCATAAAAATGGATTTGGTGTTAAATAACCTACAAAGGTTGATATGCCATAAAAAGCAAACAACCAATCTATATAATACTTGATACACATATCATTTGTTAGTTTTTAATTCTACCGAAACAAGATTCATATATAGTTACAGATTCTGTTTTGTAGATAACCGTATTGCTGGTACCAAGGAATTTTTGGAGCTCTTTTTCAGCCTTTGACTGTACATTGTTGGAACTTATCAGAACTTCGGCAAACTAATATACAATAATGTATGTTTACTATGCTACTTGGTGGAGATGGATAAAGTTAGCACAGGGCAATTCCAATGGAATTGAACAGAGAGTTTGGTCTGGAGAAGCAACATTTGTGTATAAGGATATCCCAATTGGTTGTGGCTAGATAGAGAATATCTTGCTTTTTCAAAGGAAAGAGTGAAAGAATATCCTTCTTGACTTGGGGAGGGTATATGGATGAGAGCCATGTGTGAAGGAATGAACTGATGCAACACAAGCAGAATTGTTATATATTTTTGGCTAAGCTTTTATGTTACTCTTTATTGTCAAAGCTCAAGTCAAATTAAAAAAATTTCTCAGCATTTTGATAAAAAGGGACAAAATATATGGAAAGAACTAATAAAAAAAATTAATGCTACCTCTGTCCTGTAATAGTTGTTATATTTGCATATAGATTTCATTATGGGATTGTGATAGTAATGATGACAATGTTTCAGTGAAGAAATTCGGACAACTTAAAATCTTATTTTAACTACAAAAGCTTATTTTATTAAGAAATAAGAATTTTAATCAATAATTTAAGCAGATTATAATTTATTAGTAACAGAAGTGAGTGTAAGAAATTTTGACTGTGTATAGAAAATTCATTGTGGAAATAAATGCATTGTATTGCAAATTATTCATGGCCAAATTCAGAATTTAATCATTGCTTTTAAGAATTTAATAAAAAGGGTCAAGGAAACACTATAAAATCAATTAATCTGATACAATAAATTTACCTAGAATTGTTTTTGACAGTTTATTATCACTTATTCCTTTGAACCATTTTGTGTGTGTGTTTCTTTTAGTGAAATTATTTGATTTTTATTTTTTGTTCAGTGCCACAGTGCCTTCAGAAGTACCTGGATCTGATGTCACTGCTGACGAAGGTGGTGAAGAGGAAGCATGTGAGTTGATTTTATTCCTGTTTTAATTAGAAAACTTTTGGCTTCCATAATTTTCTTCATTTGCAGAACAAAAACTGTCAACAGTAACTATAGATGAGAAAAGTTTTGAATGAAATCTGACAGAATGAAAAAGACAGTCTAGGAAATTGAATCAACATATTTTGGTAGACCTACAATCAAAACATGACTATCTGATTTTCAAAACGACCCTCTTTTTTTTTTTTTTTTTTTTTTTTTAATCAACTATAGGTGCAAACAACAAAATTCAGTTGATAATTTTTAATTCAATTTGTAAAAACATTGACTCGGTTTCTGATGTGTGTTTTTTGTTTGGTTTTGTTTTTCAATTTTTACAAAAATGCACATTACATCGTAGAATACATTTAGCTATAATTACCATTTAAATTTCATGAGCATCTTTAAATCAAAACTTGAAAAGTTTAAATTAAAATCATTTAAAAACCCTTGGTTTAATGATGGAAACTAATATGAGGGAATATACTAATATAGATTTTCTTTGGGATTAAAAAGAATATTAGTAATATTTTATTTTTTAAAAATTTTCTTTATAAATTTCAATATTTAAAAAGATTTTTTAGTATATATATATATATATATATATATATATATATATATATAATATTCCACTCTAATCAGAATCTTGCCCAGTTGGCTGGGGCTGTAGAATATACCGACTGCTTCTCTGCAGAGAGGGTAAGATCCCCCCCTCCTAATGTGTGTTCTGGATATGACACTAAACAATCTGATGGTGAGGTTCCAGTAATGCTGAAACTTTGGGGATTGTGGAGTGCCCCTTTATTACCATTGCTTCCAGGTCCACTCTGGCCTGGAGTGGTAGCACCTGATAGAGCCCTATCTATGGGTTTAATAGAACTAACTGCATACTTATGCTAAACTGAATTATTTGGATTAGAACTTTTTGACTAAACTGAATAGTTTGAAATAGATATGTTTTTGACAATTAAACTGTGTACTCATGCTAAACTGAATTGTTTGAAATAGAACTGACTATTTGCATAAAAATGGATTTGACATCAAATAACCTACAAAGGTTGATATGCCATAAAACCCAGCCAACTAAACTAAACTAAACAGAATCATCATTTCTCAAGGGAGGCAATCATTAAATGTTAATTACAGAGTACTTCACCTTATTTCCAAGTCTAATATAAATTCTATAAAATTGATGTCATTTGATATCAAGCTTTATAGTTAATGAAGGTGTCTTTTTTTGCAAGTTTTATTAAAATGTTTTTTTTTCTAATCCTCTTTATTTGTAAAAAAAAAAAAAAAAAAATTTTTTTTTTTTTTTTAAGCAGCAG
This sequence comes from Sepioteuthis lessoniana, assembly GCA_963585895.1. NCBI lineage: Eukaryota > Metazoa > Mollusca > Cephalopoda > Myopsida > Loliginidae > Sepioteuthis > Sepioteuthis lessoniana. Next base: position 39,089,040 of record OY757907.1, on the reverse strand, counting down.
TAGAAAAATCACCAACTGATGATGGTAACCCATCAGTGTCAGGAGAACAAAGTTTGGCACAAACATCTGAAGATGATGGAGACCGATCAGCATTAGATCCACAAGGTAAATCATTTTATGTTAGTTCATTCAAATCTCAAGGAGGAAACTCTTTAATCCTTTTTTCTATTATGTATGTTTTCCCATGTTCTTTCCTATCATTTTGACTTTCTGTTTCTATATAGGGTCCCCAAGTAGAATCAAACTTAGTACCAATAGTCTGCTAGTCTAGTTTGATAACCATTTATAACTCTATTTATTGATGCAAAGAAAAATACAAGTTTTAATTTATTAAAATTTTTTGTGCATATATTCACTAAAAAGAAATGTAGTTGATAAATTTTGAGCATATTGTTATCCAACCATTTAATGCCGTCCACCATTTTATATCAATGACATGGCTGATGAATGCAATCTTCTTATAATTCATTATCCATTGTTGCATTGAAAGGATTTAGATATACCTGGGAAGAGGTGGGGGATCACTAAAATTTTCTGCAGGTTTTAGCTGAAAAAATTTCTATGCCTAAAAACTTCCATGTACATTGCAGTCCAGATTAAAAGCATAGTAAGGGTAACCCAAAGTGAAACTTTTTAGACTTTATTTTTCTGTTGCAGGTGTCATTGAAGAACAAGAAAAATTTTGGTAAATTGGCCAGGCTCTACTTAGTTTACCAAAACTTTTCTTGTTCTTTGTTTTTATATTTATTTATTTATTTTGTAAGCCTTTTATTTTATTTTTGTCTGTTTTTACAATAAAGCTGAATAATTTTTATCATTTAAAGTATTTGGCCTATAGCCTTCATCTTTGTTATATTCGCAACATTCTGGCCAATGTGTCCATCAGGCTGTCTTCAGGTGTTTCTTGTTGAGCTTGGAAGCCAACACAGAATTTTGAACCAGATCCTTTATTTAATACATCGGGATAGATAGAGCTAATTCTGTTGACCAGTGTCAGGTACAAGTGTTAGGCTATAGTAAGTATTCCTTGTTATTTTCACCTGTAGGATTGAACTGGTAACCTCCAGATGATTTCATTTCAAAGTTCATTATCCAAATCCGTTATGCTACATATCCTGCTGGGCAATTCAAAGTGAAATTTTTGAACTTATAAACCTAATTAGTTGTCTAAATTTCTGAGACGAAGGTTGTTGATTTTTATCATTAAGGTTTTCCAGACTATTGTCTTCATCTTTATTGTTATTTCTACAACGTTTTGGCCAATATGTCCTCTGGCCTTCTTCAGGTGTTTGTCGAACTCGGGAATCTTCACAGAACTTCGAACTACATCCTTTATTGAAACCATGGGGATCGCCTGTTCTGATTCCGTTTGCCATAACCGAGTACAAGTGTTAAGTATTCCTGTATACTGTAACCCAACATATGAGTTGCTTCTTTAAGACATTTTGTTCTCCTATGTTCTTTCCTATCATTTTGTCTTTATCCTATAAGGGCCGATAGTTTCCCTTCTCTTTCCATATATGATCAGCTATACCTGACTTGTAAATTTCACCTCATACTACTGCTTTTCGATGTTCCTCTGCACTTACTGTAGATTCCTGAGTTGAACACGAAACATCTGAAGAAGCCTGAAGGAAACATTGGCTGAAATATTGTGAATATAACAATAAAGATGAAGACAAAGTCCAAATAGTTTTGTTTTTTGTGCTGTAATTGTACAGAAATTTTCAGATGGTAATTTCATAAAGTGTGTAAAAGACATTATTATTATTATTTTTTTTTTTTTTTTTTTTTTAATGTAAAAAGATACTATTTGGTCCTAAGTTTCCTGAGTATGACACTAAACTACATCTGGGAGTAAGGCTCCAGTTCTGAATCTCTAATGGGATACAGAGTATCCCCTCATTACCATAACTCATCAGTTCACTCTAACCCCTAGTGGTAGTATCTGTTCGGGTCACAGGTATGGTTTAAATAAATCTGTTTAAAAATCATACATATTCAATATGTTGCCCAGTTGCCTGGGGTTGTAGAATACACTGACTACACCTACAGAGGAGTAGGACCCCCCCCGCCGACGAATGTCCTGATATGACACTAAACAATCTGATAGTGAGCTTCTAGTGATGCTGGGGCTTTGGGGAATGCAGAGCATCCTTTTATTGCTATTGCTCCCAGGTCCACTCTGGTTCAGAATGGTAGCATCTGATAGGGCCCTATCTATGGGTTAAATAGAACTAAACTGCATACTTATGCTAAACTGAATTGTTTGAACTAGAACTGTTTGACTAAATTGAATAGCAAGAAATAGAAATGTTTTTGACAATTAAACTGTACTTATGCTAAAGTGAACTGTTTGAAATGGAACCGTTTTTGACATTGAAATTATACTCATGCTCAACTGAGTTGTTTAATACAGAACTGTTTTGTCATTTAACTGTGTATAAAGAAAATCTATTTATACTAAACTGAATTAGCTCGAAAAAAAAGTGTTTTTGACAATTAAACTGTGTACTCATGCTAAAATGAATTGTTTGAAATAAAACTGATTATTTGTTTAAAAATAGATTTGGCATTAAATAACCTACAAAGGTTGATATGCCATAAAACCCAAACAAAAAAATATTCAATATGGTTATGGGTTTAAATAAAGAAAAGGGAAAGCCTTAAACATCTACACAAAAATGTCAATATAACTGTACAATGAACATGATTCCCTAACCTCTTGGCATAGAATAACCGGAGATAAATTAACATGCTATTAAAATCAATCATCTTTGACCCTAAAAGATTTGTATTTTAAATTGACAAAAACAAAACTCTTCTTGACCAAGCTCTATATCTTTTATTGTTTTTAATGTTTAATTATTTTATTTATTTCATCAGGTTTACGTAAAACTCGAATCCAGCCAATTGTTTGGGATCAGACTTCTGGACAGCAACAACAACAACAGCAGCAGCAGCAACAAGCAACTAGTACTGCAGCAACTCCCAGTTCTTCTTCAGCCATACAGACCTCGCTTTTCTCTTCTTCAGTGTCACCACCTAGTACAAGCAGCAATGTCACTCAGTCTCCAGTAAAAGGCCGTGGTGGGGCTAATGTAGCCAACACTCAAGCACGTGGTGGACCAGCTGCTGCCAATGCAAGAAATATGCGAGGTGGAGCAAATGCAAGAGGCAGAGGAGCTGTAATGCGAGGCCAGGTAGCCAGGGGACAAATGGCTAGAGGTCAAATGGCCAGAGGTCATGTTGGTAGGGGACGTAGCCCAGGGGCAAGAGGTCCTGCTGGCCGGAGTCGTGGCAATCTACGAAGACAAACTTAAGTAATTAGTCAGCACCGGCTGTTGGTGTTTCATTTTGTACATTCCCACTTTTATTATTCTCATAGAAATCATAACAGAAAACGGCCAAGAAAACATGTAATGTTCATGCAAAATAAAGATTTTTTGGAAGAAAAAAAAAATAAAAAAAAAACTTTTTTTTTCTTGGTTATTTTCTCTTTGAAAATAATGACATGAAAATATTGCATGTTTTGGCTTTCATAACTTTTTCATATCAGATATCACAATATTTTAAAAAAGTTATAATGGAGGTTATGTATATCTTTGTATAATGGAGATTGTGTCTGTCTGTAACTGAAACTACATAATCACCCACATCAAAATTTCTTCAGTTATTCATGTCACATTTTCTATGATTTTATTTTTATTCAAATCTCAATTATTAAAATATTGTTTTATATTATTATTAATAATGTTAGCCTAATCTACATACTAACAACATGCAATTGTATTTATATACATATATATACAACCAAATAGCAGTTTACAGTGTGAACTGGAAGGCTAATTTGCATATTGATCTTAGAAATTTGATTTTAATAAATATTTGCTTGATATTATTGATTATTAATTTTTTGTTTTTATTTTAATAAGTATGTGCAAAAATCCTGTTGATAAATCTTCAAAAGAAATCCATTAACAAAATATAACTTTATTTACTGCTTGATTTAGTTAAATAAGAAAATTTAGTAATGAAAGCTAGTGATTGGAAGAGCTAGCATCCAAAGCCTTCTATTCTTTGATTATACCCCCTCTGGATAATATTAAATTCATTTTTTATTTTTTTATATCATCAACGTTTTTTTTTTGTTTTGCTCAAAATTATTAATTATTATTAAAGGTCTACAAAATATATTGTGTGGATAATTTTCATACTGGTTTCAACTAAACTCGGTTTAATAAGTAATTACTTGGATTATTCATTTTTGATATTATTGTTTTATTCTGCAACATATTAAAAGAAATCCTATGTATAATTTTATATCAAAACCAATTAAAATATGTGTAATCTTTTTATATGCATTCTTATTTAGTTTTGTTAGTCTTTGTAATTTATATATTTTATTGCATTAAAACTTAAATACTTGCGCCTGGAGGGTACATGTTTTAGCTAGTAATCATAATTTTGAAAGATTTTATATTGTTGAAACTAGGAAAAGCGGAAGATTATTTTCTACTAATATAAATTCTCCAATAGTCATATTTCTTCACCAACCAAATTGCTGGATATCATTATCGAAAATATTTATTGCGTGCACACACACACACACACACACACTTAAAAGCATTTATCTTATAAATTGTTTGCTGTTAGATTGTTTTATGCAACCATTGTTAGAATTTCTGACAGCCTAGTTTCATGGTTCACTTATTTTCATTGAAGGTTTGCTTGCTAATTGGTGATCTTCTACCAAAAGCAAATATACACCTTTTTATATTTCCATAAATCCTAATATGCTGTTGAACTTGACACAATGCACATGCACAAAATGATACCGTTCATGTTGTAGTTACATAAATCAAAAATTGCCCAGTTAGCTGGGATTGTAGAATACACAGACTGCTTCTCTGCAGAGGAGTAAGACCCCACTCCCCCAACTAGTGTTCTGGATATGACACTAAACAATCTGATAGTAAGGTTCCTGTAATGCTGGAGCTTTGGGGAATACAGTGTACCCCTTCATTGCCATCGCTCCCAAGTCTTCTCTGGCCTGGAGTGGTAGCACCTGATCAGGATACTATCTTTGGGTTAAATAGAACTAAACTGTAGTTTGAGTTTACTGTTTTTTTGCATTTAAACTGCATACTTATGCTAAACTGAATTGCTCGAAATAGAATTGTTTTGACATTTAAACTGTGTACTTATGCTAAACAGAATTATCTGAAATAAATATTTTGACATTAACTCTGGGTATTGCTCAGTCAGCTGGGGCTGTAGAATACACTGACTGCAGAGGAGTAAGACCTCCCCCAATGAATGTCCTGATATGACACTAAACAATCTGATGGTGAGGCCCCAGTGATGCTGGGGCTTTGGGGAATGCAGAGCACTCTTTCATTGCCATTGCTCTCAGGTCCTTTCTGGCCCAGAATGGTAGGCCCCTATCAGGTGCTATCTATGGGTTAAATAGAACTAAACTGCATACTTATGCTAAACTGAATTGTTTGAATTAGAACTGTTTGACTAAACTGAATAACTTGAAATAGAAATGTTTTTGACAATTAAACTGTGTACTTATGCTAAACTGATTTGTTTAATATAGAACTATTTTGACATTTAACTGTGTAAAGAAAATCTATACTTATAGTAAACTGAATTGGCTGAATTAGAACTTTGAATAAACTGAATAGCTTGAAATAGAAGTGTTTTTGACAATGAAACTGTACTCATGCTAAACTGAATTGTTTGAAATAGAACTGATTATTTGTATAAAAATAGATTTAGCATTAAATAACCTACAAAGGTTGATATGCCATAAAAACCAACAAACCATGAATGAAAAAGTATATAAAAGTGTACAGTATTGAATATGTTGGATGTGTGGATAATCAGCTCTCCTGACAATCAAAGATTGCTATCATTATTATTATTAAAACAGTCCTGGAGGTCCAAGGAGATTACATATTGAGTTTTATAAAGATTGGTTGATTAGCTTAGCTGTCTCAAGGTAACAAGTGAGCAGATAGTACCAGCCCATTGGCATAATGGTTAGTATTCATCGATTGTCTAGTAGACTTGGGTTCAATCCCATGTTGAGTCATACCAAGGACTCAAAAATGGTACTTGATGCTTCCTTGTTTAACACTCAGCATCATAAGGTATGGATCAAAGGTAAGTGGAGTAATCTTGGGAAAGGAGTAGCGCCCTCCCCTACACTTCTGTGGAGTAGCTATTGAGAAGAGAGCCTTTAGGTTGCTCTGCTTATATGTATATAATTCAATAAAATAAACAGCTCAAACTGCAAAATCTTTACAGTGTGCAATATTAAAAAATACATAAGAATTATAAAAATAAAGCAAGGATTTAAGCTGCTTAGCTAATAGGCCAATCTTGAAACTTGGCATATAATCTCCTTTGACCTGCAGGAGTGTTTTAATGAGGTGTTTTTTTTTTTTTTTTTTTTGTTTTTTTAATTTAAAAAAAAAAAACAGTTTATTGGAAGAAAATTTATAAGACAGGACTCATTGCGACAGAAAGCAAATTAAATGAACTTTAATTTTAAAAAAATGTGCCTCAGTACGTTATTTTTTTTTTTTTTTTTATTCTTCGCATTGGCTTCTGCTTGTGTGTGCAAAGATAAGTATTTATATTCCATTTTAATGTGTACATAAGTGTTCTTGGGTCAAGATTGATTTATTTAATTAATCATTTTATCTTACCTTTTTTTATTTTTTGAAGGGTTAACCCTTTGTGCTTCTGAACCTAAATTTACTCTTTGCCTTTTGAGCATGATCTCTGCACCCATAAACCGGTGCTATTATGTGGGAGGAAGATAAAAGTGCCAGTGGAAACAAGCTAAAAAAAGAAATGGAATTTGTAGAATAAAACTGAAATAGCATGTGTATTTTATAGCTATAGGTCATTCCCTTTCAGGTTGAGAATTTTTTAAAGCTCTCCTTTGTATGTGTTATATATAAAAAAATTTGTAAATGGCATTTTTAATTTTTTAATCCTTTATTTTTAAAGGAAAAACTAAGCATAAATAGTGTGTAGTTTAAGTAACTATGGAGTAGCCTCCCTTTGTATATAAAAAAAATATGCTTTTAATCTTAACTATTATGAATTAGATTATTAAAGCTCAAGTATCGTTCAAATGAACTGTATTTTCTCCCGGTAGCATCATTTTTGAATACTCTTGACTAGTACTACCCTTTATGAGCATTACCTTATAGAAAGTACTGCTCATAAGTATTTGAACAAAATCTGTTTTTTTCAATTGCCTAAGATAGCTGGAGCCATTTAGGATATTGAGAAGATGGGGATCCAAATTAACTTCTTTGTTTGGTAACTTCTATATTGCAATTTGAATTCAGCTTTTCAATCACCTTAAAATGATTCTGAACAGGATTTTAAAATAAAAGAAAATAACTTTTTTTTTTTTTTTTAAATTTAAAAATTCTATTAAAAAAAAATGCATAGCATTCAAGACCACAAAACCTGACTAAATTTTACTCTAGAAAAACAAAATGATTAGAAGCAAATTATCAGTTCGAACACTGATAAGCTATTTATCCAACTCCTCATGAGGCAATATATGGCATAGGCTTGGTCTGATGCGAGGTGCTCCATAGGAAGCAAGCCACCTACAGAGCAGTTTTAAAAATTGCTTAGCTTCTGGCATTCACCCTTACCTCTTTTAGTTGAGGGGCAAGCACTACCTGGGAGGAAGGCTCTCTTCAAACATTTAAGTGAGAAGTACTGGACATAATTTAATTGCACACAAATTGACGATTGCAATTATATTTTGTATCAACTGCATTTGAACTTTGGCAAGGTTTTGCTTATTTAATGGCATATGAACCTTTGTGGGTTATTTACTGCTCAAGCCATCCTTGTAGGAGGACAGCAGTGATACTATTTAACCCATAATTGGAAGAATAAGAGGGTTCATGTCCAAAAGTGAACTTAATAACACCACTGGAGTTTAAACTCGCTTACTTCAAAATTACAGTTTAGTCATTATGCCACAGGAACACCCCTCAAGGGTTTTTTTTTTTTTTTTTTTTTTTTAAATCTCTGCTTACTGACTTAATAACCATATTTACCAACCCCTCCGCTTGGACAGGATATGTCACAAGGTCAATTTTGTAAGTGGAGTTTAACAGGTTTGAATTCAGAGTTTTCCTTCTCCTAGACTAGTTGCCTCACCAAGGCTGAAAAACCTAGTCTGCCCTATTATTTACTCATAGCTGGAGGGAGAATAATTGGATTCATACCTTTCCCAAGGGTATTAGTACTATGTGAAATGCAATCATTCTCATCCAGGATTTGAACTCGTGTTGCTGTGTCCATTTCCTACGACAATAACCATTACACCACAGGCACCTTCATTACTGACTTAATAACTACTCTATTACGTTTCTGCTTAGGTGCGGGGAGGGTATTACTTACACTAAGTGGAATATTCTTCCACCCTTTCCTTCAGTCAGTTCGGATATTCTTTAATGTTGAAACTTACCTTGTTTCTAAGCCTAATCTTACTGATGAAAACAACTTTTTTTGTGGCTAGAAATTAGGGATTGTTCATTACATGAGTGGTAATTATATAAAATACAAATAACTTGCACAGTTTTTTTTTAAGTGTCCATATCTAATATTAATAATTTGTTCAGAGATCTATTTGACCCAGAGGAAGTTCTCTTGATGTTGTGGCTAATGTTGATAGATTGTGATATCATTGTAAGTGAGTTCAAACTCCAGTCATGCTATTAAGTTCACTTTTGGACTAATACTCTTGGGAAAGGTATGAACTATTTTATTTTCTTCAGCTATCAGCTAAATAGTACCACTGTTGTTCTTCTACAAAGATGGCTTTGAATTTAAATAACTTATGAATGTTGATATGCCATCAAAGAAACTGAAACCAAAAATAAAACTATTCAATCTATAAATGGGACCCTAATAGGTACTACCATTCCAGGTCAGAGTAAACCTGGGAGTAATGGCTCCACACTTCACAGATCTCCAGAACTGAAGCCTCACTCTCAGATGCAGTTTAGTGTCATATCTAGGATAGTTCTTTTGGGGGGTGGGGGTGGCAGTTACTCCTTTGCAGAGAATACAGTTGGTAATCTCTACAGCTCACCTTCTCAGTGGAACAGGATTCTATGTTAAATAAACTGCTTTACAATTTTGACTTTCAGTAGAGCCCTGCACTACCTGGCTTTTAATGAAATGCTTGGAGAAAAAGCCAAAGGGAAACTATAAAAGGATGCTATGGAGATATCATTGTAGGAAACGGACATAGAAGTATGTTCAAAACCTTAATAAGGCTGTTTGCATTTCACATAGTTGGATTCATACCTTTCCTATCTTTTTCCAGCTATGGGTAAAATAGTAGGACAGATTGGGCTCTTCAACCTGGGTACAGTAACCAGTCTAGCAGAAGGAAAACTAAATTCAAACCTGTTAAACTCCACACAAAAAATTGATCTTGTGTCATATCCTGCTTGTGCGGAAGAGTTTGTAAATACATACAAGAATGCTGTGGCCTGATTTGAAGCTGTACCCTAAAAGCTAGCCACTGTACAGCTATTTACCTCTCATCTTACAATCTATTCAAGTAAGATGAACAAGACATGTTGGGCACTGCTGGAGAAGTAAGGAGTTTGTTGGTTGGTTGGGTTTTTATGGCATATCAACCTTTGTAGGTTATTTAATGCCAAATCCATTTTTATGCAAATAATCAATTCTATTTCAAACAATTCAGTTTAGCATGAGTACACAGTTTGTCAAATACATTTCTATTTCAAACTATTCAGTATATTCAAACAGTTCTAATTCAGCTAATTCAGTTTAGTATAAGGATAGATTTTGTTTACACAGTTAAATTTCAAAACAGTTTTATATTAAACAATTCAGTTTAGAATAAGTACAGTTTCAATGTCAAAAACATTTTCATTTTAAACAATTCCGTTTAGCATAAGTACGCAGTATAAATGTAAGTACACAGTTTAATTGTCAAAAACATTTCTATTTCAAGCTATTCAGTTTAGTCAAACAGTTCTAATTCAAACAATTCAGTTTAGCATAAGTATGCAGTTTAGTTCTATTTAACCCGTAGATAGGGCCCTATCAGATGCTACTATTTTGGGCCAAAGTGGACCTGGGAGCAATGGCAATGAAGGGCTGCTCCACATTCCCTAAACCCCAGCATCACTGGAACCTCACTATGAGATTGTTTAGTGTCATATCAGGACATTCATTGGGGGGGGGAGGTCTTACCCCTCTGCAGAGAAGCAGTCAGTGTATTCTACAGCCCCAGCTGACTGAGCAATACCCAGAGTTAATGTCAAAATATTTGTTTCAGATAATTCTGTGTAGCATAAGTACACAGTTTAGATGTCAAAACAGTTCTATTTCGGGCAATTCAGTTTAGCATAAGTATGCAGTTTAAATGTCAAAACAGTTCTATTTTGAATAATTCAGTTTAGCATAAATACGCAGTTTAAATTAAAAAATCAGTATAGTGAAAGAAGCCCGGTGTAGTTCTATTTAACCCATAGATAGGACCCTTATCAAGTGCCACCACTCCAGGCTAGAGTGGGCCTGGGAGCGATGGCAATAAAGGGATACTCTGCATTTCCCAAAGCTCCTGCATTACTGGAACTTCACCATCAGATTGTTTAGTATCATATCCAGGACACTCCTTGAGGGGAGGGGGTCTTACCCCTTTGCAGAGAAGCAGTTGGTGTATTCTACAGCGCAAGCCAACTGGGCATGAAGTAAGGAGGAACTCATAAGCAACTTTCTCTTATTGACAAACTGGTATTGGCCAATCAGGAGCGATGGCCAAAAGGGATGAACAGCAAGAGAAAGTAAAAAATCTGTGCTATCAGCATACCTTGATGGTGATGAAAAATTTCCTTTACTTTTTTTGGTCATATGTATATTGCAAATATTTTTTGTTAGACTGGATGTTGCATTTCTCAAATAGATTTTACTGAGATTAAATAGACTGGTGTACTTAGACTGAAAAATGATGTCACATATAAAATTGATATATTGCTCAGTGCTTATTATTTTCCATTTATTTGTGTGATTCACTGAAATATAATTTTGCCCAGTCAGCTGGGGCTATAGAATACACTGACTGCTTCTCTGCAGAGGGGTAAGACCCCCCCCCCAACGAGTGTCCTGAATATGACACTAAACAATCTGATGGTGAGGTTCCAGCAGTGCTGGAGTTTTGGGGAATGCGGAGTACCCCTTCATTGCCATTGCTCGCAGGTCCACTCTGGCCCGGCGTGGTAGCACCTGATTGGGTTAAATAGAACTAACAGCATACTTATGCTAAACTGAATTGTTCAATTCAACTGAATAGCTTGAAATAGAAATGTTTTTGACAATTAACCGTACTTACATTTAAACTACGTGCTTATGCTTAATTGAATTATTTGAAATAGAACTGTTTTTCAACATTAAAACTGTATTTACACTTAACTGAATTGTTACATATAACTGCTTAAATAGTTTGAAATAGTAATGTTTTTGACCATTAAACTATGTACTTGTGCGAAACTGAATTGTTTTAAATCGAACAGATTATTCATATAAAAATGGATTTGGTGTTAAATAATCTACAAAGGTTGATATGCCAAAAAACCCACCAAACCAAACCAAACCAAACCTGAAATATAATTATGAAAACTAGCAGGACCCATGGAAATTCCTCAGGATGAAAAAAATTAAGAGGAGATATCTAAGTAAGAAAGGATGATTTGCAATTTTATTTAATATAAATCCTATTGTTGGTCTTTACAACAAATGATGCAAAAACAGACAATAAGTCAATATAATACTGCACATATAATTTGTTAGTTTTTAATTATTCTAAAACTACTGAATCAATTTATATAGTTGCACATTCTATTTTGTGGATAACTGTATTGCTAGTTCTGAGGAATTTTCAGAACTCTTTTTTTTTTTCGTTTTTCAGTCTATGACAGTATATTGTTAGAGCTTATCACAACTTCAGAGCTCACTGGATCCTCAGAGCTCATCGGATCATCAGAGCTCATTGGAACATCAGAGCTCATCAGATCTTCAGAGCTCATTGGATCCTCAGATCTCATCAGATCTTCAGAGCTTATTGGATCCTCAGAGCTCATCAGATCCTCAGAGCTCATTGGATCCTCTGAGCTCATCAGATCTTGGGGAAACCAAAATACAATAATGCATGTTTACTATGCTACTTACCTTGTTTGTTTTATTGCATGTTGTACTTATCTATATAACATCTCCACACCCAAGTGGGATAATCTTGCCACCCTCCTCTTCAACCAATTGGGATATTCTTCTACGTGGATGTTGTTTCTGCAGATCAAACACTGTTTCCAACTCCAATTAAATAGCCCTGTGCTAATTTTATTTATCTTCACTAAGTAGCACAGTAAATATAAATTATTGTATATTTGTTTGCTGAAGATCTGATGAACTCTGAGGATTTGATTAACTCTAAGTCGAAGGCTGAAAAGGAAAAAGAAAAAGAGGTTTGAAGATTGCTTGGTACCAGCAATACTGTTATCCACCAAATAGAATATACAACTATATATTGATTGATCTTGTAGTTTCAATAGAATTAAATACTAGAAAATAATTTGTGTATGAAGTATTGTATAGATTGTTATTGTATATTTTTGTATTATTCATTGCAAAGGCAATACTAGAGTTTATGTGTAATGATTTGGTTTGGTTTCTTTGTTTAATGATATATCAACCTTCATGAATTATCTAATACCAAAACCATCCTTGTGGAAGAACAGCAGGGATACTTTTTAACCCATATCTTAGGGATAAAGAGGTTCATACTTTTCCTAAGGCTATTTATCTGGAAGTAAATATAATTGCATGACTGATGTTCAAACTAGTTTTCTATGAGGCTGCAGTTCAGCACTTTAGCCATTATCTTATCGGAGCTTCCTTTCTGATATGTTAATGTTATAAAATTGCAAATCCTCCTTTCTTGCTTAAATAGATTTGTTTAAATTTTTTCATTCAGTGGAATTCCTTTGAGTTCTGCTATAAGTAAGGATTCAAATATCTGACCTGGATCAAAACCAGAATCATGTTGACAATTCTGATCATCTATTTTCAAAATTAGCAAATGCCCTATTGGCAGAGCTTAGAATAAGCTGACAGTATCTCCTGCAAAAGGGTAACACCCTTCCAAAAAAGGAGTGTCCTGGGTATGACACTAAACTGCTTCTGATGGTGACGCTACACTTCTGGAGATTTGGGGATTATGGAGTTAGCCCTTCATGGTCATTACCTGTTAGGGTTCAAATCTGTGAGTCAAATTGATCAATTTAAAAATTATTTGCATTTTATATACTGTGTGCAACCCCCCTCTCTCCCCAATGAAAAACCCTATAGAATCACCCATGCTAAAAAATGTAAAAATGAAAGTACAATACAAATAGATACTTAATTTGGAGGCATAAAATAATCCTAGATGAGATGACATGTCATTAAAATCAACCAATCAAAATTAGCAAAGTAGATTTCAGCTGTTTTGGAAAATTGCATAAAATAAAGTCAAAATAAAGGTTAAAATATCTGATCTCAGATGAAAATTAATTCAAGCTATGAGGCTTGGCTCAAAATTTGGCCTGGTTTGGTTTGGTCTTATGACATATCAACCATCGTTGGTCATTTAATACCAAATCCTGCTATTTTTACATATATTAAATATACGATTTGTAAACATATTTTGTAAATATACACAGTTAAATGATCAAACAGTTCTATTTCTAATAATTCAATTTAATGAAAGTCATTTGTTTGCACTCAGTTGAAATGTCAAACATTTCTATTTGACCCATAGATAGGACCTTTTCAGATGCTACCACTCTGGGCCAGAGTGGACGTGGAAGCGATGGCAAATAAGGGGTACGCCACATTCCCAAAAGCTCCAGCATTACTGGAGCCTCACTATAAGATAAATTGATGTCATATCCATGACACTCATTGGGCTGTAGAATACATCGACTGCAGAGATTCAGTCAGTGCATTCTACAGCCCATAGCCCAGTTAGTCTGGGCTGAAAAGTTTATAAGATAATGTCATATCTGCTGGTGATGACTTTTTGACCAATGAGATCCAAGCATTGTAACACTGATAGAAGACGTGTGTAGAATACTTGGGGGACTCTGTTGAAAAATAAACCTCATTTAGTCACATTCTATGCGAGTATCTTGATCAACGTTTGAATTTTTCGGTTGACCCTTGTATATTCTCACATGAGCCACACCAATTACACAATTACCAAAGTGGTTTTCAGTTGTGTCAGAAAAATGCTTCAAACTGACTTAGATTTTGTCTCCAGTCAAAGATTTTCTTTCATTCATTTTTTTTTATTCACATTGGAAAGAAAGCAAAATTATTCTCCATTGTAGATAACCATCTTCTGAGACAAAATCTGTTCTTTTTTTTTTGCACTATTTTTGGAGCTCAACTAACAATGAACTCAGTATTGATCAGTGTCCCCCATCTCATGGCATGACTTGGAATAGAATAAATGATTTTCTGTTTTGTGGCGACCATTTTCTGAATAATTCCCTATGAAACAAGAGGATTCTTAGGCTTTATGAGAAGTGTCCATGGTTTTATAAATAATTCACCAACATTTCAGTCCTTAGATGAAAAAAAAAAGAAAAGAGAGAGAAAAAAAAATGGAAATAGGGAGGGAGGAAGGAAAATAGAAAGAAAGAAAGGAAAATAGAAAGAAAGAAAGGAAAAGAGAAAGAAAGAAAGAAAGAATACTTACATAATCAGGTAAAAAATGCTTGCTTCAATGCAATTGTCATTTATGAAAGCCAAATATTTAATCTTTGTATTGAATCCGTAGAAAACCTTATTATGAAATGTCACAAGAAATTGAACACTTATCACTTACTTCCTACTTTACATTCAAGCAATATATAATACTTCTATATCTTATTATCATGGAGATTATATGTCTGTCTGGCATTGAAATTATGTCACTAACCAACATCACAATTCCCTTAGTTGTTTACATTATATTCTTAATGATAATCATTATTTAATCTTAATTAGAATATTATTTATTAAGATATCTGTATTAAAAGTCTAGTTGAGTTAGATTTACCTCCAAATACCTCATGTTATTAATGGGATTTAAATGACTTCCTACCAAGCTGATACATGACACAATGTTACTTTATCATAGAGAGCCATGCACAAATTAAGTCATGCATAGCTATTTAAACAAATGCTCAGTTCCAATGCAGTGTCCAAGAATTGCCAACTCACAGGGTCACTTATTAGATTAAAGCAAATCTACAATCTTTTATGAGTTGGTTGCCTCACAAATATGTTTACCACCGTGCTGAATCCTTCCAAATATTTTCAAGGTTAAAAATTGAAGAATGACTATGGATTATCTAACACCACTGTTCTCTTGTCTCTGGACCAGGATGAATTGAAATAATCAGCATAGTTTCAGAGGAGCCTTGCTACCTTGTCTAATAGGGATAAGGGCTGGGATGCTTCTGAAGAGGAATGTCCATGGAAATAAGCAGTTTTTGCCATCCCTCATGGGAATTCACTTCATGCAGTGTACCTCCATGTTAAAACGACCTTCTGTCACATTTTGAGCCAAATAAATACCTGGATTATCCAACATTATAATTCACCAAATGACTTTTTTCACACCTGCCCTTCAATGCCTAATGCAAGGATAGTTACAGCTATGACCACTAAATTTGTTGAGATTACTAATAAGACCCTGGAACATATTTTTAGCAGATTAGTTTAAAAAACATTTTTAGCATGGGGTTTGATTTATAATGTTAGTAAAGTGAAAAACTGTACCTTTACTTTGGGTCCATCTAAACTTATATTTTTGTTAAACAATACAAAGTAGAAAAGTAACTGAAAGTTTCCAAGCTATAAACCAAAGGTCTAATATTTTACTTTACTTTTTTGTTGTGGTGAAATATCTAACTCATTTTATGTGGAAATTGGATATATCCACTCAAAGTTTTTTTTACTGTTAACTGTGAAAAGTGGATTTACCGTGTGGTTTTGAAAAAAAAACTCTCCTTATGTTGTGAGAAGCAGAAACACCCTCAGTGACTTTCAAACATCATACGGATCCTCACCAACTAAGTATCAGTTTTACTTTTTGGTGGATAATTAACATCATTATGGGATAACTATGACATTTAATTATGTGATGAAAGGGTTAAATCAAATATAATCCAAGTGCTCATGTTGGTAGGAGCTTTCTCAGTACTTAAGTGGGGGACTTCTTCCAGTCCATGACACCATTGAGGCAGTTTTTTTAACATAATCCTTTGATGTTATTGGAAGATAAATATAGCTTTGACAAGTAGAATAAACTATAGTTTTATTTTTATGAGCAAAAGAAAGATTGAACAATTTAAATTAGCAGTAAAACCTTACTGAGTTAAACACAAAATAGGTCTCATGGACTGTTTGTAACAGCAGGTACAGAAAGCCTATGTGTTAGACTAGGCAAAGCTTAGTAAATAACAAGAGTTCATGTTGGTGATGATATTCAAATAAGATATGACTCATTAAATACATAGATCTAAATCTTGATCTTTTATTGAAAACAAAAGCTACATTGAAGCCTTCTGCAGGAATCAGCATAACATTTTTGGTCATTGGGCTGGTTTTCAATTACTTATAAAAATTAGGAAAAAATTAACCAGTCTTTTACTTACTATTCCTATCTGAGCATTCAGACCTTCTGCCATCCCTATGACAATCTGTATATGAACTCTACCACAAAATAAACATTCTCATTTTGCAATGGAATTTAAAAAAAACCTAAACAACTTCTGTGCAGTTTTGTTAACTGTTGCCTTCATAGCTTTGGACTTACTTTCATGGATTTCCAGGTAAGTGGAATTTAATAAATCTCTTTTTGGATTGAACATAACTTGATGTTTTCTTTCAGCAGATTGGTTCAATTTCTTGGAATCTATTTTATTCATATCTTTTTAAAAAATCTAAAAGAATTTTGTTGATTTAATTTTTTTTAAAAAACTTATTTTATTCAGTATTATGTTTTTAAATGAAGCATTGTAAGCCATTAATATTAATTTTAAATTGTATTTTTTCGTATTTATCATTTGATGAAAATCCCCCCACCTTTTTTTTTTTTTTTTATATCAAGGATGAAAGGAAATACTAGTTAAAATTAATAATACAGTTTATCCATATTTTCTGCTGGAAAGAAAACAAACTTTATAGTGCCTTATTTTGATTCAGTTTGTGGTTTGAGCAGTAACAATTTTTGATATTATAATTTTTTTTTTTTTTTTTTTTTTTTAACTTGTGCAACAGTGTTTTGTGACTCTTCCCAAAGACAATATTCACATTCAATAAAAACAGACTTTGCTTCATGGAGCTGAAGATAGATTGTTTTTAATAGGTGTTGGTTTTTCTTTCTGGAGATCAGTGAATTTATATAACAAACTCTATAATCTCTGAAGTTAAAAATTTTGCTTCTAAAAATTATAGAAGCATTTCCTTTTTAAAAATTATTTTAAATTAATTTTTAATGTTGTGGAGAAATTTCTCTAATCATAATCAACTAAATTTTTAATATAATTTTTGGTGGTCTTCCTGTTGAGGTCACTGGAAGTTATAAATCCTTTTAATTTGGAAAGAAACGATTACTGAAAAATACTTAGTTATATGAAAAGCATGAATTGGCGAAATAAGAACTCTAAAGCAAGTGTTCAACAGTGATATTAATTACTTTTACTTTTTACATCCTTCCCATCACCACCTATTATTTCATGCTCTTTAAGTAGGTCTTAGACTTTTTCTCTTATATACCAATCATTGTAAATGATCAGTCTTGTGGGTATTTTTTTTTTTTTTTCTTTTTTAAAGTTATTTGATTATGCCTAAAGGTTAATGTAGAAAATCATTTATGATCTTAGGAATTTAGTCACCCCCTCCCCGAACCCTTTTTTTTTTCCAAATCTGAGTTCTTCCTGCTGTTGTCTCCCACCAGAAATCTGTGTTCATGAGTGTGTGTGGGCACTGCTGAACAGTACATAACCGGTCAAAATTAGGTTTGAAATGAATCTGACCTTCAAAACAGTCATAGATTACTTTTGTGGCTCCCTCACCGAAAACTCCATGGTGCCCCTCCCCCCGCTACAGTGGAAGGTTCTAATAAAAAGAACTAAAGAAAAAAAATCTTGATTGTTTTAATGGTTAAATTTGTTCTAAACACTCCACAAAAAAAAAAAAAAATTGAAAAAACACGAATTTAATCTCAAAAAGAAGACTGGGGTAATTGTAAAAATTTACCTAGTATTTGTTTCAGTGATATCTATTCTAATTTTCCTGGATAATAGAATATCATGAACCTTCCTCAATATGTTCCAAAGACCATTTGTAAAGCCATGTACATTTTCATGATTTGTTTTTGTTGTAGAGTGGCTCATATCACATGACTTTCGGTATCGGGGGGGGAAGTATAAAAGACACTGTTTTTTAAGCATGGGGAAGCAGAAAGTAGACAGAGAGAGACGGCTCTAGAAGGGTGGCAGTCAACTTCGGACATAGCACCAACAACGCGAGACTTATTATACTTGTTGGACTGTAACACTTGAGTTGATACGCGGCGAAATTTAGTTAATTGTTTATCTTTTCCTTACCAATGTTTGACTAGCTACCTTAATAAGATGGGATTTCTTCCAAGCTGTTCCTGTGTCCATACTACTGTATGGATGCACAACATTTATTCTAATAAAACACACAAAGAAAAGCTAGATGGGAACTACATGAGAATGCTATGTGCTGTTTTGAACCAATCCTTGAAGCTGCATGCCACAAAACAGCAGTTGTACGGCCACTTACTTCCCATCTCACAACCATTCATGTAAGATGAACAAGACATGTGGGCACTGCTGGAGAAGCAAGGACAAACACTGAAGCAATGTCTTTTCATGGGCTCCCACAAATAGAAGAACCAGTGTTGGTTGACCAGCAAAGACATCAGCTCTGTGTGGACACTAAATGTAATTTAGAGAGAGAGATCTAGACTGTCATTGCAACTTGATAATGTGCTACCTTCAATGATGTTTCTATATTCAATAACATCATTTGAATCCGTGGAGGAGAGTTCCTGAGATGTAATGGCTAAAGCACTGGACTGTAGCCTCCTAAGTAAGTTTGAATGCCAGGCTCACTTTTACATTCGTTTTTGGACTAATATCCGAAGGAAAGGCATGAACCCTCTTATCCCTCCAATATGGGTTAAATAGTATCATTGCTGTTCTTTGACAAGGATGCCTTTTAGCATTAAATAGCCCATGAAGGCTTATATGCCATGGAAAAAAAATCCATGGAACTAATAGGGTTTACTAATAACTTCTTAATTCTGTAGCTTATTGCATATTTTCTATCTATGTGTAAATTCTTTTTTTTTCCCTTTAGGCCATAGTTCCTTGTGTCAAAGGAATCTGCAACTTCCTAGGACTTAAACAGGACCCCTGAAAATCACATTGAAAAGTTATTTCATTATGCCTAAAGGTTAATGTAGAAAATCCTAGTTATGTTAGGAATTTAGTCACCCCCTCCCCAAACCACCTAAAAAAAAAAATTATATAATTTTTTTTTCTTCCATATGCAAAACTTTTACTTAGTGATTAGTTTGAATTCTTAAATCCACAGAATGCAAAGAAAGAAATATTTTACAACTATTAAAAATAGGGATAATTTTTATCTGTGGCTTAATGAAGCTGAAATTTAAAGAAATGGGCACATTACCTGATTTGTATGAAACTTTTGTTTGGGTATTTCAGCTTTCAGATACCTCATCCAAAAGGTTGCCTAATCTTGTTTTAAAAAAAAAAAAAAATTTGCAGTAATTCTAAACCAGTCATGGGCAAATTGCAGTTGGTGCACTGCATGTGGCTTCTGAATTGCTAGCATAATTTCACAAAGAGAACATTTTATTGAAATTTTCATCTCATTTCTTTCACTTTTTTTCATATTGTCAAATAATTAGAAAACCACTTTAATATTTTATGTATATTTTTATTAGGTTTTTAAACTAATGTTACCTTTCAATTTAAAGGTGACAAATTGTTAAATATGCACCTGTAATTTCAAGAGAATTATTCTAATAAAACTTTGATTTATAGATCATGAATTTAAAAAAAGATTTTCTTTTAATAATTCTCTAATGAATAACAGCAGCAGTATGCATGACTCGCATAGATATCCGTGAGGACATTATAGCAAGACTTCAAAGTTTGATAGGAAAGCTCTTTTTACCAAAGAGAAAAAAATTTTCACCCTTTTCCTAAAACTGATGCTTATGCTTACATTCTTCTGTAGTGATAATGGGTGAGATACTGTCAATGAAAAAAAAAAAAAAATGTGTGACCCATCTAATGTCTCTTTCATGTAGGCAACTTCGAGAAAAAGGTTGTTCATACCTGTTCTAAAATGATTAGTGGCTCAGTCAGCTAGGTCTGCAGAATACACTGGAGTGGGGGGTAAGACTTCCCCAATGAGTGTCCTGGATATGACACTAAACAGTTTACTGGTGAGGTTTCAGTAATGCTGGAATTTTGGAGAATGCAGAGTACCCTTTATTTTGCCCAGTCGGCTGGGGCTGTAGAATACACCGACTGCTTCTCTGCAAAGGGGTAAGACCCCCCCACCACAATGAGTGTCCTGAATATGATACTAAACAATCTGATGGTGAGGTTCCAGCAATGCTGGAGCTTTGGGGAATGCAGAGTACCCTTTCATTACCATCACTCCTAGGTCCACTCTGGCCCGGATTGGTAGCACCTGATAAGGGTCCTATCTATGGGTTAAATAGAACTAAACCGTGCTTCTTTCAGTATGCTGATTTTTGCATTTAAACAGCGTATCTATGCTAAACTAAATTGTTTAAAATAGAACTGTTTTGACTTTGGAACTGCGTACTAGTGCTGAACTGAATTGCCCGAAATAGAACAGTTTTGACATCTAAACTGTGTACTTAGGCTGAACTGAATTATCAGAAATAAAGCTGTTTGACATTGAACTCTGTGTATTGCTCAGTCGGCTCGGGCTGTAGAATACACTGACTGCTTCTCTGCAGAGGGGTAAGACCCCCCCCCAAACGAGTGTCCTGATATGACACTAAACAATCTGATGGTGAGGTTCCAGCAGTGCTGGAGCTTTGGTGAATGTGGAGTACCCCTTCATTACCATCGCTCCCAGGTCCACTCTGGAGTGGTAGCACCTGATAGGGTCCTATCTATGGGTTAAATAGAACTAACAGCATACTTATGCTAAACTGAATTGTTTGAGTAAACTGAATAGCTTGAAATAGAAATGTTTTTGTCAATTAAACCGTACTTACATTTAAACTGCGTGCTTTTGCTTAACTGAATTATTTTGAAATAGAACTGTCTTTTGACATTAAATCTGTATTTACACTTAACTGAATTGTTACATGTAACTGCTTGAATAGTTTGAAATAGAAATGTTTTTGACAATTAAACTGTGTATTTATGCTAAACTGAATTGTTTTAAATAGAACAGATTATTTACATAAAAATGGATTTGGTGTTAAATAACCTACAAAAGTTGATAAGCCATAAAACCCACAAACCAACGAAGTATCCTTCATTGCCATCATTCTCAGGTCTACTCTGGTTTGGAGTGATAGCACCTGATAGGGTCCTATCTATTGGTCAAATAGAACTAAACTGTGTAATTATTGATGTGTATTCCCTACTAACCATTCATTTAATTATTTTTTTATTGTTTTTATTTATCTTTTTATTTTTATATATCTATAAAATAAAAATGATCCTAAATTCCAGATCTGTAAAAACAAAAACCTATTAGTTTACTGTTTTTTCTGCCTGCTGAAAAAACATTGAAGCAAAGTGAGACTCCCCTAGGAAATAGTTGGGTAGAATAGGGTTAATAAGTTTTTGTTTTTTTTTTATTTATTTTATGAGAGATGACCTATTCTTAGAGTAAGCCAGGTGGCCAGTTGAAGTCTCTCTCTTGGCCACAACTTTCTAGTTTTGACTTTCTCTCAAATTACTGGCTCTAATTGCTTATTTCATTAATAGTGAGTAGTGAACACAAACAACCTTTCTTTTTTTTTTTTTCCCTTCAGATTTCATTCCCCCCCCCCTTTTTTTTTTTTTTTTATATTCTCTTCCTCCCCTTTTCTTATCTATTCTGTCCCCTCCCCGCTTTTTTGTTTTGTTTTGTGAAAATAAACAAAGGAAAGAACTTATAACTTGTCCTTCAATTTGTTAAAACCCAGTAAATGTCAAAAAGGAGGAAATGTTCCATGTTCAAATTCTTTACAGCCCTGTCATTCACTCCACACAACTTGGCCCTTTGGTTGGACCCTACAGGAAGAAAGGATTTCCCTTGGTTCTTGATAGAGCTTTAAAAGAAATCTTGCTTTTCGGTTCTATTTAGGACTGGAGGTCAAGACTTATAAAACTGAAAAAAAAGTTGATTTGATTTTAGCACCCATTATAGATTTTCAATTTTTTTTTTTTCTACATCAGTTTTAAGTCTTTTTATTGGATTCTGAGTAACAGCAAGTCACCTCAAGACTCTTTTCAGTATTCTTAGTTATGTCTCAATTCTACGGCTGATTTCCTTCAGGATGTGTTGTTTGTTTTTGTTTTTTTTAACCTCTCTAAGTCCTTAAACTACAATTGGTATCGCCTTCATATTCCACCACTATTTTTGCAAGATCCAATAATTTTCTGTTTTTTGCTTTCTTTTATGTTCCCTCTGGTTCTTTGGAATGGTAAAATCTACTAGATAAGTTCTTTTTATCTTGTTAATTAACACTAAGTCTGGCCTTCTAGTTGGGATTTGGTGATCTGTTTGTACCTCAAAGTCTCAGAGAATTTTATGTGTCTGATTTTCTTGGATGGATTTTAATTTGTTCTATTACCATTTGGTAGAAGGGTCAATGTGTTTTTGTTTTAGGTTTTTTAAAATAATTCTTTTATCTTAAGATAATGGAAAATATTAAAGCCTTTTAATTGATACCCCATAGGTCTCTTACATTTGCAGTAGGATGTGAGTTAGGGGCATTTAATCTCTATGAATTACTCAACTGCTATCTCTAACCATGAACTTTAACTCTTAATACAGTTTGATGTTTAATACACAAAAATTAAAACATTGCAACAGTGTTTTATGAATTTAAAATTATATATTTATGTGGGCTAACAGAAAGAGCCATGTGTATTTATGTAAACACGCACATGTATTGTATTGTATTGTATTATATATATATATAGGATCCAGTAGAATTGTCTGGTTTGAAATTTAAATTAGAAAAAACAAATCCTTTGCAAAATTAAATTTTACTTGAAGAACAATGTTCACCATAGTGTTTTATCATCATTGCTTTGTTTCAATGATTGTGGTCCAAATGCTTGTTCTCTCAAGCTATATGTTCCTGAAATTCTGCAGTATTCACTTACTCATTACTTCTGGTATTATTGCAATTTCATATTAAAGTCTTTTAGTCATGTGTGGTCAACATTTAGTTGAGCCTTCGGGTTTCCCCAGAGGAAAGAGATCTGGTGAGTGAGTTGGTTACAGGATGACCTCAGTTAGAAAGATGAGGTGCCTTGGAAAAATGCATGATGTTCACCATTCCACACCAGATTGGTAGCTAAAATGGCATAGTAGCTGGTGCTGCTGCTCAAAGATATACCTTTGAATTGTTTACAGCTATAGGTGTCTTTATGGTACCAATTTTAAATCCATATATCATTCTGCTTGTGTGTGATATCTATCTATTTATCTGATGGTGATGAAAAAGTTGAGATTTGTTAAATAATTTTAAAATTTCTCAGTTTCAGACAATGATTTTTTTTTTTTTTTTTTTTTTTAGCTTGAAAATGTATCATGGCATTTACTGCTATAACTAGAAGAGGAAAAGTAATAAAGTAACTTTTTGTTTCCATTTGTTTTAAAAATTCAATTCAAAGATTACTGAAATTAATTTTGGCTCTCCTGAAAGAGTGTGAGAATACAGTAATTTTTAATTCTTATTTTTTTTTTTTGTAATACTATCTTAAATGGAGCAGATAGTACAATCATCTATTTGTAAAATCTCAAATGACTATATAATTACTAAATCCAAATCCCTGGCACTAACACATGTTGTTTTCTTCTGCTTTACTGGTTTATCAACTGTGAAAACTTGGTGTAACTACAAAAAGGACGAATCCTTTATGCTTCTCATCTTGCTTTTTTCCTTTTCTTCCTTAAATCTCACCAAAAAGAGTTCCTAGCCCAAGGAAAAACAACTTAAAACAAAGAAACTGTTTCAATTATAAAATAGCTTTATACTGTCAGTCATGTGATTGACATTTTTTTTTTTTTTTTCCTGATTTTTCAATGCACAATAGGTACAATAACTAAGTTATTCATACAAAATTTTAAATAGAATTTGCAAAATTTGGTTTCTAAACCCTAACTTTCTCCCCACTGAAAAAAAAAACAAAATTTACATAAGAAAATGATTATTGGTAGAAATTTAAGGTGTTTTACTATTGCTTTCCAGTACAGAATAAATCTAAGAATAATTGTTTTTGGATTAACAGCATATTTTTATTCCCTACAACAACTTAATAGATTGAATGCAAAATTAAATGCGATACAAGAGTGTATAAAGAGTTGTTTGAAGAAATATGCTAAGTGTACATACATGTAAGAGAAATAAAAGTATTGGGTAGTCTTGCATATTTAAGTGTATTGTTCTATTTCATCATGTTAAATATGACATAAGGTTTATTTGAGATGAAAATATCCTCAGTCTCAAAAGAATCTGATCAGTTGGCAAGATATACAGTGAGTGAGAGGCTTTCATGCATTTGCATTTATTTACTTCTGGGACAATGCCATCCAATGGTCACCTGCAGAAACTTAGACAAAGGAGGTAATCTCAAAAGAGTAACAATAAAGTCAATGGATAATAAAAACTGAAACCTTGTATTTGATTTCAAGTGTCATTGGGACTAAATACAACTGGAGTTGTTTCAATTTTTCCTTTTCTAATTTTTCTATGTATGATTTGTGATCAAGAACTGAGACTTTTTAAAATTTTTTTTTTTATCTCTTTAAAATTCTTATTTCATAATTTTGACAGCTGGGTGAACAGCTGAGCATCTTGTTTAATAACGTCTACAAAAAATTTTATCAAAAATAAACAAACAAACTTATATATACCTCAATTTAGAAAGAAACATTTTTGGTATGAAATAACCTAGAATGGGCTGATATACTGTTAAACCCAACAATCCAATCCTGCATAAACCTTACACCAAAAGAATTAATTTGTGGCATTAAATGACCTAATAAGGGTTGATATATCTTTAAAACCATCTTATACAAATAGATGACTAGGCTGCTGTCTTGATCCAAATTTGAAAAATAATTATTGAGCCAGTCTTGATACTTTCTGAAAAAGTCTTTGGAAAATGCAGTATTGTAAATGTGCAAAGGGGATCATTTTGAAGAAAATAGTTTCATTGTTCATTTCTGTCTTGGTAAATACAGGTTCAGTCTCAATACTTTAAATTCACCTCTGTGTTATTTGGAATTTATCTAATCTAGCCTACCTGTGATATCAAAGGTTATCATTATTTGGTATAAATATTTTTATTTATTATATATAATATATATATATATATATATATATATATATATATATATATATATAAAATGGGTAGTGTTTGCCAATGGCCCAGGAGACCTGGGTTCAATCCCTGGTCAATCCATACCAAAGACTCAAAAAAAAAAAAAAAAAATTGTACTTGATGCAACCTTGCTTAAAACTCAGCATTACACTTTGGTGTTGTAGCTAATGAAAAGGGAGCCTTCGGGTCTCTTCTCGGCTACAGTCGCCAACTTTACTTATGTGTTAGTAATGGAGGAAAAAACTTATCATCTTAAACTTTGAACTTGGATTTTATTTCTGTAACCTGCTGTTTCAGTGAGGGATTCTTTTGAATTCTCAATATTCAAACTGCAGAGGAGTGTTAGGTGGTTGGATATTTATTTCTGTTTGTTTTAGCAGAACTTTTCTCTTCATCTCCCTTCTATTCTGATTTATTTTTTTTTTATTCCAAAAAATTTTTTTTTTTTTTTTTTTTAACCCGTGTGTGCTAAAGTGCTCAGAGAGAGTCCTTGAACCAAACTTGGAAGGAGTTGGCCCAAAACACTGCACCTGGATGTCAGCTGATATTGAGCACTGGCATACAAATTGGAAGCACCTGGTCAAAAATGATTGTATGTAGTGACATACACATGTAATACACTTTGTAACCTTGAGTTGATGTAAAAATGTGAACAAAAATATTCTCCCTTGCTTGCTGGCATCGTTGAAGTAAGATATATACCTGGGTTTTCATGTAATGCTCTGTCAAAATAAACTGCATAAAATAATACCCAAAAGATGATTTTTTTTTCCAAATGCAGGATTGAGGTTTCTTTAATAAAAACTGTGGTGAATCACCAACTGGCTATACAATATCATTCAAAGAGAAGGGACAATTTTCAAAGTTCTTAGCAAAGTTTTTTACTGAGAAGAAAGTAACTATTTATTCATTTTTTTTCAATCTAACATTTACTATGAATTTGTGGTGGTGTGTTGTTGGGTATTTTGTTTGCACAATTTATGTTGGCTCATTATCGAAAAGCAAACAAAGTAAAATGATGTAAAACGACGCAGACAAAAGAACATTCAAAGCAAAGCTGTACAAACAAAATTAAATTTTATATATCAACAAATACATAAAAAGGAAACATTACAAAACCTTACGAATATTCTAATATAGTCCGTTAAATATTCCTCTGTGTGTGTATGTAACTAACATGAATATAATCGTGAAAGACTAAATATTAAGTGTCCTGATAACTATAAAATGTATGTTGACTAAGTATTTCATAAGGTATCAATCTACAGAAATATAGCAATGTATTCTAGGAGGAATGTCTTTTCCCATGTTGGTTGTTTGTCTCTTTTGGGGTTTGAAAAAATTTGAGGCTGTGTTCGAGGCTGGAACAAGTCTAACTGAAAAGGCAGAACAGGAAAGAAAAAGGTTGCCAAATGTATACGCAAACATGTTATGCGTATTGAGTTGTCTCACTAACTGGCAAGGTCAAGCTGTTTCTGGAAGTCGAAAATGAAGAGGGAGAGCAGTTTCTGTAAGTCAAATTGTGAGAGTATATATAGGCAATCCTTGTCATGTGGTTGGCTCCAAATACACAGCATAAAATCAAAGATGCAGATTTAGTGGTGAGCACAAATCATGTGACTTTCCTGACCAATAGGTTATGGAGACTGACTAGTTTACTGATGTCCACCATCTTTGTTGGAGGAAAAAGGGATATCGTGGCCATTTTAAAAGTATAGGAGTGTAAATCCTATAAGTTCTTACTCGTGTTATAAATGGGTTTCAAGATATTCATAAAGTACTTTGAGTTAGAATCTTAGGTTTAACATGTCTCATTTTTCAAGATCTAATTGTGTTGGATGAGAAGTTTTAATCATTATAATGAAATAATAAAAATTCAAAAAGGAAAAACTTTCTCTGATGTGACATGCATGTGAGGGGAAGTGCTTTCCACTCTTCCTCATAGAAAGATTTGATGATATTCCAAATACAAGACATCAGAGGAAGTTGGGTGGGTGGTGTTGAAATGAAACAACCACCTAGAATTTCTTTGAGTGGAAAAACAGTGATGCATCAATTGCGATATTTATTCAATAAGGTCTGATCAGAACGTAGAGATAGTGAGGTTTAAAATAATTAATTTGATAGTTGTGTGATAACTGCTTCACAGAAGTGTTGACTAAACTAGACAGCTTTAAAGATAGTTAATGTTTATGATGAGACACGTGCAATTTGAGTATCTTGTCTTTCAGATTTTACAAGGTAGAAAAGTTCATTATGATTGTCATATCTACTGTTGATGACTTTTTTTGACCCATAATATCCAAGTACTGAAACACTGAAAGTAGTATGTGAACAACAACGAGGAACTATGTTGAAAAATAAATCTCATTTGGTCACACTCCATGTGAATATTTTGGTGAGCCCATGAACTTTTTAGCCAATCCTCATGAATGAGGACTAAATAAGAAGTCTTGGCAGATTACCAAGACTTTCATTTTGGGTGAACAGATAAATAATGGTTTCTGGCATTGCAAACAAAATCAACAAAACT
This sequence comes from Sepioteuthis lessoniana, assembly GCA_963585895.1. Taxonomy (NCBI): domain Eukaryota; kingdom Metazoa; phylum Mollusca; class Cephalopoda; order Myopsida; family Loliginidae; genus Sepioteuthis; species Sepioteuthis lessoniana. Next base: position 39,060,729 of record OY757907.1, on the reverse strand, counting down.
TAATTATCAGGTTCCCTACTGTAGTAAATAAGGGAGACAAAAGCCTCCAGCATCAAATGAACAGAACAAGATATTATAATTATATAACCAGATGACTTGTACTTACAGAATAAGTTGACATTGTCACTAAGGTGAGTCAAAAGTTTCATATCATTTTGGCAACATGAGGCATAATTTGGTAGCTAGAGATGATTTTGCTGAGGTCGTGAAGCTGATGAACTATACTGGACTGAGGTTTACCTCCATAGTTTTGAGGACAGCCTCAGATCACAGTTTTAGGCCTACGTTGGCTGATCATTGAAGTTCTTGCAACCAAAGCAAAATTTCTTGAACCATCTGGTTACTGGACTGTGTTCAAATGTGCCTTCATTACAGAAGTTACCCTATATATACTATACTTTTTAGTCTTCTCAGACCTTATTCTGGAAAGCATTTTGCCTTCAAGGTCAATGGGTGCCCAATTTCCAACAACCTTTAGAAATTACTTCAGGATTGTTGTGACATTGATTACTGAAGTGAAAAACCTAAAAAACAGCAAACTTTGGTTCAGACATGCTGCCAGATAAAATTCTCTCAAGGCACATGAGTAACAATGCAAGAGCTTAGCTTATCTTCTCTTAGATTTGTGTGTATAATATCAGAAACCTTTTTCATTAATTTGCCCAGTCGGCTGGGGCTGTAGAATACACTGCTTCTCTGCAGAGGGGTAAGACCACCCCCCAACGAGTGTCCTGATATGACACTAAACAATCTGATGGTGAGGTTCCAGCAATGCTGGAGCTTTGGGGAATGCGGAGTACCCCTTCATTGCCATAGCTCCCAGGTCCACTCTGGCCCGGAGTGGCAGCACCTGATAGGGCCCTATCTATGGGTTAAATAGAACAGCATACTTATTCTAAAATGAATTGTTTGAATAAACTGAATAGCTTGAAATAGAAATGTTTTTGACAATTAAACCGTACTCGCATTTAAACTGCGTGTTTATGCTTAACTGAATGATTTGAAATAGAACTATTTTTCGACATTAAAACTGTATTTACACTTAACTGAATTGTTACATATAACTGCTTGAATAGTTTGAAATAGAAATGTTTTTGACAATTAAACTGTGTACTTATGCTAAACTGAATTGTTTTCAATGGAACAGATTATTTACATAAAAATGGATTTGGTGTTAAATAATCTACAAAGGTTGATATGCCATAAGACCCAACAAACCAACCAACCTTTTTCATTAAATGAGAATTAACACATCACAAACAATATTGTCTTATTCAGAGGTTCTTTCGTGATGAAAATATTTGTGATATTGAAAGTAAGATGCATCTAAAGCATGAATAAGATTTTAACAAAAAGAATTCTGTGAACATCTTAAAACCAGTATGTAATACTATTAAGTATTGATAGTAAATATGATAGATTGAAATAGATAAATTGTTTCTTTCCTTTGTTAAAGAAATTGTTGCTTTGGACATTAAAAATGATGTTAATTCTTTTTTGAATGCAAGGGATTTATTGTAAATCATTTCATAGACTTTTAAGATTATTTAGTTTTACAAGTGTAAGATGTTGTTTCAATTTGTGGAGTAAAGAAAATCAAATAATCAAGTTATACAGTTTAAAACCTTTTTTGGATGATCTTTACAGTTCTTAAAAAAATTTGGCTGAAATCAGACCAAAAATCGTGGAGCTTTATGGGTGTGGATGAATAAGCATTTAATAAATTATAAGATTTATTAGTTTTTAATTTGATATTTCTATATAAAGTCTTGAAGTCCATGATATTAAAGTCCTGATCATAGGCAAATACTCATCTAAATAATTCTGTCATTTGGATAGAGCCAGATTGGCCTGTTTACCTTAACTTTTCTTGTTCCTTGGTGATACCAAGATCAGAAAGCTAAGGTTTAAACATGCTTGACTTTGGATTAAAATAGTCTAGATTAAAAGTCAAACATTTTAGACCTTATTTTTCAGATGCAGGTATTATTGAAAAATGAGAAAATGCTTTGAGCTATTTACTAAATCTTTCTTGTTACCCAATGAATCCAACATCAGAAAAAATAAGGTCTGAAAAAAAAAAAAGTTTGGCCTAGCCTTATTACACTTTTAACCTGAACTAATATGAATTATGATAGTTTTAATATAAAATTTAGGCTAAATACTAGGTGTGACCCCTGCCAACTCCTAATGAGGGTACTTGAGCAACTTCAACATTTTTCCACTCTTGAAGTCACCTCTTAATTTGCGGAGATAAGGAGCTGTCAAATATTCTTTTCACCCATTGTAGATAAAACTAGAGTGGGAGAGAAAAACATGTTAGTCATCTTCTGTGTTTAGATTTTTGAGTTCTATTAAAAATTAAAAAGAAATGAAAAAGGAATTTAATTCCTTTTTCATTTCTTTTAATTTTTCAATGACCAATAAAATAGATAAAAATTTGTAAATGTTTAAGTATAATCATTAGATAATGCTACAGATAATACAATTAATCTTATGTTTACTAGCATAATACCAGTAAAAAAAGACTAAATTATTTATGTATTTATTTACACAAACTCGCCACCACAGGCAGGATGCAACACAAGGTCAATTTTTAAGCAGTTTAACAAATTTGAATTTAATGTTTTCCTTAGTCTAGGGTTAAAGAGCACACTCTGCCTTACTATTTACCCAAAGCTGGAGAGGAATAGCTGAATTCATACCTTTTCCAAGAGTATCAGTGTCGTGTAAAAAGCAAATAGCCTCATCCAGGATTGGAACATATATAAAGATCTTGAAAGTGAGATGCATGATGAGACATAAATAAATAAGATTTTAATATGAAGTACTTGATTATGAGATTTAAACATCTTGGATATTTTTCTGTAGGAATGCTGTTGCTATACCCTTTGGTAGGGTAGATTGAAGTGGTTAAATCAACAATTCTGTATGTATAAAGAGTGTGATATCTTTTTTTTTTTTTTTTTTTTTTTTTTAATCTTTAGGGTCCCAAATAAATTTGTTTGAAACTTATTAGTATCATATAAGAATACTTGAAACTATGTAACTGCAAGTAAATGATTATTAATAAACAGAAATGTTTACTGGAAACCATATTTACTCCTCTCTCCCAAATAAAACTGATCTTGGCATTGAATAACCCAACATGGGTTTATATGCCATAAAACCAGCTAACATATGTTGTCCAGGTTAAAAGTGCAGAAAGGGTAACCAGAAACCAAATTTTTTTAAAACTTTATTTTTCTAATCCAGGTATCATTGGGAACAAGAAAATAGAAATTAAAGAAACCAAATTTTAGTTTGCCAAAACTTTTCTCATTCCCCACTGATATTTGCATTGGGAAAATAAGGCTTAAGAAAGTTTGGTTTTGGGTTACCCTTACTGAATTTTTGTTGTAGAGTAGCTAGCACCCCTTCAGCACTTTACCAGATGGCCTGGCTCTTAGCCTTAAATAAACTACGATTAAGGACTTCAACAGTTGATTAATAAGCTGATATTAAGCTGATTAATATTCAGATTGGTCTTACTTCATTTGGCCATACAGCATTTCGACCCTCCTCTATTTCTTGTAAGTTCTCTTGTTAATTGTTTGTAACTTATTGAACTGTGTTTTTTTGTAAGTATCCATTGGTACTAGATATTGGTGCTGAATAAATATATTAGGCACTCGTTCTTCTCTGTGTATCATTCACCTTGATGATACAGCAATTTTTAATATAAATTAATATGTATTAGCCTCAAGAGAGCTATATTTTAAGTTTCATACTTATTTTGACTAAAGATATAACACATTTATGCATGTAAGATACTTTCTGGGATAATACAAATACATATTCCATTGATTGGTATGGAAATAAGTTTCAAACACACTATCAAGACAATATTTTCATTATTTTTTCCCCATTAAATTTTTACTTGGTAAAGAACTGGTTCAACAAGGAGTCCCTCAAATTTGAAAAGAAAAAATTCCATGAAAGTAAAAGATCTAAGTGCCTAAATTGCTATATATAAATGTCATTCAATAAATAAGGGAATTTTAAGAATTTTTTAAAATTCTGTTTTATTAAAAAAAAAAATAAAAATAAAAATAAATTTCTTTTTCAGAATTACTTCAATAAATGTACATTATTATTTTTTTTTTTTCAATTTGCACTGTTTGGAATTGATTTATAACAAAAATTATTCTAATTTTGTAAAAATATTTTTGTGGCTTTTCAAAATGGTATTCAAGGCTTGAAAAGAAGCCTTTCATGAAGTTTTTGGTTATTGAGAAGTAAAAACCATGTGAAATTTATAAAAGAATGAGTGATGTGTGCAGAGAAGCATATTCTAATAAAAAAAAAAATTTACAAATGGGCTAAACATGGGTTTGTTTCTATGAGCCTGAGTTGAAAAGACAGTCCATGGAGTGGAAATGGATTCTCCAGTAAAGAAAAAGTTCCTAGTGCAGTGTTCAGTAAAGAAGGACATGCTGACAGGGTTCTTGGACATAAAAGGACCCATTAATATTGTTGTTCTTGAAAAAAGTGCAACTATAAACAGTGTCTTCTATTGCTAACCCTATTGGCAAAATCCACTTATTTATTAATTGACGCTTGAAATTTAATGAAAAACTGAATTTATACCTAATGTGACTATGGGAGCTTTAGACTAATACTCTCATGTCAAATGAGTCCCTTACTAAAAAAAAGCTTTTTTCTTTTGCCAAAATAAAATGCTCCTAGGCAATAGGAAAAACACAGTTCACAAATATGTGTCCACATGAGAAAATGAATCATTCCAGTAACAATATAAACTCCATGAAAATGATGATATTGCCATGTTCACTGTAGCATCAATGTAAAAGTCAGCTTTGATTTATACATTCTTTGTTTTAGTGGCAAGGAAAATTCTTTCTATTGTTATTGGTAAAAGATTTTATTATATTTGTATACAGAATGGTGAGAGAATGAAAGATCAAAGAAGAGATGTGGTTTTCTTATCTCAAATTATCTGACCACTCAAGGAAAGTGCCTGAGGTGTAGTGGCTAACATGGTGGGCTGTGACACCATAACAAACAAGATCAAACTACAGTTGTGCTATTACATTCATTTTCAGACAAATACCTTTGAATGAAATGGTAGATATAGTCCATTTTCCTTCGAACTTAATTTAATGGGATTTAATGGCAGAGCCCATATTCAAAATCTCAAATTTATCATTTGGGGAATATTCCCTCTTCTTTTCTCCTCTATCTTATCAGAGCCATTCTTTCCTCCCATAATTTGTCTTTTATTCATGTCAGCATGAATACAGCAAGATAAATTTGAATATACTTCAATTGTTCACTAGGAATTTTGAAGAGTTTTTCTTTTCTCTTTTTCCTCTCGTTATTGGGCTTTTATAACACGTTGATAGAAAGATGGATGTCTTATTTCAGATAAGACCAAGATTAATTATCTTTTTCCTCGTGGACAAGTCTCCGGCTTTGGGTATTTCATTTAATGAGGCCCACAGGCCTTGGAGTGTGAATTCAGAGAAGCTTTCTTTTTCTCTCGGCCTTCTCTGTGCGGCATGACTTTGGAATCTGGATTTCTTCCATATCCCAAATTATGTCTTCGCTCTCCAACGGACAAACAGCGACTAGTTAGTTTCCATAGTTTGAAAAATGACCATATGTTGGTTTTTTGGTGGTTTATTCCTCTGCACCAATCATGGTCGCTGTCTGCTTCTCTCCGCTGACGCATACATGGCTAATAGTGGGATTCTCTCATGACTATGTCACCTCGTGTTAATAGGGAGGGTTGAAGAGAAACAGCCTTTCCACTGCCACTATTCTTAGTTACTTCTATTGTTAGCTAACGGCCAGCGTGTCGCACCTCCTTTCCCTATAACCCAGCGAATGAATGAGGGTGTCGTATTTCCTCGTCACAACACGTGTGTGTGTGTGTGTGTGTGTGTGTGTGTGTGTGTGTGTGTGTGTTTTATTATATACACCTGGAAAATCAATATATTTTCTATTGCAACCTATTGCCAATTCGACTTTTACATACCTGATTCGAGACGCACACACACGAACCCCTTTGTATAATCATTGCCCTTGCCAAGTTGATAGAAAATATAAAGTAGTTTTTCTTGTTTTTTTTTTTTTTTTTTTTTTTGTCAAATTTCTCGTGTCTACGTTGCTTGTGCAAATTTGTGTTGTATTATTGTGGAACTAACATCCGAAGTTTTACTTTTCGCGGAACCTCGGGAAATCCTATTCCTTCACAAGTGTATAACAGCATTGTTTAAAACTCTATCACCAAGGCCAAAATAACATAACTTTTCGCCTTCAGCCTACATTTTACGATTGTCACCAAGAATCGCTTTGTGAAGACTGTTGAGGATGAGTCAGCCGGTTAGTTCTCGCGAGGTTTTGTTAGAAACAAAACTTCGAAAGTCGTCCCACAATTACAAAACAAATGAACAACGCAGACAAAAGATTCACAACATCTCATAAAACAGACAATTTCATATACTAGACAACTAAGCAGAAACAATACAAAGAAGGAAAAATGTTCGAATATTGTTTGTCAGGTATTCGTGGGTGTGACTGATACAAATATTATGAGAATGTTTTATTCGAACATATCTCAGTATACGTGTTTGTTGTGTAATGTAACAGTACTTACGTGTGTGTGTGTGTGTGTGTGTGTGTGTATACGCTTGAGAAACTAAAGCACCAAAACAGCGGCGTATGTGTTAGAGAAATTGTCGTGCTGAGAATGAGTCGGTGAATAACCGTAAGAAAAAGGAAGTTGTTTCTGAAAGCGTGGAATATATAGTTATCCATATCCTGTGACCGACTCCAAATACAAGGTTTATTTTTACGGGGGACAAATTCAAAATGCGCGGACGTAGTCGAACGCACTGGTACGTGACTATTCTGTCCAATCAGGTTCCCGAAATTATTTAATTTATTTTTGAGCCTATTTGTTTCGGTAACAAGTGAGTTTTGGATCCAATTTCTCAAGAAATTTCTACTCCTCCTGGCCCTCGTTGACATGTGTCAAAATATGGGCGTGTAAAGCCTACTGGAAAATCAAACCTTTTGTAAGAAAAATTAGATTAGTCGGAAGTCATGTGATCAAATGCACTGGATTTTATCATCCAGACATTGTCATCATTGCATCTCCTTTCAAAGTACTTAGGGTATTTTGTGGCAATAAAAGCAGTAGAACTGGTAACAGATGTCATATTAGCAATTGAATTTCTCTGATGGTGCCAGTTGTTATATCGATGGCCATTTTTTGCTGATGATAATTCAGTTTACTGCGTGAATCATTTTTTGGCCACCACGTGAACAAGCACTGTCATTATGCTGAGGAAAATCACGTTTAAAAATGGCGGGGAGAGACAGATAACCCAGAAACCCAATGGTTGTAGTCACTCGAATTTGAAAAGTTCACTTCGCTATCTTTCCACGTAGAATCGTCCAAGACTTCACGATCAGAAAAATGTAAATGTAGATATTTTAATCAATCGAACTACAAATTGTCTTCCCGCTTCAATGAGGTAATCAATGCTTCATATTTGTTAAGAGGAAGGCTTATAAGTAAATTGCATCCAAGCTGCTTAACAGTAATTCAGTCACTTATCTCATTCAACTCATGTCAGGTTTTTATGCAATTTATGTGTTCAAGTGTGTTACTTCCCAGCTGGTAACGAACACTATGATAATTCTGGCACAAGACTGTTGACATGATAAAACCTGTTTATAATGTTGACTAAGAGTATCCCATGCATCTTTAGTAGATTCAGTGTGTTGAACATAAATGTATTGTCCTTTGTCCATACACTGCACGATAAGAGATAAAGCAAGATCACTTTCCTTATCATGCAACTCACATCTCTTAATATTTTTATCAACTGGGTAGCTAACAGTCCCATTTATATAATTCGACCAAACACATCCTTTCAGTACAATACTCATGGCAAATTTCCTGTCCCTTCAAATTTGAACCATTAAGCTTCTCCACTTCAAGTCCGTTGTCATGAAATATTATAATTTCACAATGTTGAAGGGAGTCTAAACAGCAATATCAGAGAGTTCGCTAGCATTGGTCTGGGCCTATAACCTGTTAAGACACTACCCTTTCAACACACCAAGGAATACTGACCAAAACAATAGCAGCAAATATTGCAATTGCATAACGTCCTTTCCTAAGATGAAAAAAGCACAAACCAGCTAAGACAAATTAGTGAACGATCCAAAGTTGAACACAACAATGGTAAGCAGAAATAGAAAAACCATCTCATTGCTCGTATAAATGGAGACTAGTCCTTCAAAATCAGTGCCATTATTCCAGGTCAAGCCTGACTCGGATTGGTAGTACCTGTAAGGGTCTCCTCTACAGGTCAAATAGAATTGTTCAATCATTTACTATGGATAATTATTTTTATTAGTTATTTGAAACTATACAGCCGTGTACAAATTATTTATATTAGGTAGGAATTCTTGATCAATAGAATTACTAATGTTAAATAGCAATACTTAAAACCATTTAACTCTGTTCAAACAAATAAGCTCTAACAATTCTGTTAAAAATAAATTTACGCACAAATTGTTCGCTTACAGATAATACATCTATATATATTAAGTGGGGATTGAAATAAATGAATAAATCAAAAAGTAAGTTTCCCCAGGAGGCTTCTGACTAGTAGCGAAATCCACGTATGCCTTAAAAGATGGGCTTCCTGGCGCCAAAAAGAAATTCTTCCTCAGTAAAGATTCACCACTGCTATGAGACGAACCTCTTTCTCTCGGCTGTTAGCAAGGTATCACACGTGCTCTAATATATTTCAACATCTTTTCTGTGAAACGCGAATATTTCTGCTGGTTCAAGAAAACATTTCCACACCAGAGAACGTTCGTAAACCCCAATATAAAGTTTGAGCTTAAAGGTATACTTGTCTCTTTCTTTCCGTTCTTAATTCTCTTGCAGCTTTCTGCAGACAAAAAAGGCAACTAGTGAATGGAGTGAGAAGAAAAAGGAGTCAGATACGAAATTTGGAACCCTACAATTAACCAAAAACCTCTACGTACACCATGAATAACAAAACTTTCTTGTTCCCTAATATATATATATATATTATTTAGCATAAAATAACCCACAAAGGTTGATAGGCTATAAAATACCAACCAACCTTGAAAATGCCATTTCTCGTCTTCCTGTTTTTTGAGGTCAGTCCAGAAGGAAGTTATAACATTGATAATAATGCGAGTTTGATTTTTTTTTTTTTCTGTGACAAAATGTCTAACATTTTCCTTTCTGAAACGAATTCATTATCATTTCTTCATCGTCTCTTTCAAATTTTTTCGTAACCCTATAGCACTGAAGTGAAGCGAATCCAAATAATTTTTCTGTCGCCTTTTCAGCTGAGGTTTTAATAAAATGACTTTTTATTTTATCAGTACATAGCAGAATAAACATCTTTATTCTCATACCCTGCTGTCCAGTCAAGAATAATATCTATTCCAAACTTGATAATTACCATGAAATGATAGCATTTAAATCATTTTCTAATTGATACATACGTATCTTTTTCTCTCTCTCGCTATATATATAAACAATTTCTATAGATGAAACTTGAGAAATACTTCAATACATACAATATGCTAATATTTTATTTAAAGAAAGCATTTTAGCTATAATCCTCTATTGGTAATATCAACTGGTTGATTGATGGGCTTACACACTCGGAGTGTGAAACAATTCATGTTTGTAATTATATCTTGAGGCTAGAGGAGGCACGCTTTCCTCATGAGAGTTCTCTTGTGTTGACAAACAAATCAAGGATATTGTGGGATAGCTGCATCAATTCAGAATGTGTTTGCAGAAACGAATGTATTATGATCAGTTCATGTTTTATTCAAGGCAGGGATAAACAGAATCGTTTCTTTCTTTAATATTCTAAGTGGATAGGACGTAAGTGTTGCAGTAATAAATTGGAGAAATGTTAAAGCTATTTAGTCAACTAACAGTTAACCAATTTAAAGTGTTTGATTTGATTTTCTTGTATGTGACATGTTATAAGTCATGCAAATTTGTTGGCTGCAGAGTCCAGCTTGTTTTTAGTGTCTATTTGTGTGTGTGTGTGTGTGTGGGGGGGGGAAGCAGAAAAAAGTAAGATTCAAGATTCACTTTTTAATTAAATTCATTTCTTTTACTGATATCAGCAATTTATTAGATCCATTGACTATTTTGGGAGGACATTTTTTTTTGTCAGTCACCATTCTTTGTTTTTATGTTACATCTTATTTCTTAGATTTTAAAGCTGAAATTATCATGGTAGGTCAAAAGATTCACTATCACCATCTGCTCTCATAGGCAGTCATTCTTGGCAAGTCAACTAGACGGCATCCAGTGTCTACAAAGAACTAATAAATGTAAGTCTGTGTTGGTCGACCTATACTGGTGTGTCCATGTTTAGGAGTTCATAAGAGGACATCAGTTATGAGTTTGTGGGGATTTAGGAATTAACAATGAAACTCCCACGTCGCCCGCCACATACAAAATGTATAAACGCGTCGCCACGCATCCATCCAGTTAAAAATCAGAAAAATCAGAAAAAAAGAAAAATAATAAAAATTAAAGTAGCCAATGGGAAGTGGTCGCGCTAAAATGAAAAGGACTTTGGAATAACGAATTTGGAGCCGGTGGGGAGAGATAAATACTCTGGTTTTCTGTGAACCGAGTCAGTGAGGACAAGAGACCCAAGGAAGCACATAGATACAGTGATCAGTCGAGAAGTAACGTCCGCCCTCGAGTTAAGAGCTGAAACTAATTTTCTGCTAGTTCCACTACCTGACCTTAAAAGAAAGAAAAGAAAAGAAAAAGGAATAAGTACTCTTTAAAAACATTCTCCTCCTTTCCCCCTTTTTTTCCTAATATCTGACTTTCCACCACTTCGAAAATTTACTACTTGTAAAAGGGAACTTCTGAACATTCAAATCCAAGTTGACGCTTTATTGTTTTATAAAAATTGTTTAAATTCTAGATGTTCCTTGTTTGTCTTGTTTTAAATGAAGTTTTTCTCATTGTATGTTGTAACACCCCAAACCCAACCAACAAGCCCATAAGTTCATCATTATTTTACCAGTAGTGCCTCATGTCTTGTTCTTGATGGTTTGTGAGATGAGAGGTAAGTGGCCGTACAACTTTTTTTTTTTTTTTTGGTGCTTCTCCTAGGAGTTATACAAGGATGCTACATGCTGTTTTGAATAATTCCCATGCTGCTTTTTCCTCAGGCATCTTGTTAAAGTCAAAGTGGTGCAACCATACATGAGTACGGTCACGGCTACAGCTTTGAAGAATTTCTGTTTTATTTTATAAGAGATATTAGATTTCCATTTGGTCATCAACAGCCGACCATACTTTACCTATGCATATGTTGACAACGCTTTCAGTAAAGGAGATATTGCTAACAATTTAAATGAACTGATCCAAACTGAAATAAATCCAATGATTTTCTTCATTTCCATTTTCAATATAAACACATTTAATCTTTTAGCAACAATTAAATTCTATTCAATCATATTGTACTAATAGAATTTATATTCTAACACCAAACAATAACAATGAGAAGCACTCGATAATTAGCATTTAAGTCACATCCTTTGAGAAATTTGGCTCAGTGAATGGGGCTTCAGAATATACTGACTGCTTCTCTGCAGAGGGATAAGACTCTCCCAATGAATGTCCTGTATATGACACTAAACAATCTGGTGAGGCTCCAGTAATGCTGGAGCTGTGGGGAATGCAGAGTACCTCTTCATTGTCATCGCTCCCAAATCCACTCTGGCCCGGAGTGGTAGCACCTGATAGGGTCCTGTCTATGGGTCAAATAGAACTAAACTGTGTACTTGTACTAAACTGAATTGTTTGAAATAGAACTGTTTGTATGTATAAAAATGGATTTGGCATTAAATAACCTACAATGGTTGTTATGCCATAAAACCAAACCAAATGATTAATAGTACAGGGTGGAACGATAAAATAGTTGTCCTAAAGAAAACAATGCTACAGCTTTATTTCAAAACTTTTATTGAAAAAATCAATTCAGGTAACTTGATTATGTAGTAGAGCTGACATCTATTCAATGTAGCTGCCTTCAGCCTCAATCAGCTCCTCAATATGGATCCGGAACTGGGAGCATGCCTTTTCCATACTCGACGGATGGCGGCGATTAGGCTGGCTTTGGTGTTGTGGGAGGTCATGTTGGTGATGTTCTCGACATATGACCAAATGAAGTAGTCCAGCGGGTTCAGGTCGGGGGAGGAGGGGGGCCCAGTGAGAGTTGTAGCACTCCTTCTAAAGCCAAGCCTGGGTCCTGCTGCCACACTCAGGGTCTGCCACTGGCCGCCTGATTGCACCAGGGGATCACCACACTCTTCAGCACATCCAGGTACACTTTGGTGTTGACTTTCAAGCCAACTTCAAAGATATGATGTGGCCCTCACTTGAAACCACACCAAAGACCATAACTGTAGCTGTAAACTTTGTTTTCATCACCCTGGGCATGTTGAACTGTCCGGATTTGCATTTTGAGGGTGCTGGCAATGGTCCTGTTGTCATAACTTGGATCGGTAGAGAGCATGAGTTGTATAGCGGCACATCTCTGATCTCACTTGTTGAACATTGTGTCACATTCAGACCTGATAGAAGGCTCCTATCGCTGTTGGGATTTGTACACAACTGGCCAACTAGTAGATGGTTTGCAACAAAAAAAGAAAACTGGTTTTTATTAAACGGAAATGGAATCGTGTCGTCTTTTCTAGGGTGACAATTTTATCATTCCACCCTGTAAATAGAATTATTTGTATTGGATAGAAATACTTGAAACCATTTAACTGTAAAAAGCTCATTTAGAAATGTTATTGGCAAAATATGTTTATGAATCATATATTTGATATATATGTATAAACAAGATTTAAATAACCTTTGGTTGATATGTCATAAATCCCAACCAAACCCAACTAAAACATGTTCTCACTGAATGCATTTATCTGGCTCCTACAAGAGAAATATTTTATAGTGCAAGCAATATGAAAGAACTGTTTAAAAAGGCCCTAAAAGCTGTGGGTCAATACAGAATTTTAAAAAGGGTTGATATGCTGTAAAACCAACCAACCATGACAAATATAATCAATCAGTATACACAGCTGATCAAGTTGGAAATTGGGAATTGTTTTCTTTTAGAACATTTTAATTCTATTTTTTGGAATTAATGAACTTAGAGAATTTTGAGGGTTTATGTGACTATTTTTGGATTCACAATATATTTATATAACCAGCCATGAAGAAAGACTTCAGAAGTGGAAAGAACATTTAAAGAACCTACTCAGAAACCCTCCTGAAATCACTAATAAAACTATCCAAAAAATTATTAATGGCCAATAAGATATAAAACTTGGACAATTCATGGGAGGAGAATTTGATGCATTATTAAAAAAAATAAAGGTGGAAGTTACAGGCCTCAACAAAATGCCCCCTGATGTTTGAAAGATAAGAAAGTTTGACAACATAGTTTTCTGATTATGTAATGCTGTCTATAAACAAAATTAAAAAGGGAAATAGATGAAAAGCTGCATCTTTCTCTTCTTTTAGAAAGTTGACTTAAGAATCACTAAGAACTACTGAGGCAAAACTCTCATAGCTGCTTAGGCTTATAATGCCCTGCTTCTTAATCATATCCAACACAAAATCGAGGAAATTCTTTGGGAAAATCAGAACAGCTTTCAAAGAAATGACTCCACAAACTCGGATTCTGATAATCCATCAAGTCCTTGAAGGAGTATGAGCAAAGAATATTGAGGTAACACTACTGTTCATAGATTTCTCCAAGGTATTTGATTCTATACACAGAGAAAAGATGGAGCAAATACTTCTTGCATATGGTATTCCCAATGAAACTGTTATCACTATAATGAGGCTTTACAAACCATGAAAGCAATGGTTCACTCAACTGATAGGGACACTGATTTCTTTGACATAGTCTGGCAAGGAGATACATTAATACCATGTTTATCTGTACTTTGCCTGGACTAAGAACTTTGAGTGTCAAGATCAAATAAAAAATGGTTTCACATTAAAAAAGACTAGAAGCAGACAATATCCATCAAAAATATGACAGATACAGACTCCACAGATGATCTAGCAATTCTCACAAGTACACTAACCTAAGCAGAATATCGTCAGCATAGCTTTAAAACAGCAGCAGGAGGTATTAGCCGCTATATGAATGCCAGTAGAACAGATTTGTAGACTAATTCACAAATCTTGTTGGCAACATCTCATCTACTGAATTGCCCAGTCAGCTGGGGCTGTAGAATACTGACTGCATGTCTGGAGAGGGGTAAGACTCTCCCAACAAGTGTCCTGGATATGACACTAAACAATCTGATGGTGAGGCTCCAGCAGTGCTGGAGCTTTGGGGAATGCAGAGTACCCCTTCATTGCCATCGATCCCAGGTCCACTCTGACCCGGAGTGGCAGCACCTGGTAGGGCCCTATCTATGGGTTAAATAGAACTAAACTGCATTCTTATGCTAAATTGAATTGATTGAGTAAACTGAATAGCTTGAAATAGAAATGTTTTTGAGAATTAAACCGTACTTACATTTAAACTGCGTGCTTATGCTTAACTGAATTATTTGAAATAGGACTGTTTTTCAACATCAAAACTGTATTTACACTTAACTGAATTGTTACATATAACTGTTTGAATAGTTTGAAATAGAAATGTTTTTGACAATTAAACTGTGTACTTATGCTAAACTGAATTGTTTTAAATAGAACAGATTATTTACATAAAAATGGATTTGGCGTTGAATAACCTACAAAGGTTGATATGCCATAAAACCCAACAAACCAACCAAACCAAACAATCATCTACTAAAAGTGATGTCAACATAAACCTTGCAAAGTTGTGGAATGTTTTTGACAGGTAAATTATAAAATGATATTTCTTCAAAGCTGTAGCTATCCTGAATTATAAAACCCACACCTACCTTCATCCAGGCACCAACAACATCAGCTATTGACCTAACTTTATGCTCACCCTTGATCTTCATGGACTTTCACTGGGGAGTCCATGATGATCAGTGTGGCAGTGATCACTCTCCAATATTCCTCAAATCAAATCTAAACCAGAAGAAACAAATCCAAAATGGCAAATCAACAAAGCTGATTGGGTCAAATTTGATAAACTCTGCTCAATACTAATTGATGAAGGAATATTCAATAAACCAGACCCAGTGTCAGCCATCACTAATACCCTAATCAAAATAGAAAAACAAACAATCCCTAATCCTCCACCAAACTACATTCTAAAACAAACCCTTGGTTCACAGTAGAATGCAGAGAAGCAGTAAAACCCAGGAAAAACATGCTCAAACTTTTTAAACACAACCCAACCAGAATAAATTTTCAAAAATATCAACAAGCCTGAGCAAAAGCACACTATACTATCAAAAAAGCCAAAAAATAAACCTGGAGAAATTTCATCTCCAAACTAAATGACAAAACTCCAATAAACAAAACATGGGAAATCATAGGGAAAATAAGTAGGAGAAAACTCTGAACAACTATAACCAATCTAAACACACCAGATGGAGTAAAAACCACCGATAAAAAAGAAATAGCCGACCAAATAGCAGCAGAATTCAGCCAAAACTCATCATCCAACCATAACTCCCTTAAATTTCAAAAATATAAAAACATTGCTGACAAAGAAAGACTCAACTTCATATCAAACAAAAAGGGAAACTACAACTCTTCTTTCGCTGTCACAGAACTAAAAAAACTCAATAAATAAGGGAAAAAACACAGCTATTGGTCCAGATAAAATCCACTATCAATTCCTGAAACACCTGCCAGAAACATCCCTCACAATTCTTCTGCAAATCATCAATGATATATGGTGGTCAAACAATTTCCTTAAATTTTGACTTGAAGTTACTATCATCCAAATCCTCAAACCAATAAAAGATCACACTAACCCAACAAACTATTGCCCTCATTGCCTTCACAAGTTGCATCTGTAAGACAATGGAAAGAATGGTCAATGCACGACTGATCTGGTATCTAGAAAAACATAACATCTTATCCAGAGACCAAAGTGGATTTCGACAAAATCAAGGTACCAATGACCAATTTATAAAGCTTGAAACATACCTCAACAATGGTCTAATAAAAAAACCACCATGAAGTTTCAATCTTTTTGATCTCGAAAAAGCATATGATAAAACATGGAGGTACAGAATCTTAAAAGACCTCCACACAACTGGAATTAAAAGAAACATAGCTGTGTTCATGAAAAACTTCCTTTCTCACTGAACCTTTAAAGTATGACCTGGAAATGCTAGCACAGACACATACAAACAAGAAACAGGAGTTCCTTTAGGCAGTATTTTATCTGTTATACTATTTATCCTCAAAATCAACAGCACCACATAAAACTATCAGCACATGAATTGAAAAGTTCCTGTATGTAGATGACTTTGCCATAACATACTCATCACCAAACATGCCTACACTTGAAAGACAGATGCAAAACTGCCTTAACAAAATGAAGAAATGGACCAATGAAAATGGCTTCCAACTTTCAGAAACAAAAACTGTCTGCATACACTTCTGCAAAAGAACAACATATCACTTTGACCCAGAAATAAATATAGATAGGCATACAATACCTGTGATTCAACAAGCAATGTATTTAGGAATAAGAAAACTCCAAAAAAAATATAAAAAATGAACTGGAGTGCAAACCGCAAGGTCATGCTTTGAATCTATAGGTCACATTAGAACCAAACTTGACTACGGATCTTCCATCTACATTGTCACATGCAAATCCTACTTAAAAAAATTGCAAACCATACATAACCAAGGCCTCAGATTAAGCCTAGGAGCCTTCCGTACCTCACCAACACAAAGCTTATATATTAAAGCCAACGAACCACCATTGACCCTTTCATGGGAAAAATTCACTCCAATACACATTAAAACTTCTATCCAGCCCAAACAATCCAACTCTTCAAAAAACTCCCAACTCAACCATTTCCTCAGTCGTAAACCTTTTAGCTATCCCCCATTTGGCCTCTGTATCAAAGAAGCAATACAACAAATAAGACAAAACACCAACAATATTTCACCACTCACAATGCGCAATTTACCCCCATGGATAATCACCAAACCTCATATAGATTTAACATTAATACAACAGGAAAAAACACACCCAGCAACCTCATCTGCCAAAAACAGATTCAAAGAATTTAGAGACAAATATTCAGGCCATACTGCCTTTTATACTGATAGGTCAAAAACCATAGACAGAACAGGTGCAGCATTCACCAATATAAATAACTACAAACAAATCAGACTTCCAAATGTTGCTTCTATCTATTTAGCTGAATTACAAGCAATTAAAATGGCACTGGACATGATCAAGAACTCAGAGATAGGTAAATCCATGATATTCTCAGATTCTCTATTCAGCCTAGTTGCAATCCAAGAGGGAAACCAAAACCACCCATACATACAATAGATACTAGAAACATATCACTATCTAACAAACTTTGGCAAAGTGATCTTGGCATGGGTTCCTAGCTATGTGGGCATTAAGGGCAATCAAATGGCTGACACACTCACAAAAGAAGCAACTAAAATGATGACAACAACTCTTAAACTTCCATTCACAGACTACAAAACCAAAATCAAACACTTCATAAGAAGAAAATGGCAAACAATATGGGACATGTCCCCAAATAACAAACTCTATGAACATCAACCCATAATTAAACTAGAAATTGCCAAACCATTACCCAACTGAAGACATAATATTAATCAGAATCGGACACACATACCTAACATATGCCTACCTTCTCAAGGAAGAAACTGCACCTTGGTGTACCTGCTGTAATCAACTACTTACAGTCAGTCACATATTGATTGGCTGCAAAAAATATGAGAACATTCACAAGAAAAGCTACCAAGCAACAATCCTCGCCCTGCTATTACAAGATGTACCTGTCCCTCAAATAATAGAGTACCTAAAAAAAAAAAAAAAAAAAAAAAAAAAAAGAAACTATATCCAACTCTTAAAGAACAAACACTAAGTGCTTGAAATTGGTTTGACTATGTATTACCACTAAGTGAGTTTTGCTGATCTAATCTTTGCTACCCATAAACTATTTGTTTTCAAATTATATACATATATGTATAAACTGTGTTTGGCATTGAATGAATCACTGTGGTTGATATACCATAAAACCAAAAACATCCATCCATCCAAGCTGTTGCAGTGTCCATGCTAATATATGGATGCACTACATGGATGCTAAAAAAATACTTAGAGAAAGAGCTAGCTGGAACTACACAAGAATGCTATGTGCTGTTTTGAGCAAATCCTGGAAAGAACACTCCTAAAACACCAGCTGTATCACCACTTACCTCCTCTTTCACAAACCATTCAAGTAAGATGAAGAAGACATGCTAGGCTCTACAGGAAAAGCAAGAACAAACACAGAAGCAACATTCTCTTATGGACTCCTGCACGTGGATGTGACAGTGTTGGCTGACCAGTAGAGACTTGGCTCTGTGGGCACAAAAGATGTAGCCAAGAAGACCTGCAAAGAGCAATGAATGATAATGACAGATGGTGAGAGAAAGTGAGTTGGAACACTGTTGTCAGTGAGACTTCATGATATATATATATATATTTTTTTTTTCATTGTATCTGTATTAGCTAACATACATGAACAAAAACTGGTGCTCTCAACATAGACGATGATCTTGTCATGTGTTCACTAGAATAATAAATGTGATTAATTAAAATATATTCTGAGTTGATAGTTTGTTTTGAAAAATGTTCAGATTAATTTCAGTATTGTCTTGTATATTTCTTGCTTGTAGCTAATGAATTCTTATAATTGAATAGTTTTCTGAAGACTTAATTGCTTTCAGTTTAAAAAGAAATTCAGATAGATTATCAATGGAAAATTTTATAAACAAAGATGTTGGTATTATCTTTGATTTTAAGATTCATTAATATTCCAAGTATTGGAAAATTCAATTGCTTAGTGTTGGAGTTATAGATATCAGCTAATCCATTTTATAGGCTTTTTCAGGTTCACAATTCTTTAGGAAAGGATTTCATATATACGTTTATGTGTGTATGTATATATATATATATATATATATATATATGAGCAGGATGTGACACAGTCATTTTTTAAGCTGTTGAATAGATTTGAATTCAGTTTTCCTCCTAAACTGGTTGCTCTACCAAGGTAAAAGAGCTCTGTCTGCTGTACTATTTACCAGTAACTGGTGAGAGAATAGCTGGATGCATGCCTTTCCCAAGTGTAATAGCACTATGTGAAACGCAAACAGCCTTGTTAGGGTTTTAAACTTGGGTCACTGTGTCCCTTTCCAATGATGATAATCATTACTTCACCAGTCTCTCTCTCATATATATACATATACATACATATATATATATATATAGAGAGAGAGAGAGAGAGGCAGCATTTTCTCTTTTAAACTTTTGATAAAAATAGACCTGACACTTGGCTCCGGACTATTTTATAGTTGATCCATTCAAATCTCAAAACAAATTCATGCCTCTCCTCCAAATACGGAAATATTCTAACTGAAGATATTTCCATATTACACAACAAAAAAAGCGAGTAAAAACTCCAAATTCTTTAAGTTCTCTAGACAGAGATTAACAAACTTTACTTAAATGAGTTGAATTTCAGATGTAGCAGCTGCATTCTGAAATGTCTTTAACATTTTTCCTAGCAAATTCTTTTTACTTCCAGTAAAGTTTTTCTCTTATGCAATTTCCTGTCCCCCTTGTTTTTCCTATAGCCCAGTTGGCTAGTACCGTATAATATACCAGCTGTACCTCTGCAGAGAGGTAAGGCCCACCCCCAACAAGTGTCCTGGATATGACATTTAACCATCTGATGATGAGGCTCCTGTCTTGGAGATTTGGGGAATGTGGAATACCCCTTGATTGCCATTCTGACTCGAAGTGGGAGCATCTGATAAAGTCCTATCTATGGGTCAAATAGAAAGAACTGTGTGCAAACAAATGACTGATGTTAAATTTTGACTGTTATATAGCAATACTTGAAACCATTTAACTGTGTGCAAAAAGATCTCAGACTCATTTAAGAATGTTATCTACAAAATATGTTTACAACTCGTGCATATATTTGATATATATGTATAAACAGTTTTGGCATCAAATAACCTACAATTGTTGATATGCTATAAAACCCAACCAAACCAAATCATTCCTCCTACTTTGTATATAAAAATGTATGAATAATCATTGCATTTGACATTTTAATGTTCATTCCCTTAAAGATGGCTCCAGCTGGGGCTGAAAGTACATAGTAAAAATTTGGGGCTTTTTTGAATTCATTTCATCCAGATGACAACTGACTCATGAAGACTTGAACAGATCAACTATAAAATAGGTAGAAGTGTCTGTCTTATTTCATCAAATACACACACATATACGTGTGTGTGTGTGTGTATATATATATATATATATATATATATATATATATATATTGGTTAAAGGATTATTCATAAATAGTAATGTGCTATTTTTATATAATTCTGAAACTCTTATAACCAAAAATATTAATGTAGCAGTCTGAAAATAAGCACGCACTTTATACATGCAAAGTTTAGTACTAGATATTACCTAATAATATTCATTTTGGTGAAATAATGTTTCACAAGTAATAAAATCCTAGAGTCATATGATTTGTTTCTAATTTGCTGGTTGGTATCAGATCTTTATTTCTGATGCGAAAAAAAATTTAACAATTTTGATGACAATGACAATTAGCTGATCACAAGAATGAAGAAACCTTGATTTTGTTACATATATGATAGGAAAATTTTAAAGAATATTTGTAAGGTTTTTCCCTCTCCTTACAATCATTATTTTATTTATTTATTTATTTTTTTGCTTAGCATAGAAGTCAAATGTCTCACCTTCTAACATGGCTGCTTTCTTGAAGCCAGCTAAGCTTACCTCATTTTATAGGAGAGCACATAATGCAGCAGGTGGGTTTTTCTGTGGTGCCAGGATGACCTGCCCAACACATTTGCATGAGTGGTGTCAATTCCTCACTTAGTATTCTTTGCTATTGTAGGAATGAAATAAATTCTTGTATTTTTACCCACTTAATTGGTCATTGTCTAACTCACTCTACTCTGCCAAAAAACACGGTTACATAGTGGGATTTACAAAGCCAATAGAATAATTGTAGTGATATAATTCTTGCAATTTGCAGACATTCAGATAATCTAGTAAATTAACATGAGTTAAATAGAGAGGTGTTCTTAGTGTAGGGTTTATTGTTGTAGGAAATGGAATTGGTGATCAGAATTCAAATCTTGGATAAGGCTGTCTGCATTTCACTTCATGCTAATTCTCTTGGGAAAGGCATAAATTCATCTTTTTTTTTTTTTTTTTTTTTTTTACCCTCATTTACTAGTAACTGGGACAGGTTGGGTTCTTTAGCCTTGGTTAGGCAAACAGCTGAGAAGGAAAACTGTTAATTCAAACCAGTTTTCCTCCATGTTAAATTGTCATTGTGTCACACCCTGTCCATGGTAGAGTGGTTGGGTAAAAATAAACAGATTACAGAGTCCAGTGACTGAAATCTGTCAGCTTGTGGTTGGAGCTGAAAGGACTTGTTTGTTACATAAGTAGTGTATTCAGATAAAATAGGCATTTTTATCACCATGTTGAGTGAACCCGCTGGTTCACTTGGCTTTCTAGAGTAAGCATAGCCACACAGCCCATCTTATAAGGTTGGGTGTCTTTTAAATTATTTTTATTCATTTAATTTTCTTATCTGTCTACGCCCTGTTGGCTGGGACTGTAGAATACGCCGTCTGCTCCTCTACAGAGGGGTAAGACCCCCCACCAATGAGGCGACTCGTAAGGCGCTAGGACGGATCCCTGGTGGTTGAGCAGTCATTGATCCGGCGTCAGTGGTCAATGGCTAGCAACACACCACTTTGGCCCTTACTTGGTCTGACGGGTGGTCGAATGGGGCCTGATCCTATCAGTCGGTTGTTCATGTCAAGCCCTAGCACCTATATATTTTATCCCGACCGTACTTTTAAATCTGCACTTGCTGCAAGTTCCCAACTCTTATTTGTTAGTTGCTAGAAGGCGGTGGCTGAGGGTCAATTGTGTTGAGAATAGGAATTTGACCAGTGCTGAGAACTTGAAATTGGCAACGGCTCGGAAGCCTACCCTCAACTCGAGTATACTGGTCAACCAAGGCGAATGGGTTACCCTCTTGGTTCATTCCCAACACAAGTTGGACTCCGTGGTGGGTGGAAGAGCGCAGAGCCAGTGAAAAATATACAGCATATATGGCGTCTTCAAACAAAAAATCACTCGGAGAACGAGGCAGCAGACTTCCCCAGATTCATTGTTATTGAATCTTTGGAGGAAGTCTGCCTAGCGAAATTCTCACCTTTCGCCATAGAAAAAGTAATATCTACAAGAGCTAGTCCGAAAACTGTTTAGAAAACAAGGAATGGTAACTTGCTTGTCGAGGTGGACAGCTGGAGACAGGCAGAAAACATATTAAAAATAAAAACGTTTCATACGACGAAATGCAGAGCGTAACCGCATGAGAAACTCAACTCTTCCAAGGGAGTTATCAGGAGTAAGGAGTTGGCATTGGCTACAGAAGACGAGATAGCATCAGCCCTGGGAAAACAGGGAATTAAAAAATATAAAGAGAATCTCCATCAGAAAAGGTGAACAACGAATCCAGACCAACACTTACATCCTAACATTTAATAAGCCCCGAACTCCAAAAGAGGTGAAGATCGGCTATTGTCTTGAGAGAGTTGAGCTGTAGGTCCCAGCTCCCCTGAGGTGCTTCAAATGTCAAAAATTTGGACACCACAGGGAAGCCTGTAGAGGACGACAGACATGTGCCAAATGCAGTGAAAAGGACCCGGACCATGCAGAGGAAGATTGCATGAAAGAAATTCGATGTGCAAACTGCCAACAAGATCATCCAGCTTACGCAAGAACTTGTACTGTTTACCAAAAAGAAATAATTGAGGTGAAACACAAGAGGAATGTTTCCTTCCTGGAAGCTAGGAGAATTCGGACATTGGCCTAGGGGTTAGAGAGTTCGCCAATGGCCCGGGAGACCTGGGTTCAATCTCAGGTCGAGTCATACCAAAGACTCAAAAAAATGGTACTTGATGCCTCCCTGCTTAACACTCAGCATTATAAGGTACGGATCAAGGGTAAAGTAGAGCAATCCAGGGAAGGAGTAGCGCCCTCCCCTACACATTGGTGTCGTAGCTATCGAAAAGGGAGCCTTCGGGTTACCCTCGACTATGGTCGCCAACTTTACTTTTACTTATAAGGGAGAAAGCAGCTACGCCTCCGTTGCACGGAGGGTGGATAGAACTAATGACGACACCAAATATAAAACACTTGTGGAGAAATTGATTAAGATGGAAGCCAATGATTGGCCAAAGTTTCAGGAGCACCTGAAAAAACTACACTCGGTTGAATTTTACCAAGCACCAGCTCAGCAACAAGTTACAAATGGGGAGAGATCCAATGTCGTAGTTCAAACAAAAACACACGTAGGATCTATCACTCCAACACGAACTACTCCTAAAAGTGCAAAATCTCCATCAAAACAGCTGTAACATAAATCACCAATCCGTCCACCAAAAAGCATTAAAGATAGACTAAAAAACCTGTCTCCCATAAGACCTGAACAACTTAAACAAAAATCACAATTCCCCATTAGCTAAAGTGAATAAGGAAAGACCAGGAATTTATGGGATACACATTTTTTCTAGTCTTAAAATAAGCAATAAAAACATACTTAAGAACATTCTAGAAATTTAGGATCAAAACAGTATTAGCATTTAAGTTACATTTTTATATTTTTCAACCAATCAGCTAAAAACATAGAATAGAACATTCTAGAAAAATAGGATCGGAAGTGAACTAACTGAAAATATTTAGGCTCGAAAATAGAATAGTAAAATACCGATCTGATTGGTCAATAAATGTCTATGCGCCAAAATTTTAGGACGTAGATATATGTAGGATATAAATAACACAGACTTAAACACAAACTTACACACACATACAAACGAAGACACAGATGAAGACAAGCCACTAAGCCAGTAAAGCAGTAGCCGATATTGTGTCCGGCAAATTCCTTTCCTTCCTCAACTAAAGTTCATGACCTCTCTTCAGATGGCCGAGAATCACATTCAAAAGAAAAACCCGACAAACTTTTTCATCAACGCGACACGCTGTCGCCACAATCATAAAACCCGCTATGAACTTAATGTAAGTAAGAACGACTTATTTACGGACTCCGTTAACATGAACATACAAACATCTTTAAACAAATTTATTTTCTTCTTGCCAAACTTTATTTTCCAAAAGGCCATTTACACATCATGTATTTTGTTTGTTTTCATATTCTGTCATATGCATATTAAATTGTTTGTTGTTTATTGTTCGTTGTGTTCTATTCCATTTCTTTTACGCGATTGTAAAGTTTTGTGTTGTATTTGTGGTGGGAATAATTAAGAGAGCAATACCCGTAAATTACGGACGCACATCTACTGAAATAACCAAATTACATACAACCTCCACAAATTACATTCAAAATACCCTCAACAACAAAGTTGCCTATAACAACTAAACCATCCAATGCTCAACAACCAACAAAACCTCTACAAAGGGCGCATAGTATAGAGAGTATGGATAACGACACAGACCGCATAGTTGCCAGCCTTAATCTTGAAGAAATAATCAAAAACTACAATACTTGAAACCACTTAACTGCCGGCAAACTTATAAGCTCAATCACATTTTTAAATTGTTAATCTTTTACATATCATACGTATCTATTTAAATGTGTGCTAACTAATGAATGATGTTACATTCTTATATCATAGCAACTCTTGTAATAATTTAACTATGTGCAAACAAATGAGGAAAAGTAAATAGAATGATTTATACTGCCTGCCTATTTATGCCAAACTGAATTGTTTCTTATGCTAAACTGAATTATTTAAAATAGAACTGTTTTTTGACATTGAAACTATATCTACACTAAACTGAATTATTTAACATGGAACTGTTTTGACATGTTTCTGTGTATAAACGGGATCTGTACTTATACTAAACTGAATTAGTTGAGTTGGAGCTGCTCGATTGAACTGAGTAGCTCGAGGTAGAGATGTTTTTCACAATTAGACTGTACTTAAATTTGAACTGCGTGCCTATGCTAGACTGAATTATTAGAAATTGAACTGTTTTGGGCATTGAAGCTGTGCTTGCACTGGTCTGAATTGCTATATATAACTGCTTGAATAAACAGAATAGTTTGAAATAGAAACGTTTTTGACAAACTGTGTACTCATGCTAAACTGAATTGTTTGAAATAGAACTGATTATTTACATAAAAAATGAATTTGGTGTTAAATAACCTACAAAGGTTGATATGCCATAAAACCCAACAAACCAAACTTATCTCTCTACCCACTTTTTTTTGTTAAGTATTCCATTGTAATGTGTATGTTCAATCTAATTTTTATCTGTTATAAAAAATTGTCTTTTCTAATAGATTCTTGTGTACCTTGTCATATGCTAAGCATTTCTTTTTCATGAATGTTTACCGCTACTGATTGCTGAATGGAAGTGTTAAAAACACAACACAGCATTCAACTGGCGATTACACTGGTAACAAATAAAATAACTAATAAAATTTAACTATCCTTTCATTGGTCACTTTTACAAAACTGGCTAGCTGTTAAAACCAGTACCAAATTACTTACCCCTGGAGAGAAACTACTGCTGTTACAGAATTATCATTTTTAGCTTAATACTATGAAATGTCAAATCACACTGACAGCACAGAGTTTCCTGACACTGTCTTGCCATCTGTCACTATCATCCATCGCTCCCAATAGGTCTTCTAGACTGCATTCAGTGTCCACACAGAGGTAATGCATGTAAGTCTTTGCTGGTCTTTCGATTCTGGTGTGCCCATGTGTAGAAGTCTATAAGAGAATGTGGTGTCTGAGTTAGTCCTTACTACTCCAGCATTGTTCCACGTCTTGTTCATCTTACTTGGATGGTTTGTGAGATTGGAGGCAAGTGAACATAGAACTGCTGTTTTGTTAAGTGTTACTTCCAGGATAGTTTCATAATAGCACAAAGCATTCTGGTGTTGTTTCCCTCTAGCTTTTTCATTAGCATTTGGGATGTATCCATACTGTAATATTGACACTGACATTATTTGGAGAAAGTCCCATTTTATTTTATCGGTGATCAGATTTTCATATGATAAATAACCTGTCAATAACTGTCCATGTCTTCACTAGACATTTGGTGACATCATTTTCAGTAGATGAGATATTACTGCTGAGGTATTGCCCAGTCAACTGGGGTTGTAGAATACGCTACTTGCTTCTCTGTAGAGGGGTAAGACCCCCCACCCCCACCAACGAGTGTTCTGGGTATGACACTCAGAAATCTGATGGTGAGGTTTCAGTAATGCTGGAGCTTCGGAGAGGGTCCTATCTATGGGTCAAAAAGAGCTAAACTGTGTACTTGTACTAAACTGAATCTGCTTGTAAACAAAAACTATACTAATACTAAACTGAATTGTTTGAATCAGAACTGTTTGACTAAACTGAATAGGTTGAAATAGAAATACTTTTGACAATTAAACTGTACTTATGCTAAACTGAATTGTTTTTAATAGAACTGTTTATTTGTATAAAAATGGGTTTGGCATTAAATAACCTACAAAGGTTGATATGCCATAAAACCCAAACAAACTGCCAAGGTATGTGGTAATTTACTAAGCTTTGGCACAAGGCCATATGAAAGGGGCACCCAATGAGACTCGAACTCAAAACTGCCAAGGTATGTGAAT
This sequence comes from Sepioteuthis lessoniana, assembly GCA_963585895.1. Taxonomy (NCBI): domain Eukaryota; kingdom Metazoa; phylum Mollusca; class Cephalopoda; order Myopsida; family Loliginidae; genus Sepioteuthis; species Sepioteuthis lessoniana. The sequence continues at coordinate 39,033,711 of OY757907.1, read as the reverse complement.
TGGTCTACTAATTTCAGCAGCTTGACACTTTAAGTGGAGATGGCTCCTTCTTGTTAAAAACAAATGAATATTTTCTTGTTAAAAACAAATGAATATTTTCATTTGCATTCACATAGAGGTCAATTCCTCCTGCTGTTTGCTAACATAATAATCTTAAAAGACTTTTTAAAGAGCAAAACAAGCATTTTCAAATATCCACATATTGAGTATATATGAAGGTGAACTGAAAAATTCATGTGATGATATATCTGCAGTTAATGACTTTTGTGATCAATGGCATTCAAGCATTGCAACACCAATGGAAGAAGTGCATAGACTACAAGAGGGACCATGATGAAAAATAAACCTAATTTAGCTGCATTCTATGAGAGTATTTTGTTCAGCCTATGAACTTTTCTGGTAACTCTTGTAAGCAATGTACCCAGATCAAATGCCCACATCATGGTGAGTGAAGCCACTGACTCTCTTTGCTTTCTAGAAGACTAGTATATATAACTCAAACATATAAGCATTCTGTCTCAGACAGAATGCAACACAAGGTAAATTTATTTTAAGTGGAATGAAGTTGGTTTGAATTCAGAATTTTCCTTCTCTTAGACTTGTTATCTAATGAAAGCAAAAGAATCAAGTTGGCTCCTAACCCCTAACTGGGGAGAGAACATGAATTCATATCTTTTCCAAGGGCATTGCAGCAATGTAAAACACAAATCGCTTCATTCAACATGTGAACCCAGGTTGCCAGTTCCATTTCCTACAATGATAACCATGATGCTTAGTGTGCCTTTATTACTATAGAGTTTGATTCTTACTGGGTGCCCTACACTTGTCATACTAAATCTACATTATAATTTTGCTTATCATCTGTTCATTGACACTTTAGGCTCATTCCCAAATTCCTCGGTCAAGTGGGATATTCTTCCACCCTCTCCCTAAATCCAGCCCAGTCAGCTGGTGCTGTAGAATACATGGAGTGCATTTCTGCTGAGAGTAAGACCCTCTCAACAAGTGTCCTGGATATGACATTAAGCAATCTTATAGCGAGGCTCCAGTAATTCTGGAGCTTTGGGGGATGTTGAGTACACCTTCATTGCCATTACTCCTTGGTTCACTTTGGCCCAGAGTGGTAGCATCTGAAAGGGTCCAATCTATGGGTCAAATAGAACTGTTTGACATTTAAAATGAGTGAAAACAAATGACTTGTGCTACATTGAATTGTTTGAAATAGAACTGTTTGATCATTTAACTGTGTGTAAACAAATGATTGATGTTTGATCTAATTGTTAGAGATAAATAGTGATACTTGGAACCATTTAACGTTGTTGAAATGTTTGAAATAGAACTGTTTGATCATTTAACTGTGTGAATCTACAAAATGTGTTTTCAAATCATATATTTAATATATGTCAAAACAGGATTTCGCATTGAATAACCAACAGTGGTTGATATGCCATGTAACCAAACCGATCTCCCTTAATAAATTGGAATATTTTTCTACATTTCTTCTCCACAGTGGAGTGAGATATTCTTACACTCTCTCCTTCAACCCAGTGAGATATTCTTTTAAGTGTCTTTTCCACAGCCATATGGGATATTCTTCCAAAATCCCTCTTAGTTATCTGTATATTAAATCAAACACTATTCATTTCTGATGGAATTGCCTTGTGCTAACTTAATAAACCCTCTCTTAGCATAGCAAATATAAATTATTGTACATTGATTTACTGAAGATCTGATGAACTTTGAAGTTCTGTAAATCTCCCACAATGTGCTGTTAAAGGCTGAAAAAGAAAATAGCTTTGATGATTCCTAGGTACCAGCTATACCATTATCCAGAGTAGAATATGCAAATATCCACATTAGCCATTACCCCATGGGGACTACCTCTCCGCAAGAAATCTTAAGTAACTGGCAACAATATTTGTGTGATCTATTCATCTAAAAAAAAGAATTTTTTAAAGACTTTTATTTCTTTTTCAAAATAAATCTATATTATAATTCTGCTTGTTGTTCATTCATTTGTTATGCCTTCTCTTACTACACTCCTTTTTATTTGTGATATTCTTCTACATACAACTCGTAGTTGTTGTATCTTCAGATCAAACACTGTGTTTAACTCTGGAATTATGCTGTGCTAACTTTGTTTATCCTCAATAGCTGCATAGTGAATTAGATCTGATGTGCACTGAAGTTCTGATAAGCTCCGACAATGTGCTGTTGAAAGCAGAAAAAGAGCTCTGAAGATTCCTCAGTACCAGCAATACCATTATCCACAAAATGTAATATGCAAATATATATTGATCTAGTAGTTTTGGTTGAATTAAACATGAACAAAGATGTATATTAAGTATTATATTGATTGCTATTGTATATTTTTGTATTATAGGATTTATAAATAATAAAATTGCAAATTATTTTTCTTGTCAAATTTCTACACATCTGGTTAGTTTTCATAATGCTATTAATCACTCACAACAATCATTGGAAAAAAATATATTCAAAGACTCATGTCAAAATCTTTTATCTTTACAACTAGGTTGGTAAAATGAATGAAATAATTTCAAAGTACTACAAAAATAAATACATGTTTTATGGCTTTAGTTCATTCCTTTCTTGGTCAAGCTGGGAACTTCTTCACATTACTGTCATAAGAAAAATAAAATATATAAAAAATAGGCCAATGGTAGCATTGAAGAGATGTACAGCTCTGGCTTAGATTAATCCATTTGCAGAATTCTTTTTGATCCTATATTTTTGTGTTGGGTTATATGCATGTATTTACCCAACCCATCCACATGAGCAGAATGCAACATAAGGTAATTTTTTAAGCAGTTTAAACAGGTTTGAATTTGGTTTTCCTTCTAAACCAGTCATCATACCAAGAATTCAGTCTACCCTACTATTTACCCATAGGTGGAGAGAGGATAGTTGGATGCATACCTTTGCCAAAAGTATTAGCAATATGTAAAATGCCAACAGCCTTGTTTTGGATTTGAACTCTGGTCACCATTTCTAATGATAACTCTTACAACATGAGCACCTCCATAATGTTGGGTTACATATAGTCATTTGGTCAGGTTTCAGACATATGCATACACCATTGGTGAGAGAGGGTGAAGAATGGTCCAAGCTATATCTGAAAATTGAAGATATTAATCAGTAATTCGATTATGAGCTTTAATTCCATTATAAATAAAGTAATTCTTTATGCAGAGATCAGCATTTCTTGGTTTAATGGTTCAAGATGGTGTTGCAGGAGTATTAGTTGACAGAAATCCTTTCAAGTCATTTGAGTAAACAGAAGAAAATAAATTGGAACAAAAGAAAATTAAAAAAAACCCCAAAAAACATGGAGTGACAAAAAGAATGGTAAATACTGAAGTAAAAAAAAAGTGAGTTAAGAAAAGGGAAAGAAAAAGATTTGTATAGTTATAAAAATTCAAATATATTATCTGTTCAAAAATGATTTTTTTTATGGATAATCCATAAAAAAAAACCCAAAATTCAAAATAAAGAAAAGTGACTCATTGGCATAATGGTTAGTGTTCACCAATGGACCAGGAGACCTGGGTTCAATTCAAGGTCAAGTCATACCACCAAAAACTCAAGAAATAGTACTTGATGCCTCCTCGCTTGACACTCAGCATAATAAAGTATGAATTAAGGGTAAGTGGAACAATTTAGCAAAAGGAGTAGCACCCTCCCCTACACCTTGGTGTTGTAGGTATTGAAAAGGGAGCCTTTGGGTTACCTTTGATGACAATCGCCCAACTTACTTACTATATTTACCATAGGTCAAGTAATACTTTGAGTTAATGTAGCAATAGAAGTTCACATTATGAGAGTTGGCTGAAAAGTTCATAAGCTGACCAAGATACTCCCATAGAATGTGACCAAATGAAGTTTATTTTTCAACATATTCCCTTTTGTGGTCCACATATTTCGTCCATCTGTGTTGCAGTTCTTGGATCTTATTGGTCAAAAAAGTCATCAATAACAGATATGACTTCATCATATAAATTTTTCAGTCCACCATCGTACTATTATGGGACTGGGTTTCCTGGCCTCTCTCTCTCTCTCGTATAAGTAGATCCTTCATTTCTAAAGTGGGTTCAAGCTTTAATTTTAATATTTCAACAAGACAGATCTTTTCCAAGTGTTATGTTATGGCCTTTACCAACACTACTGAGCAACCCTGCAGAAGAGTAGAGGTGTGATAGGCAGGCTGAAACAACCATAGGAACTAAAAATTGTATCGGTGCTGGTTGGTTGGCTGAAGGTGGTCACATGGTGTTTTGAATATTTTTGTTTGATTCAAAAAGTTACTACAGTTGAGTTCTGTTGGGCACTTCTCGTGGTGTAATGGTTAGCAAGTTAGACTAGTAAACCTACACAAGTGAGTTCAAGTCTCATTTGGTGCCCCATTCATTTGGCCTTGTGCTACATCGAAGCAAAGAGCTTTGTAAATTACTACAGTTGAATTCTGTAGAAATAGTTGACAAGGGAAACAGTTCCATCTTTGACTGTGGGTGATTTCTTAGGAATGAAAAAATGTCTCTTTCTTTAGTTAAAGAAAAAAAAAATCCCACATATTTCTTTTTAAAAGTCTGGTCCATAGAAATGCAATATCAAGATATTGCCTAGTTGGCTGGGGCTGTAGAATACACCAACTGCTTCTCTGCAGAAGGGTTAGACCCCCCTCCCAACGAGTGTCCTAGATATGACACTAAATAATCTGATGGTGAGGTTCCAGTAATGCTGGAGCTTTGGGGTATGCAGAATACTCCTTTATTGCCATCGCTCCCAGGTCCATTCTAGCCTGGAGTGGTAGCACCTAAGAGGGTCCTATCTATGGGTCAAATAGAACTAAACTGTGTACTTATGCTAAACTGAATTGCTTGAAATAGAACTGCTTTGACATTTAAACTATACTTAGACTAAACTGAATTGTTTGAAATAGAACTGTATATATGTATAAAAATGGATTCTGCATTAAATAACCAACAATGGTTGATATGCCATAAAACCAAACCAATATCAAAATACAAGGGTCTTAAGGGAATTTTTTGGAAAAAAGCAAAATACATTTTCTTTCAGAATTTATTTTTCCATAAATGTAAACTCTGCATTGTTTAGAATTGGTTTATTGAAAGACCATTTTAATCTTTGAAGCTATTCGAAATGGCAGCAAATCAAACAGTGCCCAAGGCTTGAACAGAAGTCTATAATCAAATTTTTGGTGACTGAGAAGTGCAAACTGTAAAATTTACAGAAGAATTTGTGATATGTATGGAGAAGCATACTTTAGTTTAAAAAAATGTTTACCGTAGAAACTCACTGATTCTTGGGTGAAGGAAAAGTTCTGAGTGAAGTATTCAGTGAAGATTATTCTGATATCCTTTTGGAACATGAAAAGACCTGTTACAATTGATTGAAAAAAGGAGCAGTTATAAACTATGCTCCCTATTGTGAACTCCTTAGGCAAAATTCACCTTATTTATTGAATAACCCTCACAATAAATGTGAGAGGGTTGATGAGACACAACTTGTTAGTTATTTCCTTTCTGCAATAGGGATCAAGTGATAACTTTGAGAGGTTCATTATATAATTCTAGTCAGCAAGTCATATGAAACCATCTCAGAACTCTTTTGAATAGAAAATCTTTTACTGCCTGTTTTGAAGAGAATGAGTCAAAGATTTTAAAGAAAGAACAGTTGACACAAAAAAAACTCAAAGAAACAAAGTTCTAAAAAGTCTGAATCTGTCATATTGAGATGATAAATATAGCAAATGGAATTTTGTCAGTTTTTAGGAATGAGAAGCAAACTTGTTCATTTTAAAACTTTCAAAGTTGTACGTGTTGGTAGAATAGATTGAACAGTTTTCAATTCAAAAGGTCTGCATAAACCCAAAACTTGAAATACTTATTCTTTCCGTGTTTCAAAGACAAGTTTTATTCTTGTTTAGTCTTTATTAATGAATATTGATTTGAGATGATCAGTGATATTCCTAAAATATATACACACAGACACACACAGAAGTGTGTGTGTGTGTGTGTGTGTGTGTGTGTGTGTATCTATACACATTTATCAGAGTATAGGCAATCAAAAGAATTCTTACCCATTGTTTTTTATTTATTCATTTTTTTTTTTTTTCACTCTTGTGTGAAATATATTGTATTGAACATTTCTTTTCAAATTGAAGAGGTTGATTATGCATATGAATTTTCTATCAAAGTAACTTTCTCAATTTCCAGGCTATTGAACTGTTAACCTTGTGGTTTTCAGTTCAATGCTCCAATCTTTCTTTTTATATAGACAAGAACAACACTGAAATAGTGGGACCATTTCAATTTTGAATTTATGGCTGTACATTTAGTTTGGTACCTTTTTCTGCCAGATTCCATTGTTTTGAATGACAAGAGCATTGAGTAAAATATTTCAAAACTTCATTTTCATGCCATGAAAATTTTTAGAAAATAATATTACAAGTGAAAATCCAATTGATATTTATATTTTATTCATTTATTTCAGCTGATAATCATCCAGGATTTTTATTTTGTACATTGATCCAGGAGTTTTACATGACAGGAAAATATAAAGGTCAAAGACATGATAGTTTCATGACTTGTACAAGGAAGACAATTTGATCAGATATTTACTAATTAACTAGGGACACAATTATTAATAACTTTCTGCTCTAGGGTTGGTTTTTTTTTTCTTTCTTTTCATTATCCATTTAGATTTCAGTTGATTCCATCTACTGTGATTTTTTTAACACATAAATGGGAATAAAAATCTGACTACCCCCCCCCCAAAAAAAAACATATTAAGATAAGTATAAAGCATATTTACAATATTATTGAATCTCCTCTCTACCACAGCTATCATTTTTGCTGAGCTTGTTTATATAATATATATAAAATAAAATATTCATATGACGTATTTTATATATGCCAATGTTTTGGTCTGTCCAACCCTCACCAGAGCAGTACTTTATTTACTATTTCATCCAAAAAATATTTTTAAATGAAAAAGAAAATAAAGTAAGCAATAATGATGGTCGAACAGACTGAAATGTTAGCATATATAAAATACATCTTATGAAGATTTTTCTTTAATTTTTTTTTAATATTTGTAAACCATCAAATTTATCATCCAAACTATTCATTGTGTGTGTATGTGTATATATATATATATATATATATATATATATTCACACTCACACATGGTCTGGGGTACAAGTAATAGTGTAGCAAATATTATTTACTTTGACAATTTCTTTTACTTGTTTTTTGTACTTGAGCCCCACCCTATCATCATGTGTGTGTGTACATATATAGTTGTTTAATAAGATTAGCTAAGTTGGGGCACAAAGTAAAGCTCACTCAGTGAGAATGTAAATCAGTAATGGTCTGATAGCCCAGCTAGTTTATCATGGCATTATAAGTGGTGTTCCACCCTCTGTGTGTATGTGTGCATATATATATATATATATATATATACACGCACACTCTGATGATTAGTCCAATTGCTTGTTTCTGTTATAAGATGTATGTGTGTGGAAATGCTATTTCTTTGCTAATCATGCAAGTTAAAAAGAAAATTCTTTTTAAATATCAGGGAATAGTGTGTGTGTTTGCATTATCTATGCTTTTATCTGGCAAAAATCTTTCAAATCTATTTCAATGACAGTTATCATTAACCTTAAAATCTATTTACAAGTTCTGTTTTTTTTTTTTTTTTTTTTTTTTTTAATTGATCTTATCAGCTTATATAAGCATCTTATATAAGCATACCTCAGTGCTATAATAGTTGTTAGAATAAGTGTATAAAATGTATATGCAAATGCAATAAGTGATTTTTTTTTTTTTTTTTTTTTTTTTTTTTTTTTTTTTAGATGAAGCTAGATAATTTTTATCATTTCGAGTATTCAGACTATTGTCTTCATCTTTATTGTTATATTCATGATGTTTCAGCCAATGCATCCTTTGGCCTTCTACAGGTGTTTCTTGTCAAGCTAGGAAGCCTACACAGAACTTAAAACTGAACCCTTTGTTTAATCTGCAATGGGTTGATTGTTCTAATTCTGTTAACCCTAACCAGGTAAAGATGTTTCGCTATAGTAAATATTCATATTCCTTGTTATTTTTATCTGTAGTCAGGATTGAAGCAGCAACTTGGATTAAATAAAGGATTCAGTTTCAAGTTCCATGCAGGCTGATGAGTTTGACAAGAAACACCTGAAGAAGTCCAAAGGATGCATTGGCTGAAACAACATGAATATAACAAAGATGAAGACAATAGTCTGAATACCCTACATGATAACTAGTTTGTTTGGAAAATAATGACCAATTTCATTACACATTTAAATGTAAAACTGGTAATCATTTTTAAAACTATTTAATATCATTAGATAGGGGTAGTAATATCTAACATCTTATTTCAGTCTGTCTTCATTTTCTTTATATTTACATTGATATTTAGTGTATTCATTTGTGTAGAAATATTTTTGTACACAAACAAAAAGTACAAAAAAAAAATTTGAATATTTTGCTTATTGTCTTGTCTTGAAATTAGTCACTGTGACCACCTGGCATTTGTGCCTGGTGGTTATATTTTTCTGACTAAACCTTGGCCTCAGGGAGCCATCACCCCAGGTCTTTGCCCGCTAACAGGACTAAGTTAATTGGTTGGTGCATGAAGTGCACCAATAAGGGAATGCCGACAGTGTCAAGAGTTTTTGCACCTGCCGCAATTGAGTCTTGATTTGTGCATGGCCCCCACCATAAAATGGCCTTGTGCCATATTCTGATATGTTGGGATGTCAGATAAATATCATCTTGTCTTGAAATTAATATGTAATCTTTATATTGCTCTTTAATACAAGGGTGAGTCAAAATTTTTGCAATATTTGTACATATGCTCATTTCCATAATAAACTCCAGGAAATTAAGGGCATCAAACTGATGCCACACCTTGCATATCATCCGGAATTAGCTCCCTCAGATTATTTCTTGTTCCAATTCATAGTTCATTTCCTGTGCTCACAGTGCTTCAACAACCAAGAGGAATCTTCAGTTTGAAGGACAAGAACTAGTCTCAGTGAGGGATCAAAGAGCTGGCAGAAAACTGGCTTTAGATGGTTCAACACAATAACCTCTACTTTAAATTTGCTGGGCTGTTTTGAGTTATTACTTGAAAGATAAAGCAAACAAGTTACCAAAATATTGCACTTTGACTCACTGTTATAAGCAATTAAGTCCTGTCCAACAAGTGCATATTGGCATGAACTGTTTTTGAGACTTTAATAATATTTCTTGATTTATTTCTTATTCATTCTCTTTATACAGATTAATCCTGTTTTGTTAATAGAAGTTGTCTGCTGTCAGTATTTCTAGCAGGTGACAATGATTTGAAATCAAAACCTCAGAGGTTCTAGTTCAATGTTCTACCAACTGAACTATTCCTGTAATTCATGTACAAATTTCAACTTGCCTTAGGCTTGACATGCAGTTTTTGATAATAATTGAGTCTGCATTTGTCTGTCAGCAAGCTTTGGTGAATGATTTTCTTTCTCCTATTGTGGAATGATTCTTAGTAGATACACTACAGACATCATATAGTGAAAATTAGACTCACTAGTCTGCTAGCCTGGCTTGTTAATCATGATGTATGATAATTTATTTGATCTCAGTAAATCAAAGATTCTGTTAAACATAAAGACTTAAAAGACAAAAAGGGGAAAAAAAAGCTTTATATGAGGTATGTATAATTACTAAATTTGTCCTATTTATATAATAAACTTACCTACTTATAACATAGTTCAGGTTAAAAGCGTTGTTGAGGGAACATAAAGCCAGACATTTTTTTAGACCTTATTTTTCTGTTGCAAGTTAACATTAAGGAACCAGAAAGATTTTGATAAATTGATCAATTTATCAAAACCTTTCTCGTTCCTCAATGAAAGCTGTATGAGAAAAATAAGGTAAAAAAGTTTGGCTTTGGATTACCATTACTGCACTTGACTAATATAGAAATATCACAATAAAATGATGCAATAACAATGGAATTAATTGAAGAGGTTTGATATAATTTTTGGGAATGAAAGATTAAATGATAGGCTAAAGTTTATTTACAGGACTTGGATTTTAAAACTAGAATCTGACCAGCATCAGAAACCTATATATACCTTAAAAATAGAGCTATTATAATGGATGATTTTTTTTTTGTTTTCTTTAATAATTTTCTTTAATAGTTCATGGCAGCTGTTTCATGTTCAATACAATTATTCAAAAAGCCAATTTTGAAACAGTTGGGCATGGAATTTGGAATATGAAATTGATTTATTTATATATGATTTAGTCTGTTGGACAATTTTTTGAAATAATAATCTTATATAGACAAATTTTCTTTAAAAACTATCAGGTGTGTATGTGTATATATATATATATATATATATATATATATATATATATATATATATGTATATGTATATATATATATATATATATATATATATATATATATATTTTAAAAAAGAAAACTAATTTTTTATTGATATATTAAGATACTAAAATTTAAATTTATATTCCATTTTAAAAGTGCAGTAAAGATAATTTGTAAGTTTTGATAAACAAGCCAAAGTTTGATTAGTTGACCAAAACTTTTCTTATTCTCCAATGATGCCTGCATCAGATAGATAAAGTTGAAAAAATGTTTGGCTTCAGGTTACCCTTACTACGTTTTTAACCTGGACTATTAGTAATGAAAATGCATGTCATTATCTCTTTCCTATAGAAGTTAATTAATTTGCGTATAAATCTCTGATACACTAAATGCTATTATAATGCTGAGGTAGTGCAATTGTATTTGTTAGAAGAATAGAAAAGTGAATTTTCTATTTTGTTATTTGAATAATAGATACAAATGAAAAGCTTGCTCCTCATTTTGATAAAATTATCTCTTCTGCCTTTATCAAGTGAATTTCCAAAGTAAATCAACTTCATGAGGGGTTGAATTATTGTTATTGTTATTATTATTATTATTGTTATTTAAAAAAAGATTTTTTTTTGCTATCTTGTATTTGTATGCTATGTGTACATCTCACTATGCATCCATCGTACATTTTACAAACTGTGTGTATCTGTATGATTTTGGTTGTATAAAGTAATCTTAATGGAAATTGTGTGTTAGGTTTATAATTATGAAAACTTGCAGAACACTGCTTAAATACTATCTTTTCATGATTCATAGTAGCATATTAGTTATAAAGCAAAGATAATAGGCAATATAACAGAGCATAGGGAACTTTGAGTTCATGCTTTTCTCAAATGGCACTAGATTGCCTAGTCAGCTGGGGCTGTAGAATACACTGACTGCACCTCTGCAGAGGGGGTAAGACCCCCCCCACCAGCGAGTGCCCAAATTATCTCATGGTGAGTAATGCTGGAGCTTTAGGGAATGCGGAGTACTCCTTCATTGCCATTGCTCCCAGGTCTACTCTAGCCCAAAGTGGTAGCACCTGATAGGGTTCTATCAATGGGTTAAATAGAAGTAAAATGTGTACTTATGCTAAACTGAATTACTTGAAATGGAACTGTTTTAACATTTAACTGTGTGTAAACAAAGTCTATCCTTACACTAAACTGAATTAGTTGAATTAGAACTGTTTGACTAAACTGAATAGCTTGAAATAGAAATGTTTTGACAATTAAACTGTGTACTTATGTTAAACTGATTTGTTTGAAATTGGACTGATTATTTGTATAAAAATGGATTTGGCATTAAATAACCTACAAAGGTTGATATGCCATAAAACTCAACCAACCATCAAAGAGCACTAGAGCAAAAAACATGGCCATTAACAGATATCTCAAACTCATTTCTTAATTTCCATTTCCTGTTTGGCCATGTTTTTGCACATTATAACAGCTGTATTATCAAATTGTTTGAGTAGTGGTGATTGCTGATCTTAAGAGTCAATGATAGTGAGTTCAATTTTTAGTTTTTTAAGTGCTCTTAAAGCATGGCCTTGTACCGGGTTTATGCATAATTAGGTTCTTTTTCTGAAAGTTTGCTGGAAATGTTAGCAGTTAATCAAATTTGATTATTGGTTAGGGCAGGGTTAGAGATCATTCTGGCTTTCTAAACCAAGTTCACCTTTCCACTGTCTTGTTGAAAGACTGATTTAAAATTTGGCATCTTCATTTTTAGAACTTTATTTCCCAGTTCATTAAGAAAAATGCAGTGGATGAGGTTGTTGGCATTTCACTTTGCTCTAATGTCCTTGGGAAAGGTATGAATCCATATCTTCTCCTCCCCCCTGCTATAGGTAAAATAGTAGGGTAGACTGGGATTTTTAACCTTTGTATGGCAACCAGCCTAGGAGAAGGGAAAGTGTGAATTGAAGCCATCTATACTCTGCTTAAAAATTGACTTTAGGTTATGTCCCGCTGGTGGTAGAGCATTTGGGTAAATCTATAAAAACATCAAAAAGGCATTAAAAAATTAAAGTTTTTCATTTCTTTAAGTAGTGTACATTAATTAAATTTAGACTTATTAAGTAAAAGTTGAAACTTAAGATTTCTTTGTAAACCTATTAAGATTTTGAGAGTGGCCTTCAAGCATGAAAGTTTCCCCACCCTTGGATTAGGGTTTAATGTATTTTATACTAGGAATGCCCACAGATTATGATCATTTTCTTTGTTAAAAAAAAAAAGAGCAAAAACAAAATACTGGCCTTTTTGTAGGATAAGATTTGAAAGAGCAAAGTAAATAAAACTTTATATTATAAAAATAATATATATATATATATATATATATATATATAAGTTCCATTATAAATCATAGCCTTAAGATATTCTCAGCTGGCCTGAAGTGAAGATTAAGAAATATAAAGAAAGACAACAACAACAACGCATTTGGATATTACATTTTTAATCTAGAGTCCAACATGTCGTATTAAGATTCCAGTTAATTTTGTGTAGCATACATACACAAATGAAAAATAGCAGTTAATGCAAAGTGGAAATTAAAAAGTGGACGTTAACACTGTTGTGGACTTGTACAATGCTCAAGAAGGAGGAGCGGGTTGACTGAATACAAATTAGACACAAACGTTTACTTTCATAATTATCATTACTTTTTTTTTTTCATTAAAAAAGAAATTAAAAAAATTGTTGTTTCTGGATTCTTAAATACTTTTTTTAAAGAATTTTAATTAATCTTAACTACCAATAACTTCAGTTATTAATACTGATTAGACCAGGTTAAAAGGATGATTAGAGTAACCTAAAGCCAAATTGTTTTAAAACCTTATTTTTCCAAAACAGGTATTATTAGGAAATGAGAAAAAGTTTTGAATAATGAGTCAGAGCCTGGTCTGTTTACCAAAATTATTCTCATTCCCCAATGATACCTGCATGAGAAAAATGTCTAAAAAGTTTGGCTTCAGATTTCTCTTATCACACTTTTAACTTGGACTAGATAATTGACCATCAATCTTTCAAGTGATTAAAGTTTGTTGAGCTTACTTTTCTCACAATTTGAGCTTTGATTTCTGATAATTTCAATGGACTAAACTGTTTTGTATTTGCTAGAAAATTGGTGAGAAAATCATTGAAACTAATTTTATATTTGATATTTAGCTTATTTTCATTTGGTTTTTAAAGATTTTAAGATAATTTACTTTTTTTTTGTAAGCATATCACATAGTCCAGTATCTATTTGAAGTTGAGGTTTGGGGTTAAAAAAAATTAAGATTAGTAGAAATAAGTAGATATTTTCCAAGATTTAGAACTCTTATTTTTACCTCCTCTAAAAATATAAGAATGACAGCATTATTCTTAGAAGCTGTGGATATATCATATCTCATAAAAAAGGATTTTTTTCCCCTTTTTTAATGGAATGGGATTAATGCTTGAATTTCTACAACCTGTATAGGACAGGGGCAAGAATTGAGGTGACAGTGATTCCATATGTCACATGGGGTAAAATAAACTAGCAAGGAATGAATATAACATTGTGGTTTTTCTTAAGGATGAATGAACAGGAGTTTTATTCCTGGAAATCACGCATTGAAAATGTCTTTATTATAAAAATTGAATTCAAATAGGCAACCATTAATGACTGTGTTACGTTTCCCTGTATTCACACAGTGAATAAAATAATGGCTTTTTGAGTGCCACAGGACAGTAAATGAACAATGGACACTGTTACATTACATTTTTAAAAAAATTAAAATGCAATACTGTATTGTAATAATTTATGCAGTTATTGATGGAATGCAAGCAGATAGGGCGTAATGTCCAATAATTGACACTGTCTTACAGACTGCCTCAATTTAATGAAGTGTGATGCTATGCATATCTTAGACATTTTCTTTGATATGCAAGGCAATTACTTTAATAGTCACTTTGTAACTGTTGGTATCTTGTTTTGAATTGGTATCTCATTCTGATGATTTTTGAATGAATTTTAAGATCCTTCTTTTTAAAAGGAATAATGACATATGCTCAATGTGTTGTTGAGTTTTTTGTTTTTTCTTTGCTTTTTTTTATTATTCACTATCTCTGTCTCATAATAGTAGCTACATTTGCATATAAATTTCATGCTATAAATGTATAAAATTTTATGGGACATATTTTTAAAAACCTTTTTGTTGTTTTTCATTCAATGAAAGATATTTGAAGAAATAGTATTTGTTTTTAATTGAAAGTGAATATTAGGTATTTTAGAACCTGAGATTAAACAATTTGTCACTTTTTGTCTTGGCTTTATTCACTGATTTTAAAAGTGCAGGGAGGGACTTTTACTGTCTGCAGCAATGTGCAAGGAGGGACTTTTACTGTCTGCAGCAAAGGTCACCCAGAAATTTTAACCTGGGTGTGTCTGTTTGAGTAGGTTCAGTTGTTGTACTCGCAAATTTAAAAAATTTTCTTACTTGCACAGCTGATACATTTGTCTTATCTGTAATCATATATATATATATATGAACAAATATTTAGCGATGACTCTCATTGTTTTGATAATTATTAAGTAGCCTTACAAATCTTCAGTCTTGTTACCCTGAGTGTCCACTGCCACTTCTCTGGAGCTGGCGGTACAAAGATATATTCTGAACATATTTCGGAATTTACAAAGCTTTATTTAGTCTGGCGCAGAGGCCTCGGATTGCTACAGTACCCATTGTTTTCAAGTTGTCACTTAAGTACTGAGCAGATTTATCACTGTTTAACTTTGGTGATCTAATGGATGTCAATACTTTCAGCATGACTGTATTCAGAATATATCTTGCCAGTAACCTTATGTAGCCAGCCTTCTGCATGTGGAGAAGGTGGCTCATTTTCCGCCATTTTGTACTGTAAACAAGTGCAATCCACTGGATGATGCCTCACCCTCCCAGAAAAGGGAGGTTGGATTCAAGGGTATGCAAATAACCTGTTTGCCCACTCCCAGTGAACACCCATGCTCATTAACTATCATAATGCCATATTCAGTTAAATATAACATTTTAAGGTATTTTTATTTTAGGATAGAACTTACATCATTCTTTTTTGTGAATCTTATGTGTATATTAATGTAATTTTTAAAATAATTCATTTAAACAAAAAGGTTTTTTTTCATTTTTTTTTTCTTTTTAGATATGTATTTTAGAATTCTCAAGTATCATATAACCACTGTTATATCTACCTGGTGATAATTTTTTTTTCTTTCTTTAGAGATATTTAAGTAATATATATATGTATTGCTACTATAAATATATTTTGTTTTACAAAATTCCATACTGTATTGCTATCTGACCAGATCTCCAAACAATTTTAACATAACAATATATATAGATATATATTTACATATAAAGATTTGTCTTTGATTTATAAGCTTCATGAAAGGCAGAGCTAGGACAATTTCTTGGTAAGACAGATTTTTTTTTTCTTTCTACTTACAAAATACAGCATATACCAAATACAATGACTTTATTAGAAGATTTCAAGCAAAAATGATTAATCTGCAAATTTTATAGCACAAGAATCATAACCAAGTGGTATTACTGACAAAGGAAGGTGAAAATCCAAATATTGCCTTACATATATATGCACCATTGTACATACATTTGCATCTATATTTATATACAGAATGTAATCAAAAATTTCATGAACCAAGTAAATTAACAAAAATATTTAAGATTCACTTAGTTGATCTTGTGAAGAAAATTTGGGGCATGGGGGGAAAAATAAAATCCTGATTGTGCACTTTTTTCAAGAGTAATATTTCGGGCTTGATGCAAGTAAAACAATATTAAAATTGGCTCCAAAGAACCTTACTAACTCTGAAAAGTTTTTCACCAAGAAGAATATTCCTCTCATACCACAGGCCACTTACTCCTTTGATCTGAGTCCTGGTGATGATTTCTTGTTCCCCAAAATCAAAATTCAGCTCTGTGATTATCTTTGGGAACGTGAAACAGGTTGTGATTAACCAGCAGAAGACAGTGTCAATTGAAGACTTCCCGTGCTTTTACCAGGAGTGAGAACAACTTCTTCATTGGTGTATGGCTTCCTAGGGAACTATTATAAAAGAGATTTAAAATTGATTTGTGATTCAGTTGATGACAGAATTTATTTTACAAAATCATCCTTTCAAGACAAATCTTGGATCCAATGATTTATTTTAATAAACAGTCATAATGTTTGCATAAGCTTTGAGAGTGGGGGAAACAGGTTTATTGAGTAGAAAAGTGAGTCAATTAGTCTTTGGTTATGAAACACTTAGTAAAATGACTGTCAAATCTATCAATTTAGACCTTGCCTGAACATATGGCTAAAAATAAGAGCCATTAAAAATTTTTATCTGCCAATTAGAAAATTGTTTACCCTTTTTGCTCAATGTACTCATATTTTTTAATTCATTTAAAAGGAAAATTTCTTGTTATTTATTTTATAGATATCTTTCTGAACTTTCAAATATCCTATAACCACAGGTGATTTTTTTATTTATCATTTTCTTAAATTTTTTTCATTAGAGATAGATATTAAGTATATTGTTCTTCCTGGTCAATTCAGATAAATTTACCAAAGGATATTTTCTTGTATATACCAAAACTGTTATTACTTAAAAGAAGTGTGCTCTCAGGTTTTTATTTTCAATTTTTGATAATCTTTATTTATTCAATAAAATGTGAAATTTTAGCTACAGTTTGTTAGTTTGTTTTAAATTGACTTATTGGATTCCACTGGTTTATGAATGTTTTTTGATCACACCTTGTGTATAACTGCAATTTTATAATTGCAGGTCAAGTTACACAATATAAGGATGAGTTATTGACCAGACAGTGAAGAACTGGTTGCAGGCACTGAAAAACAGACATGCAAATCCTTCATGCATCTAAAATTAGAAATGTATAAACACTGTGGTAGAGGTGAAGGGGGACCCCCCCAAAAAAACCCCCCAAAAAACAAACAACAATTTGTCTAAGGCCTTTGTAAAATAACATTTAAATGGAATGTTGAAACTTAGCAGTCAAAAACATCATCCAAATATTTAAAAAAAACACAAAAAAGCCACCAATGGCTTTAGAGTTTGATTCAGTTTTCTTTGGTGCAAAAGAAAAAAAGAAAAATGCCAAAAACAAAACAAACATAAAACAAAGCACAATAAGCCAGGGAATGTAGAGAGCAAAGACTCAATCAAATGCTAAAGAATTTTAAAAATATTCCAAATGAAATACAAAAAGAAATGAATGAATAGATAAAAGAAATGAACTGATTGGAATAAAAAACGGTGGTAGAATTGGCTCTGCAGTCCGATTAGTTCATGTGAATGTGCTTTTATGGTTTTTGAAGTTGGTATCTGATAACTTCAAAAAACATTCTTTGCGAATTCCATTCTTGCAAAAGATGGTACAAAGGACGGGGTTGAATAGAAGAGTGAAAATTCAAGCTTTAAGTAATTTTTTTATATTGAATGTTGGTATAAAATTCTATTAGTGAAATTCACATAGTGCAATTTTATCTTCTTGATATTCTGAAAGAAGCTTAAAAATTAGAAAAGAATAGTTTTAATTAAAATTTTATGAAAAAATAAGATTAAAGTCTTTTTTTCTTCATTAATCTTTGATAGTGAATTGAAAGTTTAATGGCAAATTCAGGGAGAAAGGTGTTGACTATCACCTGAGAAAAACCTCCTGGAATTAGTGAAATGACTTCTATTTATTCATTCTATGTTTTTAAATGTTTTTTTTTCCTTTTTATATATTGATTTAAAAAAAATCTTTTTTCTTTTTTATCAGAAATAGAAGAGAGAAAAGCAAAGCCAGACATTTTAGCAAATATGCTTAAGCTTGAACTTTTAAGATTGTAAAATTTCATAAAATGCAGAGAGAAAAAAACTGTGCATCAGTTTCATGCACAAAATTTTAAAACTGTCCATTGTTGGCACTGGATCAGTAGGGAGTAAAGAGCAGATAAGTTAATGGATTACCAAATAACGAAATAATAATAATGGATTACCAAATAACGAAATAATTATAAACTCCCGTTTTTTATTTATTTATTTTTAAATGAATATCTTACATTGTAAATGGACAGAATTGGTGATTGTTCATGTGGCAGAATATAAACAGTCTCATTTAATACAGTATTAAGATTCCTCTCAGATGTATATCCCTTACAACATTTTGTTTAATTTTTATTCAGGAATACTTTTTTGCCAAGTGGAATTGACAGAATTTCTTTAGAGATCATTGTCTAGATTAAAAGTGCAGCAAAGGTGACCCAAAATCAAACCTTTTTTTTTTTCTTTTTTTAGACTTTATTTTTCTAATGCTAGTATCATTTGAGAACCAGAAGCCAAAGCCTGAGCCATTTGCCAAAACTTTTCTTATTCTCTCATGATATCTGCATTGGAAAAGTAAGGTTTAAAAAAAGGTTGGTTTTGGGTTATCCTTACTGCACTTTTAACCTGAACAATAAGCCATTCAGCCCAATTAATAAATTGGGCTGGATTTAACTTTTCTTTTCTTTGTAAGGAGATGTAAATCTTTAAGTTCATGGTGGGAGATATACTTTATACTGTCTTTTTTCTGACACATAGGCATGATATAATATGTGAGAAATATTTTTTATTTTTTGTTTATTCATTTATTTATTTATTTTTTTGTAATCTATCAATTGATTGAAGAGTTTAAAGCTTCATGATTACTTAATTGTCGATTGGCATCAAGGGGCAGCTGATTTCTTCAATTGAACATAAGGCAAGTCATTTTTATTTATTTTTTTGTGTGTGTTCATTGTGACTGAATGTAGAAAATTATTTCCAGAAGATGATCAGCTCAAAATGCTTCCCTGATAATATTCCAAAGGATTTGGAATTTAGGATTAAAGTTAATACAATCCATGCAAAGCAATTATTGAACAATAGCCCAGTCTTTTTCGTTTTGCCCATTCATAGAAGAAATGTGACCTGAATGACTTAGAGGAATAATGAATGGAGTAAGATCTTGCCTTACAATTCACTGAAGTGTATATAAGCACAAGAATTGGTTGCATTAGGTAATGACAACTTTTAGTTTATGGTTTATTAGACTGGAATAACTACAATCTCAGTCTGTTAGTAAAAATCCACTGTTGTAAGACATCAACCATTTGTGCAGTCATATATAAACACTGGTTTGATGGCATGAGTGTTTTTACTCCCCCCCAAAAAAAAAACAAACAAACAAAAAACAAAACTCTGCAGGTCCATTTGTCCAAACAATATTCATTATAGAATCAATTCTCTCTGCATGTGATCCTATCTAATTTTAATTTCCCCATCTCTTGCTAAGAAATATTATGTTATATATTTTTGATTTTCGATATTTTTGATTTTAATTTTTTTTCTAGAAGCCATGGGCCCTATTGTCAAATGTTGATCTTGTCGGCTCCTGGCATTTATTTTGCTGTGAGAAACAGTTGGAATAAGGATATTTGATTTCAAATTTATCTTAATTAAGTAGTAAGAGATAATAAAGAATAACTAAATTAAAAAAGAATAAAGAAAATTAAGATAGAAAAAGAAAAAAAAACAAACATGCAAGCAATTTCTGTATTTAAATATAAAGAACGTTTTCCTCAAATTACCTTATGATTGAATATTAATTTAGCTAAATAAGATGTAGAAGAAATAAATGATAGAAATATTAGATGTTGGAGAAATAGCAAAGAATAAAATACATAGGCAATAGTTATACTCAAAATATCAATTGTAACCTGATGTTTTTAGAGATATATATATATATATATATATATATATATATATAACATCTGAATCTTGAAACCAGATTGATATTAATTTTTAATACTACCTCTGTCCCATAATAGTTATTATATTTGTTTATAAATTTTATATAATAAATGTAAGTACAATCTCACAATTGTCAAAAAAAAAAAACAAACCCAAAACAACAACAAAAATCAAAGTTGCCTGTTGACAAAAACTATTCACTTATGAATAAATCAATTTTCTAAAGATTCATGCCTTTAAAAAGAAGAATTGAATCTGATATAAAAATTATCTTTTTTACATTTTACAGACTTGAAGTCATTGGGTTTTGAAATTTGTGCTTCATTTGTAAAAAAAAAAACAAACAAAACAATAGTTTGTTCCAAATATTCACATAAAAAACAAGAAAATGAATGAAAATAAACAAATGAGTAAAATTTAAAACTTTTGTATTTTTTTTTCTCTTTCAATTCTTCTTTATATTGATATAAATTTAATGAAAATTGATTAAATTGTTCTTTGTGAATAAGATTTTTTTTTTGTCAATGGGTGTCAATTTTTTCAACAAGTTCGTGGTCACTTCTAAAAAAATGTAATGACTGTTATGAAAGAGGTAGTAATTTTTTTGTGGGGCAGGGGATAAATAAATGATTTGGTGTAGAAGGGGCTGGGAAAAATGCACAAACTCTTGTAAATTGACATTAGAGACATTTTAAAGACTTTTTGTTTTTGGAGTTCTTCAATAGTATTTATGCTGTCACATAAAAGACACTTGATTTTTTTTTTTTTTTTTTTTTTTTTTTTTATCATCATCATCATATAATGTCACTTTGATTGTTAGCAAAAGCACAAGGATACCAATTGGTGGGCCTCACGCAAAAGAAAAGGAACAAATATAAAACAATAATAGAAGAGAATAACTGTTCACCTGACTGTAGAAATGCAGACACAATATACTGTGACTTTCCAGACTTTTTTTTTGTAGTTTTTTTTTGTCTCAGAGATTAGTTTTTCTACACATTTTTTCTTTCAGTCTGGCAAAGGTAAATGAACATGGATAAATCAGAAGCTCAACATCAATTTAAAATCAGGATCTAGCTTCTTTGCAAGAAAAAAAAAAGAAAAAAGAAAAAGTCAGGCTGTTCTATCCATTTGCAGTTGTCCCATGCAATGTCAAGCTTCATCTCAGACAGTTTTATTTGTTAACAGTAATAACAGTTAAAGCTCTCTGAATACAATTATTAACTGGAAATAAACCAGTGACGTCAAACAGCAAAAAAATAAATCAACACTTCGTATCAACAATCTTTCTTAATAGATCAGTTCTATATATTTTTTGTTATTTTTATTTTTTTTTTTGCATATTATATATTTTTCTTAATTTTTTTAGGGATATTTTCTTCTCTCGCTCTCTCTTTCTCTCTCATTCCTTCCTTTCCTGATATGTTGCTACGACAACATGTCAATCACTCTTTCTTCTCTCTCTCTCTCTCTCTCTCTCATTTTATTCCTTCTGGTCTCAGGTTGGTGGTGATTCATTTGACAGCCTTTGATTCCTCTCCACATTTAGTAACCCAGAACCCCTTCCCTTGTCCCCCCTATAAACCTTTAATCTTCATTTGAGCACCTGAATAGCCATTTAGGTACTGCCCAGGTTAAGGGTTTATTTAACTGGCAGATACTCTCTGTGAATTTTTTTTCTTAGTAGCACAATTACTGTTTAAGCAGTCTCACCATCAACCACCATCCCTAACAGACTGTTAACAGACAGTGAAACAATCTAGCACATCAAACAACTTCAGTGTTAATTTGAAAAAAAACATAAATAAAAATAAAATAAAAAAACAAACACTCAAGTCTTGCTACCAGAAGGAGACTTTGCTAAAACCGTTGAATTTTTTCGACAATGCAATTTGTCTTTTTTGTTTCATTTTTGTTGCATTTTCTTTTTTTTGTTTTGTTTTTTGTCAGTGTTGAGGTAACAAAAGCAGGTAACAATTCCATTAACATGAACCCATGGAATCCATGTCCCCATAAATGAAGCAGAGAGTTATCTCCCCTGCAATTTAGCTCAGACATCTTCACAGTTAACAATCAGTGATAAAATTAATAAGTCTGCCACTAGTTGCGCTTCCTCGATTCCTTGGTTGGAGCAATATACATCTGCAATGAAACAAGTATGTCAATAAGGTTAGTAGACTAGCAAGACAGGGTAACTTTATATATTGTGTGTGTATATATGGTAAAAGTAACCAAATTCTCTTTCTCCAGAGATCTTAAGATGTTAGTTGATTAATTAAAAAATAAAGTAGAGAAAAAAAAATCGTCTGATTTGTATGTTGCAAATTGAATAAATGAAAAAAGAGAATCATGGATTAAATGCATTATCAAGAAAGAGGTTAATATAAGTTGTTTGACATATATAAGAATAAACCACTTTTTGAATACATATAAAATGTAATTAAAAAATGGCAAGAGAAATACTTAATTCTTTTTATGGAAAAAGAAAGTTTCCAGAAAAGATAAATTTGGTGACATGATTTTTGTAATAGAAATTCTAAAGCATAAAAATGGGGAGCAAAGTTGGTATTTTTCTTGACTGATGTCCTTATTTTTATTATTATTGAACATGTTCTTAGATATTCATTGTTGTTTAAAAAGCAAGGTAAGTTCAAAACCAAGATAAGAAATAATTAAACTGGATGGGCTTAGTTCATTTACTTGGGTGAATAAAAAGTTTTGCAGTATTTTGGTACATGTTAGTTTGTAGCACTTATATCACTTGAATAAAGTAGTTCAAGCCATGGAAAAGTATCTGCTTTGGTAGTTGGTGTGCTGACAAATACATTACTTCACTCCATGGTCAAATTGAAAGCTGAATAGATGAAAGTACAATGTACTCTAATTTGGAAACTTATGGTTTTTGAGTTCGAACTGGGCTATAATGCTGATAAAGCAACCAAAAATGTTTGTTTTGCAAAAGGTGAAAGTGCAGTTGATCACAGTACATTAATCAGACGGTTCAAGAAATTTTGCTCAGATTACCAGAATGTTGATGATTGAGCAAGGTCAATTAGGCTAAAAAGCATGGATTCTGAGGCTATGTTCCAAGTTAAAGAGGAAAATCCAATAAGAAGCATCTGGAGAGTATCAAGCAGCATCTTAAGGTCCAGTGTGGTTTGTCACCCTTATGATCTTGGCAAAGCTATCCAGTGCGGCCAAGGGGGTGTTCTTGTGGTGTAATGGTGAAAGCACTGGACAGCGGGATTGTAGTAAGCGAGTTCAAACTCCAGTTCAAACATTTGGACGAATACTCTAGGGAAAGGTATGAACCCCCTTATCCTCCCAGCTATGGGTTAAATAGCATCACTGCTGTTCTTCTGGAAGGATGGCTTTGGCAATAAATAACCTAGGAAGGATGATATGCCATTAAACAAAGAGACCAAAACCAGTGCTGCCAAATTGTGCCTCACATGACTAAAATATTGTTAAACTTTTGAGTCTCCCTCGTATGAAAATTTTAATATTTTTAATTCATTTTTTTTTAAAACCACTTCAAATTCCAATAATATTTGATAATTCATAAAGCTTTGCTTCGTCTGGCATACAAACCTCCGATTGCTCATAGTACTAGTTGTTTCCAAGTTTGTATTTACCTAACCTCTCCACCGCAGGCAGGATGAAGCACAAGTTCAATTTTTAAGTGGAGTACAGCTGGTTTGAATTTAGTTTTCCTTTTTTATGGACTGGTTGCATTACCAAGACTAAAGAACCAAATCTGCTTTACTATTTATCAATAGCTGGAGTAGAAGAGAAGGATTCATGCCTTTCCAAAGGGTATTAGCATGAAGTGAAACACATGCAGCCTTGTCCAGAACATTGGTGACTTCCTAGGAACAGAATTTTTCAATCTAACTACTGATCAGGCTAATCTTTGCTTTACTTTGGTGATCTGGTAGTTATCAAAACTTTTAGGATGATTTGGCCCAAATTTCCCAAAACATAGCTGAGCTTAGATTTGATATTAAGTTGCAAGTATGGAACACAAAATAAGGGGTCAAACTCATTACTCAGTAATAATTATCAGCGAGGAAAGCTTGTAAACCATTACCTCATAAAAATACTAATTCTAAAATTTCTATTGCATTTTTTCTTTATCTAATTTTTGAAATATTTTCTTTATATTTTTCTTTTTCTCTTTTAAAACCTGTCAGTAACATAGCTACATTTCACCTGCTTTTTTGGAATGTTGTACTCATCTGTACTTTCCCAGCCTGGAAGGTTGGAATTGAGGTGTGGCATTTCCTTTTTGGATAGGATTGAACAAAACAAAATGCAAACAAAATGAGTCTGGATCTTGTGACACTGATCAACTGGACCAGTGCTACTTTATAACCTTGCACATATGCATGAGTACCTTTTGTTAAACTGACAGTGTGTTGAATTTTATCGAAGAGATATGCTTAAATACTGCTCGATTATGTCACCTGAGAACCAGAGGAGAAATGGACATTTCTGCATGCAAAATAATAGCAAAAATAAGAAATCTGAAAATACCTTAAAAATTAATCTATTGCAGAAGGGTTTTTTTTTTCCTTCATTTAGCACTTTCTCATATCATTTTCAAGTGATTTTATTTTTAAATTTGAATAATTCAGCTATTTTAGGTGGTGAATAAAGAATAGTTGAAAAAAAACAACAAAAGAACAAATTTAAAAAAAAAAAGCGTAGTTCATGAGTATGGTATACTTAGTTTATATAAGTACTTGTTTCTAATATAAAGGTTGGTTGGTTTTATGGCATGTCAAACCTTCTTGGGTTATCTGTCTAAGTCCTTTTTTTTTTTTTTTTTTTTTTTACTTCAAGCAATTAATGAGATTTAATGATAGTGAACAATTATAGGTTCAAGTAACAATTCTTAATATGAATAATTTGCATACAGTTATGATTTGAAGTAACTTCTTAATACTACTTTGACAATTACATCTCTTGAAATAACTATTCCTATCTAATACTAATAATTTATAAGCCTTCATATGGTTTTGAGTAATTATTCCTATCTAATACAGAGACTCTGTATACAGTTCTTTTCAAGTATTCTTATCTAATACTGCTGATTTAGAAGCAATTAGATTTAGTTCATAATCATTTTAAAACGAGTAAACACTTAATTAATATCCTTGTTTTAAGAGCCAATGAATCAATGTAGTTTAAAATCATTTTAAAAAAAGTAATAAAAAAATGATCTAACGGGTACTACAGCTTTGTATCAGTGAACCTGCGAGTGATGGTGCTATTATTTCCTGAGCCTTACTAATAAAATGCAAGTTAGTTTCTATCAAAACAGTTAACGAAAGAAATTGGTTCCATCATGAAGTTAAATTGTATCATGTATGGTAACAAGAACTTGGTTAGGCAGAAAGTTATAGTCTCTAAAAGTAAAAAATGCCTTGTAGCACTTAATCTTATGAGATTTGGTGTAAAGAGCTGACTCTATTCTTAAAGAATAAACTGTGCATATTCAGTACAACAATGAATTCCATTGTGTTTAGTTTGCTGTAAAACACTTATAGTTCTCAATCAATTGTAAATGTCATCTGACTTGAGCACAAACATTGCACTTGTTGAAATGTTATTCACTAAGATTTGCTAAGTTTATCACGCATGCCTTAGGTTGCTTACAGTACCTGCTGTTTGTTAGCGGTCACCCAGGTAAGCACTAAACAGGCTCCTTACTATTTAAGCTCTGGTGGGAACTGGTGTTTTCATGATAACTTGATCATAAATCATTTCATTTAAATGTTATATATCTATTTACCCAACCCCCTCCAAACAAGCAGGATGTGACACTAGCTCAATTTAAGCTGATTTTAACAGGTTTGAATTCAGTTTTCCTTCTCTTAGAATGGTAGCTGTTCCAAGGTTAGAGAGCTCAGGCTGCCCTACTGTTTATCCATAACTGGAGGGAGAATAGATTTATGCCTTTCACAAGAGTATTTTAATTGTCATGTTGTGTCGTGATAAATATAGATTAGAAATAATCTCTTTGCACCATATAGATTAAAGATGGCATGGAAATATATTGTATAAATTTTGTAGATTTTTGTTTTTCTTTTTTTTTTTCCAAATAATTATAGAATACTAATCTTTTGGGTCATATTAGAGTCAGCTTAAAAGTTCATAGGCTGACCAAGATACTCTTATGGAATGTGACCAAATGAGATTTATCCTTTTTAACAGTCCCTTTTATCATATTTACCCAACCCCTCCGCTTGGGCAGGATATGACACAAGGTCAATTTTTTAAGCGGAGTTTAACAGGTTTGAATTCAGTTTTCCTTCTCCTAGACTAGTTGCCTCACCAAGGCTGAAGAACCTAGTCTGCCCTACTATTTACCCATAGCTGGAGGGAGAATAATTATTCATACCTTTCCCAAGGGTATTAGTGCTATGTGAAATACAATCAGTCCAGAATTTGAACTTGTGTCGCCATGTCCAATTCCTGCGACGATAACCATTACACCACTGGCACCTCCCTTTTATGATCCACACACTTCTTCCATCGGTATTGTAGTGCTTGGATCCTATTAGTCAAAAAGGTTATTAACAGTAGATATGACGTCATCATATAAATTTTACAGCCTACCCTTGTAGAAATCTAATGATAATTAATATTTGTAATATTGGCTTTCAGCAAGATTTGAATGCTAACTATTGGCATAAAAAACAAACTTGCATACTAAGCAGGCAGAAATTATTGTAAAGATCAGGATGTTAGTCTGAATAGATCCTTTTATTTAGCTACATTACCTTGGTTGTAGTATGGACTTGTAGTTTAATAATAGAACAAAAATTACCTCGGTCCCTGTGGCTAGTGTCATGCAAGTGTTGAACTCCTCCAACTATCCACTTTTTAGTGCAGTGGTGGAGGTGCTGCCATAGGCTTGGGAATCCCAGGGACCAAGCTTACCTGTACAGTTTCAATTTATTTTTACTTTTTAATGTTTTTTTAAATTTATCTTTTGTAAAATCTGCAATGAATCAGCAAGTGCCAAATGAAGGATTAAATCTTTAATCAGAATTGGATTAGTCAAATCCTTATTTCAAGAATTAAGAATTTCATTTCAATTTTATATAAAGTAAAAAAAAAATAGAAATTAAAAAGTTTTTGGAAGAAAGCATTTCTTTGTTAAAGGAAAATATATGAAATACAAGATGACCACAAATCCAGCGATTGTGAATGATCCATTTATCACAAAATAAGACTGAAATTACAGTTATTTAACTGTATAGAAACAATACATTCAAGTGTGCATTATTAACAATAATAATCTACACAAATGCAATACACATGTGCATCAATACCTCAGACTTGTTACTTCTATGCACACCTCTCTAAATACTCTCTTTATTGTAAGCATTCAACCTGAGAACACAAATTTAAATCTTAGTACATATCAGATTCAGAAAAATTATCTCTTCTTACCATTTATTTTAAAGTTTAAAAAAATTTTTTACTTAAAAAAATATTTTTAAAATTTTTTGAAAAAAATTTTAATTATGCTTGATACGAAAATTACTTTTTGAATGAAATAAGGTGACGCACCTTTAAAAATCACTCGGAATGAAATTGCAATGTTAGTGTTTGGTGCGGGATCTCATGCGTTTCCTTGCCGACTTGAATTCCATAAGTATTTATGATTGTAGATAATCTTTGTCCATCTTTGTTTCACCGGTTTTGAAGAACCATTACTCTTTAAAATACAAATAAGTTATTATTTGGAACAGCTCATTTACACAGACAATTTAACACAGGGCGCAGAGAAAATATTCATCATTGTGAATCTAATCTAGTCCTTTTGTGTCCAAAAGTTCAATACTTACTTTGAGAGTGTATCAGAGAGAAGGACATGTCTGAAATCAGTAAAATGTTTTTAATCTGATAATCTATCCCTTTCTGTGTATTAAAAGAAATGTTCAGGTGGTGTTATACTTAGTTTCAAGGGAGGGTGGTTTAAGAAAAAAAAAGATCTTGAAACTGAAATGTTTATTATTACTACTAAATAAGCATGGACCTATTAGGATCAGAAAGCAGAAAACATACTTTTTTTTTTTTTTTTTTTTTTTTTGCAAATCTACAGAAATAAATTGTATGAAAAAGGATCTAGAGAGAGAGAGAGAGAGAGTATAAAACTAGAAGCAACATCATGCAAAGAGAAAAAAAATTAATATTTTTTTATGCTGATTGAATGAAATGCTGAAAGGTATGTGTTGGGGGGAAAGTATTTCATCTTTTTCTTGTGTATGTATTGCAAGAAAAAAATCTGTTAGTTTATCATAATGAATACAAATACACTGACAGAAAATAAAACTGCTGCACTCTGAATGTTTTAGTTTAATCTTTAGTAAACATATAGATGATATAGCTGGATTACAGTAAATGATATATATGTGATCTCGAAATGTGCTATGGTTCCAAAACAAGGGGAGTATCAATAGTACTTAGATCCTATATTAATACACTGTATATCCTCTTTGGACATTAAACACATGGATGTATTCATGCAGTGTGTTGCTATGTTACAATTGGAAATTTTACCAGATCAAAAATCATATTTCAGAGTGTTGCAATTCTATTTTTCCATCCACATATTTAAATGAAGAGAAATAATAAAACACTGACAAAAGGAATGAAGAAGAAAAAAGTGGAAGTGTATGGGAGGAGGAATAAACCCAAGTTGGAAATTGACCTAAAATAATTCAGGATGAAAATTAAGTTACAGAAATAATTTCTAGAGTATATTAAAGTCCCCCCCCTCTAAAAAAATAAAACCAAAGCCTAACAATGCTTCAAAAGTTTGTGTAGGGGTTGATGGAGTATAAAATGGTAAAGAATTACCTATTTTAAAATTTAAGTAGATGAATATGAAAACCTGTTTCTTTATTTAATAAATTCTATATAACATTTCACTGATCCTTACTTATGGAATGTCAACTTTGAACTTTTTAGCTCATGTACTTGTGCTGTCAAAAATGATGGCACATATATATTAACAGGTTTTGTCAATGAAGTCTAATTTTCCTTTTTGAAATATATGGGGAATCTCATAATATAATTTTAAAAGTTGATGACCACATGAGTATAAGGGTACCCAGTAAGAAACAAAGACCATTACAACAGCAAGCTAAGCTAACTTGCTAACCACTACTCCATTGCAAATTTATATGTATTTACTTTTGTAAATGGTATGTTCCAGGAAAGTAATTAAGTTTTTAAGATATCACAAATTTAAGTATTACAGAAAAAAATAAATTTATAAATACATGTGCTGTTTTATTATTGATCTTGAATAAGATCAAGTAATTTAAGGAAACGGATCATGACTTTTTCATTTCTACACACATGCACATACATATATTTAATATGGTTAACTACATTTATAAAGAAAGTGTTCAATATTGATTATTGAGCAAATGTAGATCTAGCTTTGAATGGCATTGACACAGTTAATGACTCTTGTTCTGATGATCACGTGAGCAAGAAACTTGCAATCACCTATTGAATTTGTTTCTATACTATTCAAATTTATATATAACAGGCTTAAGAAAAAGCAAGTTGACATCTTTTTGTATTTACTTGTTTATATTTGGTTATTTCGAAAATAATGGCTGATTTTACATTTAAATGCTTTCTTAACAACTTAGTATCTTCATATAAGCAATTTGCTTTTTAAAGTGCTCTAAGTATAGTGTTTTATGCGTTATTTTTTTATATAATGAACTATGTATAATTAAATCTGTGTAACAGTGGTTCATGATATTGGTGGAGTGAAGAATTTTAATTAGCATTTTGCTACTATCATTATATTGAGAATTTGGAAGGTTACAAAGTGATGGTCAGCATGATTTGCAGACCAAGAAAATTATCATTCAGTTGCCAATTACTTTATTCTTTCCATGAGAACATTTTAGATATATTGCTTGAATAAATATTTTGCTGTATTGTTGCTAGGTGATGGTTTTACACACACACATATACTGCAGCAAAAAAGAAAAAAAAAATTGTGTGGACAGTAAAACCTTAACCAGATTATGATTCTGGGGATGATATATTTTGGGGGACAAAAGCATCATTACCAATAACCAAGAAGGCCTCAGCAATATCTTTGAATGCAAATAGGTGGCACACTTAGCATCATGGTTGGAAATGAAATCTGTGACCAGAGTTCAAGTCCTGGATGAGGCTGTTAGCATTTCAGTTTGTATTAGCATGCTCTTGAGAAAAGCATGGATCAGTCTGTTCTCCATCCAGATATGGGTAAATAGTTGGAAAGATTGGATTCTTTAGCCTTGGTTAGGCAGCCAGTTTAGGAGAGGGGAAAACTAAATTCAAACCAATCATACACATTCTACCAATAGCAAAGGGATTGGGCAAATGCATATAATACCATTTAAACTTTGTTGGTCTTTCTGTCACATCATGGTAATATCAGATTAAAATGTAGTCTTTTCATATAATCCTTTGTTGGGTTCAGAACTTTCCGGCATTAAAACCCTTGGGAAAAGTATGAACTCCTATATCCTCCACCATCTCTAGGTTAAATAGTACTACTGTTCTTCCCACGAAGGTTGATATGCCATTTAACAAAGAAACTAACTCATCAATAAAGTGATAATTCAATGATACAAGATTGGAATTGACTGACTAGATGACATGTCAGTAAATTGAATGAGAAATGGAATTTCTGTGGAATTCATGTGTAAATTCAGTGTATAAAATCTAACAAATTCAATGATTTTAATTTGTATTAAATGATGAAAAGACAATACAAGATTCATTGGAAAGTCAAGATAACTTTCTATATAGTTGAAGTTCCAACAGTTATTTTTAAAACTAGAAACCTACAGAGACACACAAAGGAATCCTGTGTATTGCTGAGAAACTCCTGACTCTGGATCCCTTCAATCAATTTACAATTTCTGTATGAGATCTATGTCATAATCAGGTGACCAACTTTATCAAGATGACTCAGTACTATTTTGTATGTGAAGTTATTAACCCTTCCCTTCACATCATGCGGCATACCCTATTCCTTTGTTACATGATTGCATAGTCTTTCTTTGGGGTCACTAGTCTTTTCTGGTAAATTATATATACGAGGTGCATACGATAAGTTTCCAGACTTTTTTTGTATGGGCACTTTTATTGATAGTACACACATGAAACTCTAGTCCCTTTCAAAGTAATCTCCTCTGGCTGCAATGCACTTGTTGTACTGTTCCAACAACTTCTGGAAGGCTCCATGGAAGTCCTCTTGTGTGAGCATGTCAATGACCTTCATCACAGCCTCTTTCATCTCCTCAATTGTCTTATAATGACAGCCTCTGAGCTTAGGGAATAAGTAAAAGGGAGCAAGGTCTGGACTATAGGGATGGTGAGAAACTGTGTTGATGGCCATCTTGGTCAAATAGTCTGTGATAAGGATGGAGTTGTGGACTGGTGCATTGCCACTGACCTGATTTGAAGAGTGCTGGCCTCTTCTGATGGAATCTCTCCCTGAACTCCCTTAAAATCTCAACATAGTAACCCTAACCCTTTGGCCAATCAACTGTATTGATTTCCTTACTCCTCGCACACCTCTCATCATCCCTCACAGACTCCCTGCCTTCCTTGAATCTCTTATGCCACTCAAAAACTGATGCTCGGTTCATGCAAGATTGTTGAAAAGCAGTCTGAAGCATTCTATACGTTTTTGCATTTTTGAAATTCACAAGCTGTGACAATTAGGCTTTAGTAGGGCGTATTCCAATTCCTGTTGTAGCTGTTCATTTGAACCTGAAATCATAAAAGTTGGTCAGTCATCTCATAAGATGTATAGCAATAACATACTGAATTTTCAAGAGTCTACGACAATTCTAAATGCCCATAGTAAAAAAGGCTGGAAACTTATCGTATGCACCTCGTATATATGTATACATAATGGTTAGAGTTTTGACCTATAGCCCGGGAGACCTGGGTTCAATCACAGGTCGAGTCATATCAAAGACTCAAAAAATGGTACTTGATGCCTCCGTGCTTAACTCAACATTATAAGGTACAGATCAAGGGTAAAGTAGAGCAATCCTGGGAAAGGAGTAGTGCCCTCCCCTACACCTTGGTGTAGTAGCTATCGAAAAGGGAGCCTTCGGGTCACCCTCAACTCCGGTCGCCAACTTTACTTTTCTTATGATTTACTACCTATATTCAAGAAAGGTTGGAAGTTACTTTAAAAGATTAGAGACCGCTAAGAAAGACTTTGCAATCAGGACAACATTACAAAGGAATAGGGTGTGTGTGTGTGCGTGCATGTGAGATATATAATATCTGCCAAAAAAATTCCCCAACAAAATGGTCTTCTCTCTTTTTTTTTTTTTTGTGTGTGTGTGTATATATATATATATATATATATATATATATATATATATATATATATAAGGACCAGCTGGAAAGTTCATTGGCTGACCAAGATACTCAAAGAAAAAGATACTCAAGAATATGACTGGATGAGGTTTATTTTTCAACATTCCTCCTAATGGTCCACACACTTCTTACATTGCTGTTGCAGTGCAACATTGGTCAAAAATTCATCAACAGCAGATATGACATCATATGAACTTTACAGCTCACCCTTGAATATATATATATATATATATGAGGGAGAGAGATTATAGTAATATATAGGTTGAAATGTATCAAATAAGATTACTTTGTTTTCATTAAGACTTTTTAAACCTCCATTTAATGCTTAAAAAACCCTAAAATTCAGGAACACCAAGCACAACATGAGTTATCTACCCATCTTTTTGCCGAGAAAATTCTATGAAATGAAAGAAATGACATTATCTGCTTTCTTTTGTAGCCAACCTTCAAATGATTATGGCAATAATATTCATACCTCTCTTTCTCTGCAAAATTTACTGGACATTCATAAAACATTTTTCAGCCAGAGAGAGAGAGAAAAAAAAAAAAAAAAAAAACTATTCTAAATTGCATACGTGCATACACAAAATTCCAAACTCTATTCATCTATCTGTTTATCTATCTAATATTAACTTCCATGTGTTGTGACTTGTTCATTCTTTGTGCAATATTTCAAATGAAATATTTCTGACAATATATTAAGCATATTAATGGTGCAAAGGAAATTACCGAGCTATATTCTCTCAAAATTTCTCTGTAACCAATATAAAGCTTAAAGAAATGTAATAATTTAGGATTCTATTCCCTGCTTCACTTTTTTTCCTTCTTTTCAGTCAGATGTTCTGATTATTTAAGTAAAAAGCTATTTAGCCCAGGTTAAAAAAACAGTAAAGGTAACCCAAAGCTGAACATTTTTTTTAGACCTTATTTTTCAATGCAGGATTCATTGGGGAATAAGAAAAGTTTTGCTCCTACTTGTTAGGCAATTCATACTTAAAATGTTGACAGATCAAGTCAGTATTGAAGATATAGTTTCAAATATGTCTTAACTCTATATTAGCTACAAAAAAATCCCCCATTCATTTTTGCTTGAACAGGAGGAGCAGCCATGATGCTTTGTATGTCAGGTCCCATACATGGCAAACCTTTTATGATTGAATTTGGTGATTTTTGCCCCTATATGACTAAGGTACTATGAAAAAACTGTTAGATTCAACATGGACTTAGATGTCATCATTCTTGAAGGTAGTGAGTTTGTACTTTAAATCAATAATGATATTTACATGTCCTTTTTTATATATTATAACATTCTGAGTAATTATTTTTTACTCAATTAGTTGCCTAAATTTATAACTGTCATCTCTATTGATGTTATTTTTCTATTGCACTGGTCTAACTTGTTTAGTTAAGTTTTTAATTTTGGCATTCTAAAGAGTTGGTATGCTACTAAACAAACAAAACCAATCAACTTAAAATATGGAAAGAACAAAGCAATATACAGGAAATGACATAAACTGACATTTTCATTGAGTTTTTCTAACAGATCACATTGCCTATTTTCAGTTTTATTTTGCTTTTTCATGAACTGTGGAGTCAGTGATAGTTTAGCTGACTCTCTACTTTGAGATAATAATATAAGTCTACATTCTGGAGAAATTGTTTCATTTTTGCACTTGTCCAAGTATTTTAATATCAAGGAATATAACTGAAATCAACTGTGTAATGGTTGGAGCAAGGCAAGCAGACCAGTTGTCATTGAATTCGATTCTCACTGGGTGTTCTATACCACTGGCCTTGTACTAAATTAAAGTTTAACAATAGAAATCAAGGTTTGAGAATTGAGACAGAAATGATCTATTTGAAAGATTTATAAAACATTTCATATTTAAGACAATGTGTTTACTAATGTGATGCATTAAGAACAATTCTAAAGAGACCTATTTTATATCTATCCTGGTATGATATTTAACTGTATCTGATGCTCCAGTCCTTGAGTTTTAGAGAATGTGGAGACCCTTTCACTGCCATTACTCTCAGGTCCACTCTGACCCAGAGTAGTAGTAGTAATACCTGTTTGGGTCCCATCTATAGTTTAGATAGAATTATTCAATCTTTTACTGGGAATTATTATTATCATTAAATATAATTATTAGTGTTGAACAGCATTACTTGAAACCATTTAATAGTGGGCAAACAAGTGAGGTTCAGCTCATTTTAAAATATAGTTATCTACAAACGATTCAATTACAAATTATATAATATACATGTATAAAGAGGATTTGGCATTAAATAACCATCAAAGGTTGATATACCATTAAACCAAATTACCTAATCAATTTTATGCCAGGTCAAAGGTATTTATAAATTTTGACAGAAAAAAAATTCTCGTTTTTATATATATATATATATATATATATATATATATATATATATATATATATATATATATCTTTATTATAATGGAGATTGTGCTAGTCTGTAACTGAAACTGTCACCACTGATGTTATAATTCCCTATGTTATTTATGTCATATTCTTAATGATTATTAAATAATCATAATTCATTCTTGATTGGCATCTTATTTATTAATAGTATCTCTATCAATGTGTATTATGCATCATCAAGAAATAAATGTTTATATAATATGTGGTACAGATAATTTGCATACTGGTTTTAACAAATAATTACTTGGTGTTATTGATTTCTTATTGTTTTATTCTCAAATATATTAAAAGCAACACTATGTATAATTTCATAAAGAAATCAATTGAAATGAAATGAAAATTAGTGTAATCTTTTCAGGGGTTCTTATTTAGCTTCCTTAATCTTTCAAATTTAATATTTTATTAAATTAAAATTAAATACTTGTGCCCAAAAGGTGCATAATTTTGCTTATATATATATATATATATATATATATATATATATATATATATATATATAAAGAGTTTAATGAGACTTTATATATCTGGTATTATGACAGAATAATGAGAAATTTTATAATGAAAATGAAGTATTACTATATGCAACTCCAAGTGAACATACACTAATATAATTTCTCATTACTCAATAGCGAGACCAGGTGGCTAATACATTGTTAAAAAACTTTATATACAGCTTCAAAATTACCAGAATTTAGACCTGAAATTAATATAAAGCAAAATAAATCTTGATTTATTTTTGTTGTATTTTAATCAATTTTTGTGAATTTAAAGCTGTGTATATATATATATATATATATATATATATTTTTACTTTTATATTTTAAATTTCATTATGATTAGTAAAAATATGTGCTCCCAGGATACCAATATTTAAGTTTTTCAAGTCCTAATATTTAAATTTTAATGTCATAAAATATATTAGAAAAACAAATGAAACTAAATATGAATCCATATAAGATTTGAAAGAATAGAACAGCTCGAATGCTAGCTCTTCTCATCACTCCAGGCTTTCATTGCTAAATTTTCCTAATTTAACTAATTTAGATAGTACAGAATAAAATCATACTTATTTCTTAATCGATTTCTTTTAAGAAATATCATTAGGATTTTTTCTTGTGTTTATTGAAATAAAACTAAACTATTAGAAATCTATAATACCAAACAAATATTTATTAAAACGAAATTTTAAGATCAATATGCAAATTAGCAGTTAACAGTGTGAATGGGAAGGCTATGTAGTTATGTATGTGTGTGTAATATATATATATATATATATATATATATATATATATATATATCTCCAATTGTTTCTTTATAATTGTCACTTCTCAATAGTATGTTATAGTCAAGACATGGAAAATTGAATTGTTTTTTTACAAATGCTTTTGTGATGGGGCAAATGTATTCTTTCTTCCCTCTAGTTAGGTCTCAAAATTTCATATTTTGTATAAATTTTTTTGCAATACATAAACAGCCATTAAATGAACAACTTATGAATGATTAGTATTGTATTTGCTATATCTCTTTAGGGGTTAAGTGTAATAGACATTTTTGCATCTGCTTCTCAATATATATATCATATCATGAAAAGAAAAAAAACATTCAAAGAAAGCTAACATAAAATAATTCTAAAATAAGATCTTTTCTTTATTTATGGCCCAGTCAGCTGGGGTTGTAGAATACACAGACTGCATCTCTGCAGAGGGTAAAACTTCGAGTGTCATGGATATGATGCTAAAAAATCTGACTGAGAGGCTTCAGTAATGCCGCAGCTTTGGGGAACATAGTGTACCTCTTCATTGCTATCCCTTCTAGGTCCACTTTTGCCCAGAGTTGTAGCACTTGATAGGGTCTTATCTATGTATCAAATAGAACTGTTTGTCATTTAAACTGTGTACTTGGCCTAGCAGTTAGTGTTTGCCAATGGCCCGGGAGACCTGGGTTCCATCCCAGGTCGAGTCATACCAAAGACTAAAAAAATGGTACTTGATTCCTCCTTGCTTAACACTCAGCATTATAAGGTACGGATCAAGGGTAAAGTGGAGCAATCCAGGGAAAGGAGTAGCACCCTTCCCTACACCTCGGTGTAGTAGCTATCGAAAAGAGAGCCTTTGGGTCACCCTCGACTATGGTCGACTACTTATGCTAAACTGAATTGCTTGAAATAGAAATGTTTGTCACTTAACTGTTTGTAAGCAAATGACTGATATCTAATTGAATTGTTAGCGATATATAGCAAAACTTGGAACTGTTTTACTTTGTTGACATGCTAAACTGAATTGTTTGAAATAGAACTGTTTGATAATTTAACTGTGTGTAAACAAATGACAAATGTTTGATTTAATTGTAAGTTATACATTGCAATACTTGAAAACATTAAACTGTGTGCAAACAAATCATTTATAGTAAATAGAATTATTTGTATTAGTTAGAAATAAGTGAAACCATTTAACTTTGTGAAAAAGGATGAGGTCAGGCTCATTTTAAAATGTTATCTAAAAAAAAAATCATATACTTGATATATGTGTATAAAAAGGACTTGGCATTAAATGACCTACAACGGTTAATGTTATAAAACCAAACCCAACCTATTCTTTATTTAGATAATTAATAATGGAGTTATATGGCATATTGATAGAAAGTTTTGATATATCTATTCAATTAACTGGTTTTTATCTAATGAAAAAATTGAGATACATTTGAATTTCTGAGTATTTGTATTTTTTTTTCTTTTTTTAAACTTAACTTTATTTTTATTCATGCAAAAAAAAAAAAAAAAAAATCAGATGCTTGTACTTGTTTCCCATGCCAGTAGCAGCAGTGATAGTGATATTAGCAATAGCTGTGAACACATACACACAGACAGAGCAGCCTATTTTGCTGTGGCTCTGTATTCTTGTACCCTCTTTTGTTTCTTTTAAGCATGCATGAAAAGAGTTGGGGATAGAAACATACAAAAAAGTCACACAGCTTATTTTTGAGTCTATCAATAATATCTCAAGTTAAAGATCAGGAATTAATTTGCTGAACTTTGATCCAACCCAAAGAACATTTTAAGAAATATTTATTGTAAAATATAGCATTGTCCATAAATAAGTACACCCTGACAAATTTTAGAAATAAAAAATATTAATTTTCATCTAAACTAAAAGATACTTGAATTTTATTATTTCTAGTGGAACATTAGACAATCAAAGTGGATATTATTAGGTATTATTTATTGCCGAATGCTACAGCACTGAAAATATGCAGCAGTTTCTAATATATTTATACAATTTGATTTGGATTGCAGAGGTCTAATTTTAAGTGGTTGAAGGATTATAATTAGTATTTCATAGTTGTATTATATGAAGAATTTAGATGATTAAAAAAAACTCAAAAAAAAAAAATTCTATTAAAGTTTGCTTTTAGAGAATAGAGTAACATCAAATC
This sequence comes from Sepioteuthis lessoniana, assembly GCA_963585895.1. NCBI lineage: Eukaryota > Metazoa > Mollusca > Cephalopoda > Myopsida > Loliginidae > Sepioteuthis > Sepioteuthis lessoniana. The sequence continues at coordinate 38,995,117 of OY757907.1, read as the reverse complement.
ATTGTTAGGGGTGTACTCATTTACGAGTGATATTGTCAATGTGTTTATTTTTTCATTATTTGTCAATAGACTTAATGATTTACCTATGTATAAACAGTTATTAAATAACTCATGATAACAAAGTTAAAAAAAATCTTTTGAATCTTTTCATATATGAAATGACCTTCAATTAAATCTAAGTACAGCATTGACCTAATGAGTTGAGTGTTTGCTAATGGCCCGGGAGACCTGGGTTCAATCCCAGGTCGAGTCATACCAAAGACTTTAAAAATGATACTTGATACCTCCTTGCTTAACTCTCAGCAATATAAGGTACATATCAAGGGTAAAGTAGGGCAATCCAGGGAAAGGAGTAGTGCCTTCCCCAACACCTGGGTGTAATAGCTATTGAAAAGGGAGCCTTCTGGTTGCCCTCGACTATGGTTGCCAACTTTACTTTAGTCTGGCACACTGTCCTAATAGTTGTATTTTTTTGAGGATTTTAGTCACTTGCAAAACTATATTCGTTGCTCTTTATTGACAAATGCAGTAGCCTATTTCGTGTTTGTTTGTTCACAGTTCCACCACCTTTTGATTTTTGCATGATAGAAGTAATGGACAGAAAAACTTTTACAAAAAGTCAGACTGTGCATTATTATAGGAGATTCTTTAACTCCCAATATCACTGGATATGAGAGTGGCCCACTAAGTCCATAGCCTGACACAGACTATTGTATTTTAATACATTCATAATAGCAGAAGCAGCAGCGTAGAAATATAAAAGACAAAAGGTCATTACTTCCCTTGTCTGTTGAAGAGATCAGCTAACAGCCACTGAGTGATGTCAAACTTGTATAAATGCAAGCGCATGAAAGCCACTCTCTCTTCTTCCTCTTGGCATGCCTTGATGACAGACTAGATTCTGTCCACTAGAACAAAGGGACTTTTGTTCTCAACAACCTTGTGTCCCACTAAACATGAGACCATAGTACAATAGACTTCTTAAATATGTAAGTTTTTATATGGTGTAACTTGTATTTCTCTTGCACAGACGTACACTAAGGATATTTTTTCATACACTATTTATGTACGCTTTTGTACTTCATGTCATTCTTGCGTTCGTATTATCAAGCAATAAAATGTTGTTAATTCATTGTGAATTGTTCTTGGATTTATTTTGTACAGGGAAATAGTCAACCAACAACCACTATTCCTCTAAACTATAATAAATAGTTTGATTCCAACTGGGTACTCAACTCACAATTACTTGCTGACATTTGCACTATGCTAGTCATCTATTTTAACAGGTTGTGTATAACTTTAATCAAATCACCAGTAGACCTCTATTTAGAGTAAACATCTATAATTACCATAGTAAAACCATTTTATTTGGTTTTGTCATTTGAGAATTAGCCCCTTACTTTTTACTTATGTTCTGTGCTTCTAAGAAGAAATTCATTGCATTATAAAAAAAAAATTAATCAACTCCATTGGAACCAACAATTTTTCACTCAATAGATGTCTGGTCTCATTTACGGAACAACGAAAATAATTTTATATGAAAAGATATTTATCGATAACGCATTTAAAACAAGGGAGGCAACTTAGTCAACCAGAACAACTATTTTTAAAAGTTCTGTTTTTCACTTTATTTGATAGATCATTGTTTTGATGACTAAATAGATGTTTAGTAATTGCACAGATTAGAACAAAAGTATTAATTTGGTTGCACTACTGATTGTTTCAAATAATACTACATTGGTCATAAAATTTAAAAAAAAGAAGCAAATTAGCAATGATTTAGATATTAGGAGAAATTCTTTGGCAGATAATAACCACTAGATAGCATTGCCAAAGCAGTATAAAAGAGAAAGGCATGAAAATCTCATTCTCTTCATCAACAGGGTATCTTAGAAAAAAGACTTTTTTTTTTTTTTTTTCACAAAATACAATGCTCAAAGCTATCTTACTCACACACAGACACATTTGATAATGATACACAATCAGCAACTAAAGAACTCTTCTCAAATATGTAAGTCTCTCACAAACTCTTATCTCTGTTAGAAACTTCACACATGTAAGTACAATAAGGATATTTCTATACATACTGCCATTTTTTTCCTTTTGCATTATACTTAGTTTGCTCAGGCAATAAAATGTGTTGTGGTTAATTGTACATAATTGTTATGAGATTTATTCTGTAAAAGGAAACTACACGTCTAATTTTGTTATCCTACAAACTAATTAATATTCTACAGTTATATACAGATGAATCAGTTATTAGAAAATTGATGAAAATGTGTATCTTGTCCTAAGTGAAATCCACTATTTTGAAATGAAACATTACTTCAATATCATATTGCTTTGACAGGGTAACTAATTTTGTGAATCAGTACAACAAACATATAAAATAGTTAAAATTTATTCTGATTAGTATAGCTTTGACTCTGAATAAGGGGTGTCCCTGTGGTATAATGGCTAAGTAAATGAGTTCAAACCCCAGTCACGCTATTATGTTCACTATTAAACTAATAGCCTTGGGAAAGCTAACGGTTTAAGAGTATCACTGCTATTCTTCTACCAGGATGGCTTTGGCATTTAATAACCCATGAAGGTTGATATGCCATTAAACAAAGACTGGAATTGACTCTGAACTATGCAGTCATATTGTCTATTTAAAAAAATTTTTTAAATGGTTAATACTTTTTGCCATTTTCTCAAAAAGATACAAATCACAGGAACAAGCACTATTTTATTCTGACTATTTTTTTTTACCTTTTTGCTACTGTGAAGCAATTAAAAAAAACTTGTATAAATCTATTTTTATTTTTTTAAACAACTCCATGAATATAGTCATTATGGTTTTAATTTAGCTGTTAGTAATGAATGAAACAAAATAGTCCAGAACGAGAAGAGTTTTGGTAAACAGGACATGCTTTGGCACATTTATTCCAATGATTTCAGCTTTGAGTGACTCTTATACTTTTGACTGGGACTAAAAATATTTCTTTATCAAACATTTTCATAATACCTCTGAATTAAAAAAAAAAAAAAAAAATATCACCAATGTATTTGTTTATATTTAGATGGAATTCAAAAATATGATCTTTTGAATTTATAAAATATTTGTATTTATTTTGAATCATTTCTAGACATGCATTAAAAACAACTTGTTGCATTATTGGTATGAATCAAAGAGAAACCTCTTAAATGTTATTACATTGCATTGATATTAAGCATATCAATAAATTAATGCTAGTTTTTAAAAGAATAGATTTTATTTATTTTTTTATAGACCTGATATATCTCAAGTAAGGATTGTTTCTTTCTTCGTATTATGAAAAAAGAAATACACATTTTGAAGATAGCCCAGAAATTCAATTGTATCTAGTTCATTTGAAAACATTGAGTTATTAACACAGAGTTGCCATTGGAATTAAATTTAGTTGGCACTAACTGAATTAGGTTTAATTTAATAATAGGATTTTGGGAAATTCTCATTAATTTTTAACAATAAAAAATACAGAATGACGTAACTTTTATAATTTAGGTATGAAAAAATTAAAAAAAACATTTTAACATGACAATTTTAGATTCTGTTTTTTTATGTGTAGAGGCATTTGTAAGCTCAGATCTTTCATGTTTTTTTTTTTTTTTTTTTTTTTTTGTTCTTCAGCAAAAGCCAAGGAACATGAAAATATCTGAGAGGTGGGGAAGAAGAACAAAAAAAAAAAGTGCTGAAGGATTTGGAAGGATTCTGATAATACATTCAATAAACAGTTCATGCTATTTATCATGCAGATCTGTGCAGTACAACATTGATCAGTGGTAGCAGATTTAATAAAATTTATCAATGATAAAATGGAAGATAGTAATGTTGGGTAGAAAAAAATCTAGTCTAACTTTTGAAAAAATGCAGTAATGGCAAAATAAGTAATAGAGGAAAACATGCAAAAATAAACATGGAAAAAACGCATGGGGGAAAAAATCATCTTTTTATTTCAATTCCTCTTGTGTACATAAATACTTTGTATAATGACCAACCAAGCAACAACATAGAAGCTATCATGCAATGATAAAACAGGATGATATTGTCTTCACAGCCCCCTTCCCCCCCCCGGTCACTGCAATCAATGACCCTCTTATAAGAATTTTTGTTCAAGAAGGTAAAAAAAACAAAAACAAAAAAAATATAAAATAAAATGAGCATGCAAAGGAGGTGATTACATAACAAAAATTAGCGACTACGATAGAAGTGGGGGACTTTCTTTGTACATGACCCCTTTTTCACAGACCTCTCCTTCCCTGGCCATCTCCAACAGTCGTTCGTGCATCACATCAGACTGAGTCCGTTCTCGTTCGTTCTCTTTCCAGCAGTTTTTAATCAATGTTTCCCTGTGGACAGAAAATTATTTTAAAATTAAATATATTAATAATGCAAGGGTCATTCAATAAATTAGAGAAACTTAAAAAAAAAAAAAAAAAAAAAAAAAGCAAGATGTTTTTTTTCTTCATAATTTTTTTTCTATAAATATAAACTCTACATTATTTGAAATTGATTTATAGCAAAAATTTCAATCTTGCTGAAATGCTTGAACAGAGGTCAGTCATCAAATTTTTGATGAATAAGAACTGCACATCACATAAAATTTACTGAAGAAAGTGTGATTTGTACAGAGAACCATGTTTTAGTGTTAAAAAAATGTTTACAAATGAGATGAGCCCGAGTCAAAAAGACAGTTCATTGTGGAAAGATACTGACTCTTTGGTAAAGAAAAAGATCTGGGTGCAGCACTCAATAAAGGTCATGCTGACAGTCTTCTGGGAGATGGGATGATCTATCACTATTGATTTCCTTGAGAAAAAAAAGTGTAACAGTAAACAGAGCTTTCTATTGCTAACAGGCAATATTCACCTTATTTTTTGAATGACCATTGTATGATGTTTTTAGTATATTTTGTTTAACTATTGTATGACAATAGTAATTTTTTCTTTTAGTTTTATTTGTCAATGGAATTAATAATTAGGATATGACTAGAATAACTATGAGCCTGTTGGGTTCCTTTCCTTTCATAGTTATATTAAACTGAATGTGAATGACAAAAAATTCAATTACAAATTTGACTGGAAATTGCTTTATTCCATTTTAAGTATATTGCTTTCATAAAAATCTTGTAATAATCTACTGTTGTGTCTAGATTACAGTTTATATAAACAATAAGAATTTTACTTTTAGAAAAATAAAAATATTGTTTTATTCAATGAAAAGAAAGTAATTTATGGTTCTCGGAGGGGGGGGGGAGAATATAATAGAATACATATATATCACACACATAAAACATTGTATATCAATAGATATCACACCTTAATCTTTATTGGTGATAAAGGCCTTCATGTACTAATGGTGACCAGCTTTCAATCTCTAAATTGGTACTATAAATATCTTTATTTCAGAAGTTTTTCCTGTAAATTTAGTTTACTGTGAAATCAGTAAGATAAGGATTAAAATATTTTGACTTTTTTTTTTTTTTTAAAGTCACTGGAAATTTTGATTGTGATTCTGAGATTATTGGCCAAGAAATTTAAATATTAAAGTAGCTTAAAGGCCACTTTCAGTTGCATTTAATCTCAATTTTAAATTATGTTCAGTTTAGAGAATTTGCATTATAATTGTGAATTAAATAATGGGAAGTACTTTGTAATTATCATTTAATAGCTATTGCCTTTAAATTATAATGACTGAGGTGAGTATGAAAATAGATGCTAACACTTAATTTTAAAACTTGACTGAAAACTGCAATATCTTCTAAGCATTTTAATATTGTTGTACTGACAAAAATCTTGTCACTGTGTTATTTTCTTTTGCTATGTTATAGTAACTTAGAAAATTGGATTGTGACAATATCGATGAATGTTTAATGTTATGATAAATTAACCTAGAATTGAGAATGTTAAATTTATCATCAGTAAATTCATCATATCAGATTAATTACTCTAATAGTATAGAATTACAATGTTTATTAAATTCTTAAAAGCAATGATTATATTCTGAATTTATCCATGAATAATTTATTGGTGATAAATTTATGGGACATATTCATTCGACAATGGAAGGAACATATTTGATAATAATACCCCTTGAACCAATTTCAGTTTGAGTAATATTTTATCATATTCTGTAAACTCAATATTCTATGCTCAGAAAGATGGTTGGATACTTAGAGACTTAATTTAGTGAACATTATGTCTATTTGAATGTGTTTTGCATTAAATTTTTCTTTAAAATTTTTTGAGCTGAGGTGCAAAGTCTCTTAAGACTTTGCACCTAAGTTCTTTAAAACATAGTGAAACTAAAAAATTAAAAAATCAATCGTATTCTTATTCAAGTATGTGTGTAAGAAATATGGTTGATAAAAATGTCTTGTATCTTTTTGTTGCCTGAAAGTCAAAAATTGGATGAAGAAACTTCAGTTTGTGATTTTTAAAAAATATCCTGCAAGGGTGTAGTTTTTGATCATCCAAATTGGCTCTTTTAATTGGGGTGCATTTTTTTGTAACTGAATTTTATTTTACATTAAATTACAAAAGCCCTAACTGAATCTTGAGAAAAAAACATTTTCAAAATTAATAATTATAATTATGGGATTCATTTTTAAGGTTTTTCTTTTGGAAGTTAGTGTATATATATATATATATATATAACTTGTTTAAAGTTATTCCACAAGTGAATCCAGTGTAACATAAAGGTGTTGTAATGAATTAACCTATTTAGATGGTCAAAAAGTTCATCAGTGCAAAGCTATGGTTTTTGTGTTGTTTTTTTTGACATGTCAGCAACCGTTGTTGAGTTATTTAATACTGAAGACAGTTTTTATTTTTTCATCTTCAAAAAATTGGTTTCAATTAGCTAATGATAATTGTAATTGTTTACAAATGATTAACTATAGTAAGATCCCTCCCCACCCAAAGGGTATTCTAGATATGATGGTGAGACTCCATTCTGAAGATCTAGGGAGTGTGAGTACTCCTTCATTGCCATTACTCCCAGAGTCCCATGTATGAATCAAATAGATCTGTTTAAAAATTATTTTAATTCACAAAGACTGTTTTAAAAAGATAAATAAAAAGTATTGAGAAACACATACATAGAAAATTTAAGAACGTGATTCCCTAATTTCTAGGCATGAAATAGCCCTAGAAGGGTTGTCATGCCTTTAAAATCAACTCTTTTTGATACTTGTGATTTTTTAACAATTACTATTTGGTTTCAACTATTCTGATCAAGTACAAATAAGTTTCAAATAGATCCATTTCACCCATAGATGGGGCTTTAACAGATACTACCACTTCGGATCAATGAAAGTGTAACTCAAACCTCACCACTGGATCTCTTTAGGATCATACTTCTTTTTGTAGAGAGTGGGTCTTACTCTCTCTGTGGTGTACACAGGTTGTCAATGGGGCTTCCAATGTAAAGAGTGATCTATCATAGTTTTTGTTAATTGATGAAAAATCAATAATTAATAGATGTTTACTCCTAACAGCTTTTTAATAAACAGATTAAAACAATCTGAATAATCAAAAGTGTAGAAAAAAAATTATCTGTTAGGAATGTGTATGTAAACAAAAACCAAAAATCCTGCCTCAAGGTGCAAAGGATTTTCAACTTAATCTTATCTAAATAACTGAAACTCAGAAGCGTTTATTGTTACAATAACATTCCTTCTGGGGAAACTACTTCTGGACGTTTGAATGTTGGGTCATCTTTTTTTTTTGTCTAAATCATAAAAAAAGATATTTTGGGAAGGAAATGTGAACATGTCAGTAGACATTGGCCCATTAAATTCTTTCAGCAGTTAAAGAAAAACAAAATATTTTACTTACAATTCTGGGTTGCAGTGGGTTGGAATCTCTAGTCGCTTCTCAGACATAAGAAACTCTAGTAATTCTTGGCGGCCAATGTCTCCATAAGGAACGCCACCAACAGTGATAATCTCCCAGAGTAGTACTCCATAAGCCCAGCTAAAAAAAAAAAGAAAGTCAAATAAGATAGTTTAAAAAAAAAAAAAAAGAAACTAAAGGTAATAAAAATATTGTAAATTAATAATATTATTTAATATTTACCAAATAGAACCAGAAAAGTTAAGACTGATATTGAAAAAGTTGAATTAATTTTAATTAATATTAAGTAAACCCATAAAAATTCCATGGAACAAACCAAAAAACAATCAAATAGAGCAATTTAAGCAAGAAAGGATGATTTGCAATTTTATTTTATTTTATTTTTTTTGCCTTTGTATAATACTTAAGACACATCATTTGTTATTATTTAATTCAACCAAAACAAAAAGATCAATATATAGTTGTATATTTTATTTTGTGAATTGCTGTCTCTTTGGAGCTCTTTTTCTTCTTCTTTTTCAGCCTTTGACAGCTCATTGTTTAAGCTTATCAGGACTTCCGCATTAATCAGATCCTCAGCAAAACAATATACAATAATTTATGTTTACTATGCTACTAAGTGAGAAAAGATGAAGTTGAACATAGAGGTTGCGTTTTCAGATCAAATACTGCCAAGAAGAATATCTCACTTGGTTGAGAGGGATAGTGAAAGAATATTCCACATAGCTGAATGGGGATGAGTGAAAATGAATGAACAAAACACAAGCAGAATTATGTAGGTATAAAAATGTACACTAGATTGAAAGTTAACAAAAAGATCTAACAGAATTGGCAACAAATTATATTTTGCAGTATGAAGACATGAGTGGTTAGAGAAAGGTTCTCAGCTCAATCAAGATGGTAATGATATTTTCATCATTATTTTTTAAAAATAGTTCCATAAAAATTTTAACTTTTACCTGTAGTTTTCAGTAGGGTATAAACTTAGCAGTTAGTAATGAATGAAACAAATGTTTTATTTAAATTTTTTTGGAGTTAAAGAAACTTGATTGTTGGTTGGTGTTTTATGGCATATCAACCATTGTGGATTATTTTATTTCAAATCCTATTATACATTTTATTTGTAAGGTAATAGTTTGTCAGTAACTTTATTTTTAAATGAGCATACAATTAAATGGTTTCAAGTATTTCTATCTAATACTAATAATTCAATATTACTTGCATACTATTGAATGGTTTCAAGTTTTGCAATTTAAATTTAATAATTTATCAAATATTCCTAAAATGAACAATTTGCACACAGCTGTATAGTTTCAAATAACAAATGATAATAATATTAAGTAAATGATTGAACAGTTATATTGGACCCTAATAGGTACTCTCACACCAGGTCAAAGTGGACCTGGGAGTAATACTAATGAAGAGGTACTCCACATTGACCACACTCCATCACTATTTCAGGACACTTGTTGGGAGGGGGGTCTTAACCCTTACAAAAAGGTGCAGTTAGCATATTCTACAGCCCCAGCTGACAGAGCAGGAAAGTGTCACATGTATTGAATTTCAGGATAAATACATAGAATAGCATGTCTTTCATGGTTTAAAGTTATCTCTTTTGGATGGGTCAAGAACTTTTCAGTACTCTCTTGTGTGTGTGTATTTGTATGCACACATAAAACATTGTGTGAGTGTGCATTTATATTTTAAATGTTGCAAGTTATAATCAAAATACAGATTAATAAAGACACACATAAACATACACACACAGGTGAAATATGACTCGAGTTGGAGTTTACTGTTGGCATCCTCCTGAATACATGCTACAATGTATTTACCCAAACTTTATACCAAGAGCAGGATATGACACAGGTCAATTTTTAAGAGGAGTACAGTTGGTTTGAATTTAGAATTTTCCTTCTCCTAGACTCTGAATTCAAACTACCTGGTACTTTGCTTGAGAATTAACCTCGTGTCATAAGTTGTATGTGGCAGAAGGGTTGCATAAATACATGCACTCTATGAGGCCAAACTCAGTCTGGAAGTACCTTACAGGAATTGAAACTCTCATAGGGCAAGGAAAAAATAGCTTACTTTTATTGGCATTCCATTTCAGGGGCATTTCCAGTGGAGAGCAATAAACTCAGCTCTTACCCCTTTTAGACAAGGGGACCAGTACTACCTGGGAAGAAGGCTCCCACCACTGGAAATAAGCTGATATTCACCCTTCATTGCAAAACCATGTAAGTATTTCAGCATTTTTAATAGTGGAGGATAGTTTTATTGTGATTATACAGAAGACATTTACAAAAGGTCGCAATTGAAAAAAACATTTTATCAGAACTTAGGGTTCATTAAGTGGAGTTACTACATAAAATAAATTAATAAAAATATGCACCCTTCTCTCTGTGCAATTATTTAAGTTTTGATATAATAAAATATTATATTAAAATTTATTTCTATGAAAAAAAAAAAAAATATATATATGATTGCTTTTAATACATTTAAGAATATAACAATATCAGAAATCAATAGCACCAAGTAATTGTTTATTAAACCTGGTTTTATTAAATCCAGTATGCAAATTATCCATGATGTAGATTGTGCAAACCTTTATATTTTAATGATATAAAACGCGTATTGTAGGGTCTTAAATGTATTAATAACATAGGCTGTTTTTGAAGTAAATCTAACTCAAACAGATTTTAATAATGATTATTTAATAATTATTGAGAATATACAGTAAATGACAAAAGGAATTGTAATGTCAGTGGTGATGTAGTTTCAGTTAGAGACAAACATATATAATCTCCATAATAATATTGATATTGTCAGAATTTGGGAGAATATTTAATCTTATTCTCATTATTGATGACTTGTTCTTGGATAAGAATATTCCAAACAACTTGTATAATAATCATTGAATAAAGTTCACTCATTTTATTAAAAATAAATGCACAGTCATTAGCATTTTGACAATCAAAATATCATTTTCATTGACTTATTGAATCTATCATTTTTGTTGTTTAGAAACTTGGCAAAGACTTGGTGAAATTCATAAACTGATGTAAGTAATTCTAAAGATTCTAAAATGAAACTTTACTTACAGATCACTCATAGTACTTGACCAGCCTGTCTTGAGGGTTTCAATAGCTTGCCATTTATATTCATCCTGTGTCAAAAAGAGAAGAAAGTAAAAAGATTATTCAGGTTTTATATTATACACTCTTCCTATTTACAATTTTTCCTGACTTATTCTAATTATCTATACAGTTTTTGTGCAGGTCGCATCTTAGATCTATAGACACATTTGAATGTTGGAAGGATGACAATATAATTTGAAAATAATAAGCTGATGTAAACCTGAAGATAATTCTTGTAAGCAGACACATGTTACCTCTATCCCATAAAAGTTGTTACATTTGCATATAATTTTCCGACACTAAATGTGATGAGTAAATTGAGACTGAGATAAAGTAAAAGTAAAGTTGGCGACCGTAGTTGAGGGCAACCAGAAGGCTCCCTTTTCAATAGCTTCTACACTGAGGTGTAGGGGAGGGCGCTACTCCTTTCCCTTGATACTACCTGATATTGCTGAGTGTTAAGCAAGGAGGTATCAAGTACCATTTTTAAAGTCTTTGGTATAACGCGACCTGGGATTGAACCGAGGTCTCCCCAACCATTGGCAAACACTCTACCCACTGGACCAATGAGCCCGGACTGAGATAGTATGTATAAAAAAAAAAAAGAAGGTTGGCGACCGTAGTTGAGGGTGACCCAAAGTCTCCCTTTTCAATTGCTATTACACCAAGGTGTAGGGGAGGGCACTACTTTCCCTGGATTGCTCCACTTTAGCTTCGATCCATACCTTATAATGCTGAGTGCTAAGCAAGGAGGCATCAAGTACCATTTTTTTGAGTCTGGTGTGACTTGACATAGGATTGAACCCAGGTCTCCTGGGCCATTGGCAAACACTCTAACCATTATGCCAGTGTCTGGTTGAGATAGTGTGTAATAAAATAAATTTATATTAGTTCGTTGGATGTTAACATTTTAATCCAGGTTAAAAATGTAGCAAAGCTGAATCTTTTTTCCAGCTTGTTTTTTTGATGCAGGTATTGTTGGGGAATGAGAAAAATTTTGGCAAACTACAATTTGATTTCTTAAATTAAATTTCTTGTTTCCTTATGATATTTGCATCAGAAAAAATAGGGTAAAAAAGATGTTTAACTTTGGGTTATTCTTACTAGGTTTTTAATCTGGACAAGAAGTAGACATACAGAAAAAAAATGTCCAGGTACAATATACTTAATTTTTCATATCATTAAATTTGGTAAAAATAGAGAAAATAATCGAAAAATATGGGTTTTGATGGGAGCTATGAGAGAATTAGAAATCTTTGGATGAAATAGTTTAAGATTTATCAGTGGTTTGTATTCCTCTTGTAAGAAACCAACAGAAAAGAAATGGACTATTTAAGAAAAAGGAAATCATTTCATTAAAGTATTTGAATTTTTCTAATAAAAAATATAATCATGTAAGTGAAGAGCCTCACTTTAATGTTATTGGTATCAGAATATTTTTCCTGAATATGTAGAAAAACAAATTATATAACTTTTTGAAATATTTATTTTAAGTAAACAGGTTAAGTTATTTGGTTTGATAACATATCAATCATTGTGGGTTACTTAATTCCAAATCCTGTTTATATATATATATATATATATAGTAAGCAATTACTTTGTTGGTAACTTTATTTTTAGATGAGCTTGAGCTTATTTCTTTGTATACAGTAAAATAGTTTCAAGTATTGCTATTTAATACTAATTCTATTTAATATTAATCATTTGTTTACACAGATAAATAGTTTCAAGTATAGTGAATGATTGAATAGTTCTGTTTGACCTATTGATGGGACCATAACCGGTACCACCATTCTGGTTTAAAGTGGATCTAGGAATAATAGCAATGAAGGATTACTCCACATTCCTCAAAGCTCTACGATTGGAGTCTCAGATTCAGATGGTTTGGTGTCATTCCCAAGAATCTTATTGTGTTGGTGAGTTTACCCCTTTGCTGAGATGCATTTGGCACATTCTACTACTCCATCCAATCGGGTAGTAAGTAAACAAATCCTGTTATATTCCTGTAGTCACTTGTTTTGCTTTGTTTGCCAGAAACAAGAGGCATCAGTAAGAACTGAACTCTCTTTGTAATGGTCTGTTAACCTGGTTCACTAACCATTATATTATTTGAGGCTCCCTTAAAAATAAACATAACTTACATAGTGTTCACCAATGGTCCGGGAAACCTGGGTTCAATCTCATGTTGTGTCATACCAAAAACTTTAAAAACAGTACTTGATACCTCCTTGCTTAACACTCAGTAATATAAGGTACGTATCAAGGGTAAAGCAGAGCAATCCAGCAAAAGAAGTAGTGCCCTCCCCTACACCTCGGTGTAGTAGCTATTGAAAAGGAGCCTTCAGGTCACCCTTGACTACGGTCACCAACTTTACTACCTACATCTGGTATAAGAGTGCACTCATCGAAGATTGAATTTACTATCCAATAGTAATTGGTCTGAGAGATTAGCTTGTTAACCATTACAGCACAATAGAGTGCCCAATTATAAAAACATACCAAGAAACATTTTTTTTGTATGTTTTGACAAAATTTATAAAACTAAGTTCTGCTATTACTAAATGGTAACCCCTTAAGTAATTGGCTGACTCAACACTGCTTAACTTTGGTGATCTGGTGGGAACAGATGCTTCTAGTGTGATTTAACTGAAAGTCATTTTAAGTTCTTGTTGAGACAGTTATGTCAGTTCCATGTTGTTATTTCTCAAGCTTTGCTTGGATATGGTACACAGGTTGCTTACACTACCTTCTGTTGCTAAAATAGTTATCAATCTAAGTATTGAAAATCTATGGCAAAGAGGTCTGACTGCAACTGTCTTCAAACATATTAGTCATTAGAAGTGTCAGGTTTCTAATGTTCTGGTATGCAAAATATGATTTTTAGCCTGCATGTAATTTAGTACTTGTATATCTGGTTGGTAAAGGGTTAAAGAATCAGGATATTAAGATTGGATCTTTTACCATCCATTTCAGGAAATTTATTTGTCTATAAATTTACAATTGTAATTGTCATTAGTTGCTTTTGTTTATATTGAATAGCTATTACCTGGTACAAGTTGTTGAACATTACTTAGAGAGGAGATAAATGGCACTAAGTAACCTCTGTTGCCCTAAGAAATACCATGAAGGGAAATTACTTCCCATGATAGCCATTCATGAAAGATATTTTATGAAACATATGCAACAATACATTATCACTTGAATATAGCAATAGAAGAAATAATATAGAAAATTTCAGATAAAGAAGGAAGGTACATTAAAGAAATAACCAAATGGTTATAAAACAAATAAATAGAAATAGCTTTATCAGATCAATTTTTTTTTTTTTTTTCAGAATCCAAGGTCAATAAGATAAAGATTAGTTCAGATCTTAGGAATTTTTTCACAGTATAGTGGCATCTTTAATGAGTATAAAGTTACTATTATTAAGATGAATAAAATGGGGAATAAAAAATACAGTTATAATGAGGAGGATGGCTGGAAAGGAGGTGGTGGTGACAGAAATCATGAAAAATTAATCACAAGGAAACAGTTGAGGATATAAAAGAATAGAATGAATCAATAGCAGATAAAAATCAAGAAAATAAAAGATTACATGAACAGTTGAAAATAATCAAAATTGTACAGAGATAAGTTCATGACTTTTTGTGAGGTTACTGAGATATTATACTTAAAAGTGGTTTGAGAGCCACATATGTGTCCCTGAGAGCTGCATGTGGCTATCAAAATAGTGAAAGAGTTAAACTGAAGATTGCTTTATTCTCTAAGTAAAGTATTTTAATGTTATACTAACATAAATTTCACTGTGATACTTTTGCTGTGTTAACATTACGAATACATAAAAATCAATATAATATAGAAGAATAATAAATGGATGTTCCTAATGTGAAAAGATATAAAATTTCTCTGCACTTTACAAGTAAACATGGTTATGAGCATTGGCATATGTTGCAGTGAAAGTAGCAAAAAACATCTTTTAAAAAAATGCAATGAATATGAGTAAATTTATAGATTGAATTAACTTAGTGAACTGAATGATTTTGCTTTTTATCAAGAGAATCAGAAATATCTAAGAAAATTGCAAATCCAGTACATATAAGAGTGCAGAATAGGTTTGATTTCAAACTGCATTTGTAGACAGAATCTGCGAATTAACAGAAAACTAGCAGTTATTGATTTATTATCAAACGGATGTAAAAGAAAAAAAAAATTTTCAAGGTTATTTTTTTTGTTTTGACTTTTTTTCTCTGGTAATGAAACCAGTTAATGTAATACAAGGAATACATATTAGGATAACTAATCTCAATGATTAAGTAATTGAAAGAAAATTAATAGGATATGTATCGTGATATGATTAATGAAGGAATTATATTAAAAAAAGCTTATTTTTGTTTTTAAAAAAGAAAAAAAAAAAAAAAAAAAATTTTTTATTCTTTATCTTATTTTCCTGAAAATTTTAATATTAATCTAAAGTTTATATCATTTAAAATGGGTTTATAGAAACAATTATTTTAATGTTGGAGAAATATGGTGAAAAATCAAACATTGCTCTAGGCTTGAACAGAGGTGTGTCATCAAATATTCGGAGTCTGAGAACTGCAAACCATGTGAAATTTACAGAAGAATGTATGATGTGTATAGAGAATCATGTTTTAGCCAAAAAAAATATGTACAAATGGGCTAAACGTGGGTTTGCTACTACAAGTCTAAATTGAAGAGATAGTTCATGGAGTGGAAACACCCTGACTCTCAGGTAAAGAAAAAGTTCTGAGTGTAGCAGTCAGTAAAGAATTACATGCAGACAGTCTTCTGGAACATGAAAGGACCCATCACTAGTGATTTTTTTTTTATTTTTTATTTTTTTTTTTTAAAAAGGTGTCACTATAAATAGTACTTCCAATCGACAACTTATGCAAAATTCACCTTGTTTATTGAATGACCAACATATCAACATTATCACTTTAAAAGATTGTCATCTGTAGAACATTCTGACTGTTTAGAAGAATATAAGATATCTTGCTGTTTTTTTGTTTTTATGCAAGTACTAGATTCCAAATAAAATTATTTTAGTGAGATCTAGAAATTTGATCAGTTTGAATGTCTAATTCTATTTATTTAATAAAATACTTCCATCTTAACTTTATTGATAGATTCAAAATGAATATATTATGTGCTATAGGCTAGATTACATATACATATCAAGCAGACACAAAAACAGGGAGCAAATTTTCCTTATGACATTTTCCATTAGATATGATTGAAAAGGATTATTTATTTTAAATATTTTCCTGCCCATGAATATGATAAGTTGATATCATTTATTACTCTTATTATATAAGGTTTCCCTGACCCTTGAGCTTTTTTTATTAAATTCTGAAAAGCAATGATTAAATTCTGAATTTAGTAGATACAAATAATTCACTGGTGATGAATTTACCAAATGAGTAAAATATTGCAAATATGAATGAAGGTGGTATAAAATATGTCCGAAACTATATTTAACTGTAGTTCTTGTATTTTTGGTCCAAATTCTATTAATTTGAAACTGTATAATTTATGCTAAAGTAATAATAATTCTGTTAATCCTGAAGAGGAACAGATAAGATTCTTTAATCCTAGGCAAATTGTAGTGGTACTACACACTGATCTTAGCCAGACATGGCATTCATACATAAATAATCCAGTATACAGGGGCCCGACAATATTTTTCGGACACTTTGAAAAAAGTACTTCAAGGCGGTCACTAGTGCCAAAAACTTTTGAGATTGTAAGTACGTAGTTGAGGAGTGAAAATCCACTACTAGTGTAATCATTTTTTTTAGTTTGGCTTTGATAATTTTAGTTTTTTGTGATTTTTGTAAAAAATTGCGTGACACTGTTTTTCGGACATGACAAAAAATCCTATTTTATTAAGAGCTATGTTCATGTATATGTTGCTGTTTGCAAATTGTCTGCTTGTATACTGTTCTGGGGCACTGGCGCCCCTACTACTATGTTAACATAGGACAATCTAACAGCATAAATAGTCCGGACATTTCTTGGCAAAACAATTAAGTTTAATGAGGTAAAATGCATTCAAAAGAAGTCGTTTGTTTGGCACAGAAGAAGCGGGAAGATGGCCTCAGCATCAGAAGGATTGCCATGGATTTGAAGCTGTCGAAATCAACGGTCGAATACATGCTGAAGACAAACTCCGAGCGGAAAAAGAGAGGTCGGAAAAGATCAATTGGCAAGAGGACTGAAAAGAGAATGAAGAGGACTGTGACACGGCTTTTGACATCTAGAGAAAAAGTTACAGCAAGAAAAGTGAAGGAGAAATGTGAATTGGATGTAAACGTCTGAACAGTACAAAGAACGCTGCATAGGATTGGTTTGAAGTATGCAAAGGCTAAGAAAAAAATTACACTAACAAAGAAACACAAAGGAGCAAGACTGGAGTGTGCTAAAAGGTGGTTAACAAAGCATGTTGACTTTAAGGTGGTTATATTTACTGACGAGAAGCGTTTCAAGTTTAATGGGCCCAATGGATAGTGTACTTGGTCGAGAAGGGGTGAACCTGTTGTACTGAACAAACGACAGATGGGAGGAGGAGTTATGGTTTGGGGTATGATCTTTGCTAATGGAAATATATGGTTGGAGTGGCTGAAAGGATGACAGAACAGCGAAAGCTACAAACAGTTGCTGGACGAGAAAGCCCTACCAAGGATAAGAAGAGAGATGGGGAATGATTTCATTCTACAGCAAGACAATTGCAGCATTCATGTGTCAAAACTCATGAAAGAATGGATGGCTAAAGTGAATATGACTACTTTGGAATGGCCTGCAAGAAGCCCAGATCTAAATTTAATAAAAAATGTTTGGGAAATGCTTGCGCAACTTGTCTATGATGGACCTGAAATAACGAAAGAGGCTCAACTATGGGAACGAATACTAGGAGCCAAAAAACAACAAATAGAAACACGTAGAGATGTTATTGTGCATATGTTTGATCATTATGAAGAGAGATTGATAAAAGTTATTCAGAAGAAAGGTGATATTACAGACTATTAACGGTTTTTCAACGATGTCCGAAAAATAATGTCGCGTGTGTTTTGTAAAAAATGATGAAAATTAAATACTTTTCCTTACCTAATCGATTTTCTTCCATTTTTATTACAGGTATTGTCTTTATATGTTTATGCTATTCTATTGAAGGAATTTTGCCACTCTATGGTACTCGGAAAGTTGAATACTAAAGTGTCTGAAAAATATTGTCAGGCCCCTGTAATATTCTTAACTAGCATAGTTAACATATATTATATTTTTTTATGGTATAGAAAAAAACTAATCCTGTAATAAATAGGTAAAACATTGCACACACCTTAACGACGGCTGGTTTTGTTAAGCCAAATCCTCCAATTTTCGCCCGTAGTATTTCATCCAGGTAAATATTTTGTGCACAGAGATTACCATGGATTGTCTGGAAAAGAAAAAAAAAATTTAAAAATAGATCTGTGTGGAAAAACCTGTTGATTTAAATATTTAATGAAATATAAATCTTGCTTGTTATACATTTTTCTAAGTGTTTGCCTATTAAGTGGTTTCATAATTGACTTAGCTTTAAAAAATTATATTTAGCATTATCTTAATACAAAAGTTGATCAATGAATCAATATGGTCCAGATTAAAAGCACGGTAAGGGTAACCCAACCCAAATCAAAATTCTTTTAAAAAAACCAATTTTACCGATGTAGGTATCATTAGAGAATAAGCATAAAGAAATAATTTCTAAAAAAATTCAGCTTTGAATTATCCTTACCATGTTTTTAATTTGGACCAATAGTCTGACAGTTATTAGTAAAATTTTGATGAGTCAAAAATTTTGCAATGTTTTGGTACCATTCAAGATGTGGAAGATATCTGCTGGGGATAGTAGTATGATGGTAGTTGGTTCACTGACATGTGCATTGTTTCACTGTATGTGTGATTTGAAAGCTGCACCGATGAATGTGTAATAAAATCTAATTTGAGAGTTTGAACAAGGCTATAGCATAGAAGCAATTAAAAACCTTTGTTGTTTGAAAGGTGAAGGTGCAAGTTGATTACAGTACAATAAAATGTTTGAAGAAATTTTGCTTGGGTTGCAAGAACCTCAATGATCAGGTAAGTTAAGGTAGGCCAAAAACTGTGCATTAAGGCATAAAGGCAAATCTGGCGAGTAGCACTTGGAGAGTATCAGGTAAGTTTGGCATCTCACATTTTAGTATGGCTCGTCATGTTCACGACTTTAGTTGCCCAGTCAGCTGGGGCTGTAGAATACACCAAGCGGTAGCACCTGATAGGGTCCTATCTATGGGTTAAATAGAACTAAACTGTATTGTGTACTTATGCTAAACTGAATTGTTTGAAATAGAACTGTTTATTTGTATAAAAATGGATTTGGCATTAAATAACCTACAAAGTTTGATATACCATGAAACTCAAACAATCAAACTTTATGACTTCGGCAAAAGCATTCGGAACTGCTAATTTGTGCTTTGTGATACCAAAATATTGCTAGACAAGTATAATTCTCACCGAATTATGATAAAAAATATTTGTTGTCAAATAAACTCTTATATTATTAAATCATGGACCTGATATTATGTAAATCTTCATGATAAGTTAAGATTAATTTTTAATATTGTTAAGGAATATAAAATAATTTTGCAGTAGTAAACAATTATTCATAAATACCACTTGGGTATTGCAGATTTTGAGTGTACAGATCAAAGAGTAATTGATTTGTTCTAAGAAAGTCTACTTGCTCTGAAAATTGCCAGAACAAAACTTTGAAAATTAGTTTCGAATTTGGTAGTCAGTAATAATGCCTTGGCCATAAACAGAAAAATTTTCTGAGCTGCTTCAGAAGCATTTTTCTTATTCTTACTGACAACATTTCATTCTTTCAGTTTCTCCATTTTAGAGGCATGAGATCAAAGATTGAATTATGTTATGCACTATTTTACTACTGAAATAAGAATGACCAATGAAAGCAATTATTAACTAGGGAATTTCCAATTGCATTTAAAACATAGGAAGTTTGAAATGCATATTTACAACTTGCCTTTAAAAAACTGAAATTATTTGTGACTCAACCAATATAATAACTTACACTGAAATTTTCTGAAGTGATTTTTATTCATATATATATAACCTAAGAAAAGTCAGCTGGCCACTGTAGACCAAGTGCTACAAAATAACTAATGAAGGGTGAGTATGTAAGAAAAATATATTACACAGGAAAAAAAAACACAGAAATCTAAACTAAAATAAAGGTACTTATCCTATATTAGTTTAGATTTCTATAGACATCCTTTTGTAAAGGTAAATTCAGCTCTTTTATGCAGTCCATATTTTCTATATTTCATGTAATAGTTTCTGATAATGAAACTTAATAGCAATTTGTTTTTTTATTTGTATTACACATATATATATATATATATATATATATATATATATATATATATATATATATATATATATATATACACACACTGAGAGAGAGTAAGAGAGGCATATTTACTTTGAAATAGAGCAAGAGTTTTCAAGGGAGAAGAACAATACTTAGCAGTTCAAATAACCGTGATAGCTGAATGAAGTGTGAAACCATTAAGGTTGAGTGGCAAAATGTTTGTGTTACCTGATGGTTGGACAGATAGAGTAACCCACAGGCGACTTCAGCAGCAATATACAGCAGCTTCACTTGGAAGAAAACCAGCACATTTGGTTCTTTGTCTGAACCCTTTCGCATCTTCAACAAGTAGGAACGCAAATCTCCACTCTCAGCATAATCCAGTGCTATATAATGACGTTCTACAAAAAAACAAAAACAAATAGGATATTTACTAGACTTAACTTAGTATTACTCAAGGCCAAAGTGGGTGAGTTTGAGGAGGATGAGATGGTGGTAAGAAGGTAGTTGTACTTAGGAGGGTTAGCAGAAAAGTTCATAGGCAGACCAAGATATTCTAATAGAATGAGGTTTATTTTTCAATGTAACTGGAGGTTATCCTGGAGGTGAATTTTCTGTTAGGAAATAAGAAAAAATTTACATTAAGGAAGCGGGGTATTGTTTGGAGGGTGCTGCAATTATACAACCTTGTGTTTTGCCAGAAACATTTCTATTTAAGATGAAAATAAAATGAAACTTGTCTCAATAGTTTTAATATTAAGACTGGCTTCATAATTTTTTTAAATATTGACTCAGCTTGAAGTATGGACAGTAGTCTAGATGTCTTCACTTTATCAAATAAGTTGCTCAGCTGTGCACATATCTTCATTTAAATTATAAAGCTTCTATCTCAATAAATTTTGGTTGTTAGTGTTTTATGGCATTTCAACCTTTGTAGGTTATTTATCACCAAATCCATTTTTATAAAAATAATCAGTTCTATTTCAAACAGTTCAGTTTAGCATGAGAACACAGTTTAATTGTCAAAAACATTTCTATTTCAAGCTATTCAGTTTATTCAAACAATTCAGTTTAGTATAAGTTTAGATTTTCTTTACACACAGTTAAATGTCAAAACAGTTATATATTAAACAATTAAGTTTAGCGTGAGTACAGTTTCCATGTCAAAAACAGTTCCATTTCAAACAATGCAGTTTAGCATAAGCATGCAGTTTAAATGTAAGTATAGTTTAATTGTCAAAAACATTTCTATTTCAAGCTATTCAGTTTAGTCAAACAATTCTAATTCAAATAATTCAGTTTAGCATAAGTATGCAGTTAGTTCTATTTAACCCATATATAGGGCCCTATCTGCATTCCCCAAAGCTCTAGCATCACTGGAACCTTACCATCAGACTGTTTAGTGTCATTAGCAGTACACTCATTGGGGGTGGGGTCTCACCCCTCTACAGAGATGCAGTCGGTGTATTCTACAGCCCCAGCTGACTGTACAATAAGTTTTGATTACTCTTCTTATACAAGTGTATGTCATTTTAGGTATAAAATATCCCTTAATTATTCTGATCAATTCATTTAGTCTCTTTGAACTTGAGTATCTGATATCATAGTCATGTTTACTTGAGCAATTGGCCTAAATATAAGGTTGTTTGGGAAATAATGGCAAATTTTTATGGTACATTTAAATGTAAAATTGGACATAATTTTCCAAACAACCAAATATCAATTGATACCTTATTGTGATATTCTGGTGTAATAACTATTACGAGACTAATTATAGTACAAATTAAAATTATAAATCCAAGCTGCC
Source organism: Sepioteuthis lessoniana (assembly GCA_963585895.1). Taxonomy (NCBI): domain Eukaryota; kingdom Metazoa; phylum Mollusca; class Cephalopoda; order Myopsida; family Loliginidae; genus Sepioteuthis; species Sepioteuthis lessoniana. The sequence goes on along the minus strand of OY757907.1, from coordinate 38,972,856 downwards.
AAGTGAATGATTTTTTTGTGAAGCTAAAACAATGACTACTAAAGAGCTTTAAAGATATGTACCAGCTACAAGAAGCACAAATAGGTTCTTTTGTCAATGATTTATCATTTGACTGCATGCTTCAATTTTGAAAGTTTTTTGCTTTTTATAAAAGTAATTTCTCTTTACTCTAATGCATTCAAAGGCTACCTCTGGTGGTTAATTAAGCTCAATGTTGAGTTATGTCCTGTAAATTGTATTTATGTTATAATGGCAAATTCCCAAGCGGTGCATAAACTAATAGAATAGACTGGGTTCTCTAGCTTTGGTAAGCAGCCAGTCTAGGTGAAAAATAAATATGAATTCAAAAGCAGAAACAAGAATCCCAAAAGTAATTTGGAGTGTTCTTCAACCTTATTTGGACAATTCCTGTGACAATACTGTTGCCAAGTTCTTCTAACTCTTGCCAGTGTCCACATCTAAGCACATATACTTATGGATACTTCCACCAATTGAGCAGAGGGAGGAAACAATCTATTATTAGTATTTAATAATAATGATCAGGATTAGTGAATACTGACCACCCTACCACCTACTGTTTGGTAATAAAATAATTTCCAGTCTAATTTTTAACTAAGAGGATTTTAATACTATTTGGTTAAAAACAAAAAAAAAAAAATCGGACATTTTTTGCTGTATTATGGCAACCTTAGTATAAAAATTGGATCATTATAATTGACAAGCAATATTTACCTGTATTTTATGTGGGTTTTAAGATGCTTACTAAGATAAATTGATTTTAACACGCTATATTTTATGTCTAACAAGCATCTAATTTTCAAAATCTAAGAGCAATCTTGTCCATCTGGAGTTTTTTTTTCCTAATGGAAAGACTTGTTATATTAGATTTTGAAAGGGAGATATGTTGGGTATGAATAAAATTTTAACTTGAGTTACTCCATGGACATTAGTAATGATCTTAAAACACATATATAAAATGGGTAAGTACTGATAGTTATAAAAGAAATCATTGCTTTATTCTTTCAACCCTGAGCTCCTGAGCCTAAATTTATCCTCTTCTGTTTGAGTGTGATCTCTATGCTAGTGAACCATTGCTAAGGTGTCAGGGGAAAATAAAAGTACCATCGATGTAACAGGCTCAAAGGGTTAAAGCTTTGAAAATGAGTCTTTTTTGAATGACAGGTTAGACACCTGCAAATCATGGCATTACCATTTGTGATCACTTAATATTTTATTGGTTTATGAATTAGTCTCATAAATCAAGTAATTTTGGTTAAATATAGTTGAAAACATTTTCAGAGTTGACTCAATTGAGACTATTTGAAATCTGACCAGAATTGGCGAAGCTTTAGTCATGTAGTACAGACAGAAGCATCTGGAGAATTACAAGATTTGTTTTCAGAAAAACTTGTCACATGCTAACTACAGAGATGATCATTACTTTACTTCTCAGTTTATTATCTAAATGCATAGAAACTTGTTTATTCATAAAGATCCAAAACCAGACATTAGTTTAATGGTTACAGTGTTCACCAATGGCCTGGGAGTCCTGGGTTCAATCCTAGGTTGAGTCATACCAAAGACTCAAAAATGGTACTTGATGCTAACTTGCTTAACACTCAGCATTATAAGGTTAGGATCAAGGCTAAAGTGGAGCAATCCAGGGAAAGGAGTAGCACCCTTTCCTACACCTTGGTGTAGTAGCTATCGAAAAGGGAGCCTTCGGGTCACCCTTGACTACGTTCATCAACTTTACTTTCTTTACAAAAAGAAAAAATAATTCTAAAAAAATACTTGAGTGAGTGTAAAGCTTTGTAATATTTTGGTATGTATGAGTTTGCAGTGTATATCATGTGACTGAAGCAGTTCAAGCTGTGGAAGGTACTCACTGTGATTGGTTATTCATGCACTGACTTGTGCATTGTTTCACTCCATGTGGGATTTGAAAATTACACAGATGAACGTGCAGCATAGTCTAATTCAGGAACTTGTGTTTTATGAATTTGAACTGGGCCATAACACAACGGAAGCAACCAAAAACTGTTTGTTGTATCAAAAGTGAAGTTGTAGTTGATCATTGCATCATAACCAGATGGATGAAGTAATTTCCCTCAGGTTGCAAGTATCTCAATGATCAAGCAAGGTCAGGTAGGCCTAAAATGGGATTCTAAGGCCATGCTCCACACCATAAAGACAATTCCAGTAGAAAGCACTTAGAAAGTATCAGATGAACTGGGTATCTTACAGTCCAGTGTGATTTATAAATTCATGACACTGTCAAAAGCATTTGATGCTGCCAAATTGTGCCCAAAATATTGCAAAACTTTTAACTCATCCAAGTATTGACTGAAAATATTGTCTATTATTTTCATTTTTTAAGATTAAAAATTTTTTTTTTTACTGATATTGATTACATTTAAAAGGTAATTGAAAAAATAAATGCCAAGAGTTAAATTAAAATTTTACATTTTCCTTGTTTCTAATTTTTCTTGAAGAAATAAAGAAACCTGAGTTGAATTGACATTTGTTTTAAATGTCAATTAATTCACTTAAAGTACACATTACATTTTAAAAATGAGTTGCTGTAAAAAAATATTTTCAGTCTGTTCTGTAATAGTTATTTTTATATTTGTATATAAATTTTGTGCACTAAATATAACAACTATTATACGATAGAAGTATGTCCAATAAATTCATCATAGGTAACTTATTTGTGGCTAAATTCAGAATGTAATCATTGCTTTTAAGACGTTAATAAAAAGAGCTAAATGATTAGGATAATCCTATATTATTAGAGTAATTAATCTGATACAATGAATTTACCAAGAATTAGATAAAAGTAATGGCATATTTTAAAGAATCAAACATTTGTTATAAAAATCTTAATTGCAAGTGTAAACTTGATATATAAAGAAAATATTTTTGGAAACACTGCTTACATAGTGAAAAAAACCCTTCTAAAACTCAACCCTGAACATATTTTTCACTTTGTGCTGTACCATTGCTAATTATAGATACTTCTTGACTTAAAATGCAGTTATCTAATTTGTAAGTCAAAAACAAAGTTAGTTTAACCCAGGCCAGCCTAACAGTCCCAAAATCTTAGAAAAATCACTGTGACTTGTTTATCTATAATAGTAATAGGGTTTGAAAATTTTATAAAAACAAATACACACAAAGAACATTAGATGATATTAAAAAATCAAAAACTGAAAGATGTTAATATCCCCAATTGCTAGTGAAACTGAAAGCAGTTGGGATGCTGTTATCTTATCTCAACATTAACATAAAAAACAAACAGCATCACTAGGCCTGCAGGATGATGCTCACCCAAGAAAAAATTAAAAAAAATATATGATAATCACTGAATGCTTACTGCTATTGTAGTATCTGTACATTGATAAAATGACGCCTTGAAATGCCATTGAAGAGATACAATAAATATTCATCTCCATTATATAATTTACATATTTGCTTAAAGTTCCATAGGGGTCACATGGCAGTTCCAGAAATCTATTCTTGACCTCATTTGGTCACTGTTCTTTAAAGAGTAGAGACATTTTCTCTTCTGTCAGGGAAAGGTAAGGTCACATGGTAAACTCTTGCCTACCTTTACCAAATAAACCCTTTTCTATTTTGTACCCCTTCTACATACTGTTTGTTCATGGAACAATATGTATATATTTCTAGCTGTTGGGGCATGTTCGTGTATTTTTTCTTTTGAATACCACTTGTTGGCATATAGTACATATAAAATATAAAATTTTCTAGAGTAAATGAGATTTTGTCTTTCTTTTGTGTTCAGTGTTAGTATATCATGGATATACTTATGATAATATTGGCCCTGAAAGTATGAGGACTTGACTGAGACATCTTTTCCACCCTCACTATCAAGCATTCTAACACCATCATATTTGATGAATAAAGGTGAAAGAGTAAAAACTTGGGCAGACCACTCTCCCATAAATAGCTTACTAGCTTAAACAGTAAAGAACAAAAAGCTGTTACTTTCATAGTAAACCTTGACAGTTATAAGAATGCACAAACTGACTGAAAATAAAATTTTAACACCCTGAATTTGTTCCAATTTAACCAAGAATAATTGTAAAGATAATCTAGTTGGATTACTGCAATTGATTACATATATAGTTCAGTATCTATGCAGGTTCCAAAATAAGAATATGCATCAATAGTACATCATATCTCCAGGTAAAATTGATATCATCCTCCAGAGTGTTGCAGTTTTAGTTTCAGCCAATATTTATAGCGTATGTTAAATGCAATTGTGTTTCTAAATGAAGGTTAGATATGGTAAATAATATTACTTTAGCAGAACTTACCTTCTGTGATAGCATCTGTAATGAAACTGAGGATATTAGGATGTTGTCCAAGTGCTTCAGCCATGGCTTTAGCCTCTTTCAAATCTCCTCTCTCATCATCTGATAGTCCATCTAAAAATTGAAAATAATAATTAAATATTTACAAATAAATGAATTAAACTTGAAACTAAGCAGCATTTAAAATTTTTCATTCTTTACATCTCTTAAACAGAACAAAGATAAATGTTAAGTAATGTTTTCTATACATATATAACTGTCATATCTAGACAGATGATTGTCATTTTTACCACTCAAATTGCAGCTATAACATCTTGATTGATAATACATTGACTCTTAAGTCCAGTTGCTGACTTACAAGACTTAAGGCAAATATAACCACCTTGCTTGAATTCTGTACAGAGTTAATATAATATCATTTTTATTAATCTTCATGTGACTTTTTAATCAAGTAATTGATTTCCATACTTCACTACAAACAATATATCTATTACCATGAAGATTAGGTAGTAATGAAAGTTTATAAGTCTCTTTCTTTCTTTATTTTTATTTCTTAAAACTTTCTATGAAATTTAACATGGTTACTATATCTAACTTTTGATACATATAGGCAGGGTTGTCAATTGAACCAGTTTCTCCCCATACTAGAGTGTAATCAACTCTTGGTTCATCAAGTACACACAAAAACACATTGCAATATATATATATAGCTAAATGGATGCCACAACATCTGGCCTTGTATATTGGGTGTCCTAAAAACATGTATACACACTTTTACAGCCTAATACTCTCTAAATTTTGGTCCTTTTTCAAGTGTAAATGATTTGCAATGATCGCTAGAATGAGACTAAGATTTAGGAAAATAACATTTTTTTAATGTGTTACTTGAAGTGAAAGAATGTAGCTAAAATTTCACAAGTTTAGAAGAACATTTGAAACATATCAATAAATGCACCTTACCATTCCTCACCTTAGAGATAACTTAGAAAAAGATGAAACTGTTCAAAATGTCTCGAATGGCATTTCAGAATGTGAATGTCCAGAAACTTCAGAAAAGAACATTTGGAAACTTATTACCAATCTCCAAGAAAATCTGTTTTGCAAGTGGTTCATGAGATAGGAATTCTAAAATCAAGTGTTCATCACATGTTGAAGCATACCTATTGCAAAAGATTTTTTAAAAAATTCTAACATTTGTCCACGCCCTCAATGAAGATGATCTGGATGGGAGAATTGAAAAATATGCCGAAAATATACAGTTTACAAATACCAAATGAAATTATTTGCAGTGTTGGCATTTCTATTCGATTTATCAGCAAGGTCTAAAGCAGAATGGCTATCAGTTCAAACACTTTTGATAAATCAAAATGATTCTACATTTTCTTTGTCTTTAATTTGAATTATTAAACTTAAATGCATCTTTTATAAACATTTTTAAAATAAGCATTAAAAATGTGCATACATTATTTTTGACAGCCAGTATATAATGTGATTTACATATGTATTTATCTGTCAATGTTAGTCCAGGTTAAAAGCATAAGGATCACCTAAAGTTTAACTTCTTAAGACATTTTTCTGATCCCGGTATCATTGGGGGATGATAAAATTCTGGTTTGTTTATCAAAACGGGTTATGCTTCATCATCATCAAGTTGTGCTATTAGCATGGATTCCTTTGAGATCTGTTCATTGCTCTTGAAGGGTCCTCTAGATGGCATTTAGTGTCTGGACAGAGCAGATGTATGTAAACTTTTGCTAGTTGGCCAACACTGCTGTGTCCATGTGTTGGAGTCTATTGAAGAATGTTGCTTATGAGTTTGTCCCTGTTTCTCTAGCAGTGGTTGACTATGTAGTCTCTCCACACAGTAATGAGAAATTCCGTTGTTATGGTAGCGCCAGCCATTATATTGCTCTTTTACTGATGTAGAAATAAAATTGTAATTGGTTTTGATTAATTTCATAATTATTCAGTAGTAGATACATTTTTATTACTGTGTAAAAGGAATTCTTAAATTGCAGTTGGCTCAGTAGATAAATAAATTTTAAAAGTAATATAGGTTCAAACGTTGGAGGTGTTGGAAAGGTCTCAGTTTGAACAAGAAGGAAGTGATGCAGAGCCATAAGATATGCATACTATTACAGGCATAGCATAATGATTGCCACTGGAAATGAAATAAAATCAGTGACCAAAGTTCAAACCCTAAACAAGGCTGTTTGTGTTTCCCTTCATACATAATCAAGAAGAGCTATTTAAACAGGAAAGGATGATTTGCATTTTCATTGCATATAAATCCTACTGTTGTCTTTACAAAAAAAATACTACAACAATCTATATTATACTTAATACACAGTAATAGTAAAGAGAAGGGTTATGAAGAAATGAATAAAAGAAAAATGATTAATGAAAAAAATTATTATAATGAAAACAACCATTTTCAGTAGACTCAGATGATAAATTAAATAACAAGCTTTTTTTTTTTTTTTTTATTAAAAAAAATAGATATTAAACAATACCTTTTTTCTTTTTCACTGAATAATCTCTAAATTATAGTCTAAAAATATTATGTTTAACAGAGTTGTTTTTGTATGTGTATGTTAACAGTAGTTAAATATTCAATATCATCTTTTTGCAAAGCCATGGGCTTGGCTAATCACTCGTGGATGATCATAATTTGCAAACAAAAGAACAGATAAGCAGAATTATTATGAATCTTGGAAATTTTTTGGAATTATTATAAAACTTGGGAAAAGTACAATAGATCTCTCCTATCCCCACCAGCTAAAGCTAAATTGTTAGGCAGATGGGGTTATTTTAGCTTTGGTTTGGCAACCAGTTGAGGATTGGTTTTACTCTGTTTAAAAATTGACCTTGTGTCACATCCTTCTCATAGTGAAGGGGTTGGATAAATACAGAGATGCTGTTTCATATGTCTATCAATGTAGGTAAATTGTTTTCAAGTTTCTTTAACCTTTAACGGAAAAACTTAAGTCATTCATTTTAGGATTGGGTCAAAAACTGCATTTCCTTTTCTATTTATATATTAAAAATTATATAATGATTTATTGTAATTTTGCTTGTCTATTCATTTGTTTGCAAATTTTGCTCATCTACATATCCTTCCAACAGCCAAAGAGGATATTCTTCCATTCTACTGAGTGATTAGCCAAGCCCATAGCTTTGCAAAAAGATGATATTGAATATTTAACTACGGTTAACATACACATACAAAAACAACTCAGTTAAACATAATATTTTTAAACAATGATTTAGAGATTATTCAGTGAAAAAGAAAAAAGGTATTGTTTAATTTCTATTTTTTTAATAAAAAAAAAAAGCTTGTTATTCAATTTTTCATCTGAGTCTATTGAAAATGGTTGTTTTCATTATAATAATTTTTTTCATTAATCATTTTTCTATTATTCATTTCTTCATAACCCTCCTCTTTACTATTACTGTGTATTAAGTATAATATAGATTGTTGTAGTATATATTTTTTTTTTTTTTGTAAAGACAAAAGTAGGATTTATATGCAATGAAAATGCAAATCATCCTTTCCTGTTTAAATAGCTCCTCTTGATTATTTTTTGTTTCATGAAAATTCCACAGCTACTGCTAATTCAGTAAACATTCAGTTTATTTGTTCTTATAAATAGCAAGTAAGGAATACAGAAGATTGTTATTTTACCGTTAGTCTAATATTCAGCAAGTATTGAATAAACAAGAGAATGCAGAACAATATGAAGCTTTTGATATTTTAAAAGTACAATTCGGTGAAAAAATGACTTAGATAATGCAGATTGAATAAGTAAAATTAAAATGCATTTTAAATAACTATAGAGCATATCTGTGTCAATGGTATTGAGTTTTTTTTTTTTTTTTAGATATTAAAATCAATGTAAAAATTGCTAAGGATACAACTGATTCTTTTCAAATTTCAACAATCAATAATATCAGTATATTCCTATAAAATATAAAAACTCAATGTCATTAATGATAATTAGATATACATTTAAAGTTTTAGGATATGTTATATAAACTTCATAATATAATGTTAGGCAAAATAAAGTGGCTTGTTGAATCAGATAACTTGCCTGCTATGTATTAATGTATTACCCAATTCTACAAAAGAGATTGATGTTCTAGCATTGTATCTATCATAAATGATAGAATCATTTTTCTCTGGATCAGAAATTTTCCTTGCCTCTGAATCTGAGATTGCGGATTCTGTTATTTCACAAGTTGAGAATGCATGAGCAGTAGTTGACTGAAAACTTTTTGACACTCTGTTATAGAGTCTCTTTTCTTTGCTCCCATCGTCCATCTTCTCTCTTTCTCATCTTTTGTCACCGTCCATCATCTCTCTCACATTGCCATCTTTTCCAAATGCTGTTTCAAGTTCTTGCTGAGATGAACAACAATGAAAATTCTCATTTTGAGCATATATTTTATTTCATTGATGTCTTAGACGCATTACCCAGTTTGCAAATACCAGACCATTGATGGAAATTAGATCCATACTCTTGGTTGTTCCTCTGCTGACTAAATTAAAGTTAATCCACTTATACAAGGGGTATTCAATAAGTTCAAAGCCTCACCCAGAAGGAGTTGGAGAGTCAGAAATGTCCTGGAAATGTTAACCATTTTCAGCTGGCTCATCCTCCAAGATCTCACTTAAAAATGTTCAGCTATGGCTCTTCTTTCTGGGTGAGGCTTAGAACTTTTTGAATGACCCTTATAAACTTCTATCAGTTGAAACTGACTTTATAGAGCAAATACATTAAAACTTTTATGAGGTAATTTTTCCTTTTCAATAGAAAAGAAAACATATTTATTGTAGGTCGGGTATTGCTTCATGTTACCATAACAATTGAAATTTTCAATACTCTGTCGTGGGATGAAGTTGATTGACTAAAATGTGTCAATGTGAATGATGGTGTGAGTACATGTAGATGGGCAGAAAAGTTCATATGAAGTCATATCTGCTGTTGATGACTTTATCTATGGGATCCAAGCACTGCAACATTGATAAAATAATTGTATGGATCACAAAGGGTCTGTGTTGAAAATAAACCTATGGTCACATAGTATGAGAGTATCTTGATCAGCTTCTGAACTCTTGAGCCAACTCTCATTTTTTTGTATAAAAGTAGATATTTGCCACTTTTACAGAAAACTGTGATGGGGATCAATTATAATTTTGATCTAAAGTATTCAATTCATTGAACTTAATATTTCCCTAAATTACTCTGTACTGAGACTAGGTTGCATGATCAAATTTTATATATATGAGGTTAGTTGAAAAGTTCTTGGGCTGACCAAGATACTCTCATGGAATTTGACCAAATGAGGTTTATTTTTCAACATAGTCCCTCCTTGTGGTCCTCATGGATATTCCATCAGAGTTGCAGAGCTTGGTTCTGATTGATAAAAAAGTCATTAACAGTAGATATGACATCATACTATGAATTTTTCAGCCCACCCTTGTGTGCGTGTATGTATATTTAAAAATGTACAAATATGAAAAAAAAATGAGATCTTCAGAGGATGATTTTATATATAATTGAATTATTTGCCAAAAGTTAAATCTTTAGTTTATTTATTTACTTATTTTCACATTAAACTTTCAAGGTGTTTAAATATGTGATGTTTCTTCTGAATTTTTAAATTGAAGGGTAAATGTAAAAAATCCTGAAACATTTAACTATGACAAATAATTAAACTGAAAACAAAATCATCCTCTGAAGACCTTGTGTTTTTTTTTCATATTTGCACATTTTTATACTGTTAGATTTACTTCAATTTATGTATATATACACGCACAGTGGGGTAAAATAAATATCCGTGTATATTAAAATTTTTATTTGTACATTTCCATACTGTTGAATTAACTTCCAGTTTTCCAAATATATAAACAATTTTTGCAAAAAAACGTTTTTAATATTTTTTATAGATTTTTTTCTTGCCTTGGAATAAAGGTGCTTTTATATAAGTTTAAACCAAACATTCAGGAGATTTCCTTTGGTACAATGACTAAAGTGCTGGACTACAGCCTTGAAGTGAGTGAGCGAGCTTAAACTTTAGTCATATGATTACATTCACTTTTGGATTGATACCCTTGGGAAAGGTATGAACCCCCTCATCTACGCAGCTATGGGTTAAATTGTAATATATACTTCATAAGCAATAGATTCTACTCTTAAAACAGATATGATAAATTAAGTGACAATTATAATGAAAATGAAGTTTACCTTTAACAATAAGCAATGCTACTTCTGTTGTATTATCCCAACTGCTTAGACTTCGAGCCTTCCAGATATCACCAAAATAACCAGTTGTAAGCTTGCGGTCAGTGATACCCACAACTAAGTTTCCAATTGTAATCAGTTGATGCTTTGACTGGGGGCTGATCAACTCTTGCTGTAAAGGAAAGTAGAATACCATAAGTAGTTTAGGTATTTTGGAAATTATTCCAAGAAATTTAAGAATTTTAATGTAAATAGAATTCATGAACATGACTGGATTAAATCAAGGGGCATATAGCCATGCGCCTATTTGGTGTGGCCCCGGCTGTCTAAGAAAAACTTTCAAAGAATTATGATACTACCAGTGTTTCATAATAGTTGTTATATTTAGTGCATGAAATATGCAAATGTAACATTTATAGGACGGAAGGATGTCTTGCATTGTGTATCAGTTTGTGAGAGGAGCTAGTTGATCATTACTTGTGAATTAGTCTTATTAGGTGTCCTATACTTCTGGATTTGTGCTAAACTAAGTTTAGTAAATGAAAATCATAGGATAAGTAGTATTATTCATAATAATGGTTTTCTATTTTTGTATTGGCTGGAGAATTACTTTCTTAGAAAAAGGCCATTTTGTAAAGTGCATTTGATTTTTATGGTCTAAATTTATATATATATATATATATATATATATATATATATATATATATATATATTAAAATTTACCAAACCCCTCCGCTCGGGCAGGATGTGACACAAGGTCAGTTTAAGCGAAGTTTAACAGGTTTGAATTCAGAGTTTTCCTTCTCCTAGACTAGTTGCCTCCCCAAGGCTGAAGAACCTAGTCTGCCCTATATATATATATATATATATATGTATGTCACCCAAGACGGACTGTTTCATTGTATCACAACTCTTCAGTGTGGCTAGACATGTAGGGCACTTGAATAGCAAATCAATATGGTATCCAATTCAGTCCATGGGAATTTATGAACTTTGCAAACGCTTTTGACTTTCTGCCCCTTAACAAGTAGTCCACAGGCTGGACATGCAGTGCAGACCATAAAAAATTTGAAGATGATTTTACCAAAAAGAAAATGAATTTGATTGAGTCACAATGATTATAGATATTTCAGTATAAATGTAGAGCCAATTTAAAATTGAGTAAATAAAAGCTGATATTTCCTACCAGGGTTTCACTAATTAGGGAAACCGTTGGAAAGATTATATTGATGAAACTAAGTTAGCAAACTTTTGCTTTTATTTACTCAATTATTCACACACACACACACACACACTAAAACCTTACAGATACAAAATGAAATATCTTATAATATAAAATACAATGTGACCTACATATTTATAGGTTGCATGACCTTGTCTTAATACTTTATAATGAGAAATTTTGTTATAACATGAAGCATTATAAAATGCCATTTGAAGCAAATTTGGATCTTGTAGCTATAATGAAATTTCTAATTACTCAGTTGTGAGACCAGGTTGTTATCAAACAAACTTTTAGCTAAGTTGACAAAATTTTTACCATATATTTATTATTATTATTATTATCATTATAAATATATAAGAAAAAATATGAACAAGTAAAAATAATGACAAATCTTATTTCAGTATTTTTGTTTTTTTATCATTAATCTTTGATCCAAGTTTTGTCAATTTAAAGCTTATATTAGAATTATGAATTTATCAGTTTACTAGCATAGTACCAGTAAAAAATGATGAGGTTATCTCTGTGTAGAAAACTTATCAAAATATAAATATTCAACTGATATATGTATATTTGCATAATTTATCCATATCTTGTAACATTTGACAGGTATTATACTATTTAATTTATTCATTTGTTTTAAATGAAGCATTATCCATCATTATCATTTATTTTGTTTTATTTTGACTCTTTGTGTGGAACAGTACTTGTCAAAGACTATTATTGTCTCTCTGATGAGACTTAAATGTGTTCACTTGAGAAAGCCAGGCTATCCATATCAACTGCTTTATTGTTTCAGCTATATGCTGTTCATTACTGTTATAGGAATAATGACATGAGTGAGTTTTGATTAAAGAAAAAAATAATTAAGATGAAATCACATAGTTAAAGTTAATAAAGAGGTACCATATAAAACAAAGAATAACCTTATTTTAAGACTGTAGACTAAGTTTATGCTAATAAATGAACCTATTTGTGTGCTTGTCCGTGCCATCAACAGTATGATTAAAAAGTCCATTGATATAATTTTTGGCATGAAAACTCACATGACCTCCACCTGTAACAAAAGCTATGTGAGGCTAACATTAGAAGTCATTCAAGGTCATGAAAGGATAAACAAGAACAATTTCCAATTCTAAACATTGGAAACAATTTTTTTATAGGAATTTTCTCTTATGAATAGAAAATAATTTTAGCGTTTCTATTTTTTCATTTTTAAAATTTAGATTTGTTTTTTCCTATTCATTCAAGTTAATTCAATTTCTTGTCATATTCAACTTTACTATAATCAACAAAGCACTGGGACAATCTTATATATCACTGGCTTCAATCTGAAATACTTTTGCATTTTCCATGGCCAGATTGAAGTTGAGTATTTGAAGGTTGGATCCCCAAATAACCTTTTCATTTAGGCACCCAAGGAGAAGAGCACTGATGTTATATACCTAAAAGCCCTGTCACACTAAGACTCTATATCATTTGCTTTGGTTTGTGCATCAGGATACTTTCTCAATATCAGTTACTTTTTCATATGTAAACATAGATATTTTTCATTTGTTGTCTAAAGAAATAAACGTATATATTTGAACAGTTTTGTCATATTTGGGTATTTCTTCTAGTATATACAGAGCATCCACAAAAATAGTTACAAAAATTTGTTTTCTATAATAATCAAGATATTGTTACTTATAATAGAGAGTTTTGTAAAGAAAGGCTTTATGACTGCAACTTGCCTGCCTTGTTAGCTGGGGCAATAGAATATACTATCAGCACCTCTGCAAAGAGGAAGATCCCCTTCCAATGAATGTCCTGTGTGTGACATTATGTATCTGATAGTGAGACTCCAGTCCTGGAGCTTTGGGGAATGTGAAGTACCCCTTCATTGCCATAACTACCAGGTCCACTAGTAACTGTTAGGGTCCTGTCTGAGGGTCAAATAGAACTTTTCATTCATTTTCTCAGGATTATTATTATTAGTTATTTGAAACCATACAGCTGCATCCAAATTATTCTTATTATGTAAGAATACTTGAATAGAATTACTTGACACCATTTAACTGTGAGTAGACAAATGAGCCCGAACAATTCAGTTAAAAATAAAGTTAGCTACAAACTATTCACTTACTGCTTTTACATATATGATTTGTATGTAGCATTAAATTAATCCACTAGGGTTGATATGCCATAAAATACCAATCAACTTGCAGCTGCTTGATATATTCTGAATCATATAGCATTTATCAAAGTATATATTTCAAAATTATCAAATTGTTGGAGATGTATAACCAGAGAACTATAGCATTTGGCACCCTAACTAACAATGGAACAACTGGTGCTGACAAAAGCCTTAATAATAAACTTTATTTGTTTCTCAGCAAAACTCACTCAGTACCTTAATTTAAAAGAAAAAAAAAGAAACTTTTTCTTGTGTATAAACTGTATATAAAATAAATTTTCTTAGTTTAGTAGTATATTAGTAAAAAGCTTTTCAATGGAAAGAAGTCAATAAAAATTTTGTTATGAGCAGAAATTCCTTGAAACTCTGTGTTTAATCCAGAATTGTTCATGAACCATTTTAAAAGTATTGTGAAGGTGAATGAAATATGAAATGAGTGTTAGTTAAAAGCAGAGGTGAATACTTAAAAAGTTTGAGTTACAGATTTAATTTAGAAAAAGAAAATGTATTGTTTCCTTAAGTGAAACTTAATTAAATGAATGAGGTACAGTAATGTAGCATAGAATCAGATTTGTTTTAGCATATCTGACTTATTATACAAACTGACCCCTTGACCTGTGCATGAGTGGCGTGTGACCCTGACTGGACAGGCGGGATAAACATGTGGGTAGTCTGTCTGGAAATATATAAAGTAGAGAGACTGAATCAGTCAGTCAGTCAGGGTAAAAATTACAATGAAATGTCAGCCAACATGTCACCAGGGCACTCCAAGACTTTTCTTTGAGAGAGACAAGTGGAAATGGAAGGAACAATGGAAATCACCAAAAATTGAACTCAGAAGGAACTGTCATGACTAAGTTGAGATCAAAATAGGAACTTAAAAAAAAAAAATAAAAAGAAACAAGAAAAAGCCAGACAAATGACTAGAAATTCATTTAAGTGATAATGAAATATGATGCAATGCAAATATGACGCAATACCAAAAAAAAAAAAAAAAAAAGTTATGATGGCCATTAATTACTCAAAGGAATCAATTTTCAAAACAAAAAACAATATATTAACATGTTTTGCTTTTCAGCTTCTTCAGAATTATAAAGTGTAGATGATATTAGTGGTAGAATTGTTATAAAAACAATTAGGAGAATTAATTTTTATTTATTGCAGACTTTTTGTCCTCATCTTGGTAGTTTTTGTGTTGTTTCTTCTTGTTTCTTCGAGACCTGTGGTGCAGCGGATAGAGGCGAGTTTCTACGGTTCCAGGTGAGCATTGTCAGAAGATAGCGGTTTCAAATCTTACGCAAGCTGGCCAGAGGTTTACTTGGTCAAAAACGTGGTGCGATAGACAACAACTATGGAAGGCAGTAATTACTGGGGATACAGTAACAAAACTCAGCATTCCTATCCGAGGTCGCGGTAAATCACCTGAAGAAGGCCAGAGGTGAAATTTGGCCAAAACGTAGTGAAGGAAGAAACAACACAAAAACTACCAAGATGAGGACAACAAGTCTGCAATAAATAAAAATTAATTCTCAGATTAAGAAGCCTCATCTCAAAATGATTCCAATTAAAGACTATTAAAAAACAATTATGTATAATCAACAACATATCTTATTGCCTGAGCAAACTTAATAGAATGCAAAATGGAGGTGTGTATGTAGAAATATCCTTAATGTACATACATAGTATGAAGTTTCAATGAAGTGGGGAGGCCTCATGGTGTAATGGCTAAAATGTGAGGCTATGGCCTTGATGTGAGTTTGAACTCCAGTCATGCTATTATGTTCACTTTTGGACTAATACCCTAGAGAAAAAGCATGAATTATCTTATTCCCTCAGCTATTGTATCACTGCTGTTCATTTACACAGATAACTATAAGATTAAATAACCCACAAAGAAAACAAAACCAAAATTTTGAAGATATATGAAGGTTTGTGAGAGATTTATATATTTGTGGCATGCTTAATATAATGATTATTATTGTAGGGAAATGGAAGTGGCAACCAGAATTCAATTCCTGGATGAAGCTGTTTGTATTTCCCTTCATGCTAATGACCTTGGGAAAGGCATAAATCCATCTATGGATAAATAGTTGATAGATTGGTTTCTTTAGCCTTGATAAGGCAACCAGTCTAGTAGAAGGAAAATTTTGAATTCAAACCAGCTTTACTTCACTTAGAAATTGACTTTGTGTCACATCCAATCCATGGTGAGTAGGTTAGGTAAATACATATTGGTTGTTTGGAATTAAATATGCCTGTGTTTAAGAAAGTAAATTTCAGACATTGTATGTGGGGTACTATTCCATGCTTTTATGCATAAGACAGGTTTTTGTCTCTAAAATATTCTGCTGTAAAGAGGATGATATTTTAATGTCATTATCTTATCTACTGCTTTGACAACATCATCTAGCAGTGATTTGTAGAAATTCTTTGGCAAACAAGAGTGTAATCTCACAAAAGACAAACTACGAGAACATAGATGCTGAAAGCATCTGTGATAATGCTTTTTCTCTGATTAGAGAAAAAAATTCATTTTTTCAAAGATCAGCTAAAAATTTCATTGGCTGACTAAAATAGTAAAAAGTGAAGTTGGCGACCATAGTCGAGGGTGACCCGATTGCTCCCTTTTCGATAGCTACTACACCAAGGTGTAGGGGAGGGCGCTACTCCTTCCCAGGAAACTGACTAAAATACTCTCATTAAATGAGGTTCATTTTTCAGCATCGTTCCCCTAGTGGTTCTCAGTTTTTTTATTGGTATTTCAGAGCTTGGATCCCGTTAATAATAATAAAAAAAATGTCAACAACAGCAGATATGATGTAATCATATGAACTTTTCAGCCCTCCCTCATTGCCTGCTTAATTTCTATTTTTATGTATTAATATCCCATTCTGATTTAGTGTTAATTTTGTAAGAAAATATATAGTAACAACTAGGGGTACTTTAAAGGAACTTATTTTCTCAGATAAGAAAAAAAACATTTACAGATTCTTACCATATTTATGCATTTGTGGCTTTGTCTTTATCATACAGAAGAAGCCAGAAGGTAAAAGATGTTAAATTGTTTATCATATTGTCTGAAATATTTCTTACATTTTTGGATTCTCTATCCAGTTTTACTCTCTTATGAATCAACTTTGGTTCTTCATAGGTAAGACACAAATATCAAAAGATAGAAATCACAAGGAAGTACACATAAAAATGAAGTGCCCTGGATTTAATTAAAAACTGACTATATTTAGAAAAATAAGGTAAAATTATACTACAGACTTCTGACATTGGAAAAGAAGTGGAAGTTTACCAAATTGAAATCTTAGCAAAAAAATATTTATACCATATTTCTCACCATATAGCATGCAACTATAATTTGGCAAGGAACATTTAGGAAAAAAATAAACAAAATTTGAATTTTCATGAACTTTGTAGCCCTCCTGTCAATAGGGTTTCAGTCCAAGATCATGGGTTACAGAAAATTCCCCTCCTGAACTAATCCAGCTAAACATGCAATTAATCTTATAAATACCAGTGTCTAGACTCATAGCTAATCTATTTTAGCTAGCTGGCTTAGGGTTTATAGGCCAGATCAAATGCAACAGTATTGCTGAAGTAGCACATACTACTTTAGCAATATTAGTTAGACATTACTCCTGGAACCTCATAACCAGACTATGGTTGATACAATTAAATGAATTATCAGGTACATTTTTTTTTTTTTTTCATGACCTGTGACTTTGGTTGTTTAAAAATTAGTGGCATCCTTTTCAATATTCCTAAAGTTTGACAATAACATTATGTAGTACCACAATAGTAGTAACATTCACAGAGTTCTTGTATTTTATGCCTTTTAATTTACCACAGTTAACTAATTACTGTAGTAAGCAACATGATTATTTGTTTATAACTAAAATACATGTATGAATAATATGGTACAATAATTCCTTTCGAAAACAGGTGACAGCAACCAGGTGGAAAGAGTTCTCTTTTGATTTAAAAAAAATTTTTTTTAATTTAATGACTACATTCAGTTTGTATGTACAAGCCTTTTCTTTGCTGTCACTGTATTTGGTTTTAATAATCAAATGATGAAATCCATATATTATTTCCTTAATCATCATATATATTTAACTATAGGAATATAATGGAACTAATGTGTCAAATAGTCATACTTAGGTGTTAGTTTAGCACCAATAACTTTTATAGCTAATTCTACCCAAACCTAAAAATCAGAATATGAAATTAAGTGTGATGTTTTATATGGTGGTAAATACGGTTTTATATACATAATTAACACATGTACTATTTATAACAGAAGAATTAGTTAAAAATAACCAACTAGATTTAAAAAAAAAAGTTTTACAAGGTACAACATATTCAAGCACTAAGCAAGAGAGGAAAAAATATACACAGTACAAAAGCTAAAATCTGCCCACTGATACAAAAAACAAAATACTTCACAAATACTAATCGTACGTTTCTATATCCAAACATATTAAAACACTTATGCCAGCCAAAATCAAAAGGTAATTATAGATTTAACATGCCTAAATAATAAAAACTAGTTGAATAACTAATTAAAATTTTTTTTCTTGGTATTGATCCTTCTTGACGGGCCTCCAATATGAAATTAACATAATCATGCTGATTTGAATTAGAAATATTAATTTTTAGGAGAGAAGTACTAAAAACACAGTAGAGATTTATATCAGGATGAATCAAAAGTAATTTTAAAATAGATCTTTATCAAAAAGCTTATTTCAGATACCCATCTAAAGACTATAACTACTATTATATTATTATTTTACTATTTTGGTAATTTTTTCACTAGCATTAGCTGATTGTTTTTCACAGGAGTTTGAGTGACAGCAAGTCTCCAGGACTCTTCTCAGTATTCTGGCTGATCTTAGTAATGCTGTAGTTTGAATGGTCCCCACTTGTCTTTTTATTTCCAAGTCTTCCAGTCCCTTTACCAATCCTTCGGGGATTGTTCCAAGTGCTCCAATTACAACTGGTATCACCATAACCCTAATGTTCCACAGTTCTCATTCTCTAGCAAGGTCTAGATATTTATCTCTCTCTTTGCTTTCTTTTAATTTTTTCTCTGTGATCTACCAGGATGGCACAGTCCAGTATTTGCCCGGCTCTCTCTCTTTTTTTTTTTTAAAAGTTTTTTTTTTTTTTGTTGACAATCATTATGTTTAGTTGTCTGGCCAAGATTTGGTGATCTCAAAACCCCAGAGGACTTTGTACATCTCATTCTCCAGCATAGAATCTGGGTTGTGCATATACCATTTGGTAGTATGGTCAAATTTAAATTTCTTGCTCAATTTCAAGATCACCTTCCCCACTCAGTCGTATCTAGTCTTATACTCTTTTTGTGCTAATTCGCTGCATTTGCTTAATATATAATCGATCATTTCATCTCTATCACCACATAACCTTCATTTGCTTTTTATTATTATTATCAACCTCGATATTATTCAGTCGTACTTTTTATTTCAGATGCTATAATGATAAATTAATGAATTGAGATTCAAGCAATTTTAAGGTATTATTTTAAATTGGTCTTTAAACTGTTTGCAGAATGTAGAAAGAAATGATATAATATTTGATTATACCATCACAAACTGGTTTATAAAGTATTTTAAGAGTGGTAACTTGTCCCTTGAATTAAAAAAAAACCCCAGATAATTACCATTTGTTGTTGATTATAATCCTTTAATATGCAAGGTAAAGGGAATCTGATGAACAACACTTGAAAACTTTTAGAAGAGCTAAGATCATTAAAGATACAATTTGAAGAGTATTTCATAAGTTTAAAAAAAATAGAAAACTCTTGAGAGATTCCCCATGAACACTCAGTTAAGAAATAAAAATATTTTTGCAAACAACCTTATAGTTGAGTTTAGAGTTACTGAACAAATAAAGAAGCTGAGCAAGGCCCAAACTTTATTTCAAATGCAGTTGTATGAGGAGAACACCAGTTGGTGACAAAGGTTCCACTCACTAATAGACTGACTAGACCTAAGATAATTCTTATTTTTTTTCTTTTTATATTCATACCCAACCTCTCCACAAATTGATTAGTTCTGTAGAAGAGAAAACATGCTCTGAATGTTCACTTTCATGGCTATTTACTGAGCTTAACTTAGTTGTGGCTTGTTTGGTAAATTCATCATATGGAAAAATTATTGCAGGTAAATTATTTGTGGCTAACTTCAGAAGATAATCATTATTTTAAAGAATTTAATAAAAAGAGCTAAAGTGTTAGAGTTAGGGAAACTTTATATCATAAGATAAAATAATTTGATGCCATGAATTTAACTGTGATAGATTTACCTTATGATAAATTTACCTAGCATCTACTTGTGGCACAAAATTAGTGACAATCAAACTCACTAGTAATGGTGTGTTAGCCTAGATTATTGAGGCGGACATCAAATTATTCTAATCATGCATTGAGGTGATATGTATTGAAAACTATGAAGGAGAAACTAGTGATAAGAAAAAGAGAAGACTACATGAATTCTATTTGATATAATGAACAATGTGACATTTTCTATGGAAATCTGATTATATATATTAAGTTGAAAAATAAGATTACGAATATTTTTGATTTTCCTTATTTTCTATTTTTGACGGAATACTAAATAATATAAATTTCAACCTGAACCATTTTCTTCTCAATATCTTAAGGGAGGGGTCCTTGTGGCACGGTGGCGAACATACTGGACTGCAACATTGCGGTAAGTAAGTACAAACTCTAGTTGCAATATTATGTTCACTTTTGAACGAATACCCCCAGGAAAAACATGAATCCTTCTATCTGCCCAGCAATGAGTTATACAGTACCAATACTGTTCTTTTACAAGAATGACTTTGGTATTAAATAATCCAAAGAAGTTTGATATGTCATTAAAATAAACCAAACCTGTATATTTCTTTATCTGAGAGGGTTTAAAATAACCATTGGATTTCCACAAGTATAGACACTACAATCTAAATTTTAGACTGAAGCACAAATCCACAAATAAAAAAAAATTTATGGGAATTGTTAATTATAAAATTGACAGTTGTCATTGTATTGGCTTCTGATGGATTTTTAAACAATGCAGCAATACTAAAGAGAGAGCTGGCGAGTGTACTATCTCTGAACACTCCCAACTGGGAAAAAGGCAGCTTGCTTGGAGGCCCTAGAAGGGTTGGTTTAATGTATTTTCTATGAATACTACTTATGAAAATTGAAATGTAGAAGAGTGGGGTGCTCTATTATAGATTTGGAATAAGACCCAAGCATTAATCCTAACTAAACAAGTTTATAGAATTTATAATCAGGTGTACAGGCTGAAAACCAGACTCTGCATACCAGAAAAATAGAAAGAATAAGGTATTTCAAATTATCCATAATGAGGTCTGTCTGAAAAGTAATGGGACTGGGTGTGCTCTGTGAGAAATGGGTGAAAGAGGGATAAGTGGATTGTGTGATCAACATGATATTTTGGGAGTATATAATTGTAATGTTAGCTTTCTGCAACCATGGGATTTTTTTTGCATGCTTTCATTTGCATTTCCTTTTTAAAGGTTGTTCTGTGATGAGTGTGTGTTGAATAGTTGAGTTTGGTAGTTATCAAAGTCAGCAGTTGGTCACAATGGTAAACTGAGTGAGATCTAAAATGTGATCTGAATCATATCTGAAGGAGGAGAGTTATTTATGGCACATTAGGGCATTCCATTGTGGTCAAGTCCATTCTCAGGAGAGTGATTGGTTGCTGGCCCAGGAGTGAATATATATATATATATATATATATATATATATATATATATATATATATATATATATACATACACACACCAGCTTGTTTAGTAGTAGTGCATTAAATTAAAGCCCATTTTATTTTTGTCTGACAATTAGATGGTAGTTGGAATCCCTGGGCTGGTAAGTATTATTATAGTCTTTATTCTACACATTAGAGTGGTGATTTCTACAGTACTGAGAAATGAATGAGCAACAAATAAACCTAAAATGTTTTTAGAAAACTATTACTAGCATTTGAAATGCTTCAGCAAGTGTATGGAGATAATACAATGTTGAACACATATATTTTTGAGAGGCAACAGAAATTCAAAGAGGGGTACAAAGAGGTGAAAGATAACTACAGGAGTAGGACTGAGGTCAATGTCAAGGGGATAAGGCAGATGGTGTAAGGTGATCATCAGTTAACAATTAGAATGATTGCAAACATGAAACAGGACAGTGTTTGGAAGATAATCAGTAAAGATTTGGGTGTGCGGAAAGCCTGTACAAAAATAGTGCCAAGACTGCTGAATGATGATCAGAAGGAGCTTCACAACCAGGATATCATTGAGTGTCTTCAATCTGAACCAGACTTACTTTGTAAAGTTATCACTAGCGATGAGACATGTATTTTTGAGTACAACCAAGAAACAAAGTTTCAGAGCAGTCAGTGAAAGTCTCTGACATTGACTGTTTTACTTTCTTCAGACTCAGCAAAGTTAAGTTGATCCTATTTTTTGATATGAAGAGCATTGTCTATGGTGAGTTCTTGCCACAGGGCCAGACAATCAATCTGCAAATCTACCAGGAGATCCTCTGATGTATGTTTCACTCAGTGTGTAAGAAGGAACAAGAGTTGTGGCTGCTTCACCTTCACAGTGTCTGCTCACAGTGTCCGGAGCATACATCAGTTCCTGGCCAAGTTAAACATTGCCTAACTGGAACAACCTCTCAATTCAGCTGATCTTGCGCTGTGTGACTTTTTCTTTCCCACAAGCTCAAGGGGACTTATTTGGAAGGCATGCAGGCCTTCAGGAGGGCTGTAACTACAAAGCTGAAGGGCATCCTTGAAGAATCCATCCAATAGTGCATAGAAGCATGTCAAGCAAAGATGGGAAAATGCCTAAGACTCAAGGGAGAATTACTTTGAAAGGTAGACTATGTAGTTTGTCATTTGGGATTGAAATGAATTGTTTCTAACATAAGTCCTGTTACTTTTCAGACACACCTCGTATAATGATAGTTTCACAGAAGATAGATATAGCTGACTTTGCCACAGATGTTTTGCCAATATATTAAAATGTGTAAACTCAGTCAGTAGGTAGGAGCTTAAACTGTTGCAAAGTCACAATTTCAAATATAAATTAGCTGGAAATATTTTATATCCTTCATTTAACAAGTACTGATCAAGTTGATCTCTAATAAAAGGTTCAGTATTGCTTATAAATAAGTATACCCTGTAGTCCAGGTTAAAAGAACAGCAAGGGTAACTGGAAGTTGAAATTTTTAGACCTTATTTTTTTGAATGCAGGTATCATTGGGGAATGAGAAAAATTTTTCTTATAACAGTACACAAGATGCACATACGTGTCATATAGGAGTTAATGTTTTAAAGGAATAATTTGGAGTAATATTCTCATTCTTGCTTTGATTATTACATTTCAGCTGTTCTCTTTAGTGTCTGCTGCATCTGACAATTCAAAAAAATTCTTTAAAAAGTTAATGTTCTTCTAAACCAAATATACCAGTATTTTATTATTTATGGTGGAGTGTTATACAATTAAAACTGATATCATTAGGTATGATTTATTATCAAATTATACAGCATTGACACTGGAGTTCAAATTTCAATTGAGGTTATTTGCATTCACTTTGTACTAATAACTTCAGAAAAAGAATAAATCCATCTCCAACTCCCATCCGCTAGCTATGGGTAAACTTGGTAGGACAACTAAAAGAATTCTGAATTCAAAAGCTCGACTAACATGACATGCCAACATGCAAAATAAGACTCATTACTCTCCATGTCTTATAGACCCTTGGGGAAAACCTGAGAAGAATTATGATGGGATGGAAATGATGTGTGTGTATATATATATATATATATATATATATATATATATATATATAATGTGTCTATACACTATATGTATAAAAAAATTCAGGGTCACTGTTAAAAAAATAGTGTATGAAAAATGAATAATTGATTGTCAGTGAATGACATACTGGTGATATCAAATAGTTTGCTGATTAGTGAGTGAACATACAGATAAAAACTCTTTGTGAGAATCACAAGTGAGAACATTTCAACAAGTGATAAGTGAATCGAAATTAAAATAAAGACATATTTAAAAAAACAAAAACTCATCAATTTATTGCTTGAAATTCTCAGATGATTAATTTATTGTTCACAGAATTATTAGGACTTGTATACCAACTTTTATTTTGACTACTGCATTTTTATAAATGAAAGATTTCTCTTACCTTTCACAATTGTGTCAAATATAGTAATCATAGAATCTCAAAGCTAAATTTTTAAAAAACTTTATTTTGGCTAACTTTAAGTTAATAACTTTAGTTTGGAAAGAATTTGAGCACTAAGCAAATCTTCGAGTCTTGGATTTGTGAATTATTCAAATCGGTGTCAAAGTGATTTGGGAAGAATATGAATGAAACTGTTTATCAGATGCAGCAGACACAAGACAAGAGAACATTTTAATTGAAATGTAGTAATCAAAACAAGGATGACAGTATTAGTCCAAATTATTCCTTTAATACATATGCATCAAATGGCACAATGAAGAATAAAAATAAAACAAAGTCAGTGCTATTAGTGTTTTTTTTTTATAGTTTGATTTAATTAGGACTTAATTTTAGTAAATAAAGTTTGTTCTTTATATCAATTTTAAATGGTAATTAGCAAAAATATTGATGGTATTATGTTAAGGCTTAAATATCCAAGCTAGCAATGAATATGTTCATCAGCCTACATTTATGAGAATGAAAAATATTTTTTCGTTGAAGAAGCAAGATAAAACAGAAACTGTCAATAATGGAAAATTTTCTAAAATAAAAAAAATGACATAAAGCAGAAGAGAGTGACTATATTTTAAGAAAAAATCCAAATCTTTATTTAAAATCTTTTTTTAAAACGACAAATAAAGAAATGATAGGTACTTACCCTGTCATCTGTACTTTCTGGTATTTCTTCTTCACGAGTAATAACTTTTTTATCTTTTTTCTTCTTGCTTACAAGTAACATGACTGCCATTAGAATAATACAAGTAAATGCAAATAACCCAGTAAATACACCCAAGGCTATGGCTAAGTTCTTCATCAAATTTCGATAGGTATCCGCTAGAACCCCTGGAAAAAAAAAAATCAACTTAGTGGGAAAAAGATAAAAAAAAAACATTTATTATCTTAATAAAGGAAACTGTTTATCTAATGAAAAACAAATGATTTGTTATTTATCAGTTATATAGACAACAAGACTAAATTCTGTTAAAAGATTTTTTACAACTAATATGTATGGTTAAAAGAAAAAAAGAATTTTTTTTGTTTGAAAATATACTTTTCAAGTTTTAACACTTTTTTTTTTTTTTTTTTTTTTTAGAATATAGGGTCTAGTCACCCTAAACATGTTTTTAAACATATCCTTAATGGAATTATGACTAGACTGTCTACTATTTCTTCTAATATTGATATTTTCACCCCAAATAAAATTGATAATGAAATATATGAAATACAAGATGACCACAAATCCAGTGATTGTGAATGATCCATTTATCACAAAATAAGACTGAAATTACAGTTATTTAACTGTATAGAAACAATACATTCAAGTGTGCATTATTAACAATAATAATCTACACAAATGCAATACACATGTGCATCAATACCTCAGACTTGTTACTTCTATGCACACCTCTCTAAATACTCTCTTTATTGTAAGAGAACACAAATTTAAATCTTAGTATATATCAGATTCAGAAAAATTATCTCTTCTTACCATTTATTTTAAAGTTTACAACTGGTTTTAATTTAGTTTTCCTTCTCCTTGACTGGTTGTCATACCAAGATTAAAGAGCCCTGTCTGCCCTACTATTTATCTATAATTGAAGGGAGAATAGATGAATTTATACCCTTTTCCAAGGGTGTTAGCATTATGTGAAATGCAAACTGTCTAGTTCAGAATTTGAACTAGGGTAGCTGAGTTCTCTTTCTATGATAACTGTTATGCTATGAGTGCCTAATGAGTAGAGTGTTCACCGATGGTCCGGGAGACTGGGGTTCAATCCCAGGTTGAATCATATCAGAGACTCAAAAAATGGTACTTGATGCCACCTTACTTTAACACTCAGTATTATATGGTAAAGATCAAGGGTAAAGTGGAGCAATCCAGGGAATGGAATAGCACCCTCTCCTATGCCTCGGTGTGGAAGCTATTGAAGAGGGAGTCTTCAGTTTACCCTTGACTATGGTTGCCAACTTTACTTACTAATAATGCCTCTAATATATAAAGTTTTAAAGAAAATCTTTTTTGAAAAAATACTTTCCGACACATGTCAAAATTCTGAGCTATTTTTAGCAAAATCTAATCTGATATTTCCAAATTCAAATTAGCAATAATGTGATGTTTTTTTAAAGGAAAAATTTCTACTTTTATGTTCAAAACTTAATCTTCGGAGATTACATTTATGTATAGATCATCCAAGGGTTATTCAGATAAAATCTATTAGAATTTCTCTAGAGTGAAGAATTTGAAAAATGGTTCTGGGTATTAGATTCTGTAGGAGAAAGATAACTATTACATTGTTAGAGTGTCACTGAGAGGTACTTACTTCTCTGACATATTGGTCCTGTGTATCCATCTAGACATCCTTCTGGACAAGTTCCATTGTAAGGATCACAGGTTCTGTTATTAGCACAAAAGCCACAATATTCAGAACAGTTATAACCAAAAAAGCCTGGTTCACATTCTGAAAAAGAAAAAAAAAATATTAGATGAAAAAATGACAAAGTTTATTGATTAAAAAAACATGAAAAAAATCTTTTCTTTGCCTGATTCAGAATGGTGGAGCAATAAGTCTATAGCAAGACATGTATTTATTTACCTAACCCCTTTGCCATACAAGGTACTACTACTACTATTTCAAGTGGAGTGTTACTGCTTTGAATTCAAAATTTTCCTTCTTGATTGGTTACAAAAAAAAAGGCAAAAGAACCCTGTCTGCCCAATTATTTACCCATAGCTGGGGGTAGAAGAGATAGATTGATGCCTTTCTCAAGGACAAAGTGAAATGTAAACAAGCTCATCCAGGATTTGAACTCTGGTCACCAATTCCATTTCTTAATGATGATAGAGGTGAGCTTAGTCTAACAGATATCACCTGACATTTGCTGAATTCTGATCTGAGATTTTTACAATTTAATGTTTGATCTGTGTGATTAACAAAGAAGAATATTGTGTTGAAAAATAAATGTGTTGTATAGAATAAGTTATTTTTATCATTAGGTTACAGACTTACAAACTTAACAATGTGCAATAAATTTTAATGTAAATTGTTCTATTCCCCCCTGCAATGTTAACAGTTGATTTACAATTGTTAGTCTTTGAGAACTCAATCTTTATTGGGTAAATCTGAGTGTCAAAGGTGTGTCTGGTCATATGTAATATATATATATATATATATAGTTTGTGGGTAAGTCTTTTTTAAATGAGTGGTTAGAACTCATTTGTTTGCATGCAGTTAAATGGTTTCAAGTATTGCTATTTATTTTTGGCATACAGTTAAATGGTTTCCAGTATTGCAATTCAACTTTAAATAGTAATAGGAATCCCTATTAAAAGATTGGCCAGTTCTATTTGACTCATAGATGGAACTCTAACAGGTACTACTACTACTACTTCAGATCAGAGTGGACCTGAGAGTAATGGTAATGAGGAGTAGTTCACATTCTCCTGACTAAGACTGAAGCTTCATCATCAGAAGCAGTTTAATGTCATGTCCAGGACACTAAATGGTTTCAAGCATTGCTATCAAATACAAATAATTCTAGTCAACATTATTCATTCGGTTGCACTTAGCAAAGCTTGAAACCATGTAACTATCTAATACCAATAGCTCAATTTAATATCAATAATTTATTTGCACATAGTTAAAAGGTTTCATGTATAGCAAATGATTAAATAGTTCTATTTGACTCATAGATGGGACCCTAACTCCAGCTTGGTGTGTACCTGGGAGTAATGGCAGTGAGGGGGCACTCTACATTCCCTCAGATGATTAAGTGTCATATCAGGACACTTGTTAGTGGGAGGTCTTGCCCCTTTTCAGAAATGCATTTATTCTACAGCCTCCCCTGCTGACAAGGCTTTGTAATTGGTTACTAATGAATAGAATAAGAAAAATTACTTTAATTGTTCTCTATTATAATTATGATTAGGGTGAAAGTGGACATACAAGGGTTAACTGAAAAGTTCATAGGCTGACCACAACATTCTCATAGAATATGACTAAATGAGGTTTATTTTTCAACTTAGCTCCCTTTGTGATACACACACTAATTCCATTGGTGCTGCAGTACTTGGAATCCATTGATTAAAAGTCATTACCAGCAGATATGATGTCATCAAATTAACTTTTCAGCCTACCCTTGTATACCCAATAATATTATCAAGCTGGAAATTATATTGGAAATTGTTTTATTATAGAGTTGTAATGAATAAAAATCTTCTACAATGTGCTATTTCTTTTGAAATGTAGATTCTTAAATTTTGGGAAAAAAATGGTGATGCAGTGTTTAATATAAAACTGTTTTTTTTATTAAAAAAAAAAACTTTTTTATTGCAGTTACTTCCAGAAAAAACATTTTAAGAAATATTAAACTCTTTTCTTAATCATTAAATGGGTGAAAAGATGTCTTAAGGTAAGAGAATAAAGAAAAAAAAAACTTCTCAAAGCTTACTGAATATTTGCATTATTCCAAAAGTACATATAACCTTATCAGAGGAATTGTTAAGGTTTTAAATTTGGACAGATTTTTTTGCAAGATTATTTAAAACAAAAAAGAATCAACCAATAAAAAATCCATATAGACTAAACTAGATGTTTAATAGTATTTTATGGTTCAGTTATGCATGATGCATTAAACATGACCTTTTCTTTTAAAGATAATGTTAACTCACTGATTAAATACCAGAGCTGTCTGCTATGAAATAGTGCCTACTTCTAAATGCTTGTATTAGTGATAAACTTAGAAATGATAATCATACCAGAGGTAGAAAAATAATCATTGAAAATTTTTTTCTTTGTCTTAAAAACTTGAGGAGAAATTTGATTACTTTAATTGCTCAGTAATTTTTTAATGTCAAAAACAAGAGTTTTGTCATCTTTTAAAAAGTAAATTTGGCAAATGAAAAAGGTAATGTCAATCATTAAATTTTTACAACCAATATGACTTGGATTATATTTTTTGAATGAAGTTTATTATGCTGATATTTCGTCATTTTTTAATATTTGTATGTGATTTATCTTTTGTAAAATTATGTCGTTAGCAAATGATAATAGACAAAACTTTTTTATAATTTTGTGCCATGGTTTCCCAGATAGAAGCCATTAGTGAAATATGGTAATTGACATATAGGTTCCATTTTCCCGTGAAGTTTTAACTAATTTGAATTTTCTTTGTTGTTGAGTTCTTTTTCTTCCATAAAAATATCAGCAATATTTTCTTTTAACAGGACATTTGGACATTTCATGGAACAAAAAAATCAAGAGCTATTTAAGCAAGAAAGGGTGATTTGCAATTTTATTACAAAGAAATCCTATTGTTGCCTTTATAATAGATAATGCAAAAATATATATTAACAATCTATATAATAATTAATACACATATCATTTGTTAGTATTTAATTCTAGTAAAACTACAAGATCAATATATATATATATATATATATATATATATAGTTGCATATTTTATTTAACGGATCCTCATTAATCCAATTTACAATAATTTGATTACGATGCTACTTAATGAGAAAAGATGAAGTTAGCATTGGGCAATTCCATTAAAGTTGAACACAGATGTTGCTCATTCAAGTAAAAGGCTATGTAGAAGAATATTCTACATAATAATTGATTTAGATTTGGGGGGGGGGGTTAAGAATATTTCACTTGACTGCGAGGAAGAGAGTGGGAGAATTTTCCACTTGGTTGAAATAGAAAGGGAAAAGATTCCCATTTGGTTGTGGGAATGATATATGGATGAGTGTGATGTGCAAATTAATTGACCAGCAGAATTATAATATAGATTATGCACTAATATATTCAGAGTAATGTCCTTATTTTGATTGCTGTTTTATTCCCTGGCCACCTTGAGGTTTCTGTAGTTCGTAACTTTCAAGGCATTTCAAGCTATACCCTTTATTCAGTTCACAGGGCTAAATTGTTCTCATTCTGTGGTCCATTTTTACTGGATACCTTGTATCGTTTCATTCTTCTTAATGTCACTTGAACCAAAGTATGACTTCGGAAAGAACCACCAAGTTATTTGGTATACTTTGACCCATGCTTCTATCCACGAGGTCAGTGGCTTGTAGAAGAACAGTAGTGGTACTATTTGACTAATAGCTGTGGCGGGGTGTGTGGATAAAGGAGTTCAGTGAGAGAACTAGTTTGAAAGTGGAAGTAATAGCATGGCTGGAGTTTGAACTAACTGACTATGATTTTGAAGTTCACTTCTTCTGCCAAACAAGATGAGGATACCAATCTAAGATTATCAGTGTTTAATGATTCCTCATTTCATATGTTCAAATGGCATTTTTTTTGGAGTTGGGTCCTACCCTTTTGCAGAGTATATAGACAGTGTCCATATTGAAATGGATAAATTTAAATATATATATTGTAGTTCATTGACCAAGTGGATAGAGTGTTTGCTAATGGACTGGGAGACCAGGGTTCAATCCCAGGTTGAGTCATACCAAAGACTTAAAAAAAAAATGGTACTTGATACCTCCTTGCTTAACAATCAGTATTATAAGGTATGTATCAAAGGTAAAATGGAGCAATCCAGGGAAAGTAGTGCCCTATCCTTACACCTCAGTGTAGTAGCTATTAAAAATGAGAGTCTTTGACTACAGTCGCCAACAAAACTTTTACTTATTGTAGGCATATTTTATTGAAAATTTAGTGTTTGTTCAACCTTGCTTGTTAACAACTTCCCTACATGAGCAGGATGTGACACAAGGTCAATTTCTAAAAGGAGTATAGCAGGTTTTAATTCAGGGTATTCCTTTTTTTTTTTTTTTTTTTTTTTTTTTTTTTTTTGAACTGGTTGCCATACCAAGGTTAAAGAACCCAGTTTGCCCTACAATTTAGAGGGAGAATAATTGGGATCATACCTTTGCCAAGAGTATTAGCACTATATGAAATGCAAACAACCACCACAAGGACTTGAACTTTGGTTGCCGAGTCCATTTTCTATGACAGTAACCATTATACCATGGGCAACTCCAACTGTGATTGTAAGTATTTTAAAAATTGTCTGAAGTCTTTGTTAGTGTAGTCTGAATATGGGTACTTTTGAGCATCTTCAGTTTTTCTTGAGAACATTGGTAATCTTCTGTTAAGGAGTGCTGGATTGATTCTGTGCTTAAGGAATTTTAAGTGGGCATGTTCAGTTGTGTGGGTGATGTCATGTGTGAATGTGGAGACCGTTGGTGATGGTTTGAAAGTGTAGAGATAGCAAGTAAGGATTGTGTTTCTGTGAATCCACAGAGGTTGTAGGACAATGCACCTGTGTCAGATGCATTTTAAAACTTGTGCTCTTAAGCTTAGAGATTTTGTTTTGTGTAGGATGTCACTTCTTTATAAGTATTGCTTCTCTTACTTGAAGGCATTTTTTGCAATTAATGCTTTGATATTTTTGTATTCTCAAATAATGCTATGTCATATTTTTCTATTCTCAATTTAAATCTTTTGAATATTTGTGAGGGATATATATATATATATATATATATATAATCTGCCTATATAATATGTTTAATGTGTTTTGAATAAAGAGGAAAAAGAAATTCTTATTTAAGTACAAGTAATACAATAAGAGGGGTTTTGTCTGGAAGGAAATGGAAACCTTAAAAAAAGTCAAGGATTTTCAGAATATTTTGTATTTAAAGATACACTAAGATATAATCAATTTTTTTTCTATTTTAGGGGTTTTAGATTTTCAATAAACTATTCAAGGATTTTCTGACAAGACATAGAATATTGATTATAAAAATATTCTTGTATTCAGTTTACAGCACTTTTGTGTATAGTCTGAGGATTTATATATGAACAATATAGATATGTTTAATTGCTAATGTTTAGCTGTAGCAAACTGCTATTTTTGAAACAAATAGCAAAATTGTCTTTGAAAGTTATAACATAGTTAAGTGATGCAACATATCTGAAGCTAAAGAAATCTGGGAATGATTTTAATAGTAGGAAAATAATCAGCAAGGATTTTAGAAGAATAAAATCAGTACACTGATTTTAGAAGTATGATACAATACAATGTCAAAATCGAAAAGTGATTGTTGTGGGGCAGAAAAACGAAAAATATGGAATTAATTTTTTCAATCAGAAAGAGAGAAGGAAAAGGAGAGTTAAGAATATATATTTTGAATTGTACTAATGGTGTTGTCAGAGGCAACATGGTCAGAGTTGTTGGGCTAGACTGATGGGGTTAGATGAAGGGGTCAATTGCAACCCAGGTACAGATATGATTGTATGGAAAATATCAGATCTTGAGAAATGGAAAAATTTTTAATTTATTTTTTCCTTTGGAAGACTGAGTAATTTGCATGATGTGACGTATTGGTCTCGTGACAGAGAGGCCGCCCACTGCAGAGAGGAAGCACAGTGGCTGACACATGGAAGTGGGAGGAAACCCTTCCCTCTTTTAGTAACAGTCACAGAGATTCACCATTGAAGTTAAGCTACTATGAATAGAATTAATTACTGAAATCTTGTTAAGAAGAAAGCTGTTGATGAGATACGCCCACTTAGAAATAGGAAAGAATAATTATATAAAACCAGGTTTTTCCCGCAGACAGCAGAAAAAGCCAGAGCAAACAGGAAAGAGAGACTGAGAGAAGTCAGACTGGCAGCAGTTAGCAGTGAACCCATAATCGCTCTGCGCCTCGAGCTTTGAGCCAGACCTGAGACAGAGAAGTGAAAACTACGAGTTAGCTATTGGAAAGCTGAAGAGAGAATTGATAAATGAATTGAAAACCTGTGCCGACTACTGATAGCCTGATGGCCAAGATAAAAATGGACAAGGTCTCTGAATCACATTTCTTCACTCAACGAGGAAGGGATTTATATATAACAGCATTTTTTTAAAAACAGATTAGTTCATTTTCTTTTAAGAAACAGACTTTATTTTTTTTGCTTACTAAACTTTTTATTAATTATTGAACCCCCTGTGTTTGTTTTGTCTCTGGCCTTTCGACTTCAATTTATTTTTCTTTGAATGATCAACCCTGTTTGATTTATTTGTTGATCAGTGAGTGGCGACTTTGGTTATCTGGATCTAAAAACAATGTGGGCAGATGGCCGAACAAGCTTAGGTTCAATTTTTCATTGAAGCAGTGATCAGTTGATGGTCTAAGTAGCTGACTGGGTGAGAGGTAAAATTCTTGCACATATACATATCTACACATGCTCTGTCTCTCTCTCATATTACTTTGAAGAGTTTTGGTTCAGCTATGAAAGGAATCGGTATTTTATGGGCTAAAGAAATATGAGAAATGATGTACAAGGTGTATTGAACTGTAGAATAGAAATGTACAATTGCAAGTATATTTCATGGCTCTTGCTTATTCTCTCTTTGCTGATATCACTAAGTAATATAATCATTCAATATATATATATATATATATATATATATATATATATATATATATACGTGTGTGTGTGCAAAGGAAAACAAATGAGATCTTGGCATAGGAATCTGTCAGTTTTTCATTGGGAGCAGAGTAAAGGATATACATTATAAATATTATTGACAACTGTATTACACAATAGACATTCCACCAGTGAGGAAAGTACACATCTACACTGCAATTTTTTTACTTACTTAATGATGGCTGGCCCTTAGTGATGATGATTAATCCCTGGGGGGGTGGATACAAATGACCTGTTTGTATATTTGAAGCAGATGCCTATGTGCTCTGTTATTTTCTTGTATTGTCAATGGATATTATGTGTATTTCATTTTAAAATCTAAAACAAATCATTTGTCTTACTAAGCTATTTATTTATGTTTAATGAAATGTTACTAATTAGGCTTAGTGATTGAAGATGTAAAATAATTACACAATATTATTGCTTCACTAAGACTAGCAATCTGAACAAAAATGTTTAAGTTGATAAATCTTAAATGTCATTTAAATTTAAAAAAAAAGTTAATGAAATTTTTCATGGAACAATATTAGTTTTATAAGATAATGAGTATAATTTATAAATCTCTTTTCTGTTATATGGATTTCTTTTATAATAATAATAATAATTACTATTTGTAATGATGTGGTGTAAATATTTTTGCGATCTTTGTGAATTTAAAATACACAGTGTTTGGAAAACAAGTAGAAGGGATTTTTGAGGTTTGTTAGTGAATCTCACTGTCATTGTTAGATTTTAATATTTGATAAAAGAACAAATTTACTGTCATTATAACCAACTTCTTCCTTAGTTTTGATCACTTACCCAAAGAACTTGGGTACTTCAGCTGTTAAAAAAAAAACTTGATGTAATATACATAAAACCATGAAGCTATTACAAGTTGATATTTATTAAGCTGGGCTTAGTTTAGCACAAGGCCAGAAATGTGGAATATCCAGAGACAAATTAACAATGGTTTGCTCATCATTACACCATCAAGTACCCTAGCTATTTATAAAAATTTTATGAAAATTACAAGAATTCACTTCATAAAATTGTTGTATACAAGCAACATGCATGACTTTTATTAAATCTGTTTTGGTAACATCAACCCCATATGTTAAGTAAAAAGATAAAAACATACTTGTTCGACTGAATACAAATGATTCTGTACCTGACTGTTTAGGAGGATAAGATTTCAAGTATCTTTGACAAAAGGTTACGTAGGTAGGAGGATAGATCAGTAAAGAGTTGCAATTAATCAAGTATAACAAGATAATTGCAGGAGTTGAAGATAATTCAGCCTGTAGGTTAAAGGTCTGATACAACTTGATACTACACACCCTCTATTAGGTTGTTTAGAGATCCTACAGAGTGAAAATATTTTAGATGTTTTTAAAAAGGATATATTACAATAAAGCTCAGTCTTGTAACAACAGTGTTCAATATTAATGAGGTTTTTTTTTTTTTTTTTTTTTTTTAAGTAATTAAAAAAAAATTGCAACAGTCATTGAAAAAATTATCTATTTCTTTTCATGTCAATTCTTAAGGATCAGAATAATACAAAAGTAATTTATATTCTTGAGTTGGGAAATAGATTAGGTAAGGTTAGGTTATTTAATTTAATGGCATATCAACTCTTGATGGTTATTCAATGCCAAATCCTGTTTACATATATGATTTTTAAGTAAATAGTTTGTTGGTAACATTTTTTAAATGAGCCAAAGATCATTTGTTTGCACACAATTAAATGGTTTCAAGTATTGTTATCTAATACTAATAATTGAATTTAAGATTAATTGATAGTTCTTTTTGATCACAGATAGGACCCTGATGGGTACTACCACTCAGTGGACCTGAGAGTAATGTCAAGGAAAGGGCACTCTACATTTCTCAAAGCTCCAGGACTGGAGCTTCACCATCAGACGCTGTTTAGTGTCATAATCAGGACACTCATTGGGTAGGGTCTTACCCCTCTGTAGAGATGCAATCAGCATATTCTATAGTCCCTGCTGACTGGATTGTGTTGTGAAATATTTTAATCACTGACCAATATATAATTCATTCCTGAGTAAATCTTCACGTTTTAATAGACATCAAATTTAAATTTAATTTGGGAGATATCTACACAGATTCATCCTTCTGTATCATGCACACTATATAAATCTCATCAAGTTGTGCTGATTGTGTGGATTCTCCTGATTCTCTTTTGCCATCCGACCCTATCAGCCATTGCTATTGGCAAGCCCTCTAAACCGTATTCAGTGTCTGCACAGAGCTGATGAATGCAATTTTTTTGCTTATCAGCCAACTGAACTGAGTTTATGTGCAGGAGTCTCTAGAACATCACTCATGTGTTTGTTCCTGCTTCTCTAACAGTGTCAACATGTCTTGTTCATTTTACTTGGATGGTTTGTAAGATGGCTGTACATCTGTTTTGTGGGATACTGCTTCCAGGATTTGTTCAAAACAGCACAAAGCATCCTTGAGTAGTTTCCATCAAGCTCCATGGGTTTTGGTAAGGTCCAAGTGGTGCAACCATTCAATAGTACTGACATGGCCACAGCTTAGAAGAATTCCTGTTTTGTTTTATTTGAGATCTTTAGTTGGTTTCAGAAGTCTAGTTGAAGAGGAATCAACCTATTGGGCACTAGTCAACTTACTTAACTTGCAAAATGAACTGATGGATGTTCACCAATCAGACATCAGCAAAATACTGCTCTTTTTCACTTCAAACTTTGTCTCTTTTATGTTAATCAAATCTCACCACCTCACGTGAACTTATCACGTTCTCCTCCATAAAACAAGTCACACCTCTTACGTCCTTTTCTTCTGGTTTCCGCGTGCCTGTAGTAGAGAGAGAGAGAGCACACCTTCTGTTTCTTCAAAGTAAAATTTTTAGTGGCATTACTACTACAAGATCAGATTTCCATATGGTCTTTAACTTGTCAATAGTCATGCATTTCCTAGGCATCACTATATATAAAATGAACAAAACAATAGACACATAAATGGTAAATTTTAATTTTATTTTATCAATTTGATAATCCCAACTGGTTTCAAACTTTAGCCATACTCAGATGTTTATTTTAAGACAGAAAGGCTTGTGAAGCCAATCTCTTGGGAATGAAACTTTAAGTGAAGGATAAAAACATTTGATGTTTCAGAATTATAGAAGATTTCAATTGTAGAAGTAAATGCAAAGATGTTATTGAGTCGGAAGATCAGTCATAGCAAGTAATTAATTTTTCCCAACATTTTAAAGATGGAAGTTTTAATGTAAAGTTTTTTGAATGGCTTAATTTGTAATAGATATGAGGGTTGGGTAAAAAGGTCATAAGCTGACTTTAATAGTCTCAGGGAATATGACCAAATGAGGTTTATTTTTTAACATAATCTCCTTGTGATCCACACACTTCTACCATTGCTGTTGTAGTGCTTGGATCCCATTGGTAAAAAAAGTTCTGGCTATTTTGTCAATTGTTAAAGATCAAAATAATTCAAGAGTAGTTTATATTTTTGTGTTATGAACAATAAAAAAGAAATTGGATATTTTAAATCTAATTAAAAAAAAATCTATAATACTACCCCGGGCTCATTAGCTTCACTATTTTAATATAAATTTTATAAATTGTATGTAATGAATGATATGAGATAGAGATATCCATGAACTAATACTTCTGACCCATAATAATTGTTATATCTGTATATAAATTTTATAAACTAAATCTAACAAATATGGGACAGAAGTATCTATGAACCCCTCCTTCAGTCTCATAATTGTTAGATTTGCATATAAATTTTATCAACTAAATATAACAGCTATTATGAGATAGTAGTAGTTTTTAATCTGTAAAGTTTAATAATTTTCAAGAATTTAAGGAAGAAACAAATTGAATAAGAAAGATAAATTTTATTTTCAATATATATATTTTTTTCATTTCATTAAAGGTAATGGTGAAAAATAGGCTTGGAGGTAATGAATGGTTGATAAAAAACAAGGATTGTAGTTACATACCTAAGAAATATGATACTGACTCCTGTTTTTATAAAGATATAAAGAAAAATTGTGCTATCAGTGTCTAATTGTTCCATTTGCATATACATTTCATGTACAATGTAATAACTATTATGGGACAGTTATCCTGTCAGCAAGGTCTAGAACACATTGAATGCATCTCCCTGAAAAGAGGTAAAATCCTTCTTTAAAAAAAAAAGCTGTTTCTAGACATAACATCCAGTGGGGAAGCTATTGTTCTAAAGCTCTGTGGAGTTACTGATTCTATTACAAGGAATATTTGAAACCATATAGGGGGTGTCCTCGTGGTGTAATGGTTAAAACAATGGACTGCACGCGAGTTCGAACTCCAGTCGCACTATTACCTTCACTTTCAGACAAATGCCCTTGGGAAAGGTATGAACCTCCTTATCCTCCCAGCTATGGGGTTAAATAGCACCACCACTGTTCTTCTAGAGGGATGGCTTTGGCATTAAATAACCCACGAAGGTTGATATGCCATTAAACAAAGAAACCAAACCAAACCAACCTGAAACCATATAACTGTATGAAAATCATTTGTATTTGATAGGTATACTTGAAACTGTATAACTGTGCAAATAATTAATATAAAATGGAATAGTAAGTTGAAACTATAAAATTATGTATAAATTATTAGTGTTATATTATTTCAAGTATAAATATCTAACTGTGAGGGAATTATTTGTATCAATTGTTACTTAAAGCTGTCATTGTTTTCAAATATCTATTTTCATTAGTCACTTGAAATAAAATATAATTGTTTGCCAAAAAAACCCAACAAAAACTGATTTTGGTATTAAATCACTTAACAAGGGTTGATATGCTGTAAAATCAAGGAATAATTCTATGAGAAAGATGTAGTGATTTTTTTTTTTTTTTTTTTTTTTTTTTTTTAATATAAAATTCCCTGACAGGTATTATACCTAAGAAATATTTGGATTTAACCATTTGAATCCATAAGCCTGATATTTTGGGCTGAATGTTCTTTTTTACTATACACAGAGTATTTTGGGGTTCAGGGAGAACAAGTCAGATACTTATAGTAAAAAGCTTAATATAGTATCAGTTCTTCCTTTTAAGGAATTGATGGAATAGCTTTAAACAAGGATGTTTACAGCATGGATCAAATTGGAATTTTTTTGAAAGTTTAGGGGCTTAGGTTCTCCGTAGTTGAAGACCAAGGGTTAGAAAACTAATTCTCCCTTCTCCAAACTCACCAATTAAATGATTGGAGAATATTGTTTGGTCTTTGTATTTTTCTGTTTGACACTCACTCTAATTCAGTATTAGGTACCCTCTCCACCAATCTTTTTTTTTCTTGACATAGGTCTTGCTTTAATTTGACCAATTAAATGTTAGTTTGTACAAACATCTTTTCATTAAAGAATCATTTTATTCCTTGTGACAAGCTGGTATTTAGCCTTGTAATCATGTCAGGCTTAAGTGAATTCACTAATGACAGATCAGAATGCTTTTGACTAAGAATGTCAAGTGAACTTCTGTTAGCATTTCAACTGGTGTCAGGTTAGTTTCCATTGTCACACACACACACACACACACACACGCACACAAGTGGCCTTGATTAAATAAACATAGTAGGGAGATGTGGAAAAGGTGATTGCAAAAACAACACTGAATACTCTGTCTTCACAAACTTTTTACTTGATGTGCACTCCTTGTAACTAAATTTAATTTCTATTCATCCCCAAATAAATTGAATGTTAAGTTACAAAACAACTACCTGAGAAAAGAATAACTGTAGATGCAAACACATCTTAAATTCTTGAATCATTTTTTAATAGGAAGGATGGTTTTGGTGGTGTTGATATTTTAAAAAAGTGTTTTTGATTCCAAGATTAAAATTTTTACAAAACCTAGAAAAGTTATAACACTTGGAATACTGAATCATATACCTCCTTGCTTAACACTCAGCATTATAAGGTATGTATCAAGGGTAAAATGTAGCTATTTAGGGAAAGTAGTTGTGCCCTCCCCTACAACTTGTAGTAGCTATTAAAAGGGAGCCTTTGGGTTGCCCGTGACTATGGTCACTAACTTTACTTATATATATATATATATATATATATATATATATATATGATTTCTTTCCTTGACATATCCTGCATTTTCTTTTTATCTTGAAACATCTTTTGTTAAAGCAACTCTATAAAATTTAGATAATAACTAGATGAACTATGAACCCATTGGGTTCCCATGGTAACAATTATCTACGATGACAATTGTGTTTCTTTTTAAGAAGTGAAGGATTCTAATTAGTATTTAATAGTTATGTTGTATTGATAATTTTTATGTCCAGAATAGAAACTTCAAGTGGACTTGGAATAATGACAAAGTAGAAAATATTGTATATATAGAAATCTTGTTGAAGTAAGAGAACATTTTATTAAAACTCTGAACCGGTATTTGGCTAGTTTAGGAAATGATAAACAAGACGACATGATATTGCCTTGATGGAAATAGCTTCTGAAGCCATTTCTTATCTGTTAAGACTGATACAATAAATCAATCAATACTTTGAGGCATTCTAAGAAAGAATATAGGCGAATATTTTGAAGTACGTATTGACCCAACCCCTTCACCATTGACAGGATGAGGTATGAAGTCAATTTTTTTAAAGCAGAGTACAGCTAGTTTGAATTCAGAGTTTTTTTTTCTTCTAGACTGGTTGCCATACCAAAGTAAAAGAACCTTGTCTGCTCCACTATTTACCTGTAGCAGGGGAGAGAACAGATCCATTAATACTTTTCCCAAATGTATTAACATGAAGAGAAATGCAAATAGCCTCATCCAGGATTCAAACTTGTGTTGCTGATTCCATTTCTTATGATGATAACCATTGTGCTAAGTGTGCATCCACAAATATCTCTAAGTAATATGGAGAAAAGATATATTTATGTTACCTGTCAAGCTACCATGGCAAAATAGTTTATTCTGACATTTTGAGTTAAGGCTAAAAGGAATTGAAACAACTACATAAAAAATGAAAATTTAAAAGTATATTGTATGCAATTCTCTAACCCCTAAGCATAAAATAACCCTAGATGGTTTGACATGCCATTAAAATGAGTGAGTCAATACAAACGTCAAACAAGTTAGCTGGTATTAATAATCTTGGTGGTATGTTTTGATTAAGCAGTTCAATAAGAGAATATCAAAGAGCCTATGAGATGCTACTGAAAAGGTCTTGGCCCAACCAAGAAGTGAATGACATTAAATGTACATGTTATTTTACATATTCTCCCAAATTTCAATACACTGGAGACCATCAATTTCTCTAACTAAAACCTTAAAAAAAAATTATGTGGGCCAAGAATTTTTCTGCACCTCCTCATAGAATGTCTTTGTTACATTAGTCGAGGGTGACCTGAAGGCTCCCTTTTCAATAGCTACTACACTGAAGTGTAGGGGAGGGTGATTCTCCTTTCCCTGGATTGCTCCACTTTACCCTTGATATGAACCTTATAATACTGAGTGTTAAGCAAGGAGGTATCAATTACCATTTTTAAAGTCTTTGGTATGACGTGACCTGCGATTGAACCCGGGTCTCCTAGACCATTGGTGAACACTCTACCCACTAGGACAATGAGCTAGTAGCCAGTTAATATCACATTATACAATTGTATATAATGTTGAACAGAATGGTAAATCAACTTACACAGATACTCTACTCATCCTTGGTGGAGGGCTAGAGAGAGCAACATTTTAATCTTATACAGAAGTGTTGAATTTTGTTTTTGAGTATTATGTTATTGATTATTCTTGAGACGATGTGAATAGATATTGAGATATTGTATTATTTTTTCATAATTTCAAAACAGTTATTTGCTAAGCATAGTAAATAATGTTTGTGTATATGTTAACATCCATATTGATAAATATAATGCTAAATGAAAGGATGTTGAGATGAGTTTCTGTGAAGACAATGAAATCATTTGAAATGTATTTTTTATTATTCAGTTGAATTAAATTTCTATTTTTAACAATACAATATATGGAATCTTTTGAAGTGTTAAATAAGTAAACAAAAATATGTATATAGTATGAATAGACATTTGGATTTTTTCCTTTGATATACATATGTATCACATTTTCTTCTTATCCTGAAACATATCTTTTGTCAAAGAAACTCTGTAGCATAAATCATATACTTAAAAAAAAAGTTAATGCGATTAAAATGTTCGCATATCTTTTATGTAATAGTACACAAATTTTGATTTTAAAATGTTTATTTATTACTAAGAAAAAAATCCTTATGTATGTAATTACCCAACTCCTCCGCATACAAGTGGGATGTGATGCAAGCTCAATTTTTTAATGGATTTTAATAGGTTTGAATTAAGAGTTTTCCTTCTCCTAGATCAGTTGCCATAGTAAAGTTAAAGAGCCCAGTCTGTTTGACAATTTACTCATAGCTAGAGAGAGGATACTTGGATTTGTGGTTTTCCCAAGGGTATAAGCACTATGATAAATGCAAACAGTCTCATCTTAGACTAGAATTTGGGTTGCTGTGTCTATTTCCAACGATGATAACCAATACACCTTGAGCATCTTCAAAAAGACTTCATATAACAACTGAACAACCCATGAACCCATTGAGCTCTCATTGTAACTGCTGTCCATGATAATATTTGTGTTTATATTTAATGGTTTTAGTTTCTTTGTTTAATGGCATATCAGCCTTTGTAGGTTATTTAATGCCAAAGCCATCCTTGTCAAAAGACAGAAGTAGTAATATTTAACCTATAGTTGAGGGATAAGTGGGTTCGTACCTTTCTCAAGGGCATTAGTCTGAAAGTGAACAGAATATCACAACTGGAATTTGAAGTCTCTTACTTATGATATTGCTACTATACCATGAGGACTCCTCCTGTTTCTTATTAAGGCATGAAGGATTATAATCAGAATTTGGGAGTTATCTCTGTAATAATGAGAATAGGAGGTGCCCATGGTGTAATGGTTATCGTCGTAGGAAATGGACATGGCGCCACGAGTTCAAATCCTGGATGACGCTGATTGCATTTCACAAAGCACTAATACCCTTGGGAAAGGTATGAATCCAATTATTCTCCCTCCAGCTATGGGTAAATAGTAGGGCAGACTAGGTTCTTCAGCCTTGGTGAGGCAACTAGTCTAGGAGAAGGAAAACTCTGAATTCAAACCTGTTAAACTCCGCTTAAAAATTGACCTTGTGTCATATCCTGCCCGGGTGGAGGGGTAGGTAAATATAATAATGAGAATTTTTTAATGTTAAAAAGTGTTCTAAGTGTATTACTCTAGTAAAAGAAATGCGATGATACATGCATAAATACATAATGAACATGAGAATTTTACTTATATATAAAAAGATGCTTTCAATTAGAACCAAATTAATTTTGTCATCACCAATGACCACAAAATTTATCAGAAGGATAGTACCATGATTTCTGATAAGATTATTTACATAAGGTTCAGTATTTAAGATCAGAGTGCAGTATCTATACCTGTGGAAATCATACAGTTCTTTTAAACACTTTGATATATTTTCTTTACTTTAATTTTATAATATTGAAAAAATATATTTCAACATACTTATACAATTTAAAATTGGCAAAATTTTGACCAAATATCAATTCTTACAATCAGAGTGGTCAGTATTTGTATTGCTATCAAGGACGTACATGTTTTTACAAAGAAAAAAAAGTATGATTTACTTTTATTATAGTGAAGAAACTTATGTCCCCTATTAATCTAAAGAGCTATATCGGCAAGAACAAATCTTCTGGTTGGTTCAACCAAGCTAGACAAGTCAATTGTTTGAGGCGAGAGTAAAACTGAATCCCTGTACAGGAGTTGCACGCATTGTGTGTATTTTAGTGATAGAAAAGCTGATATAATTAATATATAGCTGGTTAAGAAAGAAATCTAAAATTCTGAAATGTGGTTCTATTATTCCAAGCATTAATCAGTCCAGCATCCAAATCTGTTTTTTTTTTTCTATTATCAGTGTTTAAAGTAGTATTCTCTTGGTATTTTGTCAGATGCAGTTCATCTCGAGTAGCAGGAGGGAGTTCCCATGGCACATTGGTTAATGTGCTAGACTGCAACATCTTTGTAAGCAAGTTCAAACTCCAGTTGCGCAATTATGTACATTTTCAGATTACACCCTTGAGAAAGATATGAACTCCTTTATCTCCCCAACTATAGGTTAAATAGTTTCATGACTGTTTTTCAACAAAGATGGCTTTGGCATTAAATTACCCACAAAAGTTGATATCCCATTATTCAAAGAAACTAAACCATATCCAGTAGCCTCCTGGGAACTTCAGTCCTTTACTAATTTTCATTACTTACTCGGTC
The DNA here is from genome assembly GCA_963585895.1 of Sepioteuthis lessoniana. Classification (NCBI taxonomy): domain Eukaryota; kingdom Metazoa; phylum Mollusca; class Cephalopoda; order Myopsida; family Loliginidae; genus Sepioteuthis; species Sepioteuthis lessoniana. Next base: position 38,928,758 of record OY757907.1, on the reverse strand, counting down.
GTCTGGGGCTGTAGAATACACAGACTGCATCTCTGCTGAGGGGTAAGACTCTCCCAATGAGTGTCCTGAATATGACACTAAACAATCTGATAGTGAGACTCCAGTGATGCTGGAGTTTTGGGGAATATGGAACACCCCTTCATTGCCATCACTCCCAGGTTCACTCTGGCCTGGAGTGGTAGCACCTGATAAGGTCCTATCTATGAATCAAATAAAACTAAACAGCATTCTTATACTAAACTGAATTACTTGAAATAGAACTGTTTTGACATTTAAACTGTATACTTATGCTAAACTGAATTGTTTGAAATAGAACTGATTATTTGCATAAAAATGGATTTGGCATTAAATAACCTACAAAGGTTGATATGCCATAAAAACCAACCAACCAAATTATCATTACCAGTCCTTTTTTTTAAAATAAGAATAAGGGCCAGACTTACTCCACCTGTTTTGAGTCAAATGGTGTTTCAAATGAAAACACCTTGCTAAAAAATTGGAGCTTGTTCTATGGAGTTAACTGATTAAAATATTTTGTAGACAACAGAAACGAAGGGACAAGAATCACAAAGTTATTATATAATCAATTACCAAAGGATCTTACGAAAGAGTAAAATTTACCAAGTTAATCTTAGAGAATATTACTAGTATAGTGAGTAGGATCCCTACTGAAAGCAAACTAAGTTAAGCTTAATAAATATCTTTGGATAAATATTCAATTTATGATCAAGTGACAGTGGATATTTTGGGTCTCTATATATAAATGAATTGAAAATGCACACATAAGTATGCAAATTTGGCATCTTTCATGAAACTGATAGTAAGCTTTTCTTTTAAACTATTTTACTATTTTAGTGAGTATCAAACTCACTTAGTATTTCCACAACTGTATTACTGTGCCAGACTTGGCTAAATAGTAAATAACCATATATATTAAAATAATTTTCTTTTTCAAATATTTTTCATAATGAATTTAGTGATGATGAAAGACAGCATATAGTATAACTATATACTGTACACTTTGGTTGATTGAATGACATGTCAGACCTTGTTGGGTTATTCAATACCAAAGTTTTGATTTTTTTTTCAAGTAATTATATGGTTTGTTGGTTGTGTTTTATGACATCAATTCTTGATGGTTATTTAATGTCAAATCATATTTATACATACTATTTTTAGTGAATAGTTTGTAGGTAACATTTTTTAACTGAGCCAGAGCTCATTTGTTTGCACACAGATAAACGGTTTCAAGTATTGCTATCTTGATGGTTAGAGTGTTCACCAAATGGCCTGGAAGACCTGGGTTCAATCCCCAGTTGAGTTATACCAAAGACTCAAAAAAATGGTACCTGATGCCTCCTTACTTAACACCCAGCATTATGAAGCATGGATCAAGGGTAAAGTGGAACAATCCAGGGAAAGGAGTAGCATCCTCCCCTACACCTTGGTGTAGTAGCTATCGAAAAGGGAGCTTTCGGTTCACCCTCAACTACGGTCGTCAACTTTACTTATTGCTATCTTATTCTAATAGTTCTATTAGCCACAGTAAAATGGTTTCAAGCATTTCTATCTAAGATTAAAAATTCAGTTTAATATCAATCATTTGTTCGCATACAACTAAATTGTTTCATGAATAGTAAATGATAAAACAGTTCTAGTTGACACATAGATAGGACCCTAACAGGTTCTACCATTCTTTATCAGTGGACTTTAGAGTAATGGCAATGAAGAGGTACTCCACATTCTTTATAGTTCCAGGGCTGGAGCCTCACTGTCAAATGCTGGTTAGAGTTATCTAGAACACTTGGTAGTGGTTCTTATCCTTCTGCAGAGATGCAGTCAGCATATTCTATAGCCCAAGCCAACTGGGATGGAAATTATATGGTTTTAAGTACTTAAATAATAATCATCTGTAAACAATTATAACTTCAAGTAGCTATTTTATAATACAAATAATTTGCACAATGATTTACAATTTCTAGTATACAGAAGAATAATTTGCAAGCAATTATTATATGGTTTCAAGTAATTATTTCTACTTAATAATAATGATAATAATTTATTTGTACAGTTATGATTATTACATAGTATTAATTAAACCATATAATTTTTCAATTGATCCATATGTGACCCTTATACTCTGAGTAAAGGTGGAGCTGGAAGTAATGGCAACAAGGAAGTTGAATCGATACTCTTCAGAGCTTCAGTGCTGGAGCCTCACCACTGGATACAGCTTAGTGTCATACCTAGGACACAGTACACTTTGATTAATGTGTGAGATATTTGAGTGTGCCCAGTAAATTCATCATATGTAAATTATTCATGACTAAATTCAGAATATAATCATTGCTTTTTAAGAATTAGATAAAAAAGAGCTAAACAGTTAGGGAAACCTTATATTATAAGAACAATCAATCTGATGTGATGAATTTACCTAAAATTGTATATGAGAATATTTACATACACAACAGCTAATAGTAATTCACAATATATTTACATACACAACAGCTAATAGTAATTCACAATATATTTACATACACAACAGCTAATAGTAATTCAGCAGCTTTTGAAAAAAGTGACCAGATGAGATACACTGCACTAACCATTTCCATCTTTTAAAGTTCAACAACATATTTCAAAATGATTGCCTGAACAATATTTTCAGTTAGCGCAGTTAGAATAAATTTATACTTGCATGTAAGAATCTATGATTCACATTTGTGTATATTCTCACATACAACCAAAGTTTGGCATAATTTGTTGTTTACCTAAATAACCTATCAAGCTTATATGTCTGTTTTGATATAATGACTGTATAGTTCTGCTTTCTTTAGTGTTATGTTTAGGGATATATCTAGAGCACTAGCCCATGTATGATTGTAAATATTTTTCAAGAGAGTTTACACATTAAGATAAATTCAAATATTAATGAATGATCATTATCTTTTACTTTCTGTTTTGGACAATCCTTTGCTCGGTCAATACCTGATACCTAGAATAAAGGAAGAGAGTGAATATATGCATTTCTTATGTTAAGTGATACTTGATATGTACATTATTTATATTTTCTTTACATTAATAACATTTTCTTGAGCAATTGCACATAGTGCAATTTATAAAAATCTTTGGTAAACAAGGGCAGCTGCTGCTATTATTATTCAAAATTAGGAGCAAAACTAAAGCAATTAAAGCTTATGTAATTAAATTGAATATCTGCTATTTGTCATGTTTCTTTAAAATCATATACAGTTTAATTGAAAGTAAACATGCTAATTTGATTAAGAGGACCTCACATTTGTCTTTAATGAGAAAGGAAAAAAAAAGAATTTGGAAAATCCAATTGACATATTTCATCAGAAGGTTAGATATCTGTTGGAATATATCAATCTGATTTTTCAAACTCCTCTTTCATATTTCCAATTTTATTCTAGACTTTATTCATTTGAACACAGCAAAAAAATTTGTAAATTCAACCAATCTTATTAATGTACACACAGGTTGAAATCAAAGTGTGCATAGTGACCTTTCCTGATATATACCGTTATCATCTGAATATAGATTATAAGGATTGCTAGCAGAAAATGCAGTTTTATTTGTCAAGCTAAAATATCATACTTTCTCATGATTGCCACTTATTCTCTAAGCATTATTATTAATTTTGACTGATATTTTCTTTTTAATACTTTTCATCACAACTTGCTGTTTATTTCTGTAATGTTCATTTTGGAGTTGATGATAAAAGATCACCAAGAGACTAATTTATGATAAAAGTAACTTAAGTTAAAAGATGAAAGTCAAAATTAAAAATAATAATTGAAAATGCTTCACATAAAAAAAATGAAATAAAACTCTCTGAGCATTTGAAAATTCTTTTGTTCTAAGAGCAAGCATGCTTATCATTCATCAATAAAAAAAAAAAAAAAAAGATCTTAATATTGTTTCAACTGTCAAGATGGAATTTGCATGTTATAAAGAAATTTAAAATTCACTTTAGAAAGTCTGTTCATTTTGAATTATAATAAAAGTTTAATTAAAAAATGTTAAATTTCACAAATATAATTCTTGACATTTTTATATTCCCTAAATCTAAAAAAAATTCTTAAAATTAATTTTTCTCCACACATGAAAAACATCTTTGTTTTCAATTGCAAAGTGAAATTTGTTATAAGGGAAATAATTAGACTCCCTTCGAACATTCATGTTCATTAAAAAAACTTGAATAAATCAATGAATTATGTTGTATGGAAACACTGAAGTCATAAATTAATAACTGTTAGTAAAGCATTTAGAATTGATCTCAATTTTTATCATAAAGTCAGCAAATCAAATATCAACATTTAAATGACAATTAAAAAAATATGTATTAAACATTGATAACAGAGCAGCTAAAGAGGAAGGTTTAAATCATCTTTGGAAAAGAAATTAAGGAACATTAAACATATCTGATAAGCTGTAAGAAAATAAAACAAGTAATGCAGAAATATCCACTAGTAAGAGTTGACAGATTCCCTAGGAAGGACACCAAATATGGCTAAAGAAATAAGTGCAATATTATTCTATTAGTTGGACCCTTGGAAATTCTACAGAATGAAAAAAATCAAGGGGAGCTATTTAAGCAAGAAAGAATGACTTGCAATTCTATTACTCCTGTTGCCTTTGCAGTGAATAATACAAAAATATACAATAAACGATATTATATTTAAAACACATATTGTTTGTTAGTAGTAATTCTAGTGAAACTACCAGATCAATATGAAGTTGCATATTCTATTTTGTGGATAATTGTGTTGCTGGTACTGAGGAATCTTTGGAGCTCTTTTCTTTTTCAGCCTTTGACAGTATGTTGTTGGGGTTTATCAGAACTTCATAGCTCATCAGATCCTCGGCAAACCAATATACAATAATTTATATATTTACTAATGCTACTTGGCAAGGACAGACAAAGTTAACACAGGCCAATTTTACTGGAGTTGAACAGTATTTGATCTGAAGAAGCAACATCTCTGTAGAAGAGTATCCCAATTGATTGAGGGGTAGGAGGAAAGAATATTCCACTTGGCTGTAAGCAGATGTAGAAAAAATATCTCACTTGGCTTGAGTGGTAATTTTGAACTGACACATTTTTACAGTTTTTATCTCCAGGTTTTTGTATTTACTTATTTTATTATACTCTTTGACTGATATGCTATTATCTGTTGGCACTGACATTGTTTTCTTTTGGTGATAGTTTGTGCTATATTTCTGATCTATCCATTTTTCTCACCACTGTAGACTGACAGTTCAAATAAGACATGATAGAAAGAACCAAAACTTAAAATGAAAGAAAATAGTAAAAGATAGATATCAATGGTTTGGTTTGTTTGTTTAGCAGCATTTTAACCATTTGTGGGTTTAGTGTTGAAACTTTTATGTAAGTTTAACTATAATAATTATAAAGTAGAAACATCTTTTATATTTATAAGTAGGTTTGTACATTTATTTAGAGATATAGGTGTAATTGTTGAATTTATGTTATTTGATATAATTGTTTGTAAACCATTATAATTTCAAGTAACTATTCTTAATACAAATAATTTATACATATTTATTTAGTTTAAAGTAATTATTCCTATTTTATAATTATAATCATTTGTTTGCCCATAGATAGTTATTTGGTTTCAAGTATTTCTAACACCAGTAATTTGCAAGCAATTATATGGTTTCAGGTAACTAATGATAATTCTCAAATAATTATAACTTTAATTAACTAATCTTAATATAAATAAATTGTCCCCTGTTATGTTTTCAAGTATTCCTATCTAGCATTCAGAATTTTCCAACAGATCTATTTGACCGACAGAAGTGACCCTAAGAGATGCAACTACTGGGTTAGTGTGGGCCTGAGGGTAATGGCAATGAAGAGGGTGACTCCACATTTGCCAAAGTCCCTGGACTGGAGCCTCACCAATGGATGCAGTTTAGTATCATACCCAGGACACTCTTTTGCTGTGTATGTGGGGAGGGGTGCCAACTGTAGTCTGATAGTCAGTTTAGATGTGATGGAGAAAATAATGCCTCTTTAGACATTTCCCCTTTTTACTATTGTCTTATATCAAACTTTGAAGTAAAATGAAAAAGCTTTGCATAGAGCGCATACAGTATCAAAAAGGTTTTTGTACAGCAAATATAAATAACTATTTTAACAAGGGGAATCGTACTTTATTAAGAATCAACTAAAATATGACTAAAATAAAAAAAACAAAAAACAAACAAAACTAAATGACCCTTTCGACTGGTCCTTTTCAGTTGATACACCAGTAGAAATTTAACTAGAAATTTTTAAAAAATGGGAATGAAATTCACAAAAGTCATAGAGGAGGGATGAAGATACCCCCCCCCAGCATAAAAAAACCCTACTCCAGATTTCCAGAATAGTTTTAATGGGTAGGTGAATTTTTTCTGCTTGCACAGGCTAGGGTGGAGCTTAGTTATTGCTAACACTTCCAATATGACTAGATGTTTTCTACTTCTAACCTTGTTCAGAGCAGAGAAATACTTGTAGCAGAGGAAAATTTCGTATTTTGGTTTGGCACGCAAATTAATTCAATGCATAATTTCACCCAATCAGGATGACTTATCCTATTCATCTTGGACCTCTTACTGGTGGCTCTTGAATAGCAGCAGCAGCAGCAGCATGGACACATGAGGGAACCTATCTAATTTATGGATTCCTTGTATCTAATATCTCTTAGACCAAGGAATCCCAGTTGAATATGAATTAGATACATTCACTACGCCACCACAGGAACAACTTTATGTCACCCCCAAAATTGGCTATGTCGATGCAATGCCTTTATTCTGCTCTCGACACCTAGCTCTCAATTCACCTCTGGGCCACTTTGATGGAGACAACGCATGCCTCTCCACCAGACGCACAAAAACCATGGTGACTCCAAAGTTCATTTCCTTCAATGGCAACATGGCTTTCGCTAAACTATGGCGAACACAATCCCTCGCATGTCCAAAGATACGTGCTGCCTTTCTCAACTCTATCATATCTCCATTTCGTATCCTCACTCACTACGAGGCTTGCAGCACAAACGCAAGCTACATTTTCTATGCTGCAAATAAAAACTATTCCTAAACACATTTCGACTATTGGCATCTTACTTCTTCATCCTTCCTTTATTACCTTACAAACATAGCGAGGAAACAACACAACGTAAACACACATATACGTTACAACCTATCCTCGCCCAACAATGACAACAAAAACCTCCGGCTAAATACTCATGCAAATAACCCATCCAGCATGAATAGTGATTGGACAAATGCTAGTAAATCACAGAATCATTTGATTGTGAGCGCCCGGATGTTAATGACTTGGATTGCTTACATATATATATACACCCTGGTGTGTGTTGACTAACATGTACCTCCAATCATTGAGTCGTCTTGCTTATATAGTCAGCATCACACAGACCTTGAAATTTGTAAATCATTATACTTTGTTGCAGTATTGATAGGACATTCTTTTGTGAAGACTGAAAGGGAGATCTAGTTATAAAGAAAGTTCTAACCTTGACATGGTAAAAAACAGTGCATAACCAATGAGGAAATTTTGTCAGTGAATACTTGACTAGCAAGTCCAGTCCACAGACATTTAGGAGCACATAGCATTTTACTGGAGTTAAATTTGGATCTCGCTGATCAGTATTAATTAAAATTGTTTTAATACACCAGTTGGCGACCTTAGTCAAGGGTGACCTGAAGGTTCCCTTTTCAATAGCTGCTACACCAAGGTATAGGGGAAGGCGCCACTCCTTTCCCTGGATTACTACACTTTACCCTCGATACATATCTTATAATGCTGAGTGTTAAGCAAGGAGGCATTAAGTACAATTTTTTGAGTCTTTGGTATGACTCGAGCTGGGATTGAACCCAGGTCTCCCGGGCCATTGGCGAACACTCTAACCATCATGCCAATATCTGTTTTTTAATACAATAATTTCATCCAATTATCTTAATTCCAATCTCTTCCAGTAACTGTAATCTTTTGCTCTTTTTATTAGTTTTGCACTCTTCATTGTATGCCTTTCAGTCTCAATATTACACTTGAATTTCCATGAGTATACATGGAGCCCAAGCCTTCATATTCTATATGAAGTTTTATATATCTTTAAAATAACATTTGCCTCCTTCTGAAATAAAATTTCTAACCATCCAGCCAATCATCCATTTGCCTTTGATACAATTGACAAATTATATAATTGTTAGCTTTTCAAAGCCAGTCCTGAAATCACATTCCTCATTTATTTTTTGGTTTCCCTGTTGCTTAATCTAGATTCACCTTCAGTATTTTTGGATCTAATATATTGTACTTTACATTTTTCTATGTTAAATTTTAATTTCCAAGTATCTTCTTGATATGACAATTTTAGATCCACCTGTGTTTTTCTTTTGATAATGGTCTAACAAGGAGTTTAACATTATCAGCAAATATTTCTATTTCTGATTTTATATCAATAGGTAAATCACTTATGAATATTAAAACAACAAATTTTATTTTCTTTTATTTAGATAATATAAGTAATTATACACTGAAATATAGGCTAGTATTATAAAGAAAATACATAAAAGAAGAATTTTTTTTTTGTCAAATTGAATAGATTTTTCCGTTAATACATTATTTTTAGTTAAGTCACTTGAAGTCTGGCCAAGTCCTGGAAAAGTTCGACAAAAAATTAAAAAAAATATCTGCCAATTTTTAGAGCAACTGTGAATGTCATTTTAAGTACAGTCTAACTAAAATCATAGGCAGTTAATAACAGAAATGATGAACAAAGCAGTTAAATTCAAGCAGAGATTGGTATTCAATCATTATTGAACTCAAAGACTAGAAAAGGAGTAAAACAATATTTTCAAAAATCATTCAATTTCTGTCATGGCCAAGAAGAAGAAAGCTAATGCACAACACTATTCTAAGAAAATCTGGCTCCATGTACAAATGGGAACGGAAAATAGAATTAGAACAAAATATGAACATGCTCATAAAATGAGGTCTCATTACAATAAGCCATCCGACATGGAGTTATATTAGCAGTTGTGCATTCTAAATTTGGTTAAGCTATCTTAAATAGCTCAATTATGAGATGTATCTTTATCATTAATTACTAGCAGAATACCTGTGTGGGGAGAATAAAATAAATAAAATTAGAGAATTGTACGAAAATAAGCAAAATAAATATATTATGGGGAAAATAAATAGAATAATAAAGGCTTAAATTAAAATAAATACATTTTTCCCATGAGGGTAAAAATAAAAGATTCTGAAAGGGTTTTTGGTTATCAGCTCATTTTTATGACCCCACCACCCTCTGCTTCCAGAAATGAGATAATTGATCTCTTTTCATTTGGTAGGGATAGCATGTGGATGTTTTTTGGTAGTCATACTATTTAACTCATTGCTGGGGTATATGTGGATTCATACCTTTCCCAAGGGTATTTGTCCAAAAGGGAATTTCATAGTTCAAATAGAGTTGAAAATCATTTATTATGATGTTACAGTTCAGTATGTTAGCCCCTAAGCTATGAAAACACTCTCAGCTAACATTGTTTTTCTTTTTTATTTGTGAACATACTCATGCATCTACAAAACATTTCAAGTGAAACCATCAAATATTTAAAAATGACAGGATTGTTTACATGTATACTTGTACTTGTATCTCAACTGAGTGTAGTATTTGTGTGCTCTGTTAAAAGTATTATGCACACAAAATAGTTTTTTGGGAATAGGGAAATTAGAACACTCTGAATGTGTTTACTCAACCCTCCATTATGATCAAGATGTAACGCAGGGTTATTTTTGCCATTGATTTGATTTCAGTTTTCTTTCTAGATTAATTGCTTTACCAAAGCTAAAGGACATTAGCACAAAGTGAAGTGCAAACAGTTTCATCCAGAATTTGAATTCAGGTTGTCAATTCTATTTCCTATGATGATAACTTATGCTAAGCCTGCCTATTTATTCATTAATATTTTTATTTCCAAAATGAACAGGGTTATATTTGATTATGAATACTTGTAATTATTCATAATTTTAGAAACTTAATGAAGCAATTGAATCTGCTAAAAAATATGTATTTAGGATATAGCCATAAAAAATGAGTTGAAAAATAACACAAAAATATGGATGATATAGCAGTAAAGCTCTGTTCATTAATTATGACAGCTTATCTCAAAGGTCATAAATTCATTCGTAACTAAACATTTAATAATAGATTTAACTTCATCATAGTAAATTCAGAAGATAAAATGTATTTTTAACTATCAATCAAATGAAGAAAAAAAAACAATAAACGAAACAATTTGAATTTAAGAAAAAAATTTTCCATTATAAATCAATATAAAAAAAGAATATTATCTGTTCATGTTTAAAGCTCTTAAAGAGAAATAATTGACAAAGCTTATTTTTAACTTTAAATTATGCTGTTTTTTTAACAGAAGATTAATTTTTATGTATTTTTTTTTTTTTTTTTACCTCAGCATCCATAATTTCTTTGATTCTGATGTAAACCAAATTTAGAATTCAAACCAAATTAGAAGACTTCATTCTATAATTATTTCCTGTTTACTGTTTCTAAAAATAAGTAGTTAGCAAGAAAAAAAAGACATTAAACAAAGGGATCAGTTTTTTAATCACTAAAAATAATCTAATTATTGCCTTTCCTCTTTAGGTTATCTTATATATATGAAAAAGAAAAAACACTGAATAGAGTTTGATTGTTCATGTGAACTAAGTTTTACAATATTTTGGTAAGTGCTTGTTTGCAGTGTGTAAATCACATGACCATATCAGTTCAGCTATGGATGGTAACTGCTGTGGTTGGTAGTACTGCGATAATTGATCGGCTGACATGTCGTGCATTGCTTCACTCCACATGTGATTTAAAAGCCACACAGATGAAAATGCAATGTTACCTAATTCAGGAACTTATACAAGTATGAGTTGGGCCATGATATCATGGAAGCAACCAAAAACATTTGTTGTGTGAAAGGTAAAGGCACAGTCGATTATAGTGCAGTAACGAGATGGTTCAAGAAATTTTAGTTGGGTTTCAAGAACCTTGACTATAAGGCAAGGTCAGATAGGCCTAAAATTGTGGATTCCAAGGCTGTGTTCCAAGCCAGAGAGTCAAATCCAGTGAGTAGCATTCAGAGAGTATCAGGCAAACTCAGCATCTCACAGTCCAGTGTGGTTCATCACATTCACAACCTCGGCAAAAGCATCCAGAGTTGCTGAATTGGGCCTCATGTTACTAAAATAACTTTTGACTCACCCAAGCATTTTCTTGAATTAAAAACATATTTGAGTAACAAATCTGTATTGTTATTGAAAGGTGTAATATATTAATTTGTGAAAAAAAAAAACGTTTTAAGTTCCAGTTAAATGACAAATGGTTGGTATCATGTCCCAAGTCAATAAAGATCATCAAATCATTTCAGCATAGAAATCAGAATTGACACTTGCAGGAAACGTCATATTAAATAGCCCACATGAGTTTGGCTTTTTATAGTAATTAGAAGATTCATTTTACTCAGAATGAAACGTCAATGGTTATTTATTTCAGACAGGAAGTTATCTATCACTTTTACCAAGAAGATAATCCAACGTCTATATCTGTCTTTGTATAAGTATAACCAAGAACAAATAAAAAAAATACTGGATGCAAAAATTAGAGGAAATTAAGTAAATTTACCTTCTGTACAAAATTCACCAGTCCATCCAAATTCACAAACAGATTGTGGACAGATTCCAGTAACTGGGTCGCATGTTGCACCATTCTTACAGAAGCCACAGTATATCGAACAGTTGGGTCCATATGTGCCATAATCACAATCTAAATGACAAGGAAAAATTTGAACATATCAGAAATCAAGAATACAATTATATTATTAAAAAAATGTTGACTGGAAATTCCAATGAAAATATTAATATTTAATACAGAAGTTTTGTAAAAAATAATAAAAGATGAAAATGGCTGTTTTTGAGGATCTTTTTATTTAATAGCTGAGAAAAAATGAAGGAGTACAATTAGTTCAGGTTAAAAGTGCAATCAGAGTAACTCAAAGCAGAACTTTTTTAGGCCTTATTTTTTTGATGTAGGAACTTTGGGGAATGAAAAAAGTTTGAACCATTTACCTAAACTTCTCTTGGAAAGATAAGGTCTAAAAAAAATGTTCAGCTTTGGGTTACTCTTAATGTGTTTTTAACCAGGTCTAAACTGTCTTAGACCAAAATCAATAAAAACAAATACCTCATTATATTTAAGGTATAAAATTTATATGCAAATGCAATAAATATTATAGAAAAGAATTTGTTTTATCAGAATATGATAAATTAATGACAAAAGTGTTAGGAACAATCTTTGTTTATATGTTTGGAAATCTATTAAAAGAAAAGTTTACCTGTGTTATAAAAACATAACAATTTTGCCATTATATTTTTACAAATGAAATATCAAAAACTTACTTTGCATTTTTATTTTATTGCTTATATTTAATAATTTTATCTAAACTGAATATTCAAAAAGTAAGTAACGATGCCTTGTCTCTTTGCTGTAAATGAAATTTCTAATAAATTTAGAATAACTTAAGATTTATATCTATATTTAAACATACCTTCATTTTAAAGATTTATTTATCTTCAGAATCAATTGAAATTCAAAATTTCCTTTAATACAATATTTCTTGCCAATACATCTGTTGACTTTTCAGATAAATGTTTTGTCCACAAACATGATAAATAATACTAATCACGATTGAATAATCATAGAATTTTATTCATCAAATTTAACATGAAATTCCTTGGCTGCATCACTCAAAGAGTTCATAACTTGTGTCAAGGGTGAACTGAACAGTCAGACAATTGGGCAGTACTGAAGTGTCCAAAGAACCAATAGCAAATGTTGCCTCAAATAGATCAATGTGTGATAGCCAAATAGAAAGCCATGTAATTTTAGCACCAAAGAAAATAAATAGCCCAAAATATTCAACATAATTGTCATCATTGTTAATAGATTCCATAATTGCAGCTTTGATATTGCTGGAATTACTAAAAATGTTTTTTGGAGGTTTTTTTTTTTTTTCAAAAATTAAGGGGAGTTAATTAAATTTTTTTTTTTTTTTTTTTTTGTAGTTAATTTCATATGGTTTTCCTAAATAATTCTATCATTTATACAACATAAATTAGGGTGTGTCCTCGTGGTGTAATGGTTAAAGCGATGGACTGCGGAATCGTAGTAAGCGAGTTCGTACTCCAGTTGCGCTATTATGTTCACTTTTGGGCAAATGCCCTTGAGAAAGGTATGAACCCCCTTATCCTTCCAGCTATGGGTTAAATAGTACCACTACTGTTCTTCTAGGAGAATGGCTTTGGCATTAAATAACCTACAAAGGTTGATATGCCATTAAACAAAGAAACCAAACAACATAAATTATTGAATTTTAAAACTGTTGGGTTTTACAAATCCTCCATATACATTTGTGTTATATATATATATATATATATATATATATATATATATATGTGTATGGAGAAAAATTGAAAAATAAAGTAATCCAAAGTGATGAATTTTTTGTGAAAGAAAGCTGACACTATAATGTTTTGGTTTTAATAAACCATCATCAGGACTATAAAAATGATGATACCAAGTGTTGATGGATAACAATGGATATCAACATTTGGTATCATCATTTTTATAGTGTTGATGATGGTTTATTAAAACCAAAACATCATAGCGTCAGCTTTCTTTCACAATGAATTCATCACTTTGGATTACTTTGTTTTTCAATTTTTCTCCTCACTGTTGGATTCTTTTCCATTATTTACTTCCATATTACACACACAAACACACATATAATATTATATATATAGGGTGTCCAAAGCATGTATACACACTTTAACTAGAATGCATAAAAATACCAATTGAAATAATTTGAGTTTGCAGTTCCATCTGTCAATATAGTCAACTGTGGATTGAAGAGAATGGTGATCAGTTTGAACACCTGCAATAACTCACTGATTTTTGTAATTCCAACTGTTTGTTATCAGCAGTGTCTGGACTAGAATAACTATCAATTTGAACACTTGTGACACCTAAAAATATTCTATATTTGTCTTTAAATTTGATTATAAAACTTATATATATATATATATATATATATATATATATTTTAATCATTGTATTTATAATAAATCAAAGTGAGCCAGCAAATTTTGTGGATATGCTATTTATATATATATATATATATATATGTCACATTGTATTTTATATACAAGTAGATTTAGATTTATTTTAAACTAAAGTGTTTCAAGTATTAGAATATTTTCTAGATTAAATATTTTCAAAAGTAGAATCTAATAATCTTGCTTGAACATTTAAAACTACATCTTATTTTGACTAGATCCTACATCAATTCTGAAGAATGATTGATTATATCTTTTAAGCTGATTAAAACAAATTCTTTTTTGGTAGGTTAGGAATTTTAGATTAAATTTTGGTCTCTGAATAATTCTGGCAAAATGAAAAAAACATCACAGTATCAGCATATTCATCTCATAAATAAAGAACATTTAATCAATAGCTATCTTAAGTCTTGGTATATATTTCCTTTTACTTTTTTTATAAAAACTATTTTTCAAGATTGTAAATGAATATTTCTTAAAGGTTTGACATGTTTAACTGTCTAATGAATAAAGAACTTTGTACGTTTGGAGTCCTAATGCCAAACTGATATTCTTCAAAATTAATTCAGTTAATATGAAAATAGGACCGTAACTAAAAAAAGATGTAGAAATTATTTTAGATCATGAATAAATAATGACTAACTGATAAGTAAACTGTATATAATATTCTATCATAGTCAACTATGAAGGGATTATTTACACAGGAATCTATACTTCTCCCTTGGATCTGAGTGTTTGCATTCTTTCTAGGATCAAAGTTTTATTCACTAGCCCTTTGCCTATGTTCAGTGTAGTATCTGTGCACTCTGCCTAACTGTTTTTTTTATGTACTGGTCAAGTGGATACATTACTTACCTACTAACCTCTAAGGTTAGACATTTGGATCAGAGCAGGGTTTTAATTTAAAAATTTTATGTTTGCTTTAGTATGACAGAAACCATAGTCAGAGAAACAAAGAAACATACAGAAAAAGTAACACTTTTCATTATCATATATGATTATTAACTAATAAGTAAATTATATATAGATTTTACTGCCTCTGTGTGACAATAATTGTTACATTTTAGTGTATGAAGTATATATGTAAATGTAACAACTATTTAGGTAAGAGGTAGTATATATAATTAGTTACCAATAAATAAGCTATATTATACATGATGCTGTAGAAATATCTCCCACATTTTAAACTGTCACCTGTGTGGTGCAAGTGAACTCGAGCAAGCAGTAATGGTAGCTCCATCTAGCAAATGTCTGATTCTTATTTTATTTATTTACTTTTTTTTTTATGTATGATCAGTTATGGTCATAGCTTGGTCTGGTGCTCACCATGTGTTTGCTGTTGAAACATTTTTTTAAGATTGGTAAATCTGTAATTGCTATGTAGAGAGATTTTTGCACTCATTTTATAATTTTAAAATGTTATTCCAGATAGAAAAATTTCCAGACCACAGGTTCATGAATTAAAAGAAAACTACCTGGAAGAATTAAAAGATACTATTTGCTAAAAAGTGGCAGAAATACTGCCAGACATAACTCAGGGTCTTTTTGTTGATCTTTATAAACATGACCAATCCAAGCCATAATCTTAACTGATCATACCTACCCCTCTCTCCTAAAAAACAAGATAAGACATTAGCTAAATGGAGCTACCATTACCATTTACCTAAGTTGACTAGCACCATACAGGTGATAGTTTGAAATGTGGGAGGTATTTCTGGTACACCTTGTATATAATATAAATTATATATTATATAATTACTAACCTGTGAGTAAATGGTAATTATTGAGAATCCATTGAAAAAGGCCAGTTTTGTTATTTTCTCCGAGAAGTTTCAGGATTGGCTGTCGGGCCTCAGACTTATTGATGTAGCTTTCTGTTACCAAATTGACAAACACTATATTCAGAGAAATGCCAAAGGATGCTACATCAGGTGACAGTTGTGCAAGTAAAGCCAATTTGTGTTCCATTACTGCAACTAGGCAGTGGTGTGCATAGAGTGCATTTTGAAATGGTTCAACAAAAGCAGAGGAGAAGCTTAATTCTTTCACTGTGGGATTCCATATTGGTATATACATGATATTGGAGGAAGTTGAATATTAAAAAGATATCTTGAAAACTAAACTTTTAGATACACTATTTTGTTGTTTTAGTCTATTAGATATCACATCTGTTCCATAGTAGTTGTTATAGTTGCATATAAATTACATATAGATATATTTACCAATCTCTCCAAAGTGGATTTTACTCGGTTTGAATTCAAAGTTTTCTTTCTCCGAGACAAGTTTAAAGATCCCAGTTTGCCCTACTATTTATCAATAGCTAGAGGAAGAATTGTAGGATGCATACTTTTCCCAAGAGTATTAGTGCTATGTGAAATACAAACTGCTTTGTAGAGGATGTGAACTTGGGTCACTGTGTTCATTTATTATGATAATACTCATTACACCACCGTTACATAAACTATTTACATAAACTAGCAAAAATATGAACCCTTGGATGCAAGTATGTAAATTTTGATATAATAATTTATATTAAGAAAGACTTACAAAACTAAATGAGAATGTCTATTAAAAAAGATAAAACTTATTTCATTTTAATAGATTTCTATATAAAATTATACATAGGATTGCTTTTAATGTTTCAGAATAAAACAATAATGTAAGAAATACTAAGTGATTATCTATTGAACTGGATTTTGTTAAAACCAGTACGCAAATTATTCACACCATATACTATGTAAACCTTTATTTCTTAGAGATATATAACACATTGCAAGATTTTAAAATGCATTATCAGCATTGGCTGTTTTGAGGCAAATCTTATTTGGGTGGATTTTAATAGGGACATTGTTATTAATTAATATGCAAATTATAATTGAGTAATGATGATTTAGTGATCATTGAGAATAAAATGTAAATAACTAAGGGAAATGTGATATCGGTGGTAATATAGTCTGTTTCAGACATACATAATCACCACTATAATAAAGATGTAACAAGTGGCATGTCCTTAAAAATATGTTGAGGTAAGCAAATAAGTTTTTACTTTAGTTGAAAATGAATAGTTTTTATCAATTGAATGTATAAGTTTTTATTTTTAATTCAATTATTAACCTTTGAGTGTCTAAGATCAGAGTAATACAGTGACATACAAAAATTATATTACTTTACTCTTAATCTGGGTTTCTGAAAGTTGTCCATATAGACTCCCGTTGAGAAATAGAATTTTGCTAAGGTAAATAAAAGCAAAGGGATATACAGGGAGTGAATTTACTAGTTTGTCTTTATAAATCCCTTTATAATGGAACAAAATCATTGGATCATATAGACATGTTGCCAGATATCATACACCTAGTAGACTACTTGATTGGGTGCGATGGCCATTAGTGGTGTGTCATTCATATGAACAAATGAACTGTCTTTAACTGAAAAAATAAGGATTTTTTCAGCATCATTAATGGCACATATAATCATATTTTTCTATGAATTGTTAACTAATTTCCAAATTTATTTGAAAAATATAGGAAGGAAAAATAAAGCTTTGTTGTGTAAGTGAAGCATGTGTGAGCCTCATTAAGAGCTGCTGGTCATTAGAAGGTTGAAGCAGATTTCTTTTTTAGGGATTAATGTGAATATGGAAAAATGCATACTGTGCCAAGCTATGAAGAAAAAAAATCTCTACATATAAAATATAAAATCTATTAGCATGAAAAAAATTTAAAATACAAAAAGAAATAATTTATTAATTTTAAAGTATGGCTTTGATTAAAAAAAAAAGAGACAAGATAAATTAGTATTGTATTATCAACAGAGCTGATCTTGAAATTATTTATTTACAAAAATTGATCTTTTTCTAAAGAAATTATTCATACAGAATATTGGAATGGTAGGTGTCCTGCAGAAGGTAAAAAATTGCTAGGAAAAAAAGCTATGATTATATTTCGAGGTATTATTGGTTTGTGTCAGTCTATGTGGGAGGAAAAAGCACTGCAGCAAAAATTATTCCTATTGAAAATGTCTTACATTTTTTCCAATCATTCTAATTTTTTTTTTTAACACATGGGGTAGCCAATCTTCCGTATTCCTTGCCTTAATTGTTTTATGCACAAATTCAGGTGTGTCATGTCAGGATGTTGGAAACATTTCTTGACAAATAGTTTCTAAACTTTGCCTCCATCAATGTAAATAAAGCTAAAAATAAATCAATTTGTTTCCCAATTTTATTTCATATCATTTGTACGACTTTAGTATTCCTTTCTCTCTCTCTTATTTGATAAGTAGACAGGAAAGGGAAATTTCCCTCTCACAAACCTCAAAAAAAAAAAAAAACTTTAAATATTTCTCTTTTTGTTCTTTTAATGGAATGATGGGATAACTTTAAACTTTATCTCATCATTCTATTAAAAAAAAAAATAAATAAAAAAAATAATAGTCACTATTTTAAACCTTTTATTATTTATCTCTGACATGATCCATTTAAGCTCCTGAAATATTTGGTCATTGAATTCCAAAGATTAAATTAATTATTGGGAGAAGCAGAAAATTCTTGAAATTTTGGTCAATTAGGATCTTTTGTGTTGTTTTTTTAATCAATTTTACAATGTAAAATGTTTGTTTACATCAGTATATCATTCCAATACAATAGATATTTTATTAGCTGTATAAAATGCTCAAGAAAATAATCAGCAGAAATTAAAAATGTCTAAAGCATTTCGGATTTGAAAAAGCTCGTCAAATTTCATTTTCAATCATGAAACTCAACAAAACAGCAAATATTGACAAAGAATGAATAAAGTACAACTTTCTAGGAAATAAGTATCAATTGTAAAATGATTCGCAAAAGTCAGTGGGATGTAATATGTCATATTTAATCATACAATATGTCTTTTTTGACGCATACATCATTGGTTGACAATCCCGGTTTTAATAGTTGAGATAATAAAAAGTGATTGCTGAAAAACAATATGAAAAACAAAGCTTTATTACTTACTGAGGGAACAGTTTTTTCCTTTCCATCCAGGTAGACAACCTGAAACACATTCCCCTGTTGATTTATTGCAGATTTCCATATCGTCATTACATTTGCATGACCCAAGACATTCATATCCGAAGGAGAAATCATTGCATACTGTTGAAAAAAATGAAACAGAATATATCAACTCTATCTCTCTTTCTCTCTCTCTCTCTATATATATATATATACACAATAAAGGCAATTTTTATGTGTGTCTGGCTTTTTAATTAAAAAAATACAACCAATAGATCCCTAATACTATATATATTTACCTTCAGGTTCTCTCAAGCAAGGTTTTGATATAAATTTTGTGGATGACTAAACAGTATTTAGCACTTGAAATGATCACATCACATGACAGCCTTATCTAAGCTTCAATTCCTTTGTTGTGTCAGTTGCTATACAAACATGTAGGAAAAATTTAATGTGAAACTTCCTATCTACACTTTCTAACAATTTGTCAGTATCGTGTTTCGTGGATAAATTTATAAAAAATGTTGTTTTTTTTCTTTGCTCGGTTGATAAAGTAAAGCAAAAAAAAAGTAATTTCTTTTGGTTGGGCAGTGAACTTTCAAGCGTCTCCTTGTAAGATGAACTGTATTTTTGCTATTTATCCTAACCCCACTTCATGAAGGTTAAAAAAAGATGATAAAGTTATCCAGCTTGTATCCACCCTGAAACCTTTTTTTTTCTTTACACCCAGATGATTTCTATTTCAATAAAGAAAAAAATCAAATTGTATATATTGTGAAGTAATGAAAAAATTCCCACAAGATAGATTCAATTAAACATTGATAGCTTTCAATATACTGCCCCAAAAATATCACAAGAGAGAGAGAGTAAAGAAAGAGAAATGGTATGAGAGAGAAAAGGAAAGTTGAATTAATAGAAAAAGAATTAAAAAAAAATCTGAGCATTGAAAAATCATTTATGAGTTGAAATATTTTTATGCTCCCTTACTTTCTTGTCACAAAAGGCAGATGATAAAGAATCTGCGCATTCCATTCAGAATGCCATAGAAGAAAAATATGTCTTTGAAAAATGTCTAATGTTTATAGAGGCTTCATTCAGAAGAGACAATGTCGTTTGCTAATAGATATCTCTTTTCTTTTTCACAAAAGGTTTTCCTTACAATGTATATAACTTAATATGAGTTGCTATGAATGAATAACATTCAAAAATACACCTGTAGGAATGTAGTTTAATACTGACTTAAATATATAAACAAATCGAGAATAAATCTCCTTTTACTTGTATAAAATATTACTAATCTATTTGCATATAAAACAGAATGGAACTTATGTGTATCCGTCCATGCCCGTATGTATATAGCTTTGCTTACAGACAGACACATTATGTCCAAATCCCCATAGTTATTTTTTATATTCTCAAAGATTATTGAATAATCATTATTAAATCTTAATTAGCATCTTATTTATCAACAGTGTCTAGATTAAAATCTGAGTTAGATTATCCTCAAAACAACCCAAGAATTCATTTAATCCCTCAGGAGGTGAGATTTGACATAAGGTAATTTTAATGAATGGATCATGCCTGAATAAAGACTCATGCATATCCGTCATACAAAAAATACTTGATTTGCTTGACATTTCCCTTTTGGTACCAAGTAATAATTTTAGTCCTGCTATGCAGGTTGTGTTTGAGGGAAAGACCCCCTAGGACCAGTTGATCAGCTTAATAACACCTATCTGGCATGAAAACCACATGGGGACCAAACCCATGTAATTAATTTAATTGACTTCCCAGCCAAATAAGATTTGACACAAGGTCATTTTATTGTAGGGAACCAAACATGGTAATGCCGAATGAAGAATTTCTTAAGTGGCTAATTTTGAGAGTCTACTTTGGGAATTTGTGTTCTATTGGTCCGGGGTGGGGAGAAATAAAAGATATTATGCATGGCATCATTGAATTGTGTGTTTGTGGTCTGTCAGGCCAAGAAATATAAGTTGAGTGTCAGTCATGTGAAGCAGTTCGCATCACTACAAGAGGACTCTCCATATTATGCTACCAAGCTGGGGCCTCGCTACAAGTCCTTGGTGGCTCAGACCACAGCGAGAAGAAAATTTTGGTGTAGTTATGTATTTCAGGGACATTGTTTGTGGTGCTTTTCTCTTGGCCAAAAGGAGTCATATAACCAGCACACCACCTTGTTTTGGGGAGTAAGCAGTCAGTGGGTATCTTGTAGTTGTGTACAGTTCTATTTTTTGACCTTGATGAAAGAGTCATGAATCAAATCAAGATTTGAATGTAACAACTATTCATAGTTTGGTTTGTTTGGGTTTTATGGCACATCAACCACTGTAGGTTATTCAATGCCAAATCCATTTTTATACATATAAAAAGTTCTATTTCAAACAATTCCGTTTAGCATAAGTACACAGTTTAGTTCTATTTGACCTATAGATAGGACCCTATCAGGTGCTACCTCTCTGGGATAGAGTGAACCTGGGAGCAATGGCAATGAAAGGGTACTTTGCATTCCCCAAAGTTCCAGCATTACTGGAACCTTACCATCAGATTGTTTAGTGTCATATCAAGGACACTCATTAGGGGAGGTCTTACCTCTCTGTAGAGAAGCAGTTGGTGTTTTCTACAGCCCCAGCAAAGTGTGCAAACAACAATTTATAAAAAAATTGTAATGAGTGTACTTGTGGGTGATACAGAATGAATGATAAAAAAACAACTTTAAATTAACTCAATATTCATTTTTGCTAAGAATATGAGATTATTAATTTTTTTACTCAAAATATTAAAGTTTATTGTTTTTTTTCTTGGAATACATGAGTTTATCATGAATTTTTTTATATCTAGGATACAAGAGTTTATTAATTTCCAAATCACAAATAGTTATACTATTTGGGAAAATTTAATGTTCATTTCTAGCCACATTAAAGTGCCCTATTTTCATCTCAATTTTCAGATTGTCTTATTTAACATGTTGGGAATACCCCACTTCAGACAGTACTACATCAGGCTTGATTACTAAAATGCAAATTATTGATTTAGAGCAGTTTCTAAAATAAAAGCAATTCTGGTTTCTGTTATTAACTATGCATAATAGGATTAATAGTTACTGAAAGGTTTTAATTTGCATCGTTACAATTTCCAATTATCTAACTATTATGAAACATTTCCAATCATGCAATAAGCTAATCTTGGAACATTTGGCAATTGGCAGCACCTGAATGAATTATTCAATATGCTAAGAGCATTAAAGAAAATTGAGCCTGTTTGTCTGTTCAAACAGCATTCTATTATGAATATTGTCTGGTGAACAAAGAAGTTGAATAGAATGAGTTAGAGAAGGACTATTGTTTTCTTTGTTTCACACTTGCTTTAAGCAAACAAACAAAATAAAGAATTCAGGGAAGACTATACAGCTGCTCATTCTAAAAGTAATTAGGAAAATCTTGACAAGTTTTTAAAGATCTTTTTAGGGGGCACTTTCCTTGTGTCTAAGTAATATCTGAGAATATTTGTGATATATATATATATATATATATAAAATTAATGTCACATCTGGAAAAATTGTCATAAAAAAAATTTATGATCATCATTCATTAGGTTTTTCTCGGAATAAACAAATTTAGTTAAATTTATACAAAAAAAGAAAAATTTAATTCCTCTTAATACTTTTATTAATACAGAGATATTTTCAATATGAAATCTCTCATTGGTTATGGATTTTTTGTTACTTTTTTTCTTAAATGCACAATCATTTTTGAAGTGTGCAATAAACATGTTTTAGTCAATAGAAACTAAATTTAATAATTTTAAATGGCTAATTACCTTATTATTGATTACTAATCAGAAATTTCATATTTTGAAAGAAAAAGTTTATTCTAACTTCCAAAATTATCAAAAACATTCCCATTTATGGTATTTAATATGACTGTATAGTATAACCAAAATTTTAACAATATTTCAATGGATGTGACCATAACCCAGAAAAACAGCATATCATTGTAAGATTTTTATCAGAGCAATATACTTAAAATTCTCCAACTTAAAGGGGGAAAAGGCTTTATTCTCTAAATTGGCTATTGAGAACAATAATTCTATGGTGACAATTTTTACACAGAATGTTTTTTTTTCTTTTTAAAAATCATACAAATTTGTAGGGAATGGTAATAAAAAAGAAACAATATAATTGGATTAAAAAAGTATTTAAACAATTCTCATTCATGCTTGTGGAACTCTTTGGATTGTGATGTTCTTATAAAAGTGATGTATTGTGGCTCGTACCACATGACTTCAGGTATCGCGGAAGTATAAAAGACACCATGTCTCTTAAGCACGGGGAAGCAGAAGCCGAAAGAGAAGCAGAAGGAATGTTGGTCTGTAGAAAGACCAACTTCGGATGTAACACCAACATCGCAAGACTTTTAATACTAGTTGAACTGTACCACTTGAGTGAATAAATAATTAACTGTATTTCACTGTGTATCTTTTCCTTACCACGATACAACAAAAAGACATGTAATAGGAATAATTTGTACTTCTTTTCTGTAAAAATAGGATATAAATATTTACCCATCCCCTTCACCATGAGCAGAATGTGACACAAGGTCAATTTTAAGTGGAGTAACAGGTTTGAATTCAGTTTTCTTTCTCCTAGACAGGTTGGTACACCAAGGTCAAAGAGCCCAGTCTTTTCTTCTACTTACCAAGACCTGGATGAAGAATTGTTGGATTTATAATTTCCCTAAGGGTATTAGCACAATTTGAAATGTAACTGGCCTTGTCCAGGATTTGAACTCAGATTGCTGTGTCTATCTTCTATGATGATAAATATTACATCATGAGTACTTCCTAATGATAAGATGTAACTGTTACATTTATGTTGCGCTCTTAGGCCAAGTGAATTTCATGTGTAAAAAGTACACATGTCCTGAAGAAGACAAAGTCTCCTTTTTCTTTTACCCAATTAACAATACAAAAAGGATTCAAATTATGAGGACTCTAATTCAGAAATAGCCCAATACCAAAAAGAAATTTCAATTATGGGTATTCTCCCAAGGAAATGAATGTTTCCTGCATTCAAGTTCTTTTTTTTTTTTTATTTTTTATACTTTCATCAAAGATATGAGCAATTGCTCATTTTTAATGAGAACATTTTTCAGAACAAAGAAATGCACATTTCTTAAAACTTGTAAAATAAGACCTGCATTCATTTACAAAATTGTTCATTTCAGTATGTACTAACCCCAGACAAAAAGGGTTATGAATCCTCATTCAATGAGCCACCATGGCATAGTGGCTAATGTGCTGGGCTATGACATCATAGTGAGTGAGTTCAAACTCAGACTAATACCCTTGGAAAAGGTATGGTTTGGTTGGTTGTTTGGGTTTTATGGCATATCAACCCTTGTAGGTTATATAATGCCAAATCCATTTTTAAACAAATAATCACTCCTATTTTAAACAATTCACTTTAGTATGAGTACACAGTTTAATTGTTAAAAATGGTTCTAATTCAAACAATTCCGTTTAGCATAAGTATGCAGTTTAGTTCTATTTAACTTATAGATAGGGCTCTATCAGGTGCTACCACTTCAGGCCAGAATGGACCTGGGAGCAATGGCAATGAAGAGGTCAGGCCAGAATGGACCTGGGAGCAATGGCAATGAAGAGGTGCTCCGCATTCCCCAAAGTTCCAGCATTACTGGAACCTCACTATCAGATTGTTTAGTGTCATATCCAGGACACTCGTTGAAGGAGGTGATCTGCAGAGAAGCAGTCGGTGTATTCTACAGCCACAGCTGACTGGGCAATGGAAAAGGTATGAACACCCTTTTCCCACTAGCTATGGGTTAAAAAGCATCACTATTGCTCTTCTACAAGGATGGCTTTGGTATCAAATGACTCGCAAAGGTTGATATGCCATTAAAACAAAGTAACCAAACCAATCTATGAGGCCACTCTAGGATCTGACCTCAAAAGTAGTCACTGATAACCTGCTGATATTTCTTACCATCAACCAAAATCATTCATACCCTAGAAATTCTTCTTGAAGACATGCTAATTAGAATTATTTACTTCTCCTGAAACAGAAGCTTCAATATCATCGTGGACAATTGCTACAAATGGCACTTAACAGGTTCATCTAGTATATCATCATCATCATGTCCTGCCCCTAGCACAGATTTCCCTGAGTCTCCCTTGCCACTCGTCTCTATCGTCCTTCACTTTTGGCAGGTTTTCTAGGCAACATCCTGTGTCTGGACAGAGCTGCTGTGGATAAGTTCTAGCTAGTTGTCCAACACTTGCTCTTCCAAGTGAAGAGGTCAAGAAGAGCATGTCACTAATGAGTTTGTCCTTACTTCTCCAGCAGTGTCCAGCCTGTCTTGTCCATCTTATTTGGATGGTTTTAGAGATGGGAGAGAGATGGTCATATAGCTGCTGCTTTGCAGGATGTTGCTTCTAAGATTTGTTCATTACAGCTCACAGCATTCTTGAGCAATATTTAAAACCAAATATCTAAATCCCCTTAATATTTTTCATATTACAGAGATGTTTTGAGTTGGTATCATTTCTGACCAATAGACAACAGTAAGTGCCAATTTATATGTAAATAATCTGCTCATTTATTATATAAATTATGCTAATATCAAATAAACTGTCTTTCCAGCTTACTAATCTTAACTGTAGTTTGTTTATGATAAAATGACCCAGAAGACTAAAATTATGACCCTTGTTCTTTCTCATTTCCTGGTATGTAAAAAAAAATCAAATGCCTTACCTTTGTCACAACGTCCCATTTCCCAGCCAGGTTGACATCCATTTTTACAGTAACCATTGTACCATTCACACACACCATCAATACAGTTGGGACTACAAGTATTGTTGCAATCTTCTCCATATCTACCCGCAGGGCATTCTGTTAGTAAGAGAAAATAAAACTAAGACATCCAAGAAAAAAAAAAAGTAATATTTTTAGCATTTAAATTTTAATAAACATTCTTTTAAAGGTAAAGGATCAAAAAGTTGCATTTTGATTCTGGGTAAAATCAAGTAAATTTTGTTATTTTTTATGGGTACTATGCTAGTTCATGATATGATGGTAAAAGTAACTTTTGGAAAGGTGAAGAAATAAATGAATTAAAAAGCAAAAACAAACAAAAACATTCTTGGTGATCAATGGTTGATATTTTTGTCAATATTTTTATGTCTATTCACATTCTTTGATATGATAAAAGTTTCATTTAGGCTGTTCGTTACACAATTCTATTTAAAAGTTTTATTTCAAAATCCTGAAACAACACATAAGGTATTTCCTTTCTGATCACTTTCTCTCATATTTGACCAGTTATTTCCATACACCTGTTTTTATACTTTGTAATTCTATTCCCTTTTTGTAACTTATTCCATTTGATTCTACTTTTTGAAAAAATTTGCATGGAAATAATACCAGATGATTATCTAAATAAACAGTGAAGTATTAAAAAGTCATTCATGACTTAACTGTTTATCACAGATTAGTTACCTTCAAGACTGTTTTACAGAATGACCTTTGATCCTTTTTTGATATTATACATTTACTGAAGTTCATATACCTTTATCAGAAAAAGCCCAAAATACTAATTATCAATTCATACTAACTTTTAGCACATTTCAAGCTATATATATATATATATATATATATATATATATATATATATATATAATTGAAAAGCAACTCATTATTATATAGGAGTTATTTTTTCAATCATGCTCTCTGTTTTGTGTGTGTGTGTAATGAAAAGTAAGAAAAGGTTACATTCCTAAGAGTTGCTTTTGCAAGCCACTGTCATTGATACTTGGCCATAATTGTGAAACAAAGTTGACATAATCTTATAACTATCAATATGAATATTAATTTATCAATATCCCATAGACTGTGAAAAATATTAGTTCTGTCTTATTATTGTTATTATATTACAGAGCTCATTTGTTTGCACAAAGTTAAATGGTTTTTCCTTCGTTTGCATTCAAATGGTTTCAACTATAGTAAATAATTAAACAGTTCTATTTGACCTTAACAGGTTGTACTGCTATGGGACAAAGTGAATCTCGGAGTAATAGCAATAAAGGGGTACCCCAAATTCTCCAAAGTGAAAGGACTGGAGTCTCACTATCAGATTGTTTAGTGTCAACTTTTATGGAGCAGAGGTTATATTAGCAATAATACAAAAAGGAATGTTTCAGGTTTTATATTCAAATCAGGAAAATTGCTGTTAAAAAAAAAATTTAAAAAAATGCACAATAGAAAAAAAAAAAGTAAAATAAATGAGTAAAGTTTGATTTCTTTTTTTTAAATTTAAAGAAACTTAAAAAAATGAACAATTATTTTCTTTTATCTTATCTTTTGTTGTTGTTTTTTTTTTATCATGACACACCAGAACCATTAGCTTATGACAATAAGGAAATGGCTGATAGTGGATATATTAAAGATAAAGGTCTTGTTGATAGCAATGAAAAATAAAAATGAAGGAAACTACAAGTTTAAATTAAAAAAGGATGACAATATTTTATCTAAAAAAATAATAAAAAATAAAATGCAACTAAATTTTTTTTTATTTATATTTTCAATTTAATTTCCAGTTTAGAAAATTCATTTCAAAATTTAGATTTTGAGATAATAAAGAGCAACTTTAAAAAATGATACTCTTAAAACTGACTTTGTTTTTTTAAAATGCAATAAACACTTACCTTTCTCACAGTGTGTGCCTTGGTGTCCCATGGTACAGCCTTGAAGGCATTCACCAGTAACACGGTCACATTTTTGATTCTTACAGAAATGACTGCAACGCTTCTTGCAGTTATTTCCATAAAGGCTTAACCGGCTACAGTCTGCAAATAGATAAAGAAAACAAAAATGAATCTCAAATGGCAGACATTTTGATTATTTTTGAGCCACCAGAACTATAGCATAGAAAGTATTAAGTAATAAAATATAGGTAAATAAATCAATATCTGAAATGCATTATTTGAGTTCCATGTATTTTTGTCAATTTATATCAAGAAAAATGTATATGTGAGAGTGATTATTTGTGTCTACATTTATAAAATGATCGGAGTATCTTAAACCTGATTTTTGATTAATTCCATCTATCTAATTTTAGCATATCAATATGAAATGATTTTAAGGGTTAAAATATATAAAAGCAAAATTTAAACCTGTTTATATATGGTTGAAGCCTAAAAGCATTCTTAAATAATATATATCTGCATGAATAAAAGGTCTTCTTGTTCCACTGATAATGTTTTTTTTTTTTCTTCCTCTTTCAGCAGAAATATAAATATGAACCAAACTCTTAAAACAACATGCCAATGAAACATTTTAGTATGTTCACAAGTGAAATATTGCTGTACTCATCTTTACCTTTTGCGTGTTTGGTTTGCATGATTTTGTGGCATGTCAACCTTTTTTAGGTTATTTTATGCCAATGCCATCTTAAAAATTATGGTCTCCAATTATATATAGTACAAAAATATATTTTCATAATACATAAGTAAACACTTCATTATCTCAAACAGCTCTATTTGACACAAAGATGGTACACTAACAGGTACTATTACAAGAGGTCAGAGTGGACCTGGGAGTAATGAAAGCTCCAGAATTAGAGCCTCACAACCAGATGCCGTTTAGTATCATACAAAGGAAATCCCTTTTTTTTTTTCTTGGTAAGTATCTTATTCTTTAACGTAGTTTTTTGTATGCGTGTATTTACCCAACCCCTCCACCGTAAGCAGAATATGACAAAAGTTAAATTTTTAAATAAAGTAAAACTGTTTTAAATTTAGTTTTCCTTCTCCAAGGCTAAAAGACCCAGTTTGCCTTACTATTTATCCATTGCTTGGGGAGAAGAGATGGATTCATGCCTTTCCCAAGGGCATCAGTGCAAAGTGAAAAGTAAACAGCCTTGTGTGGATTTGAATTCTGGTTGCCAATTCCATATCCTATGAAATGAAGTGCACCTCCTTTGTGTGTGCATATGTGTGTGTGTGTGTATATATATATATATATATATATATATATATATATATATATATAATTTCATTGAATATAATAGACATTTTCTGTCTACATATTTTCTTGTTGATCCTTTCATGTATATATATATATATTAATGAAGAAATGCTGCCAATATATATATATATATATATATATATATATATATAAACAAAGAGGCTCTTGTGGTGTAATGGTTATTGTGGTTGAAAATGGGCACAGCAACCTGAGTTCAAAACCTGGGGGAGGCTGTTTGCATTTCAAATAGCACTAATACCCTTGGGAAAGGTAGGCACATCCAATTATTCTGCCTCCAGATGAGGGAGGCAGTCCTTGTGGCATAATGGCTATTGTACTGGAATGTGGCCTCTGAGTGAGTGAGTTTGATCCCCAGTGGTCCTATGGGTTAAATAGTATCACTGATGTTCTTCTACTAGGATAACTTTAGCATTAAATAAACCACAAAGGTTGATATGCTATTAAAAACAAAGAAACTTAAATCAAGCCATAAATAATTAGTGGGGCAGATTGGGCTCTTTAACCTTGATATGGCAACTGATCTTGGAGAAAGAAAACTCTGAATTCAAATCTGTTAAATTCTACTTAAAATATTGACTTTGTGTTACATTCTGCTCATGTGGAGGGGCTGGCAAGTACATAGAAAAAATATATTGTATTCTGCCATTGCTGGTTGGTACTGAGGCCACACATTCTAAAGTAAATATATTATATAATGTGATTGTCATTTCTCTCCAGTCGAACAATGAAGAATTTTTGTATGTAATTCTGTTTAAAATTAGAAAAATAATTTTATAGAAACTTTTCTAATGTTGTATCAGTCCAGTGGTGATGATTATTTGAGCTATATTCAATGTCATAAGTGGTACCAGCATTTTAAATCTGGATGACCTTTCATATAAACAGATAACAATCACAGAGAATTTTTAACAAAACATGGGACAACTCTCATCTCCCAGTAACTCTATTCTCTTGATTTGGTCATTTTTGAGGATTTTTTTTTTGTTCTCAAAATTGAAATCTATACGGGAAAAGTAGATTTTAGATGGTAGAGGAAATAGATGTGCTATGAGTATTGCTTGATAGCTTTCTGAATATATTCCAGAACTTGAGAAAAAAATGGTAGGAATAATGTATCAACTGTGGATGAGACTATTTTGAAGGATTTAAGTCTCATTAAGTTAGTTGTTTGTAAAACATGTTTATTTAAAAAAAAAAAAAATGTTGGTTTCTTTTTGGTTTCATCTAGTGTGCCTGGATATGTATTTACTATTCAGGAGATCAATGTGCAGCTACAAATATTCCCTAAGTGTTGGGCACTTTCAGCAAATTCTGGGAGAGGAGGATTTAGGCGAGATTTACTAATAGGCATAGTAGGACAATGACCTTGTGTTCATGGGGATCTGAAGGCCCACTGAAACTAATTTGTCATGCAGTGTGCCAAATTATAACCTTGTTTCAAGTGTAAAATGTGTTTTTCATTATATCATATATTCATACCATAAGGGCGCTGTACAATCAATATAGGCTCACATTAGTCTTCAACTGGTGGGCCATGGGACCTACTGATGCTTTTAGCTTAGGGCCTAAATGTAGGTAACCCCACTCTGAATAGGATACCAAATAATGGAAGCTTTTGAAGAAATGTATTCTCTGACACAATTGTGTAATTAATGAAATATTCAACTTATAAAAAGAGTAATTTTTTTCCAGAACCAGTCATTAAAAGTTATTGATCTCAATCCAGAATTATCATTTTTTTAATGCATTAGATTTTATTCAAAGTAGATATTTTTATGTTAACCTTTTGAACTCATAACCTTTGAACCCTCAGATATCCATACTTGCTCATAAAAATTGCAAAATCTATTGAGTACAAAAGACAATCAAATTTTTCTCTTGTATGCAGATATCCCATTATTATAATTAAAAGAAAAGCTATGAATGATTGCAATTTTACAACTTTAATCTGTTGTACCTCATATGATCTTGTCTGAAATGTTGGGCTTTGTGTATATAGTAAAATAACACTCAGCTTAAAATAAAGGGTTTAAAGATTAACTTTTTCTTGAAAAATAATTGGTTTATATGTATGTGTGTGTGTGTGTGTATATATATATATATATATATATATATATATATATATGAAAATAACTAGTTTATATATATATATATATATATATATGAGAGAGAGAGAGAGCTCTTGTCAGATATTATCATATTGACTTCTTTTCAGAAGTTAAAAAAAAATGGATTTCAATTCTATTAGAGGAGTTACCTGAGAAATTAATAATGTATTTCCTCTACTGTATTTAAAGCCATAAGACTTTTCGTTTTCAATTTTGATTGTTAACTACCAAGTTATCTTCTGTTATAAGTTTAATTTCTGTCTTACCTCGATAGCAATCTTCACCACTCCAGCCAGTCTCGCAACCACTTCGGCATCTTCCTGTTTCCTTGTCGCAAGCTTCTTTTTTATCTCGACACCGACATGACTTTGTACATTTGGGGCCAAATTTGTAATCGTCACATGCTGCAAGAAATTTCAGAGACATGATAAATATAATAAACAGGAATAATATCAAGGTCAGCCGCAAAGTTCAAAGGCTGACTAAGATTCTCTCATGAAATGTGACCAAATGAGGGTTATTTGTCAACATAATCCCCCTTGCAGTTTACACACTTCTTTTATTAGCGTTTCTGTGTTTGGATCCAATTTGTCAAAAAAGTCATCAGCAGCAGATATGATGTCATCATATGGACTTTACAGACAATGAATTTTCCCATCTACCCTTGTATATTCAAATAAGATGTGCACTATCAAACAAACAGAATTAATCATTTAACAAATGAAATAACTGAAGTGAATATATTACTTATTTATGACTTCATGATAAATAATATTTTTTACAAAAGTTATTCCTCCTTTAGTGTCCTGACTTTCTTCAATATTGGATAACACAACTTACTTTTTAGCATTATTATTTTCATCACCTGGTATAATTTTTATATATATCCACAGCTTCCTTTCTTTTGTTGTTATCAACAGCAGTTGATTATTTATGACTCCCTTTTTCTGTCTGGTATTTGGATGAACTTGAGATCAGAGGAAGAATTGAGACTATCCAGATGAGAGAAGTTTAAAAATCAGCAGATATGATGTTATCATAGGAATTTTTCAGCTCACCTTTGTACAAGGTTTTAAAAAAAGTAATTGATATCGACTAAACTTTGGATGGATTAAAATCATAAGTGGTGAATACCTCTTTAAAATTGTTCCATGGTAAGACATTATTATGAAACTGTTGATAACTTTGATATATAGTTGAATATTTGATGCATTATTATTGGTAGGTCTTACCCATAATACATTTGGGTTGTAAGGTGATTATTCTTAAAAACAAAGGATATACAATTGCTTTGATCAAAATTGAGAATGATTATTTGAATAAAGACATTTTATTTGTTTTTATAGTTCATTTAGTGTGAGTGAGTGACTTATTTACACCAAAGTGTGATGTTTAGAAGATGGTTTCTGGTTTGTTTTGAGACCTCAGAAACTCTCAAAAACCACAAAAGATTAATATATTTTGGGGATTTTACAGATTTAAACTTTTATTTTTTGAAAATGGGGTTTAGATAAGCATTTTTCAGCCCAAGTTGACCATTGAGATAAAAAGATTCCTTCTTAGTGCAAAATCTGGTTGAAACAAAGAGGGTTTAAGGGCATTGAGGAAGGAAGCCATTTGCCTCTTGTAATAATTACTCCTTTTACACTAAGGTGGACTGTAAGATTTAAAAGAAAAGAGACAGATACCACAGAAAAACTTGTCTGAAATAGATTACCTAGTATAATCTAAAACCTTCTGAAGTATGACACTAACAATCCCTGAAAATTGGGTTAAAATCATACCAAAATTCGTGAAGACTTAGCAATATGGATGGATGGGTGTTTGCTGAATTATTAGATTATTATTAAATTAATCACTAACACAGACACAAAATGGACTGCAGTGTTTCTGTGTTCATAAGTGTTGCTGCTTCTGCTGATATCACAACTGCTTTTAGCATGAAAAATGATTATAAGCATCTCTGATGTTTTCTCTTAAACAAAAACCTAAAATGTATTCATTTTTGAATAACAAAATTCAAATATATTGACTAATGTTTTCCCAAATAATTACTGGTACATTAATAAGCACACTTTGGATAACATCACAATGGTGTAATGGTTAGCAAACTGGTTTTACAGATTACTTCTAAATAATGATTTCAATCCTCACAGGGTGCCTTAGTGCCTAAATAAAGCTTTGCCAAGTTTGGGGGCATATCCACCTTTTCTTTTGTATTATATAATATTTACAAACAGCAATTGATTTTTATAATGATAAAAATAACTACTTTATTACATAAAGATACTACCCCTTAATCCATGATTTACTAATTTTATATTCAATTATATGAACTTAAGAATTTAGGTTAAAATATTTTCACTTTTTTAAGGTAATTTCATTGATTTCTGCGTGATTCTACTGTTCACATTATTTGAAAAATGTTGACAGGATATATCAATGTAACCTGGTAAAGCATGAAGTTATGCAATAGTGTTTTTATTGGACCCAGTTACAAAAGAAGTAAAAAATCATGTTTTGTATTCAGAATAACTTCCCACTTTTATTCTGATGTTTCTTCCTTATGCAGGCTAGCCTTTGTGGGGCTTTCTGCTTAATTACAGAGATAAGAAAACTTCCCTAGCCATCTTTATTGTGATAGCCCAAACTGGCTAAGAAAGAGCTAAAGCCTCTAACATCTCCAGTACGTGTTCTCTTCTATATCTCTCCTCCAACATCTTATCTAACTCAGAAATCCCTTTTTCCATTTTACATGATAGTATAAATCACCAGACATTGGCATGATGGAGACTGGGGTTCAATCCCAGGTCGAGTCATACCAAAGACTCAAAAAATGGTACTTGATGCCTCCTTAATACTCAGCAATATAAGGTACAGATCAAGGGAAAGTGGAGCAATCCAGGGAAAGGAGTAGTGACCTCCCCTACACCTTGATGCAGTAGCTATCGAAAAGGGAGCCTTCGCATTACCCTTGTCAAAGGTCGCCAACTTATAAATCAGTCAGGGTTCTGACATCCACTTATAATTCTTGCCTATTGTTTTTACAATTTTATTCTTTGGCTTTCAACACCAGAGATATTTTAACCTTTGATCTCTAGCTTATCAGTCAAGGGTTTCAACTGGGGCCAATGGCACTGAGTCCCTGACTGTTTTACATTACAATTTATAAGACATGGAAAGTTGATCAATATATTTCCCATTGAAGTCAAAAGTTGCGGTTTTATTGTCAACTCAATCTTAGGAAATTTGACTATCTGATTTTCTGATAAGAGGAAGTATATCAAGAAGCCCCAAGATAAGGCTGAAGTTTCATCTGCATGAATTTGGCACTCCCATAATGTGATTAGAAACCAACAAAGTCTCATGATATCATAAGGTACTGCCAGGGTGCCCTGGGATAGTGGTAATGGTGTTTCAGCTCTGGATTCATATCTGAAACGTAGGTTATCATCTGATGGAGGCTTTATTTATAATATTTGATTACTTGGTGGGAGGGAAGATATTTAGTTTAGCACACACTCTCCAAGGACCAATAATATCATCAGTATATATATGATATACTACAACTGATGAAATGGAAGAAAAGGCAGGATAAACTCATTCACATATACAGAAACATTTTATATATACATAACATACATACTATTGAAAAAGTATACACAAATGTGTCCCAAGAGATAAAGTTGGCACATATTGTACTACAAATAAGTTATATGTGAAAGAAGGCACAAAAGTAGAAAAAGACTTCCTTGAGATTGATGGACAGTAAAATAATCATAGCCATCTTTGATTGACTGATCAATAGCTTGGCAAGAGACAACATCTCTATCCTTGAAATACAGAGGCAAAAGAGGGTTGAGAATGGTTTTCTGGAAGTGTCAAGTGACACTTCATGAGGCACCCGACAGATACACCTACTCTCCAAGGGAGACATTTATTGTCTCCCTACAACAGTAATAATATTTATTTAAGAAGTACAATTGTACATGACATTAGTGCAAGGTTTGAATTTCTGCAGTTTACAAATGGATATTTACTGAAAATAAGAACTACTACAACAGATACACCAACTCTCTTAGAAAGACAATTATCTATTGTTTCCCTTCGGCAGAAATAATATCTATTTAAAAAGTACTATTGAGTAAGACAATAATATTGGGTTTGAATCTTTGCAGTTTACAAATGGGTATTTACTTAAAAAAAGAGCTACTACAACAGATACACTGACTCTGTTAAGGAGACTATTATTTATTATTTCTATATAAATACATTTCTATATATACATTTCTCTGTAATAATTGGACAATAATATTGGGTTTGAATCTTTGCAGTTTACAAATGGATATTTACTTAGAATAAGAACTACTACTATTTTTGAAAATGCATCATTTAAAGGAAAAAGAAACAAGGAAACTTACATTTTTGACAATTTTTTCCCAACCAACCATCTTTGCATCCAGTTTTGCATTTACCTGTAACTTTGTCACATCTTTCAGATTTATCTTTGCAATGACATTTCTTGGAGCATTTATCTCCAAAGCTGGTAAAGTCACATTCTAAAATCAAAAGAGAAAAAAATATCAGTCAGTGAATTTGATATAAATAAACCTTTTTTTATACACAGATTTCTTTTTTTTTTTAAATTCAAAAACAATTTTATACAATCCTTCAAGAAATCAAAAGGCAAAACGAAAATCAAATGTGTAGTTTATTTAAACAGAATTTGTGGTATACTTATTCTCAAAAAAACTTACATAGTATGTGTCCAGCATATCCCACCGAGGAAATGTCTTTGTTAATATACAAAAAAATGGTGTGTATTTACTAACCCCTTTGCAAGAGCAGGATCCTACACAAGATCAATTTCTAAGCGGAATTTAACAGGTTTGAATTCAGTGTTCCTTCTCTTAGTCTATTTGCTTTACCAACATTAAAGAGCTCAGTCTGCCTGACAATTTACTCAAAGTTGTTGAGAGAATTGTTGGATGCATACCTTTCTCTAGAGTATTAATGTTGAGCGAAATGAAAACAGCCTTTTCTAGGATTAGAACTTGATACACTATGTTTATTTCATACAATGATAACCATTACACCACAAACGCCTCCATAAAAAAAAATTAATAAAGGAATGTAATACTTATAGTTACCATCCAGATAAGAGTATGTTTCAGTCATTCTCTTAATTTTTTTTTTTTTTTTTTTTTTTACTGAATATTTATATTTAAAACTAAGTCTTAAGCTAGCTAGGATTCATTCACTTGTGATATTTCTTTAGTCTTTTCCTTTCCTATCCACAAAGTAGATGACAATTCATATAATTTTTGGGACTGAAATTTAACTATTCTGTAAAATGATGAAGGAAATCACTGAAACTTACTCTTATCTAGATGGTGAATGTAAGTATTACATTCCTATATCATTTTTTTGTATATTAAAGCAGACATTTCCTCAGTAGGCTTGTGGGATTCTCTTATAAAATAGCACTTACCAACTTATGACATAGAATGTCACTCACTCACACACACACACACACTATATTTCCTGTTTAAAAGAAGATAATAATAAATGAGGATAAAATTCATGACTCAGAGTTCCATGTTACCAATCCTCAGGTGAGCTAGTATTCAACACTTGTTGAAGAGGCATATCAAGTGTTAGTTCACCTGAGGAATAACTATGCAAAAAGTTGTGAGTTTTATCTTGCTTTACGATTTTATAATTGAATGGGTAGAGTGTTTGCCAATGGCCTGGGAGACCAGAGTTCAATCCCAGGTCGAGTCATACCAAAGGCTCTAAAAATGGTACTTGATTCCACTTTGCTTAACACTCAACATTATAAGGTAAGGATCAAGGGTAAAATGGAGCAATTCAGGGAATGGAGTAGCGCCCTCCCTTACACCTTGGTATAGTAGCTATTGAAAAGGGAGTCTTTGGGTCACCCTCGGCTAAGGTTGCCAACTTTACTTATATTGTGATATTGCTCAGCATTTCTGTGCATTAAGCAATTTAAATATTTTCTGGATTAAAAATGCTTTTAGCATTAAATTCTAATCATAATTGCATATATATATATATATATATATATATATATATATATAATCTTATATTATCCAATGCCAACTCAGCTGATGGTGGGAATGATTCTATTTTAGGATTCTCTTTCTTCAATATCCATGTAATTCAAAATCCAAAAGAAAGCTCAATGTAAAATGATAATAAATTAAAATACAGAATAATTCCATATAAAAAAAACCCTTTCAAAAATTACTCATATTTTTTGTAATAATATTCATTTCAGTAGATCCTATATATTTTTTTAAAATGTTAGATCTGCATCTTTCTTTGTCTGAAGATGCATATCTAATATCTAAAAAAAAAAAAAAAAAAAAAAAAAAAAAAAATTGTGTGTGTGTGTATATATATATATATATATATATAATTGGATAGAACCAGTTATGCATGATGTTTCATTTAGTGTAATGGTTAATGAGCTATTTGAGCAGACTAATACCAATGAATTTGATTCTCACTGGGTTCCTTATGTTTATGGCGAGATGAAGTAAATAATACAAAGACCAGGTTGCATGACTGATCTATAATCAGTCATGCAACCTGGTCTTTGTATAGATTAATGAAAATTTCTGTTGCCATAAAGCACTTCTCAAGTATACAAAAAATTTAAAAAAGAAAAAAGTTTTGGTAAATGAGCCAAAGCTCTTTACCTAAACTTTTCTCATTCTGAATGATACCTGTATTGGAAAAAGGTTTAAAAAAGAAATAGTTAGGCTCCAGGTTACCCTAACCATGTTTTTATATAGGACTATTACAGGAAATTTAAATTTACTTCTCATATGACAGAAATATTAAATAAAAAAAATTGTTGAATATAATAAAGATCTAGAATTCAAAATGTATAAATAACAATTTTGCAAAAAGTTATTATTTGACAAATTCTTTGTTGTTCCTGTAGAAGTCAAATGACTCGCCTTCGAACATCGCTGCTTTCTTGAATCTTCTTGGCAAAAGCAAGCCAGCGAAGCTTACCTCATTTTATAGGAGAGCATCTAATGCAGCAGGTGGGTTGTTCTGTGGTGCCAGGATGACCTGCACAATACATTTGCATGAGTGGTGTCTATTCACCCATATATTCATCCAGTAAATGGCAATGGGAATCATTTTCTACTTGTGTGTCTGACCACTTTCAAGTCGACCAATATTTATCAGTTCCTTTCATTTAAATATTTGAATGTAACTGACAATCATATTTGAAAGCAAAATGTTTTATTTCATGCCATTTGATATGACATAAAAACCAAATTTTTAGGATTATGTATTTATTAGGTTTGCAGTCATATTAATGATTTAATTTTAAGCCAATATTTTACTGAAAAAAATCACTTGAAGATATGTAAGGTAGCTGGCGTTACATTGCAAGTAAATGGTACAAATAGATAAGTTAAATAAAATAAGCCAGCATCCTCAAAAAAAAAAAAAAAGAGTTGGCAAAGTTCAACATCTTTTCTTGTAGCCTAGATGTAACAAGACATGCTTGATTTAGACTGAAGACAAGCTGTTTGTAAGAACTTGCCCAGGTCATCAGAGTGGTGGCAAAATGCTGCTTCTCATATGAGGTGAAAGTGGCAGTGGAATGTTCAGTAGACCCTAATAAAAGATGATGACATTTTTTGATTTGGCCTCTTTTGGTGGCTGGGGTATGAAGAGGCAAGTGTTTGCAAGCATAGAGAATGAACCTTTGAAAGATACAGGATGAGTCAGTTTCTAACTAAAATGAAGGGGGCTTCCTTGTATGTTGTCTGTTTTCCATTTCTACCTCCTTTCATAGCATCAGAAACTGAATGGATAAATTTAAGCAACAGAAATCCTAAAGCTCAAAGGGAGTCGTTTTTCCTTCCCACTCAGTCACTGATGAATTCTTTGTTGAATAATTGTCTATGCTAGACTGGCTTTTTGGAGGTGTGCTTTGTGTAATGATTATTGTCATAGGAAATGGAATTGGCAATCCAAATACAAGTCCTAGATGAAGCAGTTTGTATTTCACACTGTGAAAATGCATGAATCCATCTGTTCTCTTGCCAGCAATGGGTAAATAGGACTGACTGGGTTCTTCAGCCTTGTTTAGAAAACCAGTCTAAGAAGAAGAAAATTCTGAATTCAAACCAGCTTTACTCTGTTTAAAATTGATCAAGTCACATTCTGCTTGTGGCAAGGAATTCGGATAAAAACCTACACTGTCATATGAAAGAGTTTGTAACCGAACGCTGAAAAAAAAGCATTTATTTTACTCAGCAAATATTTATTTTTCAACATAATCTCTAAATATTTTTTCATTTGTTATACAATGAAAATTTCACATCCAAATTCAGTTGTGATATGTTAAGCGAGAGACTTATCAATCCGCTTTTATAATGCCATATAAAATTTCATCTTGCAATAATTAATCCTTTACTAAGTTACTTCTGGCTTTTTTGCCAAACTATGGAATACCCAGCGAGAACTGAACTTATTAACAATGGTATACTAGCTGACCAATATGAACCACTTTACATTTTGTCCTTGTCTCTAGATAAGTAGCAATAAAAGGATAGTTCTGTTTGTTATGTATTTGTCAATGCAAAGAGAAACAAACACCAGACTCAATGTAGATGTCATGTCTTTGGGCCCAAAGTAATATATTTTTTAAAAGATGATATTCAGAAAATATCTATTTTTAGCCTTAATAGCATATCTGAATAAATTATTGAAACTACTTGCATTCATGTAAATCCTGTTCAAGTATTTCATGGCCAAACAGATTATCATAATCAGTTTTGTGCTTCACATCTAACTTGTATTTTCTTTTGAATATTAAACAACCAGCTTCAGCAAACAAAAATAAACAATAAAAAATATAGATTAATTCTAAGATTATCTAATAAAATTAAATAGATATACATTCTACAGAGAAATAGACAAAAAAAAAAAAAGATTTTGTTCAAAATGTTAGAAAATCTTATTTATAGATTTTTCTCATTTTTTCATAGGCTCCACTGCTTACTTTCTCATTCTTCCTGTCAGCCCCCTTATATACACACAGGCACACTCAAGCAGAAAAAGCTGGTGTTGCCCAGGATAAGAATAATATACAACCAAAAAAGGAATAACTTTCTTTATGGTGGAAGAAAAAGGATGTTTCATAGCTTTGCCATTTCCTTCTTGGTCAGGCCAATAATTTTTCTGCATCCCTTTATATATAGACATACCCTAAGTTCTTGGGAATAACCACAAAAATAAAATTACTACTATCTATGAATGAGTCTCTTTAAATGCTCATTACACAATACCTCATAAAAAGTATTGACAAAGTTTTATAAAAATTTATTTATTGTGTGTGTGTGTGTGTGTGTGTGTGTGTGCAGTTAAAAATCTCTGAACTTTTGGGTAGAACATTGTGTGTGGGCATGTATGTATGTGTGTATGTGTATATATATATATATATACATACACACACACTAGGGTCTGATGAAAAGTTCATTTGAGGAAGTCATATCTGTTGTTGACTTTCTTGATACAGGGTGGAATGATAAAATTGTCGCCCTAGAAAAGACGACATGATTCCATTTCCGTTAAATGAAAACCAGTTTTCTTTTTTGTTGCAGATCATCTACTAGTTGGCCAGTTGTGTACAAATCCCAAGACTGATAGGAGCCTTCTATCATGTCTGAAAGTGACACAATGTTCAACAAACAAGATTGGAGATGCGCCGCTGTACAACTCATGCTCTCTACTGATCCAAGTTATGACAACAGGACCATTGCCAGCACCCTCAAAATGCAAATCTGGATTGCCATGAATAACAGGGATGTGCCCAGGGTGATGAAAACAAAGTTTCCGGCTATAGTTATGGTCTTTGGTGTGGTTTCAAGTGAGGGCCACATCATGCCACCTCACATCTTTGAAGTTGGCTTGAAAGTCAACACCAAAGTATACCTGGATGTGCTGAAGCATGTAGTGATCCCCTGGTGCAATCAGGTGGCTGGTGGCAGACCCTGGGCGCCGAGTCCAAAAGAGACCCAGGCTTGGCTTCAGAAGGAGTGCTACGACTTTGTACCCTTCTCTCACTGGCCCCCCTCCTCCCCAGACCTGAACCTGCTGGACTACTTCGTTTGGTCATATGTTGAGAACATCACCAACATGACCTCCAACAACACCAAAGCCAGCCTGATCGCAGTCATCCGCTGAGTATTCGCCAAGCTCCCACTGGCGCTTGTGGAAAAGGCATGCTCCCAGTTCTGGATCCGGATTGAGGCGGTGATTGAGGCTGAAGGCAGCTACATTGAATAGATGTCAGCTCTACTACATAATCAAGTTACCTGAATTGATTTTTTCAATAAAA
Organism: Sepioteuthis lessoniana; assembly: GCA_963585895.1. Taxonomy (NCBI): domain Eukaryota; kingdom Metazoa; phylum Mollusca; class Cephalopoda; order Myopsida; family Loliginidae; genus Sepioteuthis; species Sepioteuthis lessoniana. Next base: position 38,886,956 of record OY757907.1, on the reverse strand, counting down.
GTTTTAAAATAAAGCTGTAGTGTTGTTTTCTTTAGGCCAACAATTTTATCATTCCACCCTGTACATGGGATCCAAGCACTGCAACACCAATAGAAAAAGTGTGTGGACTGCAAAGGGGACTAAGTCGAAAAATAAACTTCATCTGGTCACATTACATGGAGAGTATCTTAGCCAGCCTATGAACTTTTCAGTTGACCCTAGTGTGTGTATGTGTATGTATATATATATATATATATATATATATATATATATATAAAATGGCATATAAAAAGTAATGAGGCAGTCAGTAACAACTTTATCAAAGAAAAACAAGGGTTTTGTATTGTCATGTTTTTTACTGCCTTAAAACTTCTACCCAACCCTATATTTATGTGTTATTGTTTTCTAAGTATATATCTGGTAGTTATGAGCATAAATAATCAGGCATAATAGAAAACCTTACACAATTTCTTTTTCTGTTTTCCAGCTACCAAAGTTATCTGTATTCTCTCATATCAAGAAAGCTGTGATAAGAAATGGATCAATTAAGATATTTTTTTAGCACAAACTATTTCATCTTCAATTCCTACAGGTGTATGAACTGAAGATGAACTGGATCTATATCTGCTGTTCATCAATCAATGTACATTGCCAGTGGAAGTCTGATGTACATAAACACACTGCTATAATAAATGAACTGTTATGGAGTTAATACCATTAGAGAAAGTATTGAAGTCAGGGCTATAAGTTTAAGAGGTAGGAAAGGTAGAGAGTTTGAATGTGAGTGAAAATATATGGAAAAAATGCATTGTTATCAATATTTCTAAGGGAAAAGAGGATGCATGAAAATAGAGAGATAAATTTAGATAATTTTGCCTGAAAGACTTCTTGATATATTCTTTATTTGATAATGAGATCTATAATAACAGTGACATCACAAGAACTTGTAATTTAACTCTTTATGCTGAGAGTTCTTGTCAAGAATTAGTGATTTAGAAAGTGTTATGAGAGAGAGAGAGAGAGAGAGAAAAGAATAGAACACTGGGATTAGCTGATAATGACAATAAATAAAGTATCAGTATGTATGCATGGCTGGATTTTAGGGGTGTGACCCCTGAAAGGATGGAGACAAGTGGGTCAGTTGGCCAGAACATAGTAGTTCTTTGTTTTAGTTCTTTTGGTTACCATGTAGCAGTCAGTTGGTGAAGAAAATGGTTAGGTAAATAAGTAATTAGCCAAATATTAAACTAAAAATATTTAATCATAAAACACACATCCACATTAAAAAATATAGAATTTTTGAGAAGTGTACTTTGTTTAATGGTTATCATTGTAGGAAATGGAATTGGCAACTTGGGTTAAAATTCTGCATGAAGCTGTTTGCATTTCACTTCAAACAATAACCCTTGGGAAAGACATGAATCCATCTTTTCTTCTCTAAGCTATGGGTAAATAGCAGCGAATACTGAGTTCAAGACAACTGGTCAAGGAGGAGGAGGAAAACTCTGAATTCACACCAGGAGTACTCTTGTTTAAAAATTGACAATGTTTTGCATCCTGTCTGTGGAGGAGGAGTTGGTTTTATATATATGGGTAGTTTGGCAGCAGTCCCTCATTTAAGCATGTTTAATTAAATCATAAAGATACATTTTGTCTATATAATTTTCTTAGGGTCCTTTCAAGTTTCCAGACAAGTATTTTTGATTTAGGTTGGAACTGGTAGATAAATTTACCAAAATTGTGCCGAGTGTTTGTCACTTGTCAGGATCCTAATAAAATTATGTTTGTATGTGGTTAGGTTAGGTTTTTTGGTTTAATGTCACATCAACCCTTTAATGTCAAATCCTGTTTATACAAACATATGATTTGCAAGCAAATAGTTTGTAGGTAATTTTATTTTTAAATGAGTTAGAGCTTATTTGTTTGCACACAGTTAAATGGTTACTATTTAACATTAACTGCACCATTAGTCAAATGAGTAGAGTGTTTGCAAATGGTCAAGGAGTCTGGGTTCAATCCCAGGTCAAGTCATACCAAAAACTCTAGTTACAAGGTGATATTCATAATTTTTTTTTTCAAAAAATTTATAAACCAAAAGAAAAATTGCAACAAAGAAAAAACTCATCTATGTGTTAAATGAAGGTGTTTTTTTCTCTCTCTCAAACACAGGGAACAAGGTCTGGACTATAGGGACGGTAAGGAACTGTCTTGATGCCCATCTTGGTCAAATAGTCTGTGATAAGGATGGAGTTGTTGACTGGTGTATTGTCCTGGTGGAAATGTCACTGACCCGATTTGAAGAGTGCTGGGCTCTTCCAACGGAATCTCTTCCTGAACTCCCTTAAAACCTCAACATAGTAACCCTAACCGTTTGGCCAATCAACTCTGGTGTATTGACTTTCTTACTCCTCCCACACCTCTCATCATCCCTCACGGACTGCCTGCCTTCCTTGAATCTCTTATGCCACTCAAAAACTGATGCTCAATTCATGCAAGATGGTTGAAAAGCAGTCTGAAGCATTCCATACGTTTCTGTGGCGGCATTTTTTCCAAGTTTAAAACAGAATTTTATTGCATATTGTTCTTCTAAAGTGTCAGATTGCATTTTTGAAATTCACCAGCTGTGAGAATCAGGCTTTAGTATGGTATATTCCAATTGCTGCTGTAGCTGTTCATTTGAAGCTGAAATCATAAAAAATTGGTCAGTCACCTCATAAAATGTATAGCAATAAGATACTGAATTTTCAAGAGTCTACAACAATTTTAAATGCCCATACAAAAAACGTCTGGAAACTTATCATATGCACCTCGTATGATGGAGGTATTTTGTGCCTTTGCTTATCCTATAGGAGTGAAGCAAGCCCTGCATCACTTTATTTGCTGATAACCAGACTGTAGCAGTTATTATATACCAAATGCACTGACATAGTTAAAGATATTTGTCTACAGATTTTGGCCATATGAATCAGTAATCTGTATTACTGTATTACTTATTAAAAAAAAAAAATTTAACTTATGTAAATTAACTACTCAAGCTAAAAGTCTCTAATTTAGTGAACTCATAACGCTGCATTAATTCTATTGATTGGATAAATTTTGCTGTGTGCTAAAGTATTATTTGTACATAAGCATGATAAATGAAAAAATGCAGGAATTTAACTTATCATTGCAAAATCTAGTCTCTCAATTTTTCACATTTTTTCTGAATTAGTGTTAACTAAGATAGATTTCAAAACTAAGATAGATTGACAAAATCAAAGAGAATGGCTTCGAACTGACTAAGAAAAGAAGCAGAAGATATCCCGCAACAACAATTACCGACGCCGACTACGCCGATGACATAGCGATACTGGCAAATACACCTGACCAAGCCGAAACACTTCTGCATAGCCTGGAACGAGCAGCAGCAAGCATAGGCCTCCATGTTAATGCACACAAAACGGAATATATGTGCTATAACCAAACAGGGGACATCTCCACTCTAGAAGGAACCCCTCTTAAACTAGTAGACAAATTCACGTACCTAGGAAGCAGCGTTGAATCAACCGAAAAGGACATCGAAACGAGGTTAACGAAAGCATGGACAGCTATCAATAGGCTATCGACTATATGGAAATCAGACCTAACCGATAAAATGAAACGCAGTTTCTTCCAGGCAGCGGTCACATCGATACTGCTATATGGATGCACTACATGGACGCTAACAAAACGGCTGGAGAAGAAACTAGATGGCAATTACACAAGAATGCTGCGTGCAATCCTCAACAAGTCCTGGCAGCAACACCCCACAAGACACCAACTGTACGGCCACCTGCCCCCTATCACGAAATCTATTCAAGTTAGGCGAACCAGACATGCAGGACATTGCTGGAGAAGCAGAGATGAACTCATAAGAGATGTACTCTTATGGATCCCCACACACGGCCGCGCAAAAGCAGGACGACCAGCACGAACGTACATTCAGCAGCTATGTGAGGATACAGGTTGTTGTCCTGAAGACCTACCTAGGGCGATGAACGATAGGGAGGAGTGGCGAGAGAGGGTCAGGGATATCCGTGCTGCCAGCACGATATGATGATGAAGATAGATTTAATAGAGGGACTATGATGAAAAAACAAACCTTCCACAAGAGTATCTTGGTCAGTCTATGGACTTTTCAGAATATTTATTGTTTATGATATGACAGATTTAACAGAGGGACTTTGATGAAAAACAAACCTCTCACAAGAGTATCTTGGTCAGTCTATGAACTTTTCATCCAATGCAGCCTGAATTTTGTCAAAAAAATCTCCATTTTTAAAACATTATTGCCTTGCAGCAATACATCCATTCAAGCTATTAAGTAACAGTTTACAATATTTTGAATTTTCGGCAATTTTTCTGCCAGGGTGGGGAGCCTATAGACAGGAGATCCAGGGTTCTAAGAGATAAACTCTAATGGCAACACAAACCAGAAGCATTGCTCTGCAGATATTTTACTTAAAGAAATTGAGCTGTTCACTTTAAGTAATGGAAGTTTAAGATTTGATATTTCTAATTGTACTTGATTTATATCTCAATATTTATTTTAATTTTTTTTATGTTAAGAGTATAATATTCTCTTTCAATGTATTTTCCACAAATGTTTCTCTTTATATTTTCTTTAAAAGTCCCTTTTGAAAATTCCAGACTCATCTATTTCATTCTATTCACTTTTTATATACAACTTATAACTCTAAAGTACCAAAAAAAAATTTCATGAATGGACCATAAATTGCCAGACAGGATCACTAAGTTAACTTCTTTTTCATGAATAAGAATAATTTTTCTTAAATATTTTTTTTTATGTTTCTTTAAAGTATAAATGAAAAATGCAATGATTTAACAATAAGTGATTATTGTGTTTGAAGTATTAAAATATAAAATAGTATGTGCTGGCCATCAACACATTTATTTTTTTAAAGACTGGTCTAATTTCATAAAGTATTTTTATGCTTGGATCTATAAATTGAATCAACAAGAGAAAAAGGTTAAAGGAAAAATTGATTCATTTCATGATTACAAGATGTGATATTAACTGGGATGGTTGATGAAGTTATTTATCATAGTGGTAAAAGCAACAAAATTTTATGATGCAAGTCCAAATGAATCAAAAAATTAAATATGCTTGAAAAAGGTGAGATAAAATTAGATATCCTAATATACTAGCAGGAACCATGGAAGTTCCACAGAGTGAAAAAAATTGAGAGCTATTTAAGCAAGAAAGAATGATTTATTTGTTAATTTCTGATTCTCTCATATTACTCAACATTAATCTGAATTATTGACAAATCAATAATTTTCACAGAACAATCTATTTTTCAAGTTACTGAACTTATTACTGTTATTTGTTTGTTTATACATGCTATTAGATCATTGTGCTGAAGAGATAACATTCTGGGATAGATTATTTGCTGTCTTAGATATCTCTCCATTCGTTGAATAGATAATAAATTGCATATTGTTATGCCAGCTGGGTTCTAAGTAGGATTCCAAAGAGTTGGTTTAGCATGGTTTTTGTTTAATGACATATCAACCTTTGTGGGTTGTTTAATGCCAAAGTCATCCTTATAGAAGAATAGTGGTGGTATTTTTAACTCATATCTGACAGGGAAAAGAAGGTTCATGCCTTTCCCAAGGGTATTAGTCCAATAATAAATGCAATAATGTAACTGGAGTTTGAACTCATTTACTATGATGTCATAATCCAGCACATTAGCCACTATACGACAGGGATTTCTCCCCAAGAAGTTTTTATACTGTCATTCTTCGAATTAGGGAAGTCAATATCTATAATCCTTGACTTTTGAATGGACTTTGAACACCTGTGAGAAAATCCCTCTTTCCTCCCCTCCACTCCATGTATTAGTTAATATAAATGAGTAAATAAAGTAAAGTTAGCGACTGTAGTCGAGGGCAACCTGAAGGCTCCCTTTTCAATAGCTACTACACCAAGGTGTTGGGAAGGGCACAACTCCATTCCCTGGATTACTCTGCTTTATTCTTGGTCAATACCTTATAATGCTGAGTGTTAAGCAAGGAGGCATCAAGTACCATTTTTTGAGTGTTTGGTATGACTTGACCTGGGATTGAACCGAGATCTCCTGGGCCATTAAAACTATATTTACCACAACAGACTAATTTGTAGAATAAACTATGATTGAGGAGTGCGAGTTAAGAATGAATACTTTCTTTGTACAAAAAATCTTTTGATAATCATTGAAAATGGAATTATTAATCATTCAGTTTGGTAATATAACAGGAAAGACAATATATTTTATTCTCTTAGAATAAATTAATTGTAGATAAGTAGGCAAATATTTATTTGGCTTAGTAAGGTTTTTATTTTGATTGTATAGCAAGGAGAGAAAGTAGGCAGGCAATGAAACTTACTTTTAAGGAATATAAGATTTCAGTACCTTTAAATGTTTGGTGTGGTTTCTTTGCTTAATGGCATATCAATGTTCATGTCTTATTTAATGCTAAAGCTATCTTTGTAGAATAACAATAGTGATACTATTTAGCTTATAGCTGATGGGATAAAGGAGTTCATTCCTTTTGTAAGAGTATTAGCTCAAAAGTGAATGTAATAGTATAACTGGAGTTCAAATTCACTTGCTACAATATTACTGTCAAGCACATTAGCAACTATGCCACAGGGAATCTCCCACCAAAGATGTTGAGAAAAATGGAAGTAAGTGGGTGAAATAAAACACCATGAATAATGTATAGTTAACTATGTGAAGATAATTGAGAACTGGTAATGCTGATAAAAACAAGGAAGCAGCAATTGAGAATAAGTTTGGTTTGGTTTTATGGCATATCAACCATTGTTGGTTATTTATTGCCCAACCCATTATCATACAAAACCGGTTCTATTTCAAACAATTTAGTTTAGCATAAGTACCCCATTTAAATGTCAAAAAACATTATTTCAAGCTATTCAGTTTAGTCAATAAAATCAAATGGTTCCAAATATTGCTATGTATCACTAACAATTCAATTAAACACGAGTCATTTATTTACACACAGTTAAATGTAAAAACAGTTCTATTTCAAAAAATTCAGTTTAGCATAAGTATGACTGGGTAAAATTGAGAATAAGGAAGTGACTTAGAATAGAAGTGACATATGGTAACGGAATTAGTTTTTCAGTACCACAAAAATTTTTGATCAGGTAGCAAATATGAATAAAGTACTATTTGACAGAATGGTAAATTTTAACTTGCAGACGAGGGATTTGTGTGACAAAGTTTCTGTTTCTCCAGTAAATGCTTACCCAACCCCTCTGCCATAGGCAAGATGAGGCTTATAGTCAATTCTTAAGTAGAGTACAGCTGATTTAAATTCAGACTTTTTTTTCCTTTTAGGCTGGTTACCATACTAATATTAAAAAACTCAATCTCTCCAATCATTTACCAATAGCTTGATGGTGCATTAATGCAAAATGAAATGTAAACTGTCTCATTGAATATTTGAACTCTGGTTACTGTCCATTTTTCACTATAATAACTGTCATACTATGCAGGCTTCTACTAAGTGTTGACATACATCATTTTTCCAAATCAAAGGCAGGTGGTTTCTACTATTATTTTCCTGATTCATACTAGCAAAAATACATGCTCTCTAAACACAAGTATTCACGTTTTAATGTAATAAAACATACAAAATTAGAAATACTTATGAAACTAAATAAGAATGCATATAAAAAAATTACATTTATTTTTGTTTTATTTTAACTGATTTCTGTATAAAAATCACACAGGTTTGCTTTTAATACATTTTAGAATAAAACAATAATATTAAAAAAAAAAATCCATAAAACTTAGTGTTTATTTGTTAAACTTGGTTTTGTTAAATCCGGCATGCAAATCATCCACACCATATACTCTGTTAAACCTTTATTTATTTTATTTTTTTTATAGAGATATAGAATACCCATTGCAAGATTTTAAACACATTAACATCGTGGGCTATTTTGAGGCAAATCTATCACAGGCAAATTTTAATAGACATTGTTAATAAATAAGATGCTAATAAAGATTTTTTAAAAAAATGATGATTTAATAATGATTGAGAATATAACAAATGACTAAAGGAATGTTGATGTGGTTTCAGTAACTTACATAATCACCATTATGATATTTATGTGGCTTGCTCTTATTCTTTGCTGAATACCCGCCCCCAAATATGCATGTTTTAGATGGCTGGTTTTCAAGCATCTCATCTCTGGTTATTTAATATCTGTCATTTAGTTATTTCTGTTCTGCAAGCAATTTGTAAACAATTATGACTTGAAGTAACTATTCTTCATACAAATAATTTGCACAGTTATATGGTTTCAATTATTCCTATTGAATAAAAATATTTCATTCTCAGTAATATAATTTAAAAAATTCCAATCAAATACTAATAATTTGTACACATTTCAAGAATTTATATGGTCATTGGCTGAGCAGTTAGAGTATTCGCCAATGGCGCAGGAGACCGGGGTTCAATCCCTGGTCGAGTTATAGCAAAGATTCAAAAAATGGTACTTGATACTACCTTGCTTAACATTCAGCATTATAAAGTATAGATCAAGGGTAAAGTGGAGCAATCCAGAGAAAGGAGTAGCGCACTTTTCTACACCTCGGTGTTGTAGCTATTGAAAAAGGAGCCTTCGGGTCACCCTCAACTATCGTCATAACTATTTATAATAATCCTTTGTAAAAAAAATTATGGCTTGAAGTAACTATTCTTCATACAAATAATTTACACAGTTATGTTTTCAATTATTCCAATTTACAACTACTAGTTTTCAAACAGATCTAGATAGGACCTTAACAGGTAGTGCCACTTGGAGACAGTGGACTTGGATACAATAACAATCAAGTGATGACACCTTAGAGCCTCACCACTAGATACAATTGAGTATCCAATCAAAACATCTGATTTTTGGTGGGGGCGGTTTTATCTCTCTGCAGGGGATTCAGTTAGCATATTCTAAGAACCATTGATTGGGCAACTAATGTATTGGTTTTTCTGTCAACAAAACTTGCAAATATAACTTTACACAACTGAAGAAAAAAGTATGCATTTATCCATCCCTACACCATTGGCAGGTTGTGACACAAGGTCAATTTTCAAGCAGAATAAAGCTAGCTTAAATTCAGAGTTTTCCTTCTCCTAGACTGGGTGCTTTATGACGACTAAAGAACCCAGTCTTTCCTTCTATCTTTGCCTATTTTCTCATAGCAGAACAGGGTGGAGGAAGAGGAGACGGATAGATTCATGCTGTTTCCCCAAAGGCATTAATATGCAGTGAAATGCAAACAACCTTGTCCAAGACTTGAACTTGGGTTACCAATTCCATTTCCTTTGAAAATAACTGTAACACTAAGTGTCTCTCAATGACTGGAGAACAAAATCATCAAAAATAATAATTTCAGAATTAAGTGTGGAAAGTATTTTAGTTCTATGTAAGTAGATTAAAATTGCCATTTATGTGAAATTGAAAACAAGCAGAAAAGATTCCTTGTAAACTTAAAAAAATATCATGGTAATTGTGTTTAATGGAAAATGACTAGCTAAAGCTTTAAAGCAGTAGAATTCCCAAAGCAACAAAATTTTAAAGCTAGTTTGAATAATATAGAAGGTAACATTGAAATTGTATAGAATACAAATATGTCTTCTAATAATAAAAAAAGAAGTGATAAATCTCATGATTTTGTAATACATTTAGTTACTGGGTCAATTTAGCAGGGCATTGCATCTACTTAGAGAGCAACTTTACAAAATTATAGAGATTGTTGCATTTAAAGTGAATGTGTGGTACCTTACTTTTTAAAAAAGAATTTTGTTTTCTTTCCAAGATGGATTGCAGTTCTTAGTTCAGAAATAGAATCAATGTTATTTTTTCCCTGCTTATTTTGATAAGATTTTTAGTTAAAGGCTACTTTTGAAAAATGTGCTCTGATTATTATTATTTTTTTAATATTTTTTTTCTAAAATTATGGAAGCAAAGTTTTTAGAATTTTTTTCTATATTTATTCATTTTTTTTTTTTTTTTTTGTTGTAAATATAAAAAGGGAGAATATGATCAGAAGAACAAATAGGATTTGATTACTTTGGGCAATTTCTCTTTTAAATTATTACTTTTAGTGCTTAGCAGTTATTATGGCTGTTCAAAAAGGAAAGTTAAAAGGCAATGTAGAAAGAGAGAGAAAAAAAAAAAAAGGAAGGAGGAAGCTGATAGTTAGAAAGAAGGAAATGAGTGAATGATGAGAGACAAAAAGAATGCTAGCATTATCTCTGTTTTTACAATCTGTACATCTGTAAGGGTTGGTTGCAAAATTCATAAGCTGACCAAGATATTCTCATGGAATGTGACCAAATGAAGTTTGTTTTTCAACATAGTTCCCCTTGCAGTTCACAAACTTCTTCCATCAGTGTGGCAGGGCTTGCATCCTAGCGGTAAAAATCCAAAGCACATATGACCTTATCATATGAACTTTTCTGCCCACCTTTGTATTGCCTGTTATTTGAAGAAAAGAGTTGGGGTTGAGATGTAGAGAAAAACAAAACCTGAACATGGGGGATAAAAATAGAAACAGAAGAAAGATAAGGTAAAATTGAAAGATGAAAAGAAAAGATGCTGAAGAGAATGAGAGAGAGAGATAAAGAGTAAGAGTGATATAAATAAAATCTAACTATAAAGAGCAATCTATGTTGGTTTTAAAAAGGATCAAACATAAGCAGCTGTTGAGATGATTAGTAATTTTCTTTGCTTTAAAAGTTAAAATACAAACACAAGAACGGGGCAGTTTTCTATTTAAAGAAAAAAGTAACTGCTCAACTCACAGAACAAATAATTACTTTGGGGGTGGAGATCTATTAACGAAGTACTTGAGATTTTGTAAATGGACCAGTTTTAATGTTCTGTTTAAACTTGACAAAAATAGGAAGCAAAAATGTTTTCTCTCAAAAAACAAAAACACTGTAGTTTCTTTATCAACAACCACAAGGAGGCAAAAGTGGAAAGTATCTAAAAATTTTTTCTCTATTTCATTTCTTGTTATGTTATAGTATTTTAGAAAGTTTAATCACATGTGAACCTGTCAGATTCCTATTGTAACATCATATCCTGCTACTTGGCATTTGCACTGGGTAGGTGATTTTAAGCTGATTGCCTGGTCCTGGAAGGCCTTGCCCTTCAGGCAGTACCTGCTTAGCAGGGGTGAGTTTATTGCTAGGTGCCTGAGGCACTCCTAAACAGGAATACCAAGGAAACCAAGCATTTTTTGTGATGGCCACTCATAAGATTTGATTTTTGCATGGTCCTTGACTCTAAAATAACCTTGTGTTAAATCTGACTTCATGTCATAAATCCTTCATATCAAAGCAATATTGTTACTTCAACTTAGATTCACTAATGTTTCATTTATTCCTAAGTTATCTTTGTTATATCAAGAATTTGGAAGATTAAAAAATAAGTTTCAATAGGAACACAAAATTTAGATAAAATGGTTTTATTCAAAAAGAGAATTTTAAGTGTATTGGTCTAATAAGAATCTTGCGATGTGTTTTGTAGAGTTGTATTTGCATTCATAAATCTGTTTTTTTGTCATTAATGATGACCATTAACTAAGCTGGATCTTTGCAAATGAACTACATGGGGGATTTGTTTATAGTAGTTAAGGCTTATGCAGAATTAGCAACAGTTTTTGGGTGAGCTGATAAGAGAATAGTTGTACATCAGTGTGCCACAGATTCTCTGAATAACAATTTTCATGTTTTGAATTCAGTCTTTCTTTCTTCTTCTAAAACCAGTCACCCTACCAAAATCAATGTTGTGATGCTGACCAAAGAAAGGCATAGGAAACACAAAAGGTTTGATAAAAAAAAAACATACATATTCAAGTAACAGAAACAAGATACAAGTGAACCTGGTTAAACAGTAGTTAGTTGCTAGAAAGCTGAGAGTCCAGTGTGGTAGTGACAATTCGTCTACTACGCAAATGGTATCACACGTGATTGTGTCATGTTGATTGGTGCACTCCTGTCTGATGCTCTTGTTGACATGTATTTATAGAGGAGGATGAGTCCATTATGTAGGGAGTACAATAGTCAGAGAGTTCAGTCTGCCCTACTATATACTCATAGCTGGAGAGGGAGAAAAAAAAACAAACACACACACACACGCTTGGAGTAATGGTTATTGTCATGAGAAATGAACTCGAAGACAAAAGTTAAAATCCTGAATGAGGCTGGTTGCATTTTACTTCATACTAATGCCCGTCAGAAAGGCACGAATCCATCTATTCTTAGGGAAGTCCTTGTGGCATAATGGCTAAAGTGCTGGACTGCAGTTTCAAAGTAAGTGAGTTCAAACTCTAGTTGAGCTATTTTGCAAACTTCTGGACTAAAAATGTACAAACTTCCTTATCCCCCAACAATGGGTTAAATAGTATCACTGCTGTTCTTCCACAAGGATGGCTTTGGCATTGAATAGCCCACCAAGGTTGACATTCCATTAAACAAAGAAACCGAACCATCTGTTTTTTCCCCAGTTATGGGTAAATAGTAAGCCAGTCTTGGAGAAGGGAAACTTGAAAATTTATCTTGTGTCACATCCTGCTTGTAGGGGAGTAAACACACATGCACGCACACACACACGCATACATACACAAATTTGGAATGAAATTTGACAGAATAAGAAAGGTAAAGACATTTGGTAAACTTGGATAGACACGTTTCATAATATGTCAAAATGCAAATGATTTTAAATTCATTTGCTGTCATTGTAAATATGTGTTTGAGTCTTTTTTGTTTAGAATGTTTTTTTTACTCTAACAAATCTCAACGTTACAAGTGGTACAGTTAAATAGGAAGTACTTGATACAAGGTCACTTTTTAAGCCGTTTTTAACAAGTTTAAATTCAGAGATTTCCTTCTCCTAGACCAGTTGACATACCAAGGTTAAAGAGCCCAATATGCCCTACTAATTACCCATAGCTAGATGCATACCTTTCCTAAGAGTATTAGCATTATATGAAATGCAAACTGCCTCATCCAGGATTTGAACTTGGATCACCATGTCCATTTCTTATAATGATAACAATTATACTAGGAGTACTGTATCTCTCTTAAGATTGTGTGATTTTATTAAGAATAATATTGAAAAATTCAACATAAAAAATAATAGTAAAATGTAGGATATCAACCACCATTCATATGCATCTATTGAATAATCCTCATAAAAAATGATAGGATCATTGAAATATAAACTGGCAATTCTGTCCAGGATCAGAGTGTAGTATCTGTTATTCATAGAGAACCATTGATTTTTTATAGGTAAAACTAAAATATGCAGATAAAAACAGTTCTTCTGTAAATTGTAGCATTTTTAGCCTGAAAAAAAAATTTCAAGAAAACTAGAGGTTGACATATAGCAGAGCTAAAATCCAAATCTTTTCCAGGATTTGATTTAAGTTGACACCTAGATTTGTAGAGAACTTTTTGGCCTTAAAAGTTCTACATATACTTCAATTTACCATATAACCTTTAACACTTCCTCAAAAATAGACATGAAATACAAAAAACAAGTTTATAGATTATTCTAATACTTTTCCATGGGTGCTGATACTACACTCTCAGCCCAGCAGAAGTTATTGACAGCTGAACAAAAAAAAATCTCACTGTTCATAATATAGAGAGGTTTTTTCATTGATTACCAGAGTAATATTTTTTCTTAACTTTAAATGTCATGAAAAGTTGGATGTTTGTATAAAGGTTGGTTGCGAGTCTAGAAAGTCTGCATATTGATAATTAGACTATCAATACAGCAATTAGACTATCAATACTTATCTTTAATCAAAATTAACATTTCCATTGAAGCATATTTATTTATAGTGTACTAAAAATTTCCAAATAGCACATCATATCAACATTTTTAATTAGAATATTTCAAGTGTATTATTCTAACTAAAAAACAAAGCAATTTTCAGTTCAATTTGAATGGTAATTTTGTAGGGTCTGCATTTACACTGAATGTCCTGTTTTTATCCTCCAAATTCTCAACACAATGAAAATAATAATGGAATATCAATAAGAATTGGTCACTTCTTCCTAAATATGGACCACTGTTAGAACAGGTGATCAGTGGGTTCACAGGTAGTCTGGAATCTCATTACAAGATGCAGTTTCATGTCATACTCAGGATAACCCCTTCTTCTTTGAAGAAGGTGAAAGTCTTTCTCTTTTTCCAGAAAAGCAGTTAGTATATTCTAAGTTTTGGCAACTGGACAAATATCATATGAATGCATGACTCAGGTCTTAAGCATTTAAGAATGCACAAGCATTGGAAGAAAAAGAGTCCTTTTATTTTTGGAACTTGAAAAAATTCTTAAATCTTCAAAAATGCTGCTATGGTTTAATGTTTAAAGCAAATGGACAGAATTTAACAATAGTAAATAGTTTAGTTTCTTTGTTTAATGGCATATCAACCTTCATGGGCCATCCTTGTAGAAAAACTGTAGTGGTACAATTTAACCAATAGCTGGTACAGGGAATAAAGGATTTCATGCCTTTTGCAAGGGTATTAGTTTGAAAATGAATCTAATAGCACAACTGGTGTTTGAACTTGCTTACTACAATGTCACAGTTTAGCACGTTAGCCACTACACCATGGGGACTCTCGCTGTAGTAAGTTTAGTTCATTTTTTCTAAAGCCAAAGGAATAGCTATATCAATATTAGGTGCCCTGATTTGAGACCTTAAGAATTTAATATGATAAATAGCTGCCTATCTGTCCCTCTCTCTATATATTTCTCTGCCTAATATTTTAATAGCATATCATCATACCTGGGGTTATTTTATGCCTGGCAGTTAGGGAATCCCGTACATTGAACATTTATATTTACATTTTTTGTGTAGTTGTTTAAGAGGTTATCTAATTTTTGGATATTTTGTTTTGACAATATCAAGATATTCTGAGATAGTTTTTCAAATAATTACTTTGTATGTCATTGATGTTTACATCTATAATTTTTGGTATAATCTAATTTCTCTCAAGGACATAATGTTGTTTATGTTGACATTTTCACATTGTTTGCACTGAAAAAAGTCTGAGAGCTTAATCTCCACATTCTTTAAGAAAAAATGTTCAGTGGTGTTAGGTGTTTGACATGTGGTTGTTCCTCTTGTTTGAATATAAAGGGATGAGTGTGTAAATTATGTGACCAGTATGCAATTGAGATAGAGTGGCAGGTTCCTTTCTGGACTTTTTGAAAAATAGTTTCCATCTCCCTTGTGTGGGTTTTATTAGGAAGAGTTTATTTTGTGTTTTGTTATCTGTTTGAATTTTTGAGATGAGACTTGATGTGCAATATTTTGTGTATTATTTTTCAGATTGTTGTCCTCATCTTTATTGTTTGTTAGTTTTAACACATTGTGGCTGCTGTATGGAAAAGATGATGTTTCAAAGAAGTGGCTCATATGTTGGGCTATATTGACTTCTTGAGTTGACCAAGTATGGAAATGGACACAGACTGGGAACCAATAATTGAAAAGGCTAAATTAAATTGTTTTTTTTAAAGAAAATTACTTAAAAAATATCAAGAATAAGGTGCCATTGCATTTTACGTTTCAAATTCATTTCATGACGCTTCTTGAGAAATTTCTTGTGATGTTTCTTGAATTTATTGGTGTGAAAAACAAGACGTCATTATTTGAATAACATCTTTATAATTCTTAAACGCCTTGTCTGAATAACAGTCAAACTTTGATTCAACCTGGGAAATCATTTTCATACCGAGATAAACAAGGGATACTTGAAGAAGGCCGGACGATACAGTAGCAAAAATGTATTTTGTTGTTCCAACGTTGTTAACGTTTTAAATAGAATTTGTTGATTTTGGGTTTTGAGTATGGAATTTTGATTTCGTAGGGAGCTATATCTAAAGCTGACTTAGCTTTTTCATTTCCCTTTATTCCAATGAAGCTTGAAATCCAGCATACTAGAGTATCTTTTGAATGGAACATGGAGTCCAACTGAACCAAGGAGCTTAACAATAAAGCGTCCTTCAAGTTTTTAATTTTTTTTTTTAGTGATAGCAAGAGTTTTTTAATGTCTGAGATGGAATTTAATGATAATTTACTCACCTTCATTGCATTTTCGTCCCCTGAATCCGGGTGCACAGCCGAACTCACATGTACCATTGTTGCCAAAACATTTCCCTTTTAAGCACATTGGACTGCAAGTCTTTGTACATCCTCGTCCATATTTGTTATTTGGACATTCTGAATAAGAAAGAAAAAAGAAATAAATGATAAGCTAAACATTTTTTTTTAATGTATTGTATAATTAAAATAAAAATAAGAGCTGCTTACAGTCAAGTTTAACTTGATGTATGCAGGAAAATTGTTCTTGTAATCCATACCTGGGACATATCGTGGTTGTCAATGTTAAGCTTTTTTTTTTTTTAAACCTTGTTTTTTAATTTAAAATCCAATTACAGCGAAAATGCAAGTAGTCTTTGAAGCAGACAGAAACTTGACAGATCTTTTAATCATCTTTTTTTAATTTTTTATACATTTTTTTCTATTTTTCTGCAATGGATTTATTCCCTGAATGCTGTCATTAATATTTAATTCAAGTCATTTCTAATACTAATAAATCAATAACCAGCATAGCACTTAAATGTAATTTGACACAATCCATTTGAACATTTACAAGAAATACAAAATAAGTAAAATAAAATTAAAAAAAAAGAACAAGTTTGGAGGCATCTTTTGAACATTAATGTCAAGAAATAAGTTCTTGAAATTAAAGGAGATAGAAAGAAAAAATAGTACATTTTTGATGTAATATGCAAAGAAACGTGAGTTGTGACAAAAAAAAACAAACTAAATGGTGACTAGAATATGAAATTTACCAGGGACATCTACTGTTAATGTTCCAGGGAAGGTAATGAAAAAGAAATATTTGGCAACAGCACTTCGGCAATACGACAAAGTGCAGCTTTTTTTTTTAGTGTTAGAGAGTACAACCAACTTAATGATCCCAGGTATAAAGGACTGATACAAGTGAACAGATCTATTTGACCCATAGATGGGACCCTAACAGATATTTCAAAGTGGACTTGGGAGTAATGTCAGTAAAGGGGTACTCAGATCTCCAGAACTGGAGCCTCATCATCAGATGGAGTTTAATGCCACATCCAGGACACTGATCCTAGTGGGTTGGTTGGTTGGGTTTTATGGCATATCAACCGTTGTTGGTTATTCAATGCCAAATCTATTTTTATACAAATAGTCAGTTTTCTTTCAAATAATTCAGTCAAGCATGAATACACAGATTAATTGTCAAAAACATTTCTATTTCAAGCTATTCAGTTTATTCAAACAGTTCTAATTCAGCTAATTTTGTTTACACAGAGTTAAATGTCAAAACAGTTCTATGTATAACAATTCAGTTTAGTGTAAGTACACTTTTAATGTCAAAAACAGCTCCATTTCAAACAATTCAGTTTAGCATAAGCATGCAGTTTAAATGTAAGTACAGTTTAATTGTCAAAAACACTTCTATTTCAAGCTATTTGATTTTGTCAAACAGTTCTAGTTAAAACAATTCAGTTTGGTATAAGTATGCAGGCAGTATAAATCATTCTATTTACTTTTCCTCATTTGTTTGCACACAGTTGAATTATTATAAGTGTTTCTATGTAACAAAAAGAATTTAACATCAGTCATTTGTTAGGACACATTTAAATAGATACGTATGATATGTAAGAGATTAATAATTTAAAAATGTGATTGAGCTTATAAGTTTGCCGACAGTTAAGTGGTTTCAAGTATTGTAGTTTTTTATTATTTCTTCAAGATTAAGGCTGGCAACTACGCGGTCTGTGTTGCTATCCATACTCTCTATACTATACGTCCTTTGTAGGGGTTTTGTTGGTTGTTGAGCATTGGATTGTTTGGTTCTTATTGGCGACTTTGTTGTTGAGGGTATTTTGAATGTACTTCCTAGTCTTTCCTTATTCACTTTGGTGTTCATCTGTATTTTTGCAGTTTGGCTAATGGGGAGTTGATTTTTATTTCAGTTGTTCAGGTCTTATGGGAGACAAGTTTTTTAGTCTATCTTTAATGCTTTTTGGTGGATGGATTGGTGATTTATGTAACAGCTGTTTTGATGGAGATTTTGTACTTTTAGGAGTAGTTCATGTTGGAGTGATAGATCCTACGAGTGTTTTGATCCAAGTTGGGTACAAAAATGTTATATAAAATGCAAGCAAAGATCAATATTTAATGAAATAATGCTTTCAAATGAAAATTTATGGTTAAGAGTCATGGTATTTCAGATAGAAACTTTAAAATGTTATTGAAATTATGAGGAATAGCGTAACATAGGACTTTTTATATAGTGTCAATAGCATGACTTGACCATTGGAGAGAAGGATGGCATAATTAAAGAACATGTGGTTGAATGAGAACAGAGCATATCCTCTGGCCTCAGATTTAAGAATCAATCAAAATCATGTAGCTTTAATCATGAAAATTTTAAAATGCTACCACTTATCTCTTGTGGTTAGCAGAAGTAAGTCTATCTTAGGCAATCCTGTAAACTCCTTTTGGGCTATAGTGCCCCAGTCACACCACATTAGTGATGGTGCTGAGGTTTCTGTAGCAAGTAAATTTTTATGGGTGAAGATGCTAGCTTCATGCCACCTGGTTTTTCCTTCAAGACTGGTTTGCCAATCTACAAGGCTAGAGAGAGTTCAGTCTGCCCTACTATTTACCCATTGTTGAGTGGTAGGGAGAAGACTCTTTGAAAGATGGTAGAATTAGATATTGGATGTTAGAAAGAAAGGAAATTAGCACTCATAGGCACAGAAAATGTTGACACACTATCGATACAAACTCCTTGAACTTAAAACCACAGAATAGGAAGCAAAACACAGATGACATGTTGACTGGTTTGCTTTCTTTGTTTAATAGCATATCAACCTTCATGGGTTAATGAATGTCAACTCAATCGTCAAAGAACAATGGTAGTGGTACTATTTACCAACCCCTCCGCTCGGGCAGGATATGACACAAGGTCAATTTTTAAGCGGAGTTTAACAGGTTTGAATTCAGAGTTTTCCTTCTCCTAGACTAGTTGCCTCACCAAGGCTGAAGAACCTAATCCGTCCTACTATTTACCCATAGCTGGAGGGAGAATAAGGGGGTTCATACCTTTCCCAAGGGTATTTGCCCGAAAGTGAACGTAATAGCGCGACTGGAGTACGAACTCGCGTACTACGATTCCGCAGTGCATCGCTTTAACCATTACACCACGAGAAGAATGGTAGTGGTACTATTTGACCCATAAGTTGGCCAACTGTAATCAAGAGTGACCTGAAGGCTCCTTTTTCAATAGCTACAACACCAAGGTGTAGGGGAGAGTGCTACTCCTTTCCCTAGGTTGTTCCACTTACCCTTGATCAGTACCTAATAATGTTGAGTGCGAAGCAAGGAGGCATCAAGCACCATTTTTTGAGTCTTTGGTATGACTCGACCAGAGATTGAACCCAGGTCTACCAGTCCATTGACGAGCACTCTAACCATTATACCAATGGGCTGGTACTATTTGCAGGAGGATAAAGTGTCTCATACCTTTCCCAAGTGTATTAATTCAAAAGTGAACATTGTAGTACAACTGGAGTTTGAACTTGCTTACTACAATGTTGCAGTCCAGTATGTTAGCCTCTACACAATGTGGAATCCCCCCATCCCTTATGTCCACTCAAAGAAGCATGAGTGTTCAAGGAAAAACAAATTATGTAGTTTTGAAAGACACATGGGAGGGATAATGAAAATATGTGGATTATACAAAACTCATAAAGAGACACATGGAAGACTCAAAATCACTTTCCCTTGGGAAAGGCAAGAATCTTTTTATCCCCCAGCAATAGGTTGAATAATACAATAACTGTTTTTCAACAAGGAGAGTTTTAGCATTGAATAAGCCATGGAGGTTGACATGTCATTAAATTAAACCAAACCAAACTGAGAATCACTTTCCTCTGATATAGGTCTTCTCTGATGCTTTTTCTCTCTCTCAAGTATGTGACTGGTGCTGGCATAGTGTGTGTATATATATAAGTTTGTATAAATGATTATTCAATAAATAGGGGAATTTATTTTTTTGAAAAAAGCAACCTTTTTTATTTTTTCAGAATTTTTTCCTGTAAATGTAAACTCTTAATGGTTTATAGCAAAAAATATTTTAATCTAGCAAAAATATATTTTGAGGCTATTCAAAATGAGGGCAAATCAGAGCTCTCTTGGCTAGAACAGAGGTCTGAAATCAAATTTTGGTGGCTGAGAAATTCAAACTATGTGAAATTTACAGAAGAATTTAGGTTTACAGAGAAGAATGTTTAAACAAAAAAATGTTTACAAATTGACTAAATATAGATTTGCCACTATGAACTTGTGTTGAAATGGCAGTCCATGGAATGAAAATACCCAGACTCTCTGATAAAATAAGTTCCAGGTGCAGCAGTCAGTAAAGAAGGTCATACTGACAGTATTCTGAGACTTGAAAAAAGCCAATTACCATATATTTCTTTGAGAAAGGTACAAATGTAGTGCTTCTTATTGGCAACTTCTAAGGCAATATTCACCTTATTTATCAAATGACTCTAGTGTATTTATATAAGTAAGTGGAAAAAAATAAGTAGAATAAAAAGACATCTATCTTATTTTTGTAATAAATCCATTTTTGTCAATTTTTTCTCTTTCTTGAACCACCTTGACTACATAAGATTAGTATGAATCGAAAACAGTCTCATCCAGGACTTGAACTCTACTTGTCAAGTCCATTTCCAATGATAATAACCAGCATTTTCAGTCAGTCTGAGGGGATTCTAAAATATTTCTGATTTTTTGTTTGATCAAAGAGGTCAGAAGAAATGTGTTCCTTATTATACTGAAGAAGCAAATTTTTTTTTTTTTTTTTTTTCATGATCTTTCATTCATTTTGCAACAAACTCTTTTGATAAAGTAAGAACTCTCAATTTCAACAACAGAATTCAAAGTTGTATTTTGACAGTCTTAACCACTTGATTAAGATCAATAGGAAATTACAGAATTTTGATAATGAAAAGAAAATGCTAGTTTATCAAAATGCATAACTAAGAACCTAGAAAGATTAATAACAAGACAAATAAATATTGAGGAAAGGAAAAAAGTATAAGCAAGCTGAAGTATGGCTTAAACTTCTGAAAGTAGACTGCACTTATTAATATCCATGAAACTTTAGTCCAATACCCACTAGAATTATTCTTTAATAATTAGCATAGGAGCCTTCTAAAAATGATGTGTAAACAATTAAAATGGTATGACTGTGTAAAAGTTCCATTCCATTTATTGGATAATGATGGCAATTATAGCAATTTTTGTAAATATCAAGTGTTAATACAGTAAACCTATCAATCTTATTTCATCAAGATTTTTCATTAAAAAAACCCACTTTAGATTGACATACATAAAAGTATTATCCAACGGAACATTGTGAGAATAGCTCATATTAAAAAAGCTTTATACGAACTAATAAAGAATAATGTATCAAACTCAATTTGAAGGAAAAACTGATAGCAATAAGCAACATGGTTAAAATAATACAACTGTATAATTCTCTATAAAAGATACATGCAACATATTAAATGAAAGCAGGAGAAAGTGTTTGGATACAAACAAGAAAGATGAGAATATTGATCCAAATATGTTATTTAGTCATGTTAGATTTTCTTGAGTGTATATTCTTAAAATTAAATTGATATATATCACGTCCTGGGAGTATTTTTCCTTTCTCATTGCAGAGAATATCAGTTGGGCTTTGAAAAGTTTTTTTCACTGAATTCACACATCTGTTCTGGGTATTAGAAAAGCTATGAAAATTTTGTTATTTGTCTTTGTGTATAAGTAGGGGTTGGTGTTAAATTCATACTTAAATCTACAGCTTTACTTTCATTTTGAGTTTTTTTTTGTTCTTCTATTTTTCAAACTATTTTAAATTTCTTTTGAAGTACCAGTTAAAAAATACAAGTAAATTTTAATGTTCATATTGTGAGCCAATTAGTTTAAAAAAAAAAAAAAAAAAGTGAAAAATTCTTAAGCCTTCAAAAATAAATAAAAATATAAATACAAAAGATACTGTAAAGTAAATACTTTATTTTAGAGGGTTTGATATCTTAAGATAAAATTCATTACTCTCCAGCTGAAAACAATTTATTAATAGTCTTTTTTATTTCCTCTTTTTTTTTTTTTTTTTTTAAGGGGTATTTTTGATTCGTAAAACAAAGTTTGCAAAAAGTCACAGGATGTTTACTTGCGTGTGTTGATAGATAGATCT
Source organism: Sepioteuthis lessoniana (assembly GCA_963585895.1). NCBI lineage: Eukaryota > Metazoa > Mollusca > Cephalopoda > Myopsida > Loliginidae > Sepioteuthis > Sepioteuthis lessoniana. Next base: position 38,864,575 of record OY757907.1, on the reverse strand, counting down.
GATTAAACCTCACTCTCTCTCTTTCATATATATATATATAAACTACTTTTCATTTTCTTTTAAACTATTTTAGTCTTTTGCACATTGTGTACGTTATCAGACTGAGATAAAGTTCTGGTTCCTGATTCCTCAAGTAAAAAAAAGAATAGTGTATTTTACGTCTGATTTGGACAAGTGTCAATAGATTTTTTTTCCTTTTTGTATCTGTATCTGTGTGTGTGTGTGTGTATATATATATATATTTTTTTTTTTTTTCTTTTTGCCTGTCAACTTTATTGGGTGTAAAAACTCAAGATCTACATACTTAAGTCACTTTAAAATAACAAACTTTTTTTCCTTTTGTATAGGAAAGCAATGGCTGAAAGCAAGAAATCCCAACAAGTGATGCAATGTATGTAAAGAAATATATACATGTTGGTGTTAAAAGTTTCTTGCCCAAACCTTGAAGGGAATGACCAACAATCTTGAAATAAGTATGATATTTCGCAAATTCACTTCGCAGTTTAGTACTTAAGGTAGTTTTTTAAAGTCATTTGCTTCATGGTTGTGCCAAGATCTTTCCAGTGTTTTCTTGTAACAAATGAATAAAAAGATACTTTATGTTGGAAATTCAATTAAGAAACAAAACTTATTTTTCTCTTCAATGAATCAACACATTCCATGAAAATGATTGAATTCATTGATTTGTTTAGAAAATGTCTTCGTAAAATAACAGAGTATAAGTCATTAACTTTTGTATGTTCTTTATTCCATTATAAAGGACTGGAGAAATATTCTAAATGAAGGGACACAACTTTTTATAAATAGTCATATTATCTTGTCTATAAATAATTTTTGGAATGTTTCTTATTCTAATTATAAAAGAAAAGTTAAAAAAGTTCTTGTAGCATTGCACCTTAGACAAGCATCTGATCAGTTTGCTGATGTAGTTTTTTAGGTGATCACTTGTGGCTGGATAAAAAATAAGAAAGAATGGCCAGTCTTGAAAAGACCCATTGTGAAAACATGCAAGATGACAAATTTTAGCAAGTAGTTCTCCCAGTTAAACAGAGATTTAGAGATGTAGGTAGTTGTGAATGAGTCTGAATGCAGGAACATTGAGCAAGTCTGAACGAACAGAGAAAGAATCTGTAGATTCAGCCTCTTTGTCTTGTCAGAATCAACCAAGACTCTTCAATCATAAGTAGGTTCTGCTTGACAGAATCCACCAAGTCCACTTTTGTCTGAGATACGGACCTGGTCACCTCCCAACTGCTACCAGCTCATAACATTACAATCTTCCTCAAACAAGAAATATATCAGAAATTATCAAAATTATCTATAGATTGAAAAGAATAAAGATGTGCATGTATGTCTGTAGATATAAAAGAAATGTCATTTTAAATATATGATTATTCGTCAATGGTCTGGAAGACTGGGGTTCAATCCCAGGTTGAGACATACCAAAGATTCAAAAAATGGTACTTGATGCTGCCTTGCTTAGCACTCAGCACTATAAGGTGAGAATAAAAGGTAAAGTGGAGCAATCCAGAGAATGGAGTAGCACCCTCTTCTAAACTTCAGTGTGGTAGCTATTGAAAAGGGAGCCTTCAGGTCAGCCTTGACTAAAGTTGCCAACTTTACATTCATCTACATGCAAAATTTCTGCTCATGAGTGAATTTATGAAGGTGGGCTGACAAGATCATTGGTTGAAGAAGATATACTCATGGAATGTGACCAAATGACGTTTATTTTTCAATATAGTTTCCCTTTTGGTCCACACACTTCTTCAATCAGTGTTGTAATCCATGGATCCTATTAGTCAAAAAAGTCAACAGCAGTAGATAAGACATCCTCATATGAACTTTTCATCCCACTCACATATAATCGTATATGCACACGCCAATAAACATCCTGTTATATATTTGTGTTATGTAAATCTGAGTGTCTAACTTCTATCATTGAGATCAAAACAGTTTACATATTTAATATGTAATGACACTTCTATAGGTATCCTATTAATTTTCTTAAATGTATTATAATTACTAATGAACTTTATCTGAGTAATGATGACTTTAGTTCGAAGTAGAATGAAAACTGATGAAATTTACCCAAGCTTTATTCAACAGATTTAGGCATAACCTAAATCCAAATGTCAATTTTTAAGTAAAAGCTAAAATGAAATAAAAATTAATACAGTTCCATTTTCTTATGCTTGGCTCCATTCATAAGAAATATTCTCTTTAACTCCATGTGTATATAAAATTTATACTTAAATATGAAAGTCCACTTGTAAAATGAATGAAAATAAAATTGATAAAGTTGAATTCTTTTTGCTCAGCAACATTTGTAGTTTTAATTTCCTTTCTCAAAAGTTTAAAAAGCTTGAAAGATATTTAACAAATCATTTAAAAAAGATAATTTGCTTTGAGAGCAGTTTCTTAATGTCTATTTTGTGTTCATTTAATTTAGTAAACATCATCTATTGAAAGAAATTTTGTTTTGACAAAAAAAAAAAAAGAAAAAATTAATGGTCAATCATATAGATAGTCAAAATTGATTACATGTTATTTCATTTAGTGAATAATAGATTCATTATGTCTGTATTTTATTTCATATTGATTAAATTTTGCCTTTATCTATAGAAAAATATTATATTAATTGACAACTGTGAGTTAAAAGGAACATAATTTTTTTAATGTATTTTTAGGATTTGGACTATTGTCTTCATTGCTATATTCACTATGTTTTGGCTACCATCAGGTATTTCATATTGAAATTGGGAGCCTACATGGAACTTTGAACAAAACCCTTTACTTAATCCACAGGGGTCAATTGTTCTAATTTTGTTAACCACAACTGAGTACAAGTGTTAACTGTAGTAAGTATTCTTAAGTTATTTACCTGATGCTGAGATTGAACCTGCAACCACTAGATGATTTCACTTAAAAGCTCTTTTAACCAAATGCCTATATCCACTCTGTAACGTGTCCTACTGGATAATTCAGAGTAAATTTTGGGAACTTATAAATCTAATGTCTTTATCAACTAATGAGATAATACTTATTATGTTTGACAACCCAGTTGGTTGAAGCAATAGAATACACCAACTGCATCTCTGCAGAGAGGTAAGACCCCTCCCCAATGAGTGTCCTGTATATGGCTCTAAATAATCTGAGTTGAGGCTCTAGTAATGCTGGAGTTTTGGGAAATGCGGAGTACTACTTCGTTGGCATCACTCCCAGGTCTACTCTCATCCAAAGTGGTGGCACCTTATAGGGTCCTATCTATGGGTCAAAAAGAACCATTTGACATTTAAACTGAGTGCAAACAAAAGACTTATGCTGAATTGAATTGTTTGAAATAGAACTGTTTGATCATTTAACAGTGTAAACAAATACCTGATTTTCAATTGAATTGTTAGTGATACATAGCAATACTTAGAGCCATTTAACTGTGTGCAAAAGAATAAGCTTTGACTAATTTAATAACGTTATCAACAAAATGTGCTTACAAGTCATATGTCTAATATATATGTATAAAGAAGATTTGGCATTAAATAACCTACAATGGTTGATATACCATATAACCCAACCAAATCAAATCATATATATTTAATATATATGTATAAAGAGAATTTGTAATTAAATAACCTACAATGGTTGATATGCTATATAAGCCAACCAAACTAAATCTTATATATTTAATATATATGTATATATAAAGAGAATTTGGCATTAAATAAACTACAATGGTTGATACGCCATAAAACCCAACCCAACCATATATATTCAATATATATATAAAGAGAATTTGGCATTAATAACCTACAATGGTTGATATGCCATAAAACCCAACCAAACTAAATCTTATATATTTAATATATATGTATAAAGAGAATTTGGCATTAAATAACCTACAATGGTTGATATGCCACAAAATAAAACCAAAACCAAATTATGTTTAATTTTTACCATGGTCTGCTCAACCAGTCATTGTAGCCCAACATATGGGCTGCTTCTTTAAGACCTTATTCTCTAATGTTCTCCCCAGTCAATTATTTTAACTTCATCCCATAAAGACAGATAGCTTCCCCTCATGGGATGAAGAAGTTAAAATAATAGACAGTGAAGAACATTGGAGAATAAGACTTTTTAAAGAAGTAGCACAGAGTCTGCTCAACTGGTCACTGTACCTCAACATAACAATAGAGATGAATATAAAATGGAACCCATAAACAAAAAGTCAAGAAAAAAAAAATGAAATTGTTATATGAGCTAAGGTAAAAATCATACATAACAGGTTGGTTGGTGCATTGTTTTGCTTTACAGTGTATCAACTCTTCTAGGTCATTTAACGTTGAACATAGTCATTTTGATTTGGTTTGGCTTTATGGCATATCAACCATTGTAGGTTATTTAATGCCAAATTCATTTTTATACATATAAACAGTTCTATTTCAAAAAATTCAGTTTAGCATAAGTACATTGCTTAGTTCTATTCAACCCACAGTTAGGACCCTATCAGGTGCTACCAGTTCAAGCTTGAGTGGATCTGGAAGTGATTGCAATAAAGGGGTGCTCTGCATTCCCCAAAGCTCCAGCATACCTGGAGCCTTACTATCAAATTGTTTAGTGTTATATCCATGACATTTGTTGGGGGAGTCTTACTCCTCTGCAGAGATACAGTCGGTGTATTCTGTAGCCCCAGCCAATCGGGCCATGTACATAATAGTAATAAGTAGTTTCTCATCGGTTGATAAAGACATCTGCATTTCTGACAAAGTAAACTTTGGCCTAATTTTGGAACAAACAAGATGTTGTGCAGTGTAACAGCATAGTTTGAAATTCTATCATTATCATCACCAAAGCCAAAATAAGGATCTCTCACTTTTAGCATATGTCTTTTTGTTACCAAGAATCACTTTGTGAGGATAATCAAATCTTATATGAGACAAATTAAAGTTGTTCAAAGTCATGTGATCAGATGAACCAGAGTCTATTATCTAGATGCTGTCATCGTTGTACTTCCTTTAAAAGTACTTACTGTATTTTGTGGCAATAAAAGCAGTAGAACTGGTAACAGATGTCATACTAGCAATGCAGGAGGTGCCTGTGGTGTAATGGTTATCGTCGTAGGAAATGAACATGGCGACATGAGTTCAAATCCTGGATGACACTGATGGCATTTCACATAGCACTAATACTCTTGGGAAAGGTATGAATCCAGTTATTCTCCCTCCAGCTATGGACAAATAGTAGGGCAGACTAGGTTCTTCAGCTTTGGTGAGGCAACTAGTCTAGGAGAAGGAAAACTCTGAATTCAAACCTGTTAAACTCCGCTTAAAAATTGACCTTGTGTCATATCCTGCCCGAGCAAAGGGGTTGGTAAATATGGTCATACAACCAATATGACCAGTTGAATTTCTCTGTGCTACTTTTCATTTTGATGGCCACATCTTTGTTGATGATAATTCTGCTTACTTGTGAATCATTTTTGCTACCATGCAAACATGCATTGTCATTACACCGTGGAAAATTGCATTTAAAATGATTTGGAAAGCCATAGGTATAACATAATCCATTTACTTACTTTCCAGGAAAGCAATTGTGGTATTTACTCACAATTGATTTTGAAAAGTTTTCTTCGCTGTCTTCTCTTATGTGATCATTGAAGGCTTCACAATCGGAGGACTAAAAAAGTTGATACTTTAATCTATCAAACTGCAGATTGGCTTTACCTTGCATATTCAATGCGATAATCAATGCCTCATATTTGTCAAGAGGAAGGCTTACAAGTAAATCACATTCAAACTGCTGATTAGTAATTGTATCTTCCATCTTGTTCAACTGACCATGTAAGGTTTTCATGCAGTTTATGTGTTCAAGCATGTTACTTCTGAATTGGTAATGAACACTATTATATTTCTGGTGCAAAACTATGTAATCAAGTTATAGTTTTGTAACTAAGAGCATCCCATGCATCTTTAGGGGATTCAATGTGTTGAATATGGATGTATTGTTCTTTATCAATACACTGTATGATAAGAGACAAAGCAAGATCACTTTCCTTATCATGCAACTCACATCTCTTAACATTTTTATCAACTTGGTTGATTTAAGTTCCATTTATATATTTCTACAAACCACACCCTTTTGGCATAACACACATGGTAAATTTCCAGTCCCTATAAATTTGAACCATTAAGCTTCTCTGCTTCAATTCTGTTGTCATTAAATGCCATAATTTTACAATATGTGGAAGAATGTCAAATCAGCAACATCACAGAGTTCACAAGCTTTGGTCCGGGTCTATAAACTTAATACTTGACACTTTCAGCAACCCAAGAAACACTGACCAAAACAATAGCAGCAAGTATTACAACTGCATAACATCCTTTCCTAAGATGAAAAAAAGCACAAACTAAGTAAGTTAGTCAACAATCAAAAGTTGAACAAGACTATGGTTAGTAGAAATAGAAAAACCATCCCACAGCACATATAAACTGAGACAAGTCCTGCAACAACTTTCTTATAATATCTGGTAGAGAGCACAGGCAGCATGCTGAAGCAGTCTTGGCTGAAATTTGAACTGGGAGTACTAATTTTGCTTTTGATACAGGACGCTGCTATATCTCTTTTATATCTTGAAAGTGAATTGGTTTGCAGACTCTTAGCACGTTTCTTAGAATGCTTTTCATTCAGGCTTTTTCATGTGTATAGATCATATCTAATCACCTACCTTGGTTGTAATTTTAATTTTGGTGGCACCAATGAAAGTATATAATTGTTTTTGACATGACCAGTTAAATTTCTGCATTCTTAACTAACTTATCTGGCTTGTATACAAAAACTACTGTTCAGTATGCAAAGAGATGTACATAGAGTAAATATATTTCTGAGACAAGTGACTAAGATTAGTTAACTGGTTGTGAAAACTGGACATTTCCTCAAATGTCTGTCCATTGTCTATACAAGTAGCAATATACCCAGTGGATATGTTCACTTTCACAGGAAGTGAAGTCTCATGTTCAGTTTGCCTACTACAAGGCAAGAATAACCACATAACTTCCCATCTCCCCATAGCAAGACATTTCTAAATTTCTTTTACTCATGTCATACACTGAATAAAACCTTATAACATAATTTTTTTCTACTTATTTTACTAGATCACTAATGTTCTTTTCATAATGTTTTCTATATATACACTACCAGTATTTTGGCTGTCCACAAAAAAATTTATTTCTCATTCTAAAAGTGTTATTTTTTAGTGAAACAAGTTAAGCACCACAATGTTTTCATTCATTATATTAAATACATGTCTTCATAAGCCATATTAAATACAAATTAAGCCAAAAAAACATTTTAATTCATCAGAATGACCTCTTTTAGCTGCTATCATTGCTTCTTGGTATTCTTTCCACCAAAGACAGGAGGTAGACTGAAAATAGTTCTGCCTAGCTTTCCTACAAGAGTTGCAAGAGGTGAGCCACACCTGTGGCTTGTTTAACTTTGACTTTTCGGTCAAGTTCATCCCACACTAGTTTAATGGGATTTAAGTCTGCTGATTGTACTGGCTAAAATGTCAGTTGAATGACATGTTGTTCCTCTTTGCTTTTAATGTACCTCTGACAGAGTTTACTTGTATGCTTTGGGTTATTATCTTGCATGAGTAAAAATCCTCGACCCAATATCCATATTCCAAATGGGATTGCATGATGCTGCAGTATGCTGTGATAGCCAGTCTGATTCAATTTGCTCTTCACCCGGTGCAAATGTCTGACTGCAATTGGCAAAAGCCTCCCCCCCACACCATAACAGAGCCTTCTCCATACTTTATGCTTTGTGGTATACTGGGGGTTGCAGTTCTTTCATCAACTCTTCATTGCAGATAGACCCTCCTAAAGGTTTCAAACTTTGATTCATCAGTCCAATGGACTTTATTCCACTGCTCTATTGTTGAGTTTTTGTGTGTCTTAGCCTACTGGAGCCTTTTAATATTGTTTTGCTTCCTTAACAGAGCTTTATTGATGGAAATTCTGCCATATTTGCCGGCTTCAGTGTCTTCTTCTTGCAGTGGATATTGACACATTTTTTTCCAAACATTAGTTCAGTTGTGCAGTAATGTTTAGAGCAGTCAGCCTTCTGTCATGCAACCTGGTGACTAATGAAATCATCCTCTGCTCTTGTTGCTTTTGGTCTGTCAGCCTAACATTTGGTCTTGTTTTGTCCTGTTTCCTGATATCTCCAAATTGTAGTTCATGGAATTTTTATTTTTAGAACTAAAGAAAAATACTTTTAAATCAATTTGTTAAAAGATATCTTGTTATCCTCGGGTCAAAGTTAGTGGGGAAGACTTGTATTTAGTATAATAAATAAAAACACTTTCAGAATGAGAAATACAAATTTTGGAGGGTGGCCAAATATTTTTGACTGGTTATGTAAGTATTTTTGCAAAAATGCATTCTTTGTTACATAAATGTTAATCTTGTTGCTTATTAAGTGTTACTGTTTTTAAACATAATTGCTGAGAACTTTATAGCTGCTCTGTTGGTGGGATCTTCAATATGCCAACTGGACCCATTGCTGAAGAGTAAGATTTTCTAAAAAAAACTGGCATCCTCAGTATGACACTAAACTGTATTCAGTGGTGACACTTCAGTTCTGGAGTGACATCTTCACTGGCATTATTCCCAGATCCCTTCTAACCTGGAGTGGTAGTACCTGTTTGAGTCTTATCTAGTCAAATAGGTCTTTTTGAAAATTATTTGTGCCAGATAGAAATACTTGAAAACATAACTGTAAATAAATTATCATTATCAACAAATAAGAATAGTTACTTCAGATCCTATAATAGTGTTTGGAATATTAGTAAAAGAATTACTTGAAACAATATAGCTGAGTGTAAGTGTGTATATATATATATATATATATATATAAAGTAAAAGAAATTATGATCTCATCACTAACAGTTCTATATAATAAAAGACAGAATTGTCAAATGAAAAAGTTTCATCAGATGATTGTTTATATATATATATATATATATATATATATATAATATGGACTCTCTCATCGATCTCAATGTATAAGCACCTAACAGTTTGGTTAAAACTATTAACTGTTGGATCATCTACACAAGTGATTTGTTTTTAGTGGTGATGGTTTGTTTAGAACTAACCACACTTCTTGGATGAGGTGATAACAGAAGAATGGTGCACTAATGTACCACAGATTCTTCTGAACAACACTCCCCAGGTTTTGAATTCAGAGTTTTTCCTTCTTCAAGATCTGTCACACCACCAAAGCTAGAGAGCCCAGTCTATCCCACTGTTTTATATATATGTATATATAAATATATTCTCATGTACCCAATCATCATACTGGCCATACAGAGATGAACTATCTGTCAATGATGGTATCATCATGAAGGGATCAAGAATTATTATTCCTGAAACCCAACAAAAAATCATCTTGGACCAGCTACATTACAGCCATCAAAGTGTTGAAAAAACACGTCTTCAAGCCAGAGATGCTGTATACTGGGAGCGAATTAATGCAGATATCGAGAACATGATCATGAATTGTTCAATATGCCAGGAAAACCTTCCAGCACAACCAAAGGAAACTTTACAGCCACATGACATCCCCAGCAGAGCATGGGAAGTTGTTGGCACAGATTTCTTTAACTGCAATAATCATGAATATCTGATAATTGCTGATTATTACTGTAAATTTCCAATTATATGGAAAATGAATAGCCTGACAACAAGCAATATGGTCATATCAACAATGAAGCAAGTATTCTCTGAACATGGTATTCCCTGTAGAGTTGTTAGTGATAATGGACCTCAGTACTCCAGTGAAGCATTCAAAGAATTTGCCCAACGATGGCAATTTGATCACATTACATCATCACCAAAGTTCCCAAAATCAAATAGTTTTATTGAAAGACAAATCCAAACAATTAAAAGAGCTCTAATTAAGGCTAAGCAAGCAGGAAGAGATCCTAACTTAGCAATGCTGTGTTTGCAAACAACACCAATCAACCACAACCTCCCAAGTCCAGCTGAACTCTTAAACAATCGCATTTTAAGATCAAACTTAATTGCTAAAGTTTCAACCCCAAGATTTTCCAACACTGACCACATTCATGTAGAATTGAAACACTGACAAGATATGCAGAAAATGTATCATGATAGAACAGCTCATGATCTACCACCACTTGTCCCTGGGCAAGATGTACATATATTGGATAACCAAACTGGGAAATGTGCATAACCCAGATCGTACATCCTTGAACTCCCAGATGGATCATCAAAAAGACGAAAGAGTCCAAATAAGAGCAGCAGAAACATCCAGCCATAAACAGGTTCATTTTAATGACCACACCATTTCATTGCAAAAAGGACTCACAAATACAAACAACATCTCACACCAGAGAAGTATAAAACAGCCAACGTGCAACACAAGAAGTGGCCGTGAAATACACAGGCCAAAAATATATAAAACAAATAAACAAGGAATATAGCAACATCCTTTTCCATTGGTAAAGGGGATGTAGTAATATCACAGACTATTTCTCTATGCGCAAAATTACAACCCCTTGGCGTAGGAATACACGCACACACTCTGCATTCAGAATAAAGATGCCCTAACTAAAGCACGCATGCCTTATGTTGTCCTTAAACCTACTTAAGCCTACTGAACATACTAACACCCACAACAACAATATATTACACCTTTCAACATAAAACTATGTGAAAATAGGTCATCTCTTTAAACCTGTGCCATGTGATCTATTTGTCCCTCAAACCGCCACCTTCACCTCTTTTTGTCACATTTTTTTTCACCTTAAATCTTTGAGACATAGTTGTGACTCAATAATTTCTAGATATCATGGACTATCTCTCCAACAATTATTTTTCCATTTTCGGATGAGTTTTCTTGAGCTAAATCAATTTTTATACACAATCAGGTTTATTGATTTCACACTATTCCAACAAAAGTGATCATATTCTGACAACCCAAATCTGTTGCTGGTCCTAAGAAGTTGAGTTGGAAGGAATGATTTTATCTATTCAATTTTATATTCAGCAGACTAAGTTTAAAAAAAAAACCTTAAATATATTTTTTCAGATTAGAAAAGTGTTACATGATATGGAGAGTGGAAGTTAGAAGGCAAGCTAAATTTCTGGGGAAGGAGAGAGAGAGAGAGAGAAGAAAAAAATACAAGAAATAGGAGATACTGTTTACCTCAGGCCAGCTGACCTTTGAGTAACTCTGACCAAAGCACTCATTGTAGGTCAGCCAGTCACAGACGAATGGGTACAGTAATTAAAACTGACTAGAAAAAAATAAAGGAAGGCCCTAAATCTATCATTGGTGTGGAACTACTGGAAACAGACATGCCCTCCTTCCTACACCAGGAGAAAGTAAAGGGATGACTTGGATTTGAAAGTTTGTTGGCTTGGAGAAATGAGGAGATAAAGATGTGAGTGAACACAAGCTAGGACAATGTGAAGATAGTTGAAAGCTGTGGCCTCATTTTGGGGTGGGCTCTCAAAAGGGGTCTCACACCAGATGTGCACATGTGGAGACAAAACCAGCAAACAAGTACATTTGAACAACAATAGAAAACCAAAAAGAAAATTCAAGGTCTGTGTCTGCCCTCTCTTTTCTCATAACATGTTGCTTCTCTTTGTCCAGCTAACATGGTTGACTCAGCTTTCAGTCTCTTTCTTTCTCTCTATGACTACTTAAAAAGTGTTGTTGTGAATAAACTTTTGTACTAGTGAACTAAGACAGAGTTTTGTGTATTCATCACTTTTACCCTCAGCAAGGTTACAGCAGGGTCTTACTACTGCTTAAAATGTAGCAATACATGCATAAATCCCTACATGACATGATTGTATAAATGGCTATGCATAGAGGTTGTGGTACAAATGTCTATTCAGAACTGTTATGGTACAAAAGGTTAAAGAAAAAAAGATTTGGCATCAACACTAATTTTTTTGAAACAATAGTTATTTACTAAGGTTAGTTGTGTCACAAGGTTAGAAACAAATTTACTAACATGAGTCTACTGATCTAGTTTGCTAAACATTACACCACAGGTAGTGCCAATTTTCCTTGAAATGGTATCAAAGATTTTATTATCAAAGCCTTTAGAAGTTATAAATATCAACTCTCACAGACATACATGATACTTAACAGTTATTGTAATCAGAGACAGAATCTGTGACTAGAGTTCAAATTTTAGATGAAGCTATTTGCATTTCACTTTGTATGAATATTATTAGGAAAGGTATGAATCCATCTGTTTTTCTCCCAGCTATGGGACAGACTGGGTTCTTTAGTGTTGGCTAGGAGAAGGAAAATTTTGAACTTAAACCAGCTTTGCTCTACTGAAAAATTGCCATTTTGTTGCATTCTGTGGTGGAGGGATTGGTTAAATACATACATGGCTCTCTTATTCTCTGGTGGTATAATGGTTAGGAAGCTTGACTACCAAAATTACATGAGTGAGTTTGAGTCTCACTAGGTGCCCCATTCATATGGCCTTGTGCCTCATCTAAGCAAAAAACCTTTTGTAAATTATTATATGACTCTTCTTTCTGTTGAACTAATTTTTTCTAAGGTGGCATCTAATTTATATATATCATTTGAAATTTTGTTGATTAAAAAGAAGTATCAGTCATTCAATAGATAAGATGAATTTTTCTTAAGAAGTTGGCAATAGGAAGCACTGCTTACAGTTGCACCTTTTTTAGGGAAATCAATAGTGATGGGTCTATTCATGTTCCAGTAGACTATTAGCATGTCTTTCTTTACTGACCATTACACCAGAAACTTTTTCTTTACAGAGAGTCAATGAACTGTCCTTCCCACTCAGCCTCAATTTGGCAAAATCATTTTTGCTCATTTGTCAACATTTTTTCACAAAAAGATGCTTCTCTCTACAAATCACACTTTCTTCAGTAAATTTTTAAAGGTTTGAACTTCTCATCTACTAAAGATTTGATGACAGACCTCAGTTCAATCTTAGAGTTCTCTGATTTGACATCATTTTAAATTGCTGGAGAACAAATATTTCTGTGAGATTAAAGTAATTTTTGCTCCAGACTAATTCCAAATAATAAAAATTCTGAAAAACAATATACTTTACTTAAAAAAAAAAATTCCCCTTGTTAATTGAATGACCCTTATATATATATATATATATATATATATATATATATATACATACACACACATAATAGGTCCCTCCTCAGTCCAAGAAATTATTTTATTAATTGAATGACCTTGTGCATTTTAAGAATAAATAATGAATATACAAATACACAGGTTCATTATACAATCCTGTTGTCTAAAATTTGTATAACTTTTGAGAAATTATTGATAATAGAATTAATTTATGTAAAGGACAAATGAAAGTTTTTTTTTAATTGAACTGTGTGCACAAATGAATGATTAATTTAAAAAATACTTGAAACCATTTAACTCTGAGTCAACAAATAAGGTCTAACTTGTTTAAAAAAAAAGTTACATTAGATAGCAATACTTGAAACCATTTAACTGTGCAAATAAATGGCTACTGGCTTATTTAAAAATGTTACCTGGAAACTATTTGCTATATATAAGATTGAATAAACCCCCATGTGTTGGCATGCCATAAAACACAACCAAACTAAAATATATAAATTATGTACTCAATGTTACAATGCAAAACTGGATGTTAAATTTTATAAGTTTTTCCCTCCCACTATAAATATTCCGCTTGCACAGAAAAATCACTAAAATTAAGTATGAGAGTGGCAGAGTAGGAATAAAATCAGTGACAAGGAATGCTGAAACCTTATATATATATATATATATATATATATAATTCAAATGTAATAGGTTCTATAATACAGTTGTAATTATTGATTTATTCATTCCTGGCTATGATACCAGGATTTTCTATTTCAATTTTTATGTAATAATTTGAGAGAATGAAAGTTTTGATTCATTTAATAAATCTTCATCCATGATATCACAGGTTATTGGTAAATATTCTATGAATGTAAGAAAGGAAGTGGTTTTAGGTTTTAAAAACATGATTAATTTATTGACTGGAATTTAATTAAGTACAATAAATACTTTTTATATTAATAAAAAAAATTGTTAATTATTGATTACAAATTGAAATTTCCAAGTAACAAGCTTATTAGTTTCCAATTACAGAATTAATTAATACTGTATTTTCCATTTGGATAACAAAGAAAAGAGAAAAAGCAAACATGTACAATTAAAAAAAAAAAAAAAAAAAAAAAAACTCCATCAGAATTTAATGTAAACACAATAGATTCATTTGCAATACAAAATTGAATAAGCCAGAGGCAGAAACTTTTGAAGTTTAAACTAAAAACATAGAAAAAATTATGAAAATTTAAAAATATAAACTGAAGTCAAAATTCAATAAAAGCTATGGTAGGGTGGGTGTTGAGGTCGTAGGAGAAAAAGTAAAAAAATAAAAAAAAAGAAACATTTCTTTTTATAAAAAGAGTTGTCTTTTCTTACTGCACTATTTCATGTTTCGAAATAATTCCTTTTTTTTCTAATCTTTAAAAATTTTTGATATTAAAGTTCTCAGTAAAATAAGTTGTAAAAAATGACTGCTGATTCTTGAAGCTATATCTTCCAGGTTAAAATTTTTGCCCATTTACAAAAACTTATCTTGTTCCCCAATGATACCTGCATTGGAAAAATAAGATCTAAAAACGTTTGACTTCAGGTAACCCTTACTGCACTTTTAACCTGGATTAATATTCTTATTAATTAAAGTAACAAAAGTTGTCATTTAAGTGCAAGCATTGTAAAATGCATTTCACACTTTGTACATAAATGATGCTACAAAGACTTTGAAATTTTATAAATTTATATTATGTAATATATATTATAAATTCATGTTAAAATACTGGATTTTAACTTTTTCCTATTTCTTTCTGGATAATGGTTAATGATCAAAGGAAATACTTAAAACCTAACTTTGGAGAGGTCTTAAGTTCTTTCAATTCTACAGACACCAAATACAAAAATAGAAGCTTATAAAAAAGTATGAGAGACTTAAGTTGTTGGTTTTCTTCAATAAGACATGTTTAAAAGAAAAGTTTTTGCCTAAATACATACACTCTTTTATATATATATATATATATATATATATATATATGATGAACAAAAATAAGACAAATAAGAATATTACTTTTTTATATTTATTTTTGATGGTTTTCAACTAGTTTCAATCTTAGGTCATCATCTGTAGAAAAAAGTTTCTTTTAAAAAGATTAAAAATATTATTTTTCAAGAGTTGATATACAATATGAAAAGCAATGGAAAATGTACTGTTTGCTGAGCATATCCATTGGTCTAATGAAGAGTTTTTTCTGATTTTATATATGAGACATTGATTGATTGAGATAGACAGACAAAAATAAAACAAGAATAGTATTTCTTCATAATTACTTATTTAAAATTTTTCTGAACTAGTTTTGACCTTGAGTCATTTTTAACACAATATAATAATTTCTAAACAATTGTTTGCCTAAAAATTGATATTCTGAAAATATACAATGAAGAATGAACCTAAGAATGACATATCTTAAGGAATGTATGGCTAAATGGTTATCATTATAAGAAATGAACTCTGGGTTTCACTTCATGCTAATGCCTAATGCATCTCATGTCTCCTTCCCTAGCTATGGGTAAATAGTAGGGTAGACTAGGCTTTTCTGCCTAGGCATGGCAACTGTTTTAGGAGAAGATAAATTCTGAATTCAAACCAGCTGTAGTTTGATTAAAAACTAGCCAGTATCTTATCCAACCTGTGATGGATGTTTTGGTTAAATACAAACTATGACATATCTATGTGTTAAATGAACATTTTTTGTGTAAATCACATTGTAATTTATATCTATGTAGATGACATCTTATTATAATGGAGATTATGTGTCTGTAACCAAAACTACATCAGCAACATTACTATTTACTAAGTTATTTATGCTATATTCTAAATGATTATAAAATAATTATTATTTAATCTTAATTAGCATCTTGTTTATCAACAATTCCTGTATTAAAGTATCCCTGAGCTAAATGTGCCTTTAAACAGCTCATGTTATTCAGGCATTTAAAATCTTGCAAGGTGTGTTATATATTTGTAAGAAATAAAGGTTTACATAATATATGGTGTGAATGATTTACATACTGATTTCAACAAAACTGGATTTAATAAGTAATTAATAGGTGTTATTGATTTTTGAGATTGTTGTTTTTTTATTTTCAAATAAAATCCTATGAATATTTTTACATAGAAATTAACTGAAATAAAATAAGTGAAATCTTTTTATATGTATGCTTACTTAGTTATGTTAGTATTTCTAATTTAAAATATTTTATTACATTAAAACTCAACTACTTGCACTAAGAGGGCACATAATTTTGCCAGTAAGAAGAGTGATAGTTCAAAAGTGTACCTATTGTTCATAAAAAAATGTAATGTTTTCTTAAGCAGCTGAGGAAGATTAATAATAACCCAAATGCCATAAATGAAATGTACTTAGATTTTTTTTGTCTTTGACATTTAAAACGGTTTTCCTTCTTACTACTACTAGTTTCAGATATCAACATTTTTTATTTCCTTTTCTCTCTTTTCTGATTATTCATCCATCTCTGAATTACAGGATCAATAAAACTCTTGTGCATTTTACTTATCAAGTATTTTGAAAACATCTATATAACCAATATCTACTTTATATCTACTCTTATTTTTACAATCTGAGGTTGACTGAATGACTTCCTTCTTTCCCCATGATCAATCAGGGTTTTTGTCAATACATCAATTTTGATGATTTAAGAGAAGTCCAAAACTACACTCATCATATGACTCATTAATTAGAGTTTTGACAGTTCTTAATCCTATATATCTATCTAAAGAAATTGTTAACAGAACTTGAATGCATGTGTACAAAAGAATAGAATGGATTTATAGCTTTTATAGGAAACACACATATACTAGCTGAAGGATCTATCAATACAAGGTACAGATCAGGACTAGGTAGCAGCTGGTTTATTATATGATTAATATTAAATAGAATTATTTATGTTAGATAGAAATACCTGGAACCATTTATTTGTGTGCAAACAAATGAGCTCTGGCTTGTTTAAAAATGTGATCTACAAACTATGCATTTACAAATCATATATATTTAATATGTATAAACAGGATTTGGCACTAAATGATATACCATAAAACCCAACCAATTTGGTTACTGGTCTTGTTCAGCTTGTACATCAAATTTATATAGACAGGCAAAAAGTCATTGAAGACCAACAAGACTCTGAACCAGATATGATCAGCTGGAGAAGAGTGGAAATCAAATTATTGAAATCATTAAGAGAAAAAAGCTGGCTAAAAAAAAGTTATCTCTACAATTAAGAAGTGGGAAAAGAAAACAACATTAAAATGTATAAAAAAAACCCCAGAAAATGTTGGCGAGTACATTTTCAAAATATCAATGAATAATCCAATTGATTATGACATAAAATAAATTTATTATAATGGATGAAAAATAGACTGATTGATATTAACAAGACAAACACTGCTATAAAATTTCTGCTCTAGTAAGATATAAATTTAAAAGAAAACAAAAAATGAGAACTTGCCAAATTTGGCATTTAGATATTAAAAATATAATAATATCAGTTATTTTTGAGGAAAAAAATGTCCTTGGATATTTTAGTGTCAGACATTGGAAAAATTACCAGTTTTATTTCAAAAGTGAAAATTTCCATTTTCTATATTAACCCTACTTAGATTTAAAACATGAATATAAGAATTACAGTTAGGGGTTAGCTCTAGTGCTGTTACTTGAACTCTTAGTCCCAGACAGTGAGAGCTGAAATGTCTGGCACCAAATAGTGAACCAAAATGTTTGGTGCAAACAGTTCTAGATTAGTCACTCTCATTTTTTCTTAATAGCCTTTCTTTCTTTTTTTTTTTTTTAAAAATTCCAACAGATTAAACTTTTAGATATATGGTTTGGTTTCTTTATTAAATGGCACATCAACATTATTGGGCTATTTAATGCCAAAGCTATCTTTGAAGTAGTATAGTAGAGATACTATTTAAACCATAGCTTAGAGAGGGATTAGAGGGTTTGTACTTTTCCCAAGGGTATTAATCTGAAAGTGAACATAAGAGTATTACTGGAGTTTGAACTCGTTCACTGTAAAGTTGGAGTCTAGTACATTAGCCACTGTGCTACATTGCAAGTATAATTTCAGCATATGATTTGAAGTGGTAATCTGAGCCATTTTAGGGTGTGACAAATCATAACATTTCTTTTTGGGTTCATAGCACTAAGTTTGCAGTTTTTGTTTTTTCTTTAAATGTTTATAGGCTTTCAATGGAAAGTCTTCTCATGTGAAAACAATCCAAAGAAATAAATTGATCTTGACTTTTTACTCCTCTAGTTTGTGTCTTTTTCTTCTCAGCAGGTTACTTAAGCTTTATCATATGTCACAACAGTATATATCTTTGTGTTATGACTTTAGTGAACCGTTTATATGTAGTCATCATTGCTAAGAGAGCATTTAGGGTGTGTGTGTGTGTATATATATATATATAATTTGCATTATGTTTGTAAATAACCATAACCCAGCAAAAATTGTGCATTATAGGAATATTTTTATGAGAGTGATATACTTTAAATGCTCTGAGGGAACAAAGCAATTGAGAGTCCAATTGGGGTGGGGGTCTGTGTTTGTACTTAACATTTTAAATCCTTCAAATTATCAATCAAATAAATATAATTATGAAATGCTTTTTAGAATCCTTTATTTCTTTCCTAACAGAAGCATTAGTATCATTATGGACAACTTTACAATGGAACCTAATGGGTTCATAAATTGTGTGTGAATATATATATATATATATATATATACACATACACAAGGTGTGCAAGCAAAATTAGGAATATTTTAGTATAATAAATGACTGTTATAAAACAAGATTCATTTTAATTTGAAAAAAAAACAAAAAAGTAAGATAGACACAAGACAGTAAATTTACTCAATATGACTGTCATTTTTTCAATTATTGTATCAACATGCCTTTGAAATAAATTCTTCAGACATTTTATTCCATTCCTCCTCAATAAAGTCTTAAGCAAACCAATATTTGGATGGGAAGTTGTTTTGTATTCTAAAATGTCCTATATAGCATAATCAAGAGGGTTAAGGTCTGGGCTTAATGGAGGCATACTGAGTATCATGGATATTACACTAAACCATCTGATGGTGAGCCTTCAGTCCTGTAATCAGAATGGGAGTGATTTTTACCTTTCTTCAGAGATGCAGTCATCATATTCTACAGTCCAAGCTAACTGGGTTGGCACAACTTTAGTAACCCTCAGAAATTTCTATGTATATTTGAATAACCACCCTTTTTTTCTTTACTGTTATATGTGATAAGTGGACAGAAACATCACTTAAGTAATTTTTCCTTTGTCTAGATTGCAGTATAAGAAAGACAACAGCTTTGTCAACAGGACTTAGAATATACCAACTGCGTCTTCTGTTAAGGGGTAAGACTTTTTCCCCAACAAAGGGTTCCTTGGTATGACACTAATGAGTGAAATGTGGAGTATTCCTTTATTAACATTACTTTCAGGTGTATGGAGTTAGTTTCATGGGTGTTGGTGGGTGGTTGGTTGTTTCTTTTTTCAAATCCTAATTTGTATTATTTTCTTTTTGCTGGTCACATTAGTTAAAATGGAATGAAGGAAGGAAGGAGAGACAAAGAAACAAGTGAAACCATTAAGACTCAATTTTATTACTATGGAAGTGCACAACTAAATTTTGAAGGAAGAAAACCTCCCTGAGCAGTAAAATAGCCGCCTTTTTCACTGAGGTCAGAGTTCTTTCTCTCAAATTTCTTTTTGGCATCAGAAAGCCTCTTCTTTTTTTTTTGAGCATGAGAGATTATTATTTATTTCGTATTTATTTCATTATTTATTGTTCTTACATTTATTTATCTTTCAATCTCCATGAGTCCACTCCAAATCAGAATGGTAGTACATATTAATGTCCTATCATTCAAATAGAACTGTGTGCAAATTATTAAAAGTCTTTCGAAACCATATAATTGATTGCAAATTATTGCAGTTAGAAATACTTGAAACCATTTAACTGTGAGCAAGTAAATTATTATCAATTAGTAAGTTATTTCAAATCATATAATTGTGTATAAATTATCAGTATTAGATAGGAATACATTATTTCATGTATTTGTGAACAAACCAATAATTATAGACAAAAAAGTGAACACACAAAAAATAATACAATGCAATATTGAAATATATAGTTATAACAATTAAATGTTTACAAATTAATCAAATTTCAGCATCAACTAACAGAAATTGTTGTACCATTAACCAAATAAACCAAATCAAGAACCTCCCCACCCCACAAAAAAAAACTTTCCATGATTAATTATAAAGATTAACTTATTTGTGACTCAGAGTCTGTAGTATGGAGCACTCATTGAAAAACAAACTCACTTGTTGATTGGGTTTTATGGTATATCAACACTTGTAGGTTATTTAAGGCCAAATCTTGTTTATACATCTATATTTCAAATATATATTTTTAAATGAATACTTGGTAGGTAACGTTTTAAACAAGCCAGAGCTCATTTGTTTGCACACAGTCAAATAGTTTCAAGCATTGCTATCAAAAACTAATAGTTTTATTTGCACAAAGTGTGACGGGCATGCATAGAAGTGCCCAAGAACTGCGTTTGTGTGCTTCAGCCAGGCACATGTTCGAATGCCAACTCCGACGGAAATGAACACCAACACCAATACAATCTAGTGGCAACCTCGGTAGTTGCTGGGTTAGCAAAACATGCACTGAAGATTGGAGCATTGTATAAGTAATACTTGGCACATACCATTATGAATGTTAGTATAACTTATATAAAAATACGGCTTGTGTGGTACATATCTCAGGGTCCGTATATCTTATGGCCCAGCTTATTTTTGTTTGTGAGTTGGATGGTCCGGCTAATCCGGTGAGTGCCTTTTTGTTATCATTCTATAGTGTCATCTTCGAATGTATGCCTAGCTGAAGTGCACACACGTGGTTCTCGGGAGCTTCCGTTCATGCCCGTCACACAGTGTTAAATGGTTTCAAATATTGCTATTTAACACAGATAATTTTATTCAATATTACTCATTCATTATCAAACTGTTAAATGGTTAAACAGTTCTATTTGACTCATAGATGGGACCCTAACAGGTACTACACTACCACTTTGGGTCAGAGTGGACCAGGGAGTAATGGGTACTCTGCATTCCACCAAGTTCCAGAACTGAAGCCTCACCATCAGATGCAGTTTGGTGTCATATCTAGGACACTTGTTGGAAGGATCTTACACCAACTGCATCTCTGTAGTTGGGTATTCTACTGCCCTAGATAACAGGGTTAAAACTCACTAGTAATGGCTTTCTAAACTAGCTCACTAACCATTACATCCTTTGAGATACCTGCCTAACTTAAGCCAGCTTAAATTTGTACATCTTGTTAGGACTGAATTTATTACTCAGTAGTAATTGGTCTTCATATTCAACTTGCTAACCATTACGCCATGGTGAAATGTCCTATTTTTTTTACTAACCTTATCTTAGTTGTAGCATAAGTCCAGAAGTAGAGGGCATTTAGTGAGAATCAAACTCACAAATAATGGTCCATTGGCCTTGTGGTTAGAGTGTTCGCCAATGGCCTGGGAGACTGGGGTTCAATCCCAAGTTGAGTTATACCAAAGACTCAAAAAATGGTACTTGATGCTGCCTTGCTTAATACTCAGCATTATCAAGGGTAAAGTGAAGCAATCCAGGGAAAGGAGTAGCATCCTTCCCTACACCTCGGTGTAGTAGCTATTGAAAAGGGAGCCTTCAGGTTATCCTTGACTATGGTCGCCAACATTACTTACTTTTTTAGTTTAGCTCACTAACCTTTGCACTTGATAAATGCCCCTAAAATAACTTTGCATTGAATATGTTTGCGTAATGCAAACTAAATAAATAAAGGAATATTTCACTTGGAGAATCTGGTATAGTTTCTCAGGAGGCATCAAATGTTCTGTAAAAATCTCAAAGAAATGCCAAGTATAAACATATGGCTCATGATATAAGATAGATTCTATTTTTCTCTGATTGTGTTAGACAAATAAAAAAAAACAAGAAAAAGATGAAGAAAGAATGAAAAAAAAAAAAAAAAAAAAAGTAAATAACCATTGCCAATTTTTATATTTACACTTAATACGTCATCTGCACCTTGATAAGGCCTAGAAAAATCTACAGACCATTGGCAGCAGAAAAATTTCTTTCCTCAAGGAAAAAAAATTGTGATATATTCATTTTAGGTTCCAAGCAGAAATTATATTACTACCTCAGTCTTCTTATAGTTGTTACGTTAGCGTGTATATCCAATACACTGAAAGTTATAATTATAGAACAGCTGTAGTATAATATTTTTATCATTTATGTTGATTGTTATTATCAGTAAATATGCAGGTATTAGTAAGATTTTTACTGTCATTTTTGTATTGAGTATTAGGAATGCTTTGAAAATAGTTTGCAATATATTTCCACATAAACTACAACAGATACAAAAGACTGTTTTTTTTTCATATAGCCACCACCACAGGCTATGTATTTTTGTTTTCAACAAATAAGAGCCTGCATCCTGTACTTATGTCATTTTGTAATGTTTGGTTTATTTAAAGGCATATCAACTCATTATGGATTATTTAATGCTGAAATTTGATTAATTTGTAAAAGTTGTATTATAATCATAATCATATTTTCAATGTTCCATTTGTATTTTTATTGCACATTTTTATTTGTCTATTAGCTGGTGTTTGCTCACATCTGTGATTTCAAGCATTCCTATCTAATACTAACAATTTTTAAACCAATCTTTTTGAATCACAGATGGAACACTAAAATGTACTACCACTCTGAGTTAGAGTAGAACTGGGAGTAATAGCAATGTAGGGGTAATCCACCCTCCCCATAGCTCCTAAACTGGGGCCTCACTACCAGATGCACTTTAGTGTCATATCTAGGATACCACTTTTGCAGGGGGCATCTTAACTTTCTGAGAGAGCAACACAGAATTAGAATCAGATGTTAATGGTACAGTAGTTAAGATTTCCCATATATATATATATATTTTTTTTACATTCTTAGCAAGAGATGGCTGCAGAGTATCGGTTTGTCAAAATATGATCAAACTCTTCCATGCAGAAAATAAAGTTGTACTCACTGATATTCCTCAGCATTTGAACATTTATGAAGAACAAATAGCAGATGTGAAGACAGTTAAGTGGTGGGTAATGTTTCAGCAGTAGTGATATTGATGTGAGTGATAAGTTATATTCAAGGCAGTTGTTAGTCCATGGAATGAAGAATATCTTAGGATTACTTTGGCATTAAATAACCTATGAATATTGATATGCCATTAAGCAAAGAAATCAAATCAGACCTGTTCATGAGTACTGCATACAGACTTTTTTTTTTTTATCACTCGTGAAAATACATAACCATTTGTGGAGACTATGTAGAAAAATAATATTTTGTAGCTGAAAATTTGCTTTATCCCATGATGTTATTATACTTCCAGTATCTGTTGTAATTTCAATGGAAATAAATAGGAGCATTATTTATAACAAAAGTTTGACTCACTTACTGATAGCGAACAGGCGTTGATGTCTGGACTACCATATGCGATTTGGAAAAAAAAAATGTTCGATATAACTGGCAAAGGGCACAGATACAAATTAAGGGTGAATAAAAAGGCTGTCAGTTGTGTCAGTTGGGAGAGCCATTTATTACTGGCATAAGAAAAGCAAAAATATGAAAAGAAAAGAAAGAGGAATGCAGAGATTCAAAGTCAGACGGTGTTGAGAGGTAGAAGGAAGAGAGATTCATTGGCCAGAGTCTTGCTACAGAAGAAAAAGAGAAGAATCCCTAAACAGGATTATTGAAAGAAGGCTGCATTTCAACCTGCCCAAATCTCCCATGTTGGTTGTGTTTGGCCTTTCTTCATGCCAGAACTATCACATTATTTTTCAGTGTTTTCCTTACAAAATTAAATGTATACACATTTGGGAAAAAGAAAATTTACTTTGTATAAAAAGGTTTTATACTTGACACTCAGATACCCTGTATTTGAGCTTAAAGAATTAACAAAATGTATTCAAACTTCATTCCAGGAAGTTGACATCTTTGCTTAAAGCTATCTCATCATTGTATTAAAAGAATGACTATGAATGGCTGCTATCTACTTAACCCCTCTGCAGGAGAGTCCTCACGGCATAGTGGCTAACATGCTGGAGTATGACATTATAGTGAGTTGTGCTAATACATTCACTTTTAGACTAATGCCCTTGGGAAAAGTATGACCTCCCTTATCCTCCTAGCTATGGGTGAAATAGTACCACAGCTGTTCTTTTACAAAGAAAGCTTTGGCATTATACAACCTACAAAAGTTGATATGCCATCAAACAAAGAAACCAACCAAAACCTCTGCATAAGCAGGATGCAAAACTAGGTCAATTTTTAAGCAGTTTGATACGTTCAAATTACAAAAGTTTTCCTTCTCCTAGACTAGTTGCCAGAACAAGTTTTAAAAAACCCAGTCGACTTTGCTATTTAACCATAGATGCTGGAAGAATAGTTAGATTCATATTTTTCCCCAAGAGTATTAGCACAGTCCATTGGCCTAATGAGTAGAGTGTTTGCCAATGGTCTGGGAGACTGGGTTTAATCTCAGGTCGAGTCATACCAAAGACTCAAAAAAATGGTACTTGATGGCACCTTGCTTAACACTCAGCATTATAAGGTAAGCATCAAGGGTAGTGGAGCAATCCAGGGAATAGAGTTGTGCCCTCGTCTACACCTTGGTGTAGAAGCTATTGAAAAGGGAGCCTTTGGGTTATTCTCAACAAAGGTTGCCAACTTTATTTACTTTTATTAGCACAGTGAAATACAAATGGCCTTGTTCAGGATTTGATGGTTTGGTTGGGTTTTATGGCATATCAACCTTTGTAGGTTATTTAACGCCAAATCCATTTTTATGTAACTAATAAGTTCTATTTCAAACAATTCAGTTTAACGTGAGTACAGAGGTTGTCAAAAACATTTCTATTTTGAACAATTCAATTTATTCAAGCGGTTATATAACAATTCAGTTTAGTATAAGTACAATGTCAAAAACAGTTCTATTTCAAATAATTCAGTCTAGCATAGGAAGCAATTCTCCTTTGGCATAAATCATTCCATTTACTTTTCCTCATTTATTTGCACACAGTTAAATTATTACAAGAGTTTCCATGTAACAATAAGAATTTAACATCAGTCATTCGTTCGCACACATTTGAATGGATATATATGATATGTTAGAGATTAACAATTCAAAAAAGTGACTGAGCTTATAAGTTTGCCGACAGTTAAGTGGTTTCAAGTATTGTAGTTTTTTATTATTTCTTCAAGATTAAGGCTGGCAACTACGTGGTCTGTGTCGCTATCCATACTCTCTCTATACTAAACGTCCTTTGTAGGGGTTTTGTTGGTGGTTGAGAATTGGATTGTTCGGTTGTTATAGGCGACTTTGTTGTTGAGGGTATTTTGAATGTACTTTCTGGTTTTTCCTTTTTCACTTTGGTGTTCATTTGTATTTTCGTAGTTTGGCTAATGGGGAGTTGTGATTTTTGTTTCAGTTGTTCAGGTCTTATGGGAGACAGGTTTTTTAGTCTATCTTTAATGCTTTTTGGTGGACGGATTGGTGATTTATGTAACGGCTGTTTTGATGGAGATTTTGCACTTTTAGGAGTAGTTCGTGTTGGAGTGAGAGATCCTACGTGTGTTTTTGTTTGAACTACGACATTGGATCTCTCCCCATTTGCAACTTGTTGCTGAGCTGGTGCTTGGTAAAATTCATCGGAATGTAGTTTTTTCAGGTGTTCCTGAAACTTCAGGATTTGAACTTGTGTTACAGTATTTATTTCCTATGATGATAACCATTGCACCATGAATGCCTTCAGATGATAGAATGGTTTTTGACACATGAAAATAGAATTGATGAATTAAGTTCAATTTTCAGCCAAACCATTTTTGTATGCATTTTGTGTCAGTGCCCTTGAAAAGGCATGAATCCATTTCTCCCCAATCAATTGGTGAAATAGCAAAGCAGACTGAACTCTTTAATCTTGGTAGAGTACCAAGTGTTTTAAAGAAAGAAAAATCTGAATTTAAAACCAGGGAATGAAACCAGGGAATGAAAAAACACAACCATCTGCAATTTACTGATTAAAAAAAAAAAAAAAAAAAAAAAAAAAAGCTGTGGAGAGACATGACATTTTTCCATTTCATAATCACAAAAACCCTGGTTTGTTACAAAGAAAGCAGTTTATTTCCTTTTTTATTCCTCCTTGGGTATCTCTTCTTTTTACTATCTTCTTATATCAACCTTTAAATAAAAATCTTTGCACAGAATATACAATACTGATCATCATCATCATATCGTGCTGGCAGCACGGATATCTCTGACCCTCTCTCGCCACTCCTCCCTATCGTTCATCGCCCTAGGTAGGTCTTCAGGACAACATCCTGTATCCTCACATAGCTGCTGAATGTACGTTCGTGCTGGTCGTCCTGCTTTTGCGCGGCCATGTGTGGGGATCCATAAGAGTACATCTCTTATGAGTTCAGTGTAATGGTTAGCACTCTGGACTCTGAATCCAGCGATCCGAGTTCAAATCTCGGTAGGACCTAATTCACAATACTGATACACAGATCAAATTCAGTTTAATATTTCATCTGGTAGTTTTCTAAAAATGTCCTCTTAATTTCTTTTTCCTATCATTAATTTAGAATTCATCCAATTCAGTCTTAAAATTTTCTATGCTACTGCTATTTTGGATTTCATTAGGCAATTTGTTTCAAAAATATATTACTCTATTAGCAAAAAATTCTTATAGGTTAATTGACATAATTTTTGAAATCTGTCTTGACAATAAATTTTCAGTTTGAGGAGGATTATTGAAAATATGCAACAAGACAACAATATAATAATGCCATGGTTGTTTGGGTTTTATGGCATATCAACCTTCATAGGTTATTTAATGCCAAATCTATATTTATAAAAATAATCAGTTCTATTTCAAACAATTCAGTTTAGCATGAGTAGACAGTTTAATTGCCAAAAACATTTCTATTTCAAGCTTTTCAGTTTAGTCAAACAGTTCTAAATCAAACAATTCAGTTAAGCATAATTACGCATTTTAGTTCTATTTGACCCATAGATAGGACCCTATCAGGTGCTACCACTCTGGGCCAGAGTGGACCTGGGAACGATGGTAATGAAGGGTACTCTGGATTCCCCAAAGCTTCAACATCAATGGAATCTCACCACCAGATTGTTTAGTGTCATATCCAGGATACTCATTGGAGGAGATCTTACTCCTCTGCAGTCTTAAGTCAGTGTATTCTACAGCCCAGTCAACTGGGCAAGCAATATAATGAGAGTTAAACAGTCTATCAAAGAATTAAACACTATGTACATAGATATGTATTTATGAGATATGTTCAAAAAGTACTAAGACTAAAGCTGTATTTACCAGTTCAGAAATAAACAATGACGGAAACATGATTTTTCATAAAAATAGTTTCGTTGATATTTAACATACTTATTTTTGAAAGTTTTCCATTCTTCAAAATACATCTGAAACTCCTCTTTTGATAGGGCATTGAAACTATAAACTGGTATATTTCTTTTATCCTCTATAGACTTATAACTTACATTTGAGATGGCTTTTTAATTTAGGAAACAAGAACAAGTCCCACAGAGCTAGGTCTGGTGATTATAGAGGGTATTGCACATGCACAATCCCGTACTTTTGAAAAACTGCTGATTAAAAAGTATTGATAATTAGTCCTGTTTCTTCTAGATATCATCACTTTATTACATAAGTTGCTTGGATGTGTTTATTTAAATTTTAAAAAAATTTAATGATTCAGTCTTGATACATTTTTATTTTTTGTATGGTTGAGTTTAAGAGTGAAATAGCTAGAATTTGCCAAAACCTCATTCTCTATCATCTGAATAGTAAAACTGTACAAACTACAGCTGCTGCTTTGTATACATTTTTGGTTGTTTGTATAGAAACTAAGATCAAACAGATAATTCATGAAAACGATGACTCTAAAAGCTTGAATATACCCGCTTTGGGTATCTCTCAACACATAGCCATTAACAAGGCAGCAGACTTGCCAGTTCTTAAACCTGAGCTGTTCGTGATAATGCCAAGGTTAAAATGAAGTTGTATAGAACAAGATTTGCTAATCTTTTTTCATGATACTAAACTCAAATACCGCAGAGAGATTAGGAAAAAACCTTTCAACTTGATAATAGAATACATATGTATACATCACTTCATTTTTCTTTGTTAAAAACTTAACCATTTCCTAAAAGAATAACAAATTAAAGTAGAATCCTATTGAATGTCATAAAGAATCTGATCTTATATCAATCAAAATCTGGAGATTTAATGACTTGGTTGCTTTTGCAGTTGTTTCATGATATTTTCTAATTATAGTGAGAGCAGTGGTTTTGAGAATATTTTCATTTTGTTTGGTTGGTTGGTTTATTGGGTTTTATGGCATGTCAACCTTTGTAGGTTATTTAATGCCAAATCCATTTTTATGTAAATCTGTTCTTTTTTAAACAATTCAGTTTAGCATAAGTACACAGTTTAATGGTCAAAAACATTTCTATTTCAAACTATTCAAGCAGTTATATGTAACAATTCAGTAAAGTGTAAATACAGTTTTAATGTCGAAAAACAGTTCTATTTCAAATAATTCAGTTAAGCATAAGCACGCAATTTAAATATAAGTACGGTTTAATTGTCAAAAGCATTTTTATTTTAAACAATTCAGTTTAGCATTAGTATGCTGTTAGTTCTTTTTAACCCATAGATAGGGCCTTATCAGGTGCTACCACTCTGGACCAGAGTGCACCTGGGAGCGATTGCAATGAAGGGGTACTCTGCATTCCCCAAAGCGCCAGTACTGCTGGAACCTCACCATCAGATTGTTTAGTGTCCAGGACACTCGTTGGGGGTGGGGTCTTACCCCTCTGCAGAGGTGCAGTCAGTGTATTCTACAGCCCCAGCCACATGGACAATTTCATTTTGTGAACAAGGTCAAACAATATTTTATGCAGAAGGTTTGACTGAAAAATTCATTGGCTGACCAAGATACTTTCCTGGAATTTTGACCAAATGAGGTTTATTTTTCAATATATTTCCCCCTTTGTGGTTGATATCATTCTTCCACTGGTGTTGCAGTACTTGGATCCCACTGGTAAAACATTCATCAACAACAGATATGATGTCATTATATAAACTTTTTCTCATCAAATATCAGTGATTTTGATCAAGCTTTTGTCAAATCTTAGTAACGAGCCAGTGAGAACTTTTTTTTCACTCATCCTAAAACTCTCAGGATAATTTAATTGAAACACTTAGAGAAAAAGTTAGACGGGAGGTACACAACCCGCAAAACAGCAGCTAAAATTATCCTAGTAAGATGAACAAAATATACCAGATACTGTTGGAGAAGCAAGGATGAACTCCTAAGTAATATTCTCCTGAGAACTCCTACATATGACCACACCAGTGTAGGTAGCCCAGCAAATAGATCAGCTCTGTGCAGACACTGGATGCTGTGTAGAGGACTTCCTTAGAGCAATGGCAGATAGGGACAGGTGATAAGAGAATCAACGGAATTCATGTTGCCAGCATAACTTGACGATATGATTTGTCTTAAAAATAAGGAAGTATTCTGAAGTACTTGTCTAAATCAGAGGTCTCCCACATTTTATCATGACACAATATTAAACCATTTTTGTTTTTACCACACTCATGTGGTAAAAACAAAAATGGTTTAATATTGTTCACAATGCCAGTCAGATTCCTGTCCTTTTCTATTTGAGAACTGAAATTTTTTTCTATGAATTCAAGTTGATAAAGTAATCAGTTGTTCTTGTATTTTATACGAGGATATTTCCAATCATAAATGACTAGGTGGCATGATAGTGAGTTTGAACTCCAGTTGCACAATGGCCTTCACTTTTTAACTAATACCCTTTGGAAAGGTATGAATTCTCTTATCCCCCAGATATGGATTATGTACCATTCTTGTGTAGTTTCCATTTAGCATTATCTCTAAGCATTTCATTTGAGTCCAGATGGTGCAACCACATAGCAGTACTGACACAGCCACAGATTGAAAGAAATCCAGTTTTATTTTTTCAGATATATGGGATATCATCTGCTTCTTGTTTTTTTGAATGTGAAACTTTTTTTTTTATCAAATCTATCAATGTTCATAGCTGTTGTGGACCAGTAAAAGGTCCGGAAGAAGGACACAAACTCAGGATTACGTGAAACAAGTATATTGAATGAAAGTATAAATACAGCATGGGTAAAAAAAGTGTTGAACATCAGTCTGACTGCCAAAGTGTTAGGCTGGAGTTAACACAACACCGAGATGAATATTCTCCCGGTATTCATAATAATATTATAGTCCGTAAGGTAGGTACCATAACAGTAGTATGTAATCTAGACAGATTATAAAGAGATATGGTGTTAATGCAAGACCCCAGTGATGGAGTCAAAGAAGTTAGTCTCATGGCTGGATGCGCAAATTATTGCTTTCATGTTTTTGTAAAATATCATTATAGCGGTAATAGTTTCTTTGGGGAGACTATATAGTGATAATATTTGCTCCATCTTTCCTCCTTGTATAGAATCAAATGCTTTGGAGAAATAAAAAAAACAACAGGGTTGCCATGAGAATTCTGGCACATATTTCTTTGATGATTTAACAAGTAAGAATTTATGAAGTTGTGAATCGATTTTTTTGAAAACCATTCTGATTTTTCCTAAGATTTTTCTCAACTTCAAGTTGGATATGATTGGGAAGCAGGACATTATAAACCTTAGTAGCTATAACAGTAAGACTTATGCCTTTGTAGTTATTATTGATTCTGAGATCACTTTTTTGGGAGAAGGGAAGGATGCAACCTTTTGTCTATTTCTCTTTAGTGTTTTGTTTATCATATTTACCAACCCCTTCTGCTTGGGCAGGATATGACACAAGGTGAATTTTTTAAGCAGACTTTAACAGGTTTGAATTCAGAGTTTTCCTTCTCCTAGACTAGTTGCCTCACTAAGGCTGAAGAACCTAGTCCGTCCTACTATTTACCCATAGCTGGAAGGAGAATAATTGGATTCATACCTTTCCCAAGGGGATTAGTGCTATGTGAAATGCAATCAGTCTCGTTGAGGATTTGAACTCGTATCGCTGTGTCCATTTCCTGCGATGATAACCATTACACCACGGTGTTTGATTATGCAGCACTGTGTATAAACAAAAGAAGTATGTCATCAAATTTCCTTATCTTCCATACTTCAGGAGGTATTTCATCATAGCCAGGAGTTGTTCTGTTTTTAACTTTTTTAGTATTGCATCAATTCTTCCTCTGTAAACTGTTCAAATTTGATGTCCTGTTGGCCATTCATAATTACTTTAGTAGATTGATCTGTGATTTCAGGAGGGTTTCTAAGCCAATGTTTTTCCACTTCTGAAGTCTTTCTTCTTGGCTGGGATTTTTAAATTTTGTTCTTGAGGTGCTTTTTCATTCCAATCACTTCATTTACTGTCTGCCATTCTATTTATGATTGTCTATCTTCTACCAAGTTTCTGATTTTATTGATTTGGCCTTGGATGTATTGTAGTTGTTCATTTTGGTATATTTTAGTTAGTTTTCCCTGGGTTTTAAGTTTCTGCACTTATTGGATTAATGAGTAGAGTATTTGCCAATGGTCCGGGAGACCAGGGTTCAATCCCAGATTGAGTCATACCAAAGACTCAAAAAATGGTACTTGATGCTGCCTTGCTTAGCACTCAGCACTATAAAGTATGGATCAAGGGTAAAGTGGAGCAACCCAGGGAATGGAGTAGCACCTTCCCCTACATCTCGGTGTAGTAGCTGTTGAAAAGGGAGCCTTCGGGTCACCCTTGTTAACTTTACTACTTAAAGCATTTGTTGGATTTCTTGTATTAATGAAGAATGACTTTTTACAAAACATTGCTTGGAGCATAGTTATTTATGGTTGATATTTTATATGTGCACAATAAATTCCTATTACTACTACTGGAAAAAAAAACCCCAGCTGTAATGCCTCTAACAAAGCTTTTATCAGCTTATGATTTTTAGGTCAGAGATGATTTCAGTGCTGAAACAACATTACCACGAACCCAGAACACCCAGCAATACCTTCCAATGCCAAGAGGCTTTGTTTCGTATTACTGTGTGGGAGTACTTGATCCATTCAGATGCATCTTTTGCCTGATCCAGGAGCCTCTTACTATATTTCCTCTTTTCTGTTGCTAAACAATTAAGTTTAGTTAGATATATATAGTTACCAATAAAACCCTGGCATCAGATTTCAAAAGGAAATATATTGATTATCCTGCTATTTCTTAACTATTTCCTCTAGCACATATTTATTTTTTCCGACTTATGTTGATAAGCCCAATTAATATCTTCCTCTAAAACAACCATTCATTCAACAATTGGAACTTTTTTAATCATCAGATGACAGCATTAGAACATTAGGCAGTTAGGATAATTTCAGATAAAAAATCAAGATGACATTTCAAATCTTCTGTCATGTTACAGTTCATTCAGCTATTAAACAAAGATTTGTACTTTTTTTGTGAAAGTCTCTCCCAGAATTAATTCTTCTTTTATGAAATTCATTTTTTTAATTGTAGATAAAAAAAAAAATCATTGGTCACCTTATAATCTTTTTATAACCTCTGCAAACATTTCTCATATCTGGCTGTGCCACCAATGAGTATATATTTACTCAACCCCTCCACTATCAGCAGGATGAGAAATTTTTGGCAGAGGGCTGCTTGTTTGAATTTAAATTTTCTATCTCCTACTCTGGTTGCCTAATCAAGGCTAAAAAAAATTCTGTCCTATTATTTACCCATAATAGTGGGAAAAGAGAAAGATTCATGCCTTTAACAAGGACATTATTGAAAAGTGAAATGGAAACAGCCTTGTCTAGAATTTGAACTCAGGTTGCCTATTCCATTTCCAACGATGATACTATTTACCAACCCCTCCGCTCAGGCAGGATATGACACAAGGTCAATTTTTAAGCGGAGTTTAACAGGTTTGAATTCAGAGTTTTTCCTTCTAGACTAGTTGCCTAACCAAGGCTGAAGAACCTAGTCTATCCTACTATTTACCCATAGCTGGAGGGAGAATAATTGGATTCATACCTTTCCCAAGGGTATTAGTGCTATGTGAAATGCAATCAGTCTCGTCGAGGATTTGAACTTGTGTCACCGTGTCCATTTCCTACGACGATAATGACTACACCACGGGCACCTCCAACAATTATAACCATCACATGGTGTATGTAATGTGTACCAGCTTTTTGAAGAATACTCATAACCAGTAAGGATATGTTGGTTGGCTAGCAATCTTTTGGCATGCATTGCATCCTTCAGATTTATGGACTTCTACAAAGTAAGATTAATAGGTTTTTGCTTTTATTTTTATTTTAATTCTTATTTATTTTATTTTTAAACCTTAAAAGTTTAATTTGAATTTTATATCTATTTTACAAGGAAGTTTAAATTTATTGTAAAATTTTATTTTTATTTTTTGTATTTTATTTTTTACATTTTTATTATTTTGTTATTGTCTCAATCGGAAATGAGAGGAGACCAGAAGTAATCGTA